>CAWUFW010007572.1:0-600000 GCA_963921515.1 Calotriton arnoldi
AATGTGGAAGAGGTGTGGCGCAGCGGCCAGGGCGATTGACTCCGGAACCCGGGGGCTCCCAGTTCGATCCCCGGTGCCGGCGGCAGATTAGCCCAGCACCATGTGACTCTGGGCAATAGCTCGCTTAATCTTCCCAACGGCCCCCAGCGCCTTGACACCTTCGGGTAATTGTTCGCGCTTTACAAATACTGGACATTTACATTTTACACTGACAAAGGAAGAAGTTGTGCACTGGCAGAATGCACCCAGAACTGGTTTGGACTAGGTACAGGACCCTCTGCCTTCAGAGGACAAAGGATTTACTAGTATAAATATTGGGGCCCAGACCCCAAGACTTTAGATCACTTCTGGGAAAACAAGAAGAACCTTTGCTGAGGAGAGGAACCAGAGAACCTGAAGGAGGAGACTATCCCTATGCTGTGTGCTGTTTGAGAGATTGGCCTGCAGTGGGTGCCTGATTGCCAAAGAAAGGAGAAAGGAACTTTGTGACTACTTTCATCATCTTGCAGAAAATCTCCAAGGGCTTGAAGATTAAGCTTGCCTCCTGCTGAAGTCTCAGGGATACAAGACTTCACCAACCAGCTCCCCTGAATTCCCTTGCTGGGAATTTGAAGTGCCTACTGTTGTGTTGGGCCTTCTGAGGGACTGCGTGTCGCTGGAAGCGCGACTCACGAAGAAGAAGCGTGTCGCCGCATCGCCGAGAAAGCGTGCCGCCGCTGCCGCCATCGCATCGCCAAAGCGCCTCGCATCCCCAGAGAAGAGTGTCGCCGTCGCAGCAGACGCCGTTGCATCATCGGAGAAGCATGTCGCGGCTCAGAAGATTCACCGAGTCGCCATCGGGTGTGCACGCATCGCCCCCTTCGTTGTCGCATCAAGTAGAAGACGCCATTTTGTTTCATTGCACCGGGTTGTCATCGCATCGAGGCGCTGCTGGTCGCATCGCCACAGAAGCGCAGTAAGAAACCGACGCATCACCTCCCCACGCAGTGAAGAACCGACGCATCACCTCCTCTCCGGTAAGGAACCGACGCACCACCGTCCCTTACGCAGCAGTAGGGAACCGACGCATCACCTCCCCCGGAGCAAGGAACCGACACATCACCGTTCTTGCGTGTAAGGAACCGACGCATCACCTTCCCTGCAACTCTTTTGTTTGTATCGCGTTACGCATCCAAAGGTACATTGAAAGTAGAGTGTCGCATTTATCACCTGCATTTGAACTGAACTATTTTCTACCATTGACAGTCATATTTTTCGTATTGTATTGTGGATTTTTGTCGTTTTGGGTCTTGTGTTAAGTCTATATAAAAATACTTATTTTTATACACAACTTGTGTGGTGTCCATCTGTAGTGTTGTTACTGTATTACTGTATGTATTCACAAATGCTTTACACACTGCCTCTAAGATAAGCCTGCCTGCTCGTGCCAAGCTACCAAGGGGGTGAGCAGGAGTTATTTTAGTAGTGTATCCCCCTTACCCTGACTAGAAGCAAGGGTCCCTATTTGGACAAAGGTACCTACCTCTGCCAACTAGAGACCCCCAGTTCTAACACATACCCTTTGGAATGTCTTCCAGTCCCTGTTGCTAACTGCACAATACATCCCTCAAAACGATTGCCTCATGGTGGCGTTCCCCCAAAATATTGTATCTTCTGTATATTTAATACATTACATATGCCTACCATCTGTGGTGTGGAGTTGCCCATAATGAGGTCTGATTTTATGCTGATAGAGACTGGGTGATGGTGCATATTCATTGGGAGGTAGCACCTCCCCCCATTTGGTGCCAATGCCCATAGTACTATGCCCTGTGGTTCAAACATTTGCCATCAATTTTCTTACATTCTGTTGTTTGCCTGCACATATACTTGGTGTCAAGCAGATCTCTTCTCTGTTGACTTACAACCACATCCATCCAAGGGACTCGTGTCTGTGACCAGAAACACTGGTGTTGTCTGGGTTGTTGCTGTTCTGGTGCAATAACCAAGACTTTGATCTTTCAGTGAGCAGGCACCCATGATGTTATATCCAGATGATGAAAGAAGGATAAGGGAATGGAGTGTTTGTGAAGGCTATGAAGGATATCATGACTTTATCACCATCATTTGCAGGAGTTAATTTACATACTCCCTCATGACGGTTTGCTGTCACTCAGTACCTTAGGAGCAGAGCCATATCAAGATATGGACCTGCATGAGGAGAACCAGGGGAAAGTTTCCAGCGGGTATCCCAGCCAAGCTCTCCTTACTTCATCTTGTAATGTTTTCCTTGTTAATGGGTGTTTATTTGTTGTCATATTTTCTTTTTGTTTTTGACATCAATGCTGCCTTTTTGCACATAATTATCTTTGGAGTTTTTTAAAGTTATTCTTGCTTACATATATCTAACATTCAAGTTCTCATTTTATAGAATTGGTGGTCCTTGGATGCTATGTAGGTAGTGCACTGACATCTCTAGTCAGTGATACTCAACGACTTGTTGGCCAGTGGTTAATTTGTAAAACAAAATAAGTGCCGGGGCTCATGTCAGGAGGTAGCTTGCACCAACCCATTTCTCCTATTAGTGATGCCTAAAACAGAACCAACTACTAGCCATTAAAATGGGTAGAGGAAATGGCGTAATGGCCAGAGCTGCGGACTTTGGAGCTGGGGAACCAGGTTCGAGTTTCAGCATCCGCTCAACATCCTGTGAATCTGGGCAAATCACTTCCTTCCGACACTGCCGACAATCCTTCACCATCCACAGCACCCCCACGACCGCCTCACCCACGCCGGATGCCCGCACCACCGAACCCCTCAAGTGCATCCTCCTCAACGTGCGCTCCCTATACAGGCACGCAGTAGAGACCTGGGACTCCTTGACACCCTCTCGCCAGACGTCGCCTTCTTCAGGGAAACTTGGACAAACGCCACCTCTGCCCCCGACATCGCCACCACCATTCCCGAGAGATACAAGATCCAGAGGAAGGACCACCCCCATCACCCAGGAGGGGGACTCGCCATCGCACACAGGAGCTCCCTCTGACTCTCCAGCTGCAGCTCGAGTGACTCCCTCTCCAACATCAAACACCTCCACATCCAGACCAGCCCCAGAACCACACTTCGCGGCACCCTCGCTTACAGACCTCCTAGGCCTTGCGCCTCTTTCGCCACCTCCATCGCCGACCTCAACGCACCCCACGCCGTTGCCTCCACGGACTACATACTCATCGGAGACCTGAACTTCCACCTCAACAACAGCAGTGACCCCAACTCCACAGCTCTGCTGGACAAACTCGCCAACCTCCGATTGAAGCAGCTCGTCACCACCCCCACCCACAAAGCCGGACACATACTCAACCCCATCTTCGCAGGAGGGACCAAAGTCCACTTCTGCCACACCTCGCAGCCCCTCTGGACAGACCACCACTGCATACACTTCTCCTTCAACACCACCACCGCACACAAGCCTGCCCCGCACCCGCCACGAAGGAACTGGAGCAAGGTCACAGAGGAGCACCTCAACTCCACCCTCATCCACGACCCCCCCTCCGCCATGACCGACTCCAACTCCACAGCCAAGGAAGTACACCACTGGATCTCCAGCTGCACAGACAAGCTCACACCCCTCCGCCACACCGACAGACAACGCCTTCGGAAGGCCGCCTGGTTCACCACCGACCTCCAAGAAGCCAGACGCTCCTACAGATGCCTCGAAAAACACTGGAGAAGCAGCAAAACCACCAAGGACCAGAACACCCACAAGAACGCCATGACAGATTAACATCAACTCATCAGAGCCACCAAGAGGACCTTCATCCAAAACAAAATCCTCACCAACGCCAGCAACTCAAAGGAACTCTTCAACGTCATCCAGCAGTTTACCAAACCCCCCAGTGAAGCCAGGGACGTCACGCCGTCCCAGGACCTCTGCAACAAGCTTAGCTCCTACTTCCACCTGAAAATCAAGGCCCTCTACGACAACTTCGGCGAACAGACTCCAGACACCACCCTCACCCCCCTGCATTGACAGCCAGCCCACCATCTCCACCTGGACACCGGTCACCATCAAAGACACCACAACGGCCATGAAGAGCACACACTCAGGAGCCCCCACGGACCCCTGCCCGCCGCACATCTTCCACAGAGCCGCCGCCACCATAGCATCCGAACTACGCCGCACCATCAATGCCTCCTTCGAATCCGGCATCTTCCTCGACAATTGGAAGCGGGCAGAGGTCAAGCCCCTCCTCAAGAAACCCTGGGCTGACCCGATGGACCTGAAAAACTACTGAACCATCTCTCTCCTCCCCTTTGCAGCCAAAGTCACTGAAAAATTGGAAAAAGCCCAGCTGACCACCTTCATCGAAGAGAACGCCATCCTCGACTGCTCCCAGTCCGGGTTCTGCAGTAACCACAGCACCGAAACCGCCCTCCTCGCTGCCACCGACGACATCTGCGTGCTACTCGACCACCGCGGCCCTCATCCTGCTAGACCTCTCCGCAGTCTTCGACACCGTCTCCCACCGCACTCTTGCAGCCAGACTCCATGATGCCTGCATACAGGGAACCGCCCTCAACTGGCTTTGCTCCTTCCTCGCCTGCAGAACCCAAAGGATCAGACTCCCACCCTTCCTCTCCGAGCCCACAGAGATAAACTGCGGAGTACCCCAAGGATCCTCACTCGGCCCCATGCTCTTCAACATCTACATGGCCCCCCTTGTCGCTGTTATCAGACAGCATGGGCTCAGTATAGTATCCTACGTCGGACGACACCTAGCTCATCCTCTCCCTCACAAAGAACCCCGAAGACATCAGACTCAGTTTCCAGGAAGGAATGAAACACGTCGCAGCCTGGATGAGGAACAGTTGCCTAAAGCTCAACTCAGAGAAGACAGAAGTCCTCATCCTCAGACCCTCCCCCACCGCCTGGGACAACACCTGGTGGCCCTCAGCCCTCGGAAACCTACCCACCCTGACGGACCACGCCCAGAACCTCAGCATCTTTCCAGACTCCTCCCTCACCATGACTCGCCAGATCAACGCCGTCACCTCCACCTGCTTCAACTCCCTCTGCATCCTCCGCAAGACCTTCAAGTGGATCCCCCCGAAGTAAGAAAGACAGTCACCCACGCACTCATAACCAGCAGATTGGACTATGGGAAACGCCCTCTACGCCGGTATCAACAAATCCCTGGTACACAAACTCCAGACCATACAGAACACCGCAGCCAGACTCGTCCTCAGAACCCCAAGACATAACCACATGACCCAGCACCTGCGAGACCTCCACTGGCTCCCCATCGAGAAGAAAGTGACGTTCAAGCTACTCACTCACGCATACAAATCCCTCCACAACATCGGACCCAAATACCTCAACGAAAGAGTCTCATTCCACGTACCCAAAAGAAACCTACGCTCCGCCGACCTCGCCCTATCAGAGACCCCGCACATCCACAGAACCAGAGCAGGTGGAAGAGCTTTCTTCTACGTTGCGGCCAAGGCCAGTAACGAGCTCCCAGTCAACATCAGACGCTCCCCTACCCTGCACACCTTCAGGAAGAGCCTCAAGACCTGGCTTTTCGGTTGAGCCGGAGCTGCACTCCCCCCCAGCGCCCTGAGACCCTCACGGGTGAGTAGTGCACTTAAAAAAAACCCTGATTGATTGATTGATTGACTTAATCTCCCCATAAATGAATGTGTCCTTAACTGGTGCTCATGAAATGCACTGGTGTTGATGATTAAGTGCCGGTGCTGAGCACCGGAAATCACAGGCTCAAATTAAACTGTTGTTGGCTGAGTCTGCTCGCTGGGCCTGCAATGATGTGTGTAAGCCTAAAGGCAAAGGTAGCTTTTTTGATCATTGTGTGCCTGTCCAAGGCCTTCAACATCCCCCCTGATCTGATGATGACACCTTCTAGTTAATGTAGGGTGGCATCACCATATGGTACCATTGTTATTCTTCTTTATTGTGGCTGGGTGGGGCCCAGGTGGATGTCTTTTACCATTCCTGATGCGAGCAGCTTGGCACGAGTGGATGGTAGGCAAATCAAAGTTGTGCTGGTAGTCTTTGAGGAATAAGTTTCTCCTGCCATTTTTATATTTCTCATCAACAACACATGTATATTTCTCTGCTTATTTGTGCTTCAAATTAGGCAGCCTGTCTTCCAAAATCTTGGTAGAAACTTTGATTATAAATGTCAAAAGCCAAGTTAATATATTTAAATCTGCAGGAACATCAAAATTAAGGTCAGGATTTGGTTTCCGATCTCAAATATTAGTCCAAAGAAAATCTCACATCTAGTCAAAAGTTATAAAAACCTTTTAAACATACACCCAGAGCATGAAAAATAGAATTAGTGTTGTGGCTAGATTCATAGTTTTTGTGGGACTAGGGGTAGTCTATTTGGTGAGTTATGAATCTGAACTCTCGCTTTCACACTGGCAGGCTTGTTACTGCTCAGCTAAAGGTAAAATAGCTTATTTTCCATTTCTTATGAAGTGTAATTTTAATTTTTACCAACCCTGGAGTCAGATGTGGGGGGAAATTGGGCACTCCATCAGATAGACATACACCAATCAAATCATCTGTATACAAATCTTGCAATTTTTTTTTTTAAATATGGATTTGAACGCAGAATTGTATTACCGAAGAATAACCATTCTCATGTTCCAGAGTAGGCAATATTTTAAATGAAAACTGTTTCTATATTTAGGTCTTGGCTGCAAGCGGCTTTAGCTGACTTGTTTGCAAGACCTACTGTTTCCAGAACATTACATATACTTACAGTGGGGTTTGGTCTGCCTCTCATTCATGATTGGATGAACTGCTTGTCTAGCTCAATTCTCTGGTTTGATTTGATAACTTTTCTCTGCATATTTATGTTAGTCCTGCCCTGGATGTTTCAGTCTAACAGTGTTCTGAGTGGATGAATTTATCCACCCCCTGCATTCTTGAGGGGACACTTTTTTAGGTCGAGCGTCAGCGCACATGCGTTGTCTGAAAGACCTGCTGTCATCACAATGAGGAGTGTAATCCCACCTGCTGCTTGCAATTGGTTGATTCCTGGGTCGCTTATCTTTACTGGCTCCCTATTGGTTAGCACTCCGATACATCACTTCCGGTTTTATGTAAGGAGCACCGGACAACTTCGGTTTCCTTACACTTGTAAGTATTATGTGTTCTTTGAGGACTACCTGTTTAATTTATTCCCTACTAGTGATCGCTGCACTGTTTATTTTTTTTATGTCTTCCTGAGCCGTGCTTTATATTTAGCACGGCGCCTGCTTTTATTTTTACATTTTTTTTTGTCTTTGGGCGCAGCGCTTTATATTTAGCATGGCGCCCATCTTTATTTATTCATTTTGGTGCGCACATAACTTGTATGGCGGCGCCCACTTTTATTTATATATTGTTTTATGTGTTCGGGTGCCACGCTTTATATTTCGCACAGTACCCGCTTTTATTTATTCATTTAGCTGCGCATATAACATCGTATGGCTTCAGGCAATGAACTTTATAGTTAGCATGGCGCCTGCCACATGCTTTTGATGTATATAGGTTTAAAAGAAGAGAATGGTTTAAGTCCTTGTGTTTTACTGAGCAGCGGGTACGAAGAGCTTCGAGCACAAACAGACAACCATTGGGTGCCTTTAGCCTCCGACACCTACAATCAATAACTTTAACTAGCACAGCGCTAAGACGCAGTCAGCTCCGAATCCACTAACCGAAGTGCAAATACTAAATTGCTTTTCTCCTAATTGGTAGTCTGTCAGCAATGCCCATCCAGGGAACTCCCGCACACTCAGCACAAGCTTCTACCACTCCCACCTCAGCTTCTAACCGCCCGCTTCTCCACCCAGAATTGTGATCAAGCACTTCAGCACAAGCTTTTCCCACTCCCACCTCAGCTTCGTATTGCCCTCCACTACCCAGCCCAGAACTGTGATCAAACACTCAGCATAAGCTTCTCTCAGCTCAGCTTTGGAAGTTCACTAATGCATCCGGATGTTTCTTTCTGTGCTCCTACCTGCACGTTTGTACAAAGCAGGGTAGGATGACATCTTGCCTCTGGGCTTGTTGTGATCTCCTTTACCCATGCACAACATGGTTTCCTGTATAAGGCGGAAGCAGATGAGCACCATTTATTGACTAGTATAATGTAAGTGTTTCATGACACCAGAGCAGCTAGCCCAGGGCAGATTCGGCTATGTTTTTGTTTTGCAATTTTACATGATATGCATCTAAATGCAATGATTTAGAAAACATTATCGGAACATCGAAAATGGAGGAAATATTGGCCCCAATGCTCCTTGTGCTTGGTATTTGCTTCAGTGCCATACGTTCAAAACAATAACATTATTTTGTATTTACTCTATTTATAGCTGCATGGCTTGTTTTTTAATTATTTATTTCACTGTGTTTTGACACTCACATTCAGTTTGTATCCAGGTGTTCATTTATTTTGACTACTTCCTACCGCAAATCTTTCCATATGTAAAGGAAAGCCCCGTAAACCTAGTTATCCTAAAAGGACCTTTCGCCGCTGCCCCACTGCATATAAATGCATATCTCGCCAACTCACACATGTCCACTATTAGTAAAGGCAGTGCTTTAAATGGGCCGGTACTCACCGGTACGAAGTACCGGCACTTCTAAATTTTCTGCCTTTGAGTACCGGAACTTTTTCTCGTCCCAAAGAGAGTACCGGTACTCATGGGGCAGCAAGCCAACTTAGTGCAATTTGGCATGCTAAGAAAGAAGCGTGACACAGCTGAGGAGTCGGTCCCTTTTCGTGAAGCACTCGAGTGCTAATCTCCCTTTACAATCTACTAATTGACAACGCCCATATGTATTCAATTAGAGCAGGCAGGGAGTTTGGGAGGGGCCCGCTTCACACTGTGATTATTGACACAGTGTCCACTCAGGCTCTGTGGAGACAATAGCACCTAAGAGAAGGCTTCCTGCTGGCGAGTAGGGCAGCACTTGATTGGAGCCAGATCGAGGAGAAAGGTGGTGATGATGACGCTGTAGCACAGCAGTGGGGGTGAGGTCGGGAAACAAGGTGTAGTAATGTGGACAACAGAATATGCGTTTCTAAAACACATGAGCTAAATACCCTGTCTGCGTGAACAAGTGCTTCTATGTCCCTGTGCATGTATTTGTATGACTGAGTGTTGTCTGCAGTGTGCATATCTGCACACCATTTAAACCTCAATTAAATTAAATGTGTAATGTGTGTCTCTGGCCCCGTCCCTTAGAACTGCCCGTAGCCCCGCCCCCATAGCCCTGCCCCCCTAACCCCGCCCCCCTAACCCCGCCCCCTAATCCACATCTCAGGTGAGTACCTGCACTTATTTCTTTCCATTTAAAGCACTGAGTAAAGGTGTATATCGGGGCTGCTCCTTGAGCACTCCTCACTGCTAAACTGTTATTTTCTAGCTGAAGGTGTTCGCTTCAGTCAGAGTGAAACCTCGCACTGCTGGTATCACTACTCAGTGGCTTTTCTAGCTAGAGACAGATGTGATAAATCCGAGCATGATATGGCGACTACACGGGGTTAAAGAGAAGGCTTCTGGTTAATTGCAGTGGCTGCCATTTACTGTTATTTTTCTTTGTCTTTTACTCAAAAGTATGAAAGGGCTTTGCTTTTGTCACCTGTACTAATGCAGGACAGTTTCTTTAGATGTAGTCCGTTTTTCCTGTGTTCAGCCCTTTTAAACTTTTCATTTAGCCTTCAGCCTCGTCTTCTGCCTTTTTTCTCATGTGATGTCGTGTGAGCTCATTTCACCCAGTCTCGTGATTTCTATTGTTACATAAGCATTTTTCAGTTGGGGAAAGGGTAACTCAAAAAGAGGCAAAATATCTGATGTCAAAAAATTGTCAGATGACCTCTTCCAAACATTCACTGTGATAACCATAATGTACATTGTACATTTTGACAGGGATCATTCAAAAATTAATTGTAATTGTAGTCTTTTCAAAGCAATGATCTCAATTTTAAATAGACTTGCTCCTCTGAGCATTTGTTTTTCTGGAATCTCAACTATTTGTCTGTCAGAAATTTCCATTCTTGATTGTTTTTTCTTGTAATTAGTATTTCATATTTAAGTCCCATGTACAAGCACAATTAAGGTGTTAGTAGTTTCCCCAAGGGCTCTTGTTCTGTCTAAAGATTCAATTCAGCATTTGACTTTACTGAGAGGTAGTGGAAGGACCGTATACTAATTAAACCTTGGTCAACCTGAGAACACCTACATACCCTTCAAAAAGCCTTGGCCTCTCGCCACCTGGATCAGCTTAGGAGCTGAGATGTTACTTTCTCTGATTATTGTAAAGCATTTCCGTTTAGAGGAGCAGCTTCCAGTTCAAGCCTTGACTTGTCTAAGTGAGTCCGTCCTTTCTGTGTGGTCACAGGTGGTAGAGGTGGACGGAGGAGCATGCTTCATTTTATGTGTCTCATAGAACACTGGCATGTGTTTATTCCAAGGAGCAATTGTGGTGGAGACCAATTCTTTGTCAATTACTCTTCTCCTTGAAAGCATGATGGACTTCATTCTCCCCACCTTTATATTGTAGGCTTTTATTTGTTTTTTGAACTGTGTCCTCTGTTTGGACTATTCTCTTGGTTCAGCCAAGGATACTATTTATCCACTTTTCTAGCTTCCATTTTCTAACAAATTTACCCTTTTTTTTGTAGTGATGCAACACCACTTTTATAGTTTATTTCGTTTTGTTAGGAAAAAAAAATAAACACCATTTTCCACCACTGCTGGCAGTACTTGCTCCAGCTGACTGATCCGCCCAAAGTACTCATGTTTTCAACCAGTCCGCCCATATTGTCGCTCTTCTATTGATAAGTTGTGTCCCTTTTGTTTGTCGATTTTTTGCAGCGGCTCTCTGTCATTCATGGGAAGGAGTGCACTACAGATCTTGCATTTTAACTTTCCAAGTTAAGCGTGGGGCCTAGAAGAGCATTACTTAACTCCATTGGAAAGGGTGATACTTGGACATCATTAGCTGGTGAGGGAAAAGTTTGAACCAACACGTACCTTCTTCTGGAGTTTGTACCACTCCATCATTGGGTGGGATGGAGTTTGGGGACTTTCCCGGCCTGTATCGATTAAATTTGTTTATCAGTTTGGTACATGTCTATGTGCACCCCCCTAAAGATGAACCTGTATAAGTACAGCTCGCTTTATGGAGCTTACTGAAGACAGACTGGCCACATTGTGATGAAGTGTATATACTTTTCTCAGTTACTTGAATAAAGCATGCCCTGGGCGGCACATTATTAGTACATATGTTTGTAATAAAGTAAGTTATACCCAATGTAGCTATAATTCAATGTATTGATATTGTCCCACAGTACCTTGTGTGGCTAATAGCGGTTCCTTTACTACTCCACAGGGTCTCATAGTAACAGCCTGTGGTAGTGTACACTTTACTTGCTTCGTGGAATTTCTTTTATTGCTTATGCTACTGCTGGGATATATTTGGACAGAAAAATAAATCTAACAAAGTTTTTCATTTGCAACATCAATAGCTCAAACTGTCACTAACTAATGCGAGACCTATTGCATTGCAAATGTTTGTTTATTATTTACTGCTATGCACTCCATGGAAGTGTAAGGATGACTGCCTAGTCAGTATACTATCAAATTCCTTATGAAATGAAGGACTTAGTACTAATCCCTTGGTTAGAGGACTTCAATTCTTCCTTCTCAATGTTCAATATTTTGCCACAGACCAGTGCAAATATTCATTTAAGAATATGACACACCTATATAACTGCAAGAAGGAGCAGTGACATGCTTGGTTGCGACTTTCTTAAAAGTGCGTTCAGAATATGTGAATTCCTTGACTTTAAGACTGGATGTAAGAAAACATGTGTCTCTGTTTAGTCAGCATTCCTGTTTTTATAAAAGTTTCTTTGGGTGCACGTGCCCTTCGACAAAGTCAACAAGAAACCTCAATTGGAATTTCTGCTTTCCTCTCCTCGATCTCTTCATCCTCGGCTCCAGTGCAGCATCTGTTTTATTTGGGTCCTGTTGAATTAATTCTTACCCTGCATGCTTAACTAGGCTCAGAGCTCATTTTGTGTTTTTTTTTGGAAAGCAAGAGTAATGTAAAACAAACAAAGTTTATTTAATTGGAACACATTTTGGAAAGTGTCAAGAGGGAAGGTAATAGTAATTTATAGCTCAATCCTGATAAGAAAACAATATTTTGTAACTCGTTTAGCTTCCCGGTGCTGAGATGAAAAATAACAGCAACCACCAGTACATAACTTTTATTGATTTGAACTCTCAAACAAGGACACTCCGAAAAGACATAGGGGGGATATTCACAAGGACTTATCTCCGATTTATCTCCACCTTAACCCATCAAAAGTGGAGATAGATTTAACACCCCATTCACAATCGGGTGCAAACTGCAGACATCGCCAGTATTCCCGCGATAACTGCCCCAAAATTTAACACCACGGTGGACACCACCAACTAACCCTAATGAGATGCAGAGTATGCGTTCCCGTGCAAAAACACACGAAAACACCACTACACCACTTTCACAACGAACTGCCAGAACTGCGATGCGAGTCAAAACCACGCGATAAGCCGCAGAAGCAGCAGGTATTTAACACCTGCCTTCAGCTGGTGTAAAGCCGGACGACTACCTGCAGTAGGCAACGGAGCCCCACACACAGCCAAACCCGAAGAACAAACGACGCCATGGAGCTACTGATCATGCAGCTCGGAGCCCCAATAGGGCCACAACACCCACCGCCACCACCCCCAGGACCCAGGACCCAGGACCCGGACCCGCACCTCCCCCGGACCACCACAGAGGCAGCGCAGAGTAAGACAGAGGACCTACCGAAAACGCACCAGTCTCACAGACCTAACGCCCGAGGAAGTCATCGCCCACTACAGGCTCAAAAGGACAACCATCATCCACATCATGACCCACATCACCCACACGTTGACGGTCCCAACCCAGCGGAGAACCAACATCCCTCCGCAGACGAAGCTGCTGGCTGTGCTGCACCTGTTGGCCTCTGGTACCTTTCAACCAACAACTGCCAGAGTCGGAGGAGTCTCACAGCCAGCCCTATCAAAGTTCATCACACCTGTCCTGGATGCCATCAGCAGCTTCATACCCCAGTACCTTCACTTCCCCCACACTGGGCAGGAACAGCTGGAGACAAAGCAAGGCTTCTACGCCTTTGCTAGCTTAGCACACGTTTTGGGGGCCATTGACTGCACACATGTCCCACTTGTGCCCCCTGCGGATACTGCACACCACTACCGCAACAGAAAGCACACGCATTCCATCAATGTGCAGGCAATAGTGGACCACCGGGGAATGTTCACCAATGTCGTCGCAAACTACCCAGGCAGTGTGCACGATTCATACATCTTCCGACAGTCCATCATCAACCAACGCTTCCAGGATGGCATCTATGGAACTGGACTGCTCGTTGGTAAGTGGCAAATCAACACACCACACACCTCAAAGCCACCATCTCACAATGCACAACTGTGGGAATGCACACGTGACCAAACCACATACAACATGTCAATCAACATGCCCACCTACCAGACACGACAACACAACTCCATGGGGATCCTGGGCTTCCCCTGCACACAATACAGCTATATCATGGCACCACATCCACACAACAGCTGAACGTGTGGAGATGCGGAATGCAGCCATGTGCGAAGGATGCAAGTGACCTGTGAATGTGAATGTACACAACAACAAGTGAGGCGTGGATGTGCCGGACAGACATGGGTATGCAAACCACAGATATGTCCATGCAGACATCAACTGCTGGTGACTGGAGAGTAGTGAACAGTGGACGCAACCATGTCACCCCAGGCCGTGGGTCAGATCGCAGAAATGTTGCTCACTGCATCCCCCCCTGTCTGCGTGAGCGTAGTGGGTGGGCCCGGAGTACGCCAGGCCTGCGCAGGGGTGTGGGCAAAAACCCCGTGGCGCAAAGCGTGGTTCACTCCCGGAAAGGCCAACGTCACTGCCAGGGTGGCACCTCGCAGTCCGCCACGAGGCCGACGCCGTGAGCAGCGGGGCCTGCGAGCCTGTGTGCCTGCTGCACCCCAGGACGCTGATACCCAGACCAGGCCTGCCCGCACCAGCGCTCCAAGGCCGCACTGCTCACCTGCCGACACGTCGTGTGTCAAAGAGGGCCCACCACGTGCCGGTGCTAGCTCCAAGACCCATGCCCGTGACCTTGGCGGCCTCCTCAGGCCATCGCTGTCCTCCGTGACACAGGCCACCAGGGATCCCCATTCGTTGATATACCCCACCGCTGCAGCCCAGCTACACTGCAGTCCAGCATGTCCCACATCCTGGACTGAGTCATCATTGATCAATGGCAGGGTCCATGCCAGTGTACGCAGGGGGAGGACTGAGAGGGAGATGCGTCACAGTCAAGTGGTAACACGGATCACGGTTACGGAGGAGGTCAACCAGTAGCAAGGACTGACCTGGTGCCACTAACCCTGTGCGCCGTGAGTGACCGTCAGCCTCCGGCGGAACATTGTTGGTGTCTGAGCCTGTGGCCTGGGGGTTGTCATCAGCAATGGGCAGGTACGGACTTGGTGTCTGGCATGAGTCTGTGGCATTCATATCCACCATGTTGCCGGTCACAGCTGGCATGTGCCCTCTGCATCATGCCCTGGGGGTACACCTCCCATTCTCCCCCGAGACACTCCACGGAAGGCACCTCTGAGACATTGGAGACCCTGCTCTGCCCTCATGACCCTACCCCAGTCTCCCGCAGGTCAGCGTCCCGTGGCGGTAGGCCCGTGTCGGCCGCTGTGAATCTGGGGCCACTAACCCTGTGCGACTCAAGTCATGCTCCCTTGTTGTTCTGACATTGCATTTCTGAGTGCCTGATGACTGTTGGAGTTGTTGCCAGCACCAGCTACTCCCTGAGGGCTGGCTTACGCTCACCCCACACACAGCCAGCACAGGCGTCACTGGATCAGTGGGCCTGCCATCACATCATGCCGAACAAAGTATTGACTCTTTTCTCTCTGCACTGTCCCAGGTGATCAAGGATATGCACTCTGCCCTTGGATGATGACACCCCTCCGAGACCCGAACACACCCACCCAGAGGCAGTACAATGCGGCCCACATACGCACCAGGGGCATCGTTGAACGCACATTTGGCGTGTTGAAGTCACGTTTCAGGTGCCTGGACGTCACAGGTGGAAGGCTCCTGTACAGCCCAGACATCGTGTGCAAGATGATCATTGCATGTTGTGTGTTGCACAACATCTGTGTACGCACCAATGCCCCATGGATCCCAGTTCCAGAAGTACCAGACGATGATGGGGACGATGGGGCAGGTGGCCCACATCCCACTGCTGCTGCGGCAGGATTGGCCCGTAGGAACACCATCATTAACAATTTCTTCTCATGAGAACGTCACATTGTGGCCATCCCTGGCAATCACGGGATAGTACAAAATGTCCACAAGCACAGCATGTGTGAATAAAACATATTTGGAGGTTACAGGTTGTACTTGTACATTGTCATGTCACAGTTTCCTGCTGTGCCAGATGTGATTTGCCATGTTGTGCACATTTGCGGCACCAGTTGTGCCCTGTGTTCTGTTGTGGAGGTGTTGCTGTTTGTACCGGGATGTTGTCAATGTTGAGGTGCACTTATACTTATGTGCGTATGCTGCACGGTGGGTGATTCGCTCCTGCGGCTTTGATTTGTCTGCCACTGATCCCTTTCATGCGGTGTGCCTGTCAGTTCTGTGTTTCCAGGGAGCTGAGATGTTGCAGACTTGGGTAACTTGTGCTCTTTGTCGAGTTGTGACTCTTGGGCCTGATTTGTCCGCAGATGTGTCGTTGACGTCAGGGGTTGTTTGTGCAGGTAGTTGTGTCCGAGTGTGACCTGCTCCTTTTCGGGTGTTGTCCGCACTCAGCCACCTCAGTGTCGTGCCGTGTACATTGCCATGTTGTTCGGACTGCAGCCAAGCTACTGGTCATGTGGTGTCTCTTGCATTGTCAGTGTGGCTGACGTATGTGCATGTTCGCATGTTCGCACGTGGGCATGTGTTGGTTGTGTGACTGTTGATGTGTTGGGTGGGTGCCCCTTTGGGCACAGGCTGTTCGTGGGACTACTTGGTGTGTGTGCTGGAGTGTTCCCGTGGGATCAGGGACATGGACCAGGGTCATTGTGGGTGTGCAGTGTGCCCTGCTTGATTGTGCATGTGTGCCATTGTGCCCATCTCCACCAGTCCCCCCACTCCCAGGTCGCTACGCACCATGTTGATGTGATGTAGGGTCATGTTGGGCAGTGTCCAGATCACCAACTCATGTCACCGTCTCCAGACTGGTGAATGTGGCCACCATCTTCTCCATGTCATTCAGCTCCTGGTGTTCTGCTGGCCCCCCTCCTCCGGGGTGCGTTGCTGCTTTCGTGTTGGCAGCGGGTTTCTGCTTGGTTTTGCCATTCACATCAGTCCAGCGTCTCTTGTGCTCTTCATTTGTCCTCCTCTGCCATGCGGCGGCATTCACATGGTCCGGGGTGGTGTGCCATCTTTGCCTCTTTGTTGCCAATGACACGTTGGAGGTGACGTACAGTTGGTGGGGGTGTTCTGTCTCACCCGTGGTGATCATGTGGTTTTCCTGTAGACTGTACCCCGTCTTCCTCTTCCTCTTCTCATTGCCCTTCCACGTGCCCTGTATTCCTGGGTGTTCCTCCGTGGGGATTGTGGAGTTCATGTTGTCCTCTGCAGTCGGTCAGGGTGCGTCCGTGGTACTCCGCAGTTGATTTGGTTTGTGGTGGCATTTTCCGTATGCTGTTCTTGTGCTTTTTCCTGCATTACGCGTGGGTTTTGCTGGCCTCTCGCTGCTTATCGCTGATTTCCTCATCGCGCTTTGGCCCATCGCATGTTTTTTCGCGTTGAGGTTTGTGTTTTTATCACGCTCGCGGTGATTGTATCGCGGACATTGACCGCGTTTTTGGGGGACTATCGCATGGTACCGCCGTGTTGTGAATTCCACGTTAACACAGGGTTATTTTCCCGCGATCGGCTGTGATGTGTAAAGTTGCGTTAAAATTTTTTGGTGATATTTAGCACACGTTCTTGTGAATATCCCCCATAGTAGTTCATTTGATAAAAACAATTTAAAGATTTTATAAGGTGCAGAATGGTTTTGCCAATTTCAACCCCACTGAAAGGATATTGTATTATTTTTTCTGTCTTTTGGAATTTGATTGATTTACAAGATCTCATGAATTACCTGGTCCCATCGGACGAATAGATGATTATTGTTTAGTGAGAATTCTTTATATGCGTTTTTGGAGCATTCTGTGTTAATATGGTATCACAAAGTTATTTTCCTTGTTCATGTTGATACTGACAAATGTAGAAATAGATCCTAAACAAACATTGGCTAAATAAATGGTCCTGATTTACAGAGGGTTTGCATCGACGTTGTATCACGCAAGACGACGCAAGGTGATGCAAGCCAATAGTCAAATTTACTATGCCGTACAGAGCCACCTAGCTTGGCTCTGCAAGACATAGTAAATTTGGTGTATCGTAAGGCAGTGCAAGTCATCACTGCCTTGCATTATTCTGCACTGGGAAGGCATTCAATGGGTGGAGCATAGGCGTTCATACGTATCCACCCATGTTTTTTGGCACATTCCCAGATTTACTAACACTAGTGAACCAGGGAATTAATCAAAATGCAATGCCTTCCCAGGTGAGGAGTAATGAGAAGAAATATGTTTATTTCTCCTAGTTTTTTACTCTTTTACATGTGCCGCATCCTGCAGCACACATAGAAAGACGAAAAAGCCTCAGAGGATTGTTTTTGTGCAGGAAGGTGCCTGCATTGGCGGTAGTCTGCACTCAGTGTGTCAGCACAGGGAGAGGGCAGGAATGCGTCATATCTTAACGACTTCTGTGGTTTGAACATAACTGTTACGTCCTCGGCTGTGTTTCTCCTGTGCTGAGGAGGTAACCGTTAGGTCCACAACACACCAGTCAGAAATCCCTCTGCTGTAAAAAGCAGAGGGATTGCCTTTTCTTTTTTTCAGCCTCGGAAGCTGGGGAAGAGCTTCCCCAGCTGCCCGAGGCATTTTTTTTTCAGTGTAATGACGATCGGAGCGCATGGCGTGCTGACGTCATTACACTGAAAGTGAAAGTGTAATGAGCTCATCAGCTCATTTCACTTTCAATGTCTATGTGCTCGTGGGGCTATCTCAGCCCCCGAGCACCTAGGCAGACGGGAGAGGTATCATTGGAAACGGGAGAATCTCCCCTTTCCAGTGGTACCCTTCCCTAGTGGAACCCTTGCTTGGGGATCGCCACAAGAGGGCGACCGGCAAGCAGAGATCCACTCCATTAGGCACCAGGGAGGGGGGAGCGAACCCTTGAGCAAGTGCTTTTGCTCCCCCCATATTTTTGGGCCAGATCAGAAAGCCCACTAGGCCCCAGAGATGTTTTTTTTATGCACTATGTAGGGGTGGGGGCTGCACAAATGGGCATGCCAATGCCCCCACCCCCTCAAATAAAACAGGGACATCCCCATCTGCCCCCAGGAGGACAGAGAGCCTCCTAGACCCCAGTTTTTTTTATAAAAGAGGGATGGAGGCTGCCCAAAATGGTCGACAATGATCCCACCCAAAAAAAAATTTAACAGACGTTTTTCTGCCCCCCACGGGTGGGAAATGGGGGCACTGCCCTCTGATCTGCCCCCCCCAGGGGGCAGAAAGCCCACTAGGCCCCACAGATTCTTTCTTTTGGAATATGTAGGGGTGTGGGCTGCCCAAAATGGGCATGCCAATGCCCCCACCCCCCAAATAAAACAGGGACAGTATTTCTGCCTGTTCTGGGAGGCAGATGGGGGTTTTTACCCCCGGTCTGCCCCCAGCGGGGCAGAAAGCCCACTAGACCCCAGGTGTTTCTTTTTTATGAGAGAGGGGTGGGGGCTACCCACAATGGGCATGTAAATGTAAACAGAAGTCTTTTTGCCCCCCCTGGGTGGCAGATGGGGGCACTAGCCCCTGAAGATGACTCCCTAGATGTATTATTCATTACTGAAACATGGCTAAAGGATAGCTCTGCCCCTGATATTAATTTAGCACTCCCCCCAGAATACTACATTCACAGACTTGACCGAGGAAAAAAACCAGGGGGTGGAATTGCTATTATTCTAAAGACGACGTTTAGCTGCATTTCCTCTCCACTAGCTCTACCTGGCTGCGAAAGTGTGCAGTTTCACATTAATCGTTCTCCCTCCTGTACCTACTCCGGAATCCTGGCCTACAGACCTCCTAACCCTTGCACTTCATTCCTAGAGGCTTTACCTGACATTTTAGCATCCCTGGCCCTAGAAAAAAACTCTGTTACCCTGCTTGGGGACTTCAACCTTCACTTTGAATTACCGGACGCTCCCTTTGTTAAAAGATTTTGAGATGACCTGGAGGCACTTCAGCTTACTCAAAGGGTCTCTGCTCCTACTCATGAAAAAGGACACATGTTGGATCTCATTTTTTCAAATGATGCTCTCATCTCGGTGTCAGAGGTTACCCCCGTTCCCTGGTCCGATCATTGCCTTATTCGATTTGGGCTATTAAACCCGGCCAGACTGGCCAAAAGCAAGGTCCAGTCTACCACCACTAGAAATTGGTCATGGATCTACCCCGATCTCTGGTCTAACGCCCTGAAGCGATCCCTGCCCATTCTAGACCTTGGCCCAGAAGAAGATTTCAAACGATGGGAAAAATGGATCACCCAGTCGTTAGAAACCTGTGTCCCTTTGAAAAAAACGCCCTCTCAAATACACCAGACCAAGAAAGCACCATGGTTTAATGAGCATCTGCTCTCCTTAAAAAAGCTCAGTAAGAGAGCAGAAAGGGACTGGAGAAAAGACTTTGACCTAGATAAAAAAAGGAATTACAAAGCCTCAATAAGAAACTACCATAAAGAACTAAAACTGGCCCAGGCTCTATTTTACGAGAAGAAAATCAGCCAGGCACTTAACTCCCAAAGAACTATTTAGAGTGGTAAAAAACCTGACCACACCGCAAGAAACTAACAGCCCTCCAAAGGCCACGACAATAAGGTGCAATCAAATAGCGTCTTTTTTCCAGAAAAAAGTGTCCGACATCTTTGATCTCTTCCAAAACACTCCCCAGCCGGCTCTAGCTGAGTCTCATATGTCCAGTGTCCCAGCTTCATCCCCTAGCCTTGCACAGTTCCCAGGCCTTGATGAGGAAGCCACTCTCAAGTTGCTCAAAGCCATCAAGTCAGGCTCCCCTCTGGACTCGGCACCCCCTCATGCCATCATCAAGGTGACGGAGGTGGTCCTTCCCCCTCTAGTGAAAATCCTGAATAAATCACTTGAATCAAGGTCGGTCCCCCGGGCCTGGAAACACGCCATTATAAAACCAATTTTAAAAAAAAACGGTCTGAACCCTGACACTCTGAGTAACCTTCGACCTATCTCCCTTCTCCCTCTCCTGGGTAAACTCCTGGAAAGGCATGTTAACCAAACCCTAACCAAATTCCTGGAAGAGAACGCACTCCTCCACCCCACGCAGATGGGCTTCCGCTCCCTTCACAGTACAGAAGCAGCACTCCTGGCTGTCACCGAGGAACTCCAAAGCCTACTTGACGGTGGAGGGTCAGCAGCGATTATTTTGCTTGACCTTAGTGCGGCGTTCGACACCGTCAACCACACACTGCTAAAAAATAGACTGAAGGAAATAGGTATCCAGGGTGGAGCCTTGGAGTGGCTATGCTCCTTTTTAGAGGATCAATCGTTCCAAGTTATGGATCAGGACTGCCTCTCCGACAGTCTACCCTTAAAGTCTGGAGTGCCGCAGGGCTCGTCCCTGAGCCCGACCTTATTTAATATATATGTAAGGCAGCTTGCCAACATTATACAGGAATTTGACATCCTAGCCATTTCGTATGCAGATGACACTCAGCTGATCGTCGCTTTGCCCCAGGACGACCATCAGGGAGACTCCTCATTGGGCCCCTGCCTGAACAAACTGGCTAACTGGATGTCAAATAGCTTCCTAAAATTGAACGGTGAAAAAACCGAATACATGATATTGGGCAACAGAGCCATCCCGAGACCCATAAATCACTGACCTCCTTGCATTGGGGACCCTCCAGTTCCTAAAAAGCGGTAAAAGATTTAGGTATGTGGCTCAACTATGCACTCTCAATGAACGTACAGGCAAACAAATTGTCAGGCATATGCTTTGGACTCCTGAGGATGCTCAGAAAGATACTAGAACTCATCCCGGAGCATCTTAGGAAAACCGTCATACAGTCCTTAATAGTCTCCCGCCTCGACTATGGGAACTCCCTTTACTTGGGTTCCCCCAAGTATGTGATCAAGAGGCTCCAAACTGTGCAGAACGCAGCGGCCAGGCTCTTGCTCAAACTCCATAGACAAGCGCCAGTGAGAGAGTCCTTGAAAGTACTCCACTGGCTGCCAGTAGCATCAAGGGTAAAATTTAAACCCCTCTGCATAGCTCACAGGGCAGTAAATAACAAAGGCCCACCCAAACTTAAATCCCTGATCTCGGTCTATGTCCCCTCGAGATCTCTAAGGTCATCTCACTCACTCCTCCTCAGCACCCCTAGAATTAAAAAATCCAGATGGGGAGGCAGATCTTTCTCCCACCTGGTGCAAAAACTGTGGAATGCTCTCCCGCTGGACATCAGAGGGCAGCAAAACGAACTAATTTTCAGGAAAAAGCTGAAGACCTGGTTCTTTCCATCCAGCCATTAGGGGGCCTGCTGTCTTTCATCACAGTTCTTATCGTCAGCGCGGGGAAGCCTCCGGGTAGCCATGCGCTATATAAATCACTTTCAAATCAAATCAAATCTGCCTCCCGGGGGGGGGGGGGCAGAAAGCCCACAAGGTCCTAGGGATTCTTTATTTTGGAATATTTATGGGTGGGAGCTGCCAGAGATGGACATGCCAATGCCTCTACCCCCAAGCAAAAAATGGACAGTCTTTCTGCCTGCCCTGGGGGGGCAGATGGGGTTATTACCCCCGTTCTGCCCCAGGGGAGCAGAAAGCCCTCTAGACACCAGACTAATATACTTTGTGTAGGGATGGGGGCAGCCCAGAATAGGCATGCCGATACCCACCCCTCCCCCAAAAAATGGGCAGTCTTTCTGCCCACAATTGTGGGCAGATGGTGGTTATTACACCCAACCTGCCCCCCTAAGTGGGGCAGAAAGACCGCTAGGCACCAGGGATATGTTTATGGGCATGTTAGGGAGTGGCCCCATAGTCAAGGGTCACTCCCCTTTTTTGTGCACACATTTTGGCCATTTCTGCCTCTCTTGGGGGCAGATCAGTGATATTTTTAGGCTCATCTGCCTCCAAGGGGGGCAGAAAACCACTATCCACTAGCAAACGTTTCTGTGTGTGTGTGAACTGGAGTTCGGCTGATGGTCTGTGTGTACTGGCGTTTGGCTGGCTATGTGTCAAGCTGAATTTTGCTGGCAGTGTGTGTGAACTTGCGCCTAGCTGGCAGTGTGTGTGGTCTAGCGCTTGGCTGGCGGTGTGCGTTGAATGCTGCTTGGCTCGTGGTGTGTGTAGACTGTCGCTTGGCTGGTGGTGTGCCGATGATGTGTGGAATGGCGCTTGTCTGGTGGTGTGCGTAGATGGCCCTTGGCTACCGGTGTGGCTTGCATGGATCCACCAACATTTTATTACCCAGAATCCCCTGCAAACTTCAAATTTAGCTAAAAAGTCACACTTTCCTCATATTTCTGTGTGGAAAAGTTGTGGAGTCACCACACCGGCACAAATTTCCCACCAGGCTGACTCTGCTTTGGGCACCCACACAAGGGAGGTATCCTTTTTATTGGGAGACTGAGGGGAATGCTGGGTGGTGGGAAATTTGTGCCGGTGCGTTAATCTCACAATCTTTCCACACAGAAATGTGAGGAAAATTTGACTTTTCAGCTAAATTTTAGGTTTGCAGGGGATTCTGGGTAAGAAAACATTGGGGGATCCACACAAGCCACACATCCTTGAAAACTCCTGGGTGTCTAGTTTTCAGAAATGTCTGGGTTTGTTACCCAGACATTTCTGCAAACTAGACATCTGGGGGAGTTCAAGAAGGTGTGGCTTGCGTGGATCCCGCAAAGTTTTTTTAGCCAGAGTCCCCTGAAAACCTCAATTTTAGCTAAAAAAATAACGTTTTCCTTACATTTCTGTGTGGGAAAGTTGTGGGATCACCAGGCCTGCACAAATCTCCTACCAACCAGCGCTTCCCTTCTCCCAATAAAAATGATACCTCACTTGTGTGAGTGGGCCAAGTGCCTGTGAGAGAGAATGGCCCAAAACCTATTGTAGATGCATCAAAAATTATCGATCACAAAACGACCTGCTTTTGCAAGGGGGTCACATGCGTTCTTGGTCCCTGGCTCGTGGGTCATCTAGGGAAACCTAAAAAAAACCCAGACATTTCTGAAAACTAGACAGCCGGGTGAGTCCAGTGAGGTGTGGCTTGTGTTAATCCCCCAACGTTTCTTTACCCAGAATCCCCGGCAAACCTCAAATTTAGCTAATAAAATCATGTTTTCCTCACATTTCTGTGTGATAAAGTTGTGGGATCACTGGGCGCTCACAAATTTCCCACCACACAGCATTCCCTCAGGTCTCCCGATAGAAATGATTTCTCACTTGTGTGGGTGGGCCAAGTGTCTGTGACAGGGAAGGGCCTAAAACGTATTGTAGAGACATCAAAATTATCTATCACAAAACACCTGATTTTGCAAGGGGGGGATCTGTGTTTTTGGTCCCTGGCTCAGCCGCCATCTAGTAAAACCTACCAAACCCAGACATTTCTAAAAACTAGACACCCGGGTAGGGTCAAAGGATGTGTGGCTTGTGTGAATTCCCCAACATTTTCTTACCAAGAATCTCCTGCAAACCTCAATTTACCTAAAAGATCAAATTTTAATCACAATTCTTTGAGGGATCACCGTGCTGGCACAAATTTCCTACCACTCAGCATTTTTCTCGGTCTCCTGAGTAAAATGATACCTCACTTGTGTGGGTGGGCCAAGGGCCTGCGACTGGGAAGGGCCAAAAACATAGAGATTGAGGGAATAGCACAACAAGCTCTAAGCACTATGGGGCATATTTACAATAAAGTGGTGAAGGGTGACGTTAAGCCAAGAAGGCTAACAACATGCTTCGTCACTTTAGAAATGCAGGGCTGCACCATATTTACTAGAATATGGTGCAGCCCTGCGTTTCCACCTGTGCTGGCGCTAACTTTAGCTGCCTAGCACCAACTCAGGCACCCTTGCACCATAGTGCAAGGGTGCCTGTGTTTAGGGGAAGATTGTTTATGTGCAGGAAGTTCTCCCTTCCTGCACATAAGCAATCTTTAAATGCCGTTTTGTAACTTCTACGTGTGCTGCTTAATGCAGCACACATAGAAGTTGCAAAACTGCATTTTGTTTAAAATGATTGTTTATGTGCAGGAAGAGGACCTTCCTGCTCATAGACAATCATAAGCAATTTGCTGTTTCTATGTGTGCTGCACAAGGCAGCACACATGGAAATAGCAAAAACGAGGAGAAATAAAGCATTTCTCCTTGTTTCACCTGTTTAAGACCAGGTTTTCCCTGGTCTTAATTTTGGCGTGGCCTCCTATTTACGCTGCCCTTGTAAATAGGAGGCAGCGTCAAAATCAATGGGTGTTGCGTTGGAATGCCCACCGCAACACCCATTGCCCTCCCCTTTCATGCTAAATACAGCGTGAAAGGGTGCCTTATTTACAAGGCAGCATTAAGCCACATTAAGTGGCTTAACGCTGCCTTGTAAATAAGGCGAGGCCCCTATCACCATCACAACATCACTGAATGTCTCAAGGCATATATTTGTTTTTCACTTTTAAACATTTAAAATTACTCTTCCATATTAGAATGGTAAATTAAAAATGCCCTCTATGCGTGAGGACGCAGGTGTGCAGCATCTTAGAATATGTTTTCTTTGTACAATTTTAGTATTGCTGGCCATGCATGCTGGCCATGCATGCAAGATAATAGCTTCACCTTGCAGAGCTGCATTGGCTTTGCCAATGCATGTTTTCACTCTACTTTCTGACTATTTTCCAGTGAATGCGAGTTATGTTCAGCAAGTCACTTGGGTGCTGTGCAGAGTTCACAAACACAGTGGGAAAAAGAAACCCTTGGTTTAGCTTTGAACACATTCTCTGTTAGACCCTAAAGATGAAAAGAAACAAACAGTGTGATATCTGGTTTACATCTTCTACAGCTAGATAAAATGATACGGCTAGGGAAAGGAACTCCACAGTGCATCACAAAGATGTTTTATTGGCAAGTTTCCACCCACTACAAAAGAGCAAATAAAGTTTTACTCTCAGCATAGTCTGTTGAAAGTTTAATAAGAGTTCCTTAATGAGAGTATAATTAGTGTTCCATGCACACACCACACATTAAATTGCAATTTATGTAGCTGGAGTGTCATAAATGCCCAAAGTTTATAGAGGAATCAATTACTTTCATTTCAACTAATTTGACATTGTGTGTAGTTAACCTATTCTCGTATGCCTTTAAAAGAAAGAAATGAGCATTACTCCTCTGTTATTGCGTTCCTCTTTACACCCCGATGTCATGCTGAAATGAACAGAGCAGGAGTATAATTGCTTTATAGTCGTTGGAGAGATATGATGTGTCCTAGTGCGCTTGTTGTCGTATATCAAAGCATGTTATCCTGCAGCTTAAATATATAATCTGCAGCATGAGATGAATCCTGCATGACCTTTGTGCTCTGAAAATCATTTTTACATCTAGTGAAATTACTTTCTTTCTATTCTGTGTTTATTATTCTAATGCATCTGTAAGGTCAGAACAAAGGGTCATGTTTGGTTCTATTCTAGCTAGTTACACTTGGAATACTATTTCTTTAGAAATAAGGAAAAAATATCCCTTCTTATAACTCAGGAAAAAAATATATATATATTTATTGACTCAATGTGTTCAGTTCCAAGGTTTCTTCTAAAAAAACCTTCATAATGAGCAGTGGGTTAAAGAGACTATATGGGTGCCAGATCGCTTTATAAATATGTGCTCACATACCATAGCACAAGGGAGGAAGGTCACCAAAAAACCTCAATAAATAGAGGATACAGGTGTCTCACAAACCGCATAAATGTTGCCCATCGGTGGGCTACAGCTCTAGAAAAATCTGCTCCAGTCACTCAAGGGAATGACATGCTTTCAAACACACTGAACCAAACAATTCTACTCCACCCCCGCCTGTTAGCGATGACAAAACATATAAAACAGTCAAAACAAAACACAACATATTAGCACCACTATGAAATGCAGCACAATAAAGCAAAACAAAAAAAACATTAATTCAAGAAAACAACAGTACAACCTAAGCACAGCAACAATTCACCACATAAACATGAAGCCACAACAAGGAATTGCTCAGTAATTCACTTAATCGACAGAATGACCAAACAGCAAAACAAAGTAGCACAACAAATGGACCACACAATATTCTGCAGTAACACAATAGTACATGTTTGCAACAACACAACAATATGTCACAAAAACAGCACTACAGAACAAAAGCCGATGACAACACTAGAACACAAAACACGACACACCATAAAATAAAATAGCGCATTTGGAAAGATACTGTTATTTTGTTTTGTCTATTATTATGGGGTGTTATGTTGTTGGTGTGCCATCCATATGCTATGTTGTCTTGAGGTGTTATAGTATTGTTGAATTATGCTTTTACATTGTTGTTTTATCAATCAATGTGATGCTGTTTTGTTGCATTGTATTATATATTTACTGTTGGGTTACAACTGCTCTGTTGTCGTATGTCCTGCAGTGTGTTCTGTGGTGCTGTATTGATCTTATTGTGGTATGTTATTGTACTACGCTGTTGTATTGTTGAAGTGTTGCTGTGCCTCAATGGCAGTCTGTGTGTTTAAATATGCACAGATCTTCTTGTCACGCATAACCACCTCCACAAATCTGCTTTCATAATGCAGTGGTAAAAGACGTTTGCTGCTAGCACTGTCTTGCTTAGCCTGAAGAACATGTATTAGAGCCACCCAAAATTGTAGGGTGATCTGGTCCTCAAGGTGTTCACTGCATCCTATGCAGGTGTACATTCAAATGGCATTATAAGCATGATGCATTAAGCTACACTTAAAATGCTAATCACAAACTATGTGTGGAGACCTCTTCTATCTTTTCTACATGGAGGTCTCTGTCACAGTTATGGTGGTCTGTGCATGTTGACATTGGTGTATACCTGATTGGCATTTTCAGTTTACCTATAAGTCCCTTGTAAAGTGGTATACCATATACCCAGGGCCTGTAATCTAAATGCTACTAGTGGGCCTGCAGCACTGGTTGCGCCACTCACACAAGTAGCTTTTCAAACCTGTCTCAGGTCTGCCATTGCAGGGCCTGTGTGAGTTACTACCACTTTGACTTGCATTTAAAACTACTTGCCAAACCTCAAACTCCCCTTTAATTACACATAAGTCCCCCCTAAGGTAGGCCCTAGGTTGACCTATGGGCAGGGTGCTGTGCAACTAAAATACAGGGCATGTACCTGTATGTTTTGCATGTCCTGGTAGTGACAAACAGCTGTATTCATTTTTCACTACTGCGAGGCCTACTCCTCCTGTAGACTAGCATTGGGGATTTCTTAAAACACATTTTAAGCTGTAGTTCCTGATCAGAAAGGAGTAGCTTCATCACACTTACATTTGAATAGGCTGTGTCCTGTCCTCACACAAAGGGCTGATTACCCCCTTAGATAGCCTGGCAGACAGGAGTGGGTTGAAAGGGATCTTTGTGCTCTTCAGACGGCCCCCTTTGAAGTCACCCCCTACTTCAAAGGCACTTTAGGGATAAATACTAGAGCTTTGACCCTACCAAATCAGTACCCTACTGAACCTGTGAAGAACTCTGCTGACATAAAGAGGCTGTGCTGTAAGGACTGCCACCATAATGTGACTGATTTTTCTGAGGAACTGCTACTCTGCTTTGCTGAGCTGCCCTGCTGCCTGCTGATCTCTGCCTGCTGAGGACAAGGACTTGAGCCATCTCACTTGAACCCACAGTGACTCCAAAGGCTTCCTGGCTTGCCTCCTGTTTTCTGAAGACTCAGGGACACAAAAGACTTCTTGCAATCCTACTGGTGCTACTGGAATCTGCCATCTATGAGTCCTCCCCTTGCCTGAGGTGCCCCCTCCAGTCCTGGCCTCAGAAGTGGGTTCTGCAGGTGATCTCTGCAAAAACCGATGCAGTGCCTCAACTGCATGAGAAACTGATCTACAGCCTACACAGATCGACGACGACGCTCTGCGCACTCGACGACACATTGCATTCATTTCAACGGAGCTTAACTGCAAAGCGGGACCCCCTTTCCACAACTCGACAATGACACAGTAGACTCTGGGTAGAGAAAAGCTCTATCCAAGGTATTTCTTCAGCGAGACCTGTCTGAGTCCTGTAGCCGGCTTGCTGTCTATCGCGTTCGGCCTGAACTTTGACTCTGTATTGGTCCCTTTCGACCTCAAGTCCTTTGACCGCTAGTGACTTCTAAGCAATATTTTTGGTTTATCCTTAAAAATTCATATCTTGACTTCTACTTATTGGATTTTAGCTGCTCTTGTCACTTTTAACTCAGATGAATATTCTTTGTGGAGTCTCTTTGTGGTGTTTCCATTGAGTTACTGTAATTTAAGTGTTACACAAATGCTTTACACATTGCCTCTTGTGTTACATCTGACTGCTCTGTGCCAAGCTACCAGAGGATGAGCACAGGTTAATTTAGGGTGTGTATTTTACTTACCCTGACTAGGATGATGGTCCCTACTTGGACAGTGTGCAAACCTCTGCCAACTAGAGACCCCATTTCTAACAGTAGGTGTACATTTAAGTAACAAATATAAAGAAACCTTACACATTGGCTGGAATAGGAAATACTTACTACTAAATATGAGGAATTAGGGAGGGGTAAGTGGACTTAGGGACATGCAAATACAAATAACTACCTTTGCTATTCATAAACTGCACTTCTAAAGTTACTGCAGCCAAAAATGGACCCAAAACTGTTGTAAATGTATTTCTGTCTAGTCTTGGAATTAGTCCAGCACCACATATGACCACTTATGGGTACTGCGACACACTCCCATTGAAAATAATGCAATCAGGGACTTAAAAGAACAGCATATAGGACATAATGTTTAAATAAATTAAATTATTTTATATATATATATATTCACTGAATAAAGGAGAACATGTGTTTTGTAAGAACTTACACCCATTAGTTGGACACAGGCTGTAGAAAATTATGTAGGAAATGAATATGGTAGTTAGTCACCACTAAGTAAACTATAAAACAAAATAACACACTTATTGGATGACGTCATCAGTGATGTCATCAATTATGTCATTTGAGATGTCATCAAAAGTGATGTCGGAAATGTTGTCATAGGAGATGTCATGAGTGATGTAATGTGTGATGTAATGTGTGAGGTTATAAGCAGTGCATGGTGGGGCGCAAGTTATAGTTAGCTCTGCTAAATATAACTGGTAAGTTTCTGTGTTTTTTAGTTAAAAAAGTTAATGTTGTCTCTGACATATTCACCTAACTATAGCGTTACTTTAACCTCTGTTTTTTTCAGTGAATTGCTAAAGTTTTTTTATTTAAACAAAAACAGATCTTTTGATTACCCTTAAATCTAAAGTTACTTTCACCTTGTTTTTTCCAGTGAATTTCTAGGATTATTTTAAGGTACGCTAATATTTTATCACAATACATAAAGCCAACCCCCTCCCGCTGAAGAGGCAGTTAGCCCCACGCTGCACATGGCCTTCGGCCATCCACAGCAGGGGAATGGCACTTGCAGCCATGCCCTGCTTCCAATACCCTGCAGGCAGCCAACCCCACGTCATGCACAGCATGTGTGTGGTTAGCTGCAGGGTCTGTATTGCAGCAAGGCCCTGTTTTAATTTCCTCCCCGGGCAGCCAACCCCACATTGTGCAGAGCCTTTTGCCATCCACAGCAGGGGTTGATCACAGGGCATGGCCTGCCACCAGGCCCTGAGGCCAAGCCCCCAGCAGGCTGCCAGCACCACACTGCTCACAGCTTTGCCGTGTGCAATGTAGGGTTAACCCCGTAGGTTTCAGGCACCGTGGCTCCCATTCCCAGGCCTCATTAGGCCCTGGGCACCCCATCCCCTAGGCCTTATGTATATAAAAAGGAGGGGGGACACAGGACCACCCCCTCCCTGAGCCTGATTAGGCCCTGGGGAACCCAGGGCCATATTTTTTTAAAAGGGGAGGTGGGCATGGGGCCCCTCCTCCTCGAGCCTCATTAGCCCTTGGTACCCCATCCTACAGGGCCATATGATTTTAAAAAGGGGAGGCGGGCCACATGGGCCCCCTCTCTGAGCCTCACTTTTAAATAGGTGGGTGCCCGGTGGCCACCCAGGACACCCATCAGCAGATGTTAAGGGCCATGGGCAGAGCCCCAGGGTCCCCTTGGCCCCAGCCGGCTCCCCACATGGTGCGGGAACTGGCATTGCTCCTACCCAGAGGGAGCATATATTCATGCTGCTCCCTCCAGGCAGGAGCAAACTGTTGATCTGTTTCCCTGCCCTGAAACAGATCAAAAGTCTGCTCCTAGCCACTGCAGCATTTTTAAAGCTCCCGCCAGCTGAGAGCAGATTTTGTATTTGCTGCTGTTTGGTAGGAGTTTAAATAAAAGCTAGCGCTAGGCTGGTGCAAACACAAGTTTCCCTGCTCATGCTGGTGCAGGCAGGGAAACCACTGTGTCCCAGGATACAGCAAGGGAGATGGCCCAGGGGGATGGGGTCACCAAGACCGTAGAAGGCTTAGGGAAGAGGCCATGTGGCCTGCCTCCCTTTTAATTTAAGTAGCAGCCCTGGGGGATGGGGTTCCCTGGGAATGTTAAAGGTTCAGGGAGAGTGGGGGGGGGGGGGTCACACAGCCTCTCCCCTTTTTTGAAAGTTTCAACTCCGGGGGTTGGCTCCCCAGGGCCTATAATGGCTCTGGCAGGGGAGCCTGCTGCACCCCTCTCCTTTAATTAATTAAATTGACCCCCAGGGAAGGGGTCCCAGGGCCTTTCAAGGTTCAGGGAATGGGGCCGCGTGCCCCCCTCCCCTTATGAAATACAGCCTTGGGGTGGGCTCCCCGAGGCCAATAATGGTCTGGAAAGTGGGGCGCAAACCCCCTTAATTAAAGAATGCAGCCAGAGCCGCCATCTTGTTTTTTTACAATCCAATGGAAGTCCTATGGGATTGGATCGAATATTGTTGTATTTTTTTATTTCAGCCCCAGGAAGGTCCCTCTGGGTCCCTCCCACGGGGCCTTGGGGACAGGGTATCCCTAGACTGCCCCTTATCTTTCTTTTTTCAGACTTGAGGACAGGGGACTAAGTCCTTGAGTCCTGTAATGTCTGCCAATAACATTTTTCTGATGTTGCTGGCAGCCAATCAGAGCACCCCCTCCCTCAGGAGTCTGACTCCAATTTGAGTGACTTGGTCCATGGGAAATAAAGCTCCTGGGCTACTCAGAACACTCTATTTTTAATTTGCGCTCCTGCCAGAGTCTCTCAAGCCTCTCGCGGACCCAACCGTCCAGATATACAAATATTTTTTGACCACCAAATTTGGTGTAATTCCCTTCAACAGATTTTGCTGTAGCCCTGACTAAATACGTCTATGGAAAATGGATGGAGATATTTTGGATTTTTTTAAACCCTCCTTTTTTCTTGGCCCCCGTTTGATGGATCACCCTAAATTTTCCATGTGCAAACTAGGTAAAAAAAGAACACTTTTGAAAGTTTTGTGGCGATTCGTCAAACGGTGGCAAGAATTTAGCAACACAAAAAAATGCATTTCCTATGGGAATGCTGACCTACCTATAATTACCCAGTGGCAAAGACTGTGGCACGCACTCGGGTGTGGGAACCTGATAAGTGAAAAAGCAGCAAGACTCCATCAGTAGAGCAGAAAAGCACATGCACTCCAGCTGAATATACCTCAGCTTATTTCTTTATTTTGGAAATGCACCCAATGTGTTTCAACAACAACAGTTGTCTTGATAACGAGTGAACATACGTATGTGACGACAAACATTTAAATCAATTGTGCTACATGTAAACATAAACAAAAGACTGTGGATATTATCATGTTATAATAATGTCAGTGCCATCTTGGAAGTCTTTTTAACATAGATTAAGTCCTGCAAATACATGAACTGTGATAAATACACAGTAACAATCTGCATGAATATCCAGCATAATGAGGGATTTTGCAAAGTTTGATATTTGAGGCCACATGGTAGTGAATCTGCAAAATTAACATATAAATTAATGTTTAAGCAGAATTGATGCAACATTACAGCCTACTGCTACACTGAACAATGTCTCCATGGACTGTTGCTCCTCATAATGTTCAGCGTGTGGCGTGGGTTACAAGATTGCTGAATATAGTGCTCAAATGTTTGAGATGCATCATCATCAGAGTTCACTTGTTTCAAAACCAATACAATGCAAATAAATGTATCAATCAATTATGCATTTTCAGCAGCATTGGAGGCCATTAGACATGCATTAAAATTTAGCAAGTATAGGGGACATTTGTGGCAATAAAATCAAGCCCAAGTGGGCATATTTCATTAGTTGGATTTTGAATAACATGAAAATAAAATATAAATAACCATAAAAAGTTGCAGGCCAACAGTAAACATGATCTACAATCATCCTTCACAGGTGCATGCCTAAGTGGGCATTCCCTCAGTTAAAGACATCCTTCCTAAGACATTTAAAGCAAGAAAAGTGGGACTAATAAAGCTTGGGAAGTTTTTCAAACAACAGCTACTGGAAAATTGAAGCGTTATTTCATGATGAAAAATATATACACACAAATCATATTTTTTAAAACATACTATATATTTAGTAGGAGTTGATAGTGCATCATTTGTGACAGATAAGTACTGTGGGCAAAAGATTTCCGTAGGGGCCCACCACTAGCGCTGGTTAATACTGAGATTTGTGAATATCAAAGCTGCCTTGTTTTGAATCCACCTCACCTTTTTCTTCCACTCCCAAAAGATTCCTTTATCTGACCCTTGTATAGTATATTTCATTCCTGCTTTCCTCCTTTGTGGTGCAAAGTCATCCTGTGTGCCATGTGCAACCCCAGTTTTGCTGAATGGAACTGGTGGTAGCTGACTATGACTGTGTCCTGGACTCTGCTAGTCAGGCCCAGGACCAATGCTATGTTAAAGCACAAACACACACATGCATTAGGGTACACTATGTGTTAGGGTACACCTATAATTGGCATGACCTACCCTATAAGTCCCTAGTAGGTAATAGGGTAAGGATATTAAAACTACCTTTAAGTTCCTAGTATATAATAGGGCATGGCAGTTTAGAGGCCATTAGCTTGTTGCACATTCATGTGTGCACTGATGAGTGCCTGAGGTCATTTAAAAAGCAGTCCTGCTCTGCAGCACTGCATTTAAATGTAAACTGTGCCCAAACTCGACTTTGGTGGTAGAGACACTTAAAAAGTGATTATCTAAATTATTTGTACATCTTAGGTACCACCAGGTTCTCCCCTAGGTACCTCATGGTTGGGGGTTCATGTAGTTATAAGCAGGGTCCTTCTAAAAGAGTTTTTATATGCCCTGGGGCTGGGGAAAGTGCACATCCCCCTTTGTAGTAAAGGCCCTCCCAAAATCGACTTTGATGCTATGAGCACTGTGGCGTGAGGATCCACAATATTTTTACAAATTCAGGACCCCCAAGGTCTCCCCTTGGTGTCCCAGGCGTGGGGGTCATGTAACTATAAGCAGGGCATTTATAAAATATGTTTTGTATGCCATTGTGATGGAGAAATTGCACATTTCATTTTCCCCATTGTAGATACCTAGCCACATAGGATAACATTGCGCTAGTTTATGGACGCATACATATTGCTAGGAATTGAATAAATATCATTCAAAGATTCAGAAGAATGATATTGATAAATCCAGCAATATGCCATTGCTGAATTTATCTTAAATTGTAGAGAAAAGAAGTTAGACTTTCTTGTCTGGAAGCCAAAATTCAGCTTTCCTGCAGTCTTCCCTGATTGGTCAGAGTTAACAGGATTAGCCCGGCTGCGTTGATGAAGTGATAAGCAACTCACCAGGGGAGAGGCTATCTGCTGGAGAGGGCTCTGCTACACAAGAATGCCAGAACAGGGGCAAGGGGTCGTAAAGCATGAGGCTTCAAAGGAGGAACAGGACAGGCAGGGAATTCCATGCCCACCTATCCCCATCCTGCCTGACCCATTCAGATAGCAGGCTTAAGGAAGGAATCTGCAGATGTGAAGGGGAGGAGAGCTATGGAAATGAGCCACACTGGAAGCAGGTTTAGCTAGTTCTTGCTCCTCTGATGAGATTTCGGCCATCATGAATTTTGGAGGAATGGTACTTTCTGGGACAAGAATATGCCACACTTTGGAGGAAGTTGTTATGCTCTGGGGTGTTGCCTTGCACCTCATTGGACAGACGTGCTCTCCTGCTAGACCCCAGAGAACACTGAATAAATATGTGAGCAGTGCAGAGCCTCTCAGATCTGCTGCTTGAAACGAAGAAGAAGGATTGCCATGCTGGAAACTTGATTTGCACCACCAGGCCCTGTATTCTGACTGACTGTGCCTGCTGCACTACCTGGAACTACAGCCCTTGTGTAGGTACCTTGCATCAAAAGGATTAAAGAGTGAACTCCCTATAAGCTACAACTTAACAGAGCTCACCTGCACCATCACCACCAAGAGTCCTCTGCCTGGAGTGTGCCCAGTGGACTTTTAATGGTTTCCTCCAGGTGAATTGTGAGAATTGTGGGCCCAACCTTTCAAGGACCATCTTGAAGAAGTTCCAGAAGTTTGGAAAGGTTTGGATCAACTTTGGAAAAAAGCTCCATAAGGTGCCCGACTCAACCGCGACACCCAAGCTGGCCAACTCAGCCTCGACCCGGCCCGGATTCCAGGTTCGTCCCTCTGAAGAGCTCTGGAGATCTGACTTCCAGAGTTTGACCGGGAGCTCTCTGAAAGTCAAGCAAGTGAACCCTCTCTGAATCCAGACTGGTGAAGAGCGTTGAGAAACCACAGAAGAAAAAGCTACAAAAATGTTTCCAAGTCTGAAGGTAAGATTTTGACTAGGGTCTCTTGATTGGTGTAGCCACGAAGGGCTTCATCGGCTTCAAACTTTGACTTTGGCCTGGTCAAGTGCAACCAGATGTCCCAGAGTGGTTCTATTGGCTTTTAAGCCCTATAAAGTGGTTATTAATTCATATTTCGAGTTCTCTGCATTGGATTTTTGTTTCTTTGGTGTCATTTTAAAGATAAAACTATGTTCTATGTTTGTAAACTGGTGTGGATTTTTATTGTGTGTTGTATTGTAATCATTTACTGAATTGGTGTTTTTAAATGTTTTGCATACCTGTCTCCTAAGTTAAGCCTGCCTGCTCGCAGCCCAGCAATCAAAGGTTGAGCATGTGAATAATTTATTGAGACCTATACTGAGCCCTAGACCATGTCAGTGGCCTTATTTCCAGTGGTAGACACATATTTACCACCATTAATAAACCCCTTTCAAACACTTTGTAACTGTTTTATATTTTTCTTTCTTCATTGTCATTTTTCTGCTTTTTTCTTTTTTGCTCTTGGTGAAAGCCTTATGGTGAAAAATAATCATAACTTCCAAAAATCATTGCCATTGTCTACCACTGGAAACAATAGAAAATGTAAGCAATTGGAGTGAGTCATGTTTAATTTATGGTCTGAAGAAGGTCTTTCCACTCCACCTAGTTTATTCTAGAGTTAGAACTGTTCAGTTGAAATTAAAAAACACAATTTTGCCACAGGCAAAATGGTGACAAATCTGCATGAGCAAAGAGGAGTGAGATCAAATTCACAATCATGGGAATATTTTGAACAAACATAACAAAGTTCAGGTTACTTCCTGAGTAGATAATAAGACAAAAACTGTTCATTTTGCTCTATTGTTTGTAGAAATAAAGGAAACTTTTTTAAACTCCTGCAGTATTCATGATTGAGTGACATTCAAAAGATCTTTCAAGCTGACAGCTTGTTTATAGGTGGATGTGTATTCTCGTTGTTAGGTCTGCCATATTAGTGCAGCCATTTCAGACCTATTGTTAACAATAATTTATAACAAAAGTAGAGTGGGCTTTGACCCCTCTCAGAGGAGTATTTATATCCCCTCATACTATTGACTGTTTGGTGTATCATTCCAACTCCTATGGAGTGCTTGTTTTGGAATGCAAGATGGACTATTTTGCATATAAAAGGTAATACTGAAATATGACACATTAGATGTTTTTTATCTAAAAATGCATGATATAAAAAAGCAATCTTTTTGTGTTGTTTTTTTCTCTGTAAGGGGCTTTTTAATAAATATTTTCTCTAGGACTCAATATTAAAGCCAGACCTATTGGCTTTGGCAATGCTTGTTTTAACCATCAATGTTGTAACATTTCCCAGCGACCAAATCACACAGAAGCTTGACCTGAAAACAGCGGTTTTTAGTTTTTTTTTTAATGTTCGTAAAGTTAAAATGTTACATTATGCTGCATTATCTCTCCCAATAAAGGTTTTGAACATCCTTAGCCCTGTCTAAAATTGAGAGTTCGTACCGTTTGTCCCTTTCATATAGAAAGCATAACACAAAACAGGGAGCATTTCAAGCAACTTTCCAGATTTTAACAATTAAGAAAGTAGTCCTCCAGAGAATTGGGAAGTCTATACTGAGGAGCAAATGAGAGGTAACGTAGTTGATTTTGATATCAGGGAGAGATAGGTAGGAATCATAAAATAAGGTGCAAATTCAACGTAAATGTTGAATCAGAAACCTCAGTTAGAGTGATACGAATTTTTACGTATATGAACGAGGCATGCATATAAATAGACCAGGCTCAGGTGGGAGACTTCCGATGTTTGAAGCAAACAAATTGTTTTATTTTGGCTATCTCCTTCCGAAATTACATCTGCTTCAATATTAGTCAATAGGGAAAATATAGTCCCCCATTTTTCTTTCAAAATCTCCTACTTTCCAGATTTAAAATGTTGGCATGTATGCCCGTAGTTACAAATTTCGTGCGTACCAGTTACACCAGGGATGCAGAGTTACCTGGGATTACACTGAGGATGCCCTGAGAAATGATGAAATACCAGGGGCATTGGCAGTTCCAAGTCAGATTTTGATGGTTATTTCTCATGGCCCCATAGAGTTTTACCCAGATATTATGGTTCCTTTCAGCAGCCAGGCCAAGCCTCCAACTCCCATGGTACCATTAACTCATGTTATCAGCAGTACCATGTTTAAATTGCTCTCATAACGGAGGCCACAGGGAGCTTTATATCATGCAGGCTGTCACATGGGGTTAAATGCACTCTAATATGAAGACAAAATGTAAACTATTATTGATGCAAGATGCATTGTTCTATAGGTGGCAAATACCTCAAAAAGAAGGGAAATCCTTTTCTACTCTGCACACTATGTAGAATGTTCAATTGCTCTCTGAGTTTCCTCTTTATGTGCACAATACATACTTGCACTTTACATATACGTATGTACATATAGGAGAGGACAGGCAAGGAAAACAGAGGCAACAGCTGCAGTTTGTAATGCTCGTGATGGCTTTAAAATAGGCCTCTATGCCACCTTTAGGGCACAGCAGGGCTTTAAGTGGGATGAAACAAAGTTGTGGGGGGTCTCTAACGGTTCCTCTAGCTGTATTATAATGGCTACGATTGAGAGCCCCGGAGTTGAGGCTGAAGGCTGTGTGAGTTTCTCACAGTGCCAGTCAATGAGTCAAAAAGGTGTTGAGAATACATGTTCATCCAATCATTGGCCTCTCTGTAGAGCACACAGAGCAATGATCACATATTCCAGTTGCAATTGTGATTGTGATTCTGTGCAAATGTGTGTGAAGTTGTCAAAATACTGACAAGGCAAAAGTAAAAGAAAATGCACAGCTGTGTTGTGTTTTTGGGGGGTGGTGAAGTGAAGGAGATTAGAGAGGGTGCATTCAGAAGAGAGTGAAAACAGGTGCTGAAGAGGAAAGAGATGACGTGTAAGATATGCAGATGAACGAGATATGGAGAGAAAAAAGGCACACATGTCTAACAAAGAGTGAACATAGCAGGAGTAATTGAGGCACTCAGAAGATCACTACCCACGCCACAGGCCTCCGTAATGTTCAATTCACAGTCTCACATTTCAGAATTGAAACATTTTTAATATAATTTACAACACAATTATTATTATTGCTCATTTATCATTAACAGCTTACACCCTTTAACAAAGCTAATAGTCCAGGGTGGTTTTCAGTGTTTGGCGCATTTCTCACGCCCTTCCCACTTCGCTTGCCAACTTGGCCTTCGCCCCTTCCAATTTTACTGTACTTGGGGACCTCAACTTTCATATAGATGACCCTCACGACAACGCGGCCAAGGAACAGGTCTCAAACTTATCTGCACTTCAGCTCACGCAGAAAGTCCCCTCCCCTACGCATGTCAAAGGCCACCTTCTCAACCCGGTCTTCAGCAACCTACTTGAACTCAGTGTAGGTACCCCACAGCAGGTCCCGTGGTCAGACCACTACCTGGTTCCCCTCACCTGGGCAGTCCAGCCTCCCCTCCCCTCCTCCAACGCCATCCCGGTCCTGGAGCGGAATTGGCCCAAACTCCCCACTGACCAATGGATATCAGTTCTCAAAGCCTCTATACCAGCTACTGATCTCAATCCCACACTCGCAAATGACCAGTTCAACCATTGGATTACCAGCTCCCTTGACTCAGTCCTCCCCAAAAGACCCACCCTCAAGAAATGCAGACTGAAATCGGGCCCGTGGTTCTCCCCTAAGCTAAGAGAATCAAAACAAGAATGTAGAAGACTAGGGCGTAGGTGGAGACAGAATTACTCTGAATCTAGAAAGCTTGACTACAGAAAGTCAATTAGACATTACAAATCGGAAATTAATGCTGCCCAAGCATCCTTCTATGAGGAGAAAATCAACGCAGCCGCCAACTGCCCCAAAGTAATTTTTCAAATCGCGAAAACTCTCTCCAACATGCCCCAAAAACAACAAACCTCAGAAGGGGCACTTACGCGTTGTAACAACCTGGCGGCTTTCAACAGAAAATTCAAAATATTTATCTGTCCTTCCCAGCTTCCCAGTGTGAACATCCAGCTCCCCACATTTCAGGTTTGCCTGTTGAACCCCGAATTTCACTAAGCCAATTCCCTCTGCTGGACTCAGCCTTACTGGACTCAATCATGGCCAAAGTAACCTCAGGCTCACCCTCCGACCCAGCTCCCCCACAGTCCCTTAAATTAGTCGCCAACTCCGTCCGTCCCGCAATACTTGATCTCTTAAACTCATCTATCCTCTCTGGCACTGTCCCCCCCACTTGGAAATGTGCCCTGGTCAAAGCCCTTCTAAAAAAACCTAATCTTGACCAGACCAACCTAGCCAACTACCGCCCCATCTCCCTTCTTCCCTGGCTGAGCAAAGTGCTAGAAAAGCACATAAACTCCGTTCTGGTTGAGTACCTGGAATCAAATGTCCTCCTCCACCACTCCCAAACTGGCTTCCGCCCTCAGTTGGGGACTGAGACTGCCCTCCTCGCGGTAACTGAGGAGGCCAGAAGGATACTGGACCAGGGAGGTACTGCCGCAATCATCCTCCTTGACCTCAGTGCCGCGTTCGACACTGTCAATCATAACACCTTGATCCTCCATTTTAAGAGCTTAGGAGTATCCGGCACTGCACTAGTATGGTTCTAGTCCTTCCTCAGTGACCGCTTTTTCCAGGTGTTTGTAGGAGATGTTGTCTCCAATCGGCTGCCGCTCAGTTGTGGGGTGCCCCAGGGCTCCTCCTTCAGCCCCACACTGTTTAACATCTATATGAGACCCCTGGCGGAGATTGTCCATCCATTTGACATAAAGATCATCACCTATGCAGATGAGACGCAACTCGTGGTGGCTCTAAATCACCCAGAGCGGTCATCTAGCACCCTAGGCCCTTGCCTAGAGGAGGTCGCCAGGTGGATGGAACTCTCCTACCTCAAACTGAACGGAGATAAAACTGAGCTCATGCTTCTCGGCAACTCTCCCTCCTTCAACCCTGCACTGCTATGGCCTCCCTGTCTCGGTCCGGCACCAGACTCAAAAGACCAGATCAAGAGCCTTGGCATCTGGCTTGACCACTCCCTTAGCTTTAACTATCAGGCTACTAAACTATCAGCTTCCTGCTTTGGCCTGCTGAGGATGCTCCATAAGATCCTCCCCCTCCTCCCATTCCAGGCGAGAAGAATCCTGGTTCAGGCCCTCATCCTCTCTCGCCTGGATTATGGAAATGCTCTTTATCTGGGAGCCCCTTTATCCACCATCTATAAGCTCCAGATCATCCAAAATTGTGCTGCCCGTCTGCTTCTTCAGATTCCCTGCAGGCCATCTGCCAAACCAGCATTAAGGAACCTTCATTGGCTCCCCATCAGGGCAAGGATCCTGTTTAAAGCCATGTGCCTGGCACACAAGGCCTTCTGGAAGTGTGGCCCGGCTATTTCCCAATCTCTGATCACACCCTATCACCCAGCCAGGAACCTCCGTTCCGGCCTCACCTTCTCTGCCATTACACATAGAATACGGAGAGCCAGATGGGGCGGGCGCTCCTTCTCTTTCAATGCTGCCAACTCCTGGAACTCCCTCCCTCTCCATCTGCAGAAGGAGTCCAACCTGTTAGCTTTTCGAAAACTCCTGAAAACCCATCTTTTTAACATCCCTTTCTAACACTTGTTCCTGGCCCGCTTGATCCGTCCACAGCGCTGGGAGGCCTCAGGGTAGCCATGCGCTATACAAGTTTCACTTCATTCATTCATTCCTTCATTATATGTCTGGATGCAATAACAGTAATCTCAGACAAACCAAAATACTGGTCAGGTGGCACACAATGGGAATCACAGAAATGTTGTGTACCAGTTTAAGCTATGCCCCTTGTTACACAGGCCATGCCCCTTTCAGAGACCTCTGACTTTTTTTATCCCACTTAAAACCCTGGATTTCCGTGTGCTAATGCTGAACATAGGAACCATGACTAGCATATTAGCACAATATTTTAATAGAGTTTTTGGGGTGTATTGTGTGTCAGCATTATTATTACCACAGCTTTAGTTTGTTTTGTATTTTACAGACTGTAACATTACACACATAGAAATGTACGTTCCAATTGGTAAACGAACACACACAGGTAAATGCAAAGCTACAATGCTATCCGTATAAGCACAAATTAATTAAAATGAAATAAATATTATTTGTATTAAAGTCATTCAATTACAAATAAAAATAGAGATCGGTTAATTAAAAGCAAGTCATCTTAAAAACTACTTAGTAGTAAACAAATGATCTTAAATTCCGAGTCCCAGGGTCTGCAGCCTTGTGTTTGGCCTTGATCAGATAGCTCATTGTGGCACCTAGTTAAAGAACAAGATGGTCAAAAAGGCAAGCCTCAGATAACTTAAGTCAAGCTATCTTATCAGTTTACTGATGAAACGGTTCGTTTGAAGCGTGAAACAACAGCTTGTTGCTTCTCTGGCTGTTCGTATCTAGTTCTCAATAAAGGATTGACACAAATATTTCCTCCTCAAGTTCAGTAGGTTTGGGCACATACATGGTATGTGTTCCAGAATTTCTGATATGTAGCCTCATAGCGTGCAGCCACCTTGTGGGTGGGGGGCTGTTTTCCATAGTGTGCATACAACGTGCGAGTCGCCCCAGCGAAACAACGTCCCTACCCTCCTCACCTCTTTGCCCCACAAAAAAACATAAGGCAGATAGTTGGTCGTCACGTTTTTTTTGGCTGCCTCCGGGTCTGAGTCGAGAAAAGGCTGTTTTGTTACATATGTGTCTAAAACTGAGTGGCTGTGTTTGTATTAAAAAAATTTTTTTAGGTTCTAACGACCAAGGTGAAGAAGAAGGTTTAGGATTAGGCATTTACAAGTGCCTTTTTGGAGGTTGGATAAGTCGCCCAGAGATGGCAAGTTGTGCTCTTCCAAGAGTTTTTCAACACGACAGAGATTGAAGGTGCCACAAGTTGAATCCCTGCTGGATAGATCTTGGAGGTTCCACTCTTTTGTGTGGGCTCCTGAGCAGATCCGCATTCACATGTATAGTTGAAGAGAGAAGCCAGGTATAAGATGCTTCCAGATTTTAGGTTCAGTTCCAGGCGAAGAATTGCATGAGAGGTGGAGGACCTTAGGTTGAGTAGGAGCCTGATGTTTTGCTTTTAGATTGTGTTACAATTATTTATTTATTTTTACTATCTTCATTTGGTTTTCATAAACAACACAATTATAAGACATCATGGAGCATCCGAAGCGGGGCTTCCAAAGGATCCACATTTTAAAGTAGTGAGTGTGCAATGTCCATAACATCAGAAGCAATGAAACATAAGAAGGAGGGAGGAAATTCTCCCTTGACCGTCATCCCATCAGGGACCACAACATAGAGTGCCCAACAACAAGGCTAATAAAGCACCATCAGGCCCTCATCCCAAGGTGCATCTCTAACCAGACACCCCGGACACAGTGTCCGGACTTCCCAGTTCCAAATCGCCACTTTCCTCTGCCTCGGGCCCAAAATCATAGTAGCGTAGCCAGGGTCCCCATACTTTGCTAAATTTGCGGGGCCATCCCCTGCTCTTATATGCGACTTAAGCAGCGGCCATGTACATATCTGTTAGACCTGGCATCCTTGGCGTGGTTTCCCCAGACTTTTTGCCTCTACCTCCTGTATTTTTGACACTGTGGTGGAATTTGTTTTTGCTGGTTTAGATGCTTTGGGCTCTTTGCCACTGCTGATCAGTGCCAAAGTGCAAGTGCTCCCTGTGTAAATTGTTATTGCGATTGGTTAACCATGATTGGTATATTTGTTTTACCTGTAGGTCCCTAGTAAAGTGCACTGAGTGTGCCAGGGCTGGTAATTCAAATGCTACTAGTGGGCTTGCAGCACTGATTGTGCGACCCACATGAGTAGCCCTAAAATGATGTCTCAGGCCTACCACTGCAGTGCCTGTGCGCAGTTTGTTAACTGCCATGTTGACCTGGCCAGTGTACCCACTTGCCAGGCCTGACCCTTCTCTTTTCTTACACATTGGACACCCCGATGGTAGGCCCAAGGTACCTCCCTGGGCAGGGTGCAGTGTATGTGAAAGGTAGGACATGTGCTAGTGTTGGTAACATGTCCTGATAGTGAAAATACTGCCAATTTCGTTTTTCACTATTGAAAGGCTATCTTGCCCATAGGACAGAATGGGGAATGCTGTGTATCATGTTTACCTGCATATCTTCCCATAGGAGCAAGATAGAAAATTGGAGTCTGGTATCCCTGAACTCAGAATTTAATAACACATCTTTTAGGAAGGATGGTTTTTAAATTCTGTGTTTGAAAATAGCACTTTTAGAAAGTAGCTATTTTCTTGTTCAACCTTTCTGTGTGCCTCTGCCTGTTTGTGGATTGACTGCCTGGTTTGAGAGTGACAGGGGCTGGGGTGGCTCCAGGAGTCTGGGTGAGTCAGCACTAGGCTGAATAGACCTCTCTGCATTTGGAGTGGTGGGAGGTGTAGCACCTGGGCCTGAATAGGGCTGTGCCTGCCTTCCACAATGCTGGCTTCACCTCCTGCGGTGTGTCTGATGGCCCTGGCCCACACTCCCAAAGGAAGAAGATGTGCACTAGCAGAGTGCACCCAGAGCTGGTTTGGACTGGGTCCAGGACCCCTCACACATAGTGAACAAAAAATGAGAGCTGAAACCCCTGAACTTTAGACTACTTTGGAATCAAGGAGGAACCTTTGCTGAGGAGAAAAGCTGAAGAGCTGAAGGAGAAGTACTGCCCAAGTGTGTCTAGGTTTGGCCTGCAGTTGCTATTTCTGCCAAAGGAAGGACAAGGAACTTTGCTGTGTCCCTCCCTGCTTGCAGCAAGGACTTTGCTGTGTGCTGTGTCCAGAAGTAAAGAGTCTCCAAGGGCCTGAGAAGAGCTGGCCTCCTGTTTCAGAAACTCAGGGATACAAAAGTTTTCCAGAAGTACATCTGCTCATTGCTGTGTGTGTGTGCTTGCACCCAGCGTGTGTCCTGCGAGGAGCCCGTGTTGCTAAAAGGAGCTTTCTCCGTGACCTCCTCTGTTCGTGGTCGTGAGGAGTCCGAGAAACCCGTGTCTGCTTTCACCGCCACCGGCCCGGGATCTGCAAGAACGCCGTGCCTGCTGGCACCACCGCCGGCCCGGGATCTACGAGAGCGCTCTGCCTGGTTTTCACCGCCGCCGGCCCGTGATCTCTAAGAGCGTTGAGATCGACCAGAGTGAGGCGTTGCCTGGCAACGCGGGGCTCGTCACCAGAAGGAGCCGCGCCGAAAGCCAGAAGAGTGAGGCGTTGCCCAGCGACGAGGGGCTCCTCAGCAGCGGGAGCCGAACGTCCGACGAAAGGAGAGAGAGAAGAGCAGAGCAACCCCCAGGTAAGGCTTGGACTCCGGTCCCGAGCCGCTGTGTGCGTCACCTGGGGGGCGAGCTGGAAAGGGAGGAGCAGCTCCGATCTCTCCCGCTGTAACGCGCCTCTGTGCTGAGACCCTCGAGCATCCCGTACTTGGTTAATAACACCGGGGCCACCCTCATGCCTCCTTACTTTTACTTGCCATCAATTTGGGGGCTATCTTTGTACGTGCTGACCGCATAGGTCAGCTGGAGGCTAATACAAACAGTTCAACCCCAGACACACCGCGTGCCGGTGTCGAATCGAACTGTGTGATAACTTTTTTAATTTGTTCATAAGCACCAAGAAGGAACTACATGCTTGATTTTGAAAAGAACACTACAAGAGAACCTTTTAAAGAAAAAGCTTTCATCATGTATGTTGGATTTATGTCGTTTTGGTCTTGCATAAATTAGATAAAGAGATATCTATTTTTATAATAACCTGTGTGGTGTCCATTTGTGGTGTTTCACTGTGTTACTATGGGTGTTGCTGCAAATACTTTACACATTGCCTTGGGGATAAGCCTGCCTGCTCGAGCCAAGCTACCACGGGGGTGAGCAGGGGTTATCTACAGTGTGTTTCCCCCTTACCCTGACTAGAAGCAAGGGTCCCTATTTGGTCAAAGGTACCTACCTCTGCCAACTAGAGACCCCCAGTTCTAACAATATCCATACCCGCCTACCTATCACACAGTGTGGTGATCTACTGGAAACCCCAGTATTAAGCTTCATCTCTTTTCATCACCATCAAACCAGGGGTGGCCGCTCCTTTTGAGCGGAGGAGCGCCACCCCCCCTGCCACCGGCAGAAAATAAAACGATAATAAAACAAGTTTTACACCGTTTCATTATCGTTTTATTTTAATCCGTGGGATCCGCCCCAGGACTCTGACGAGTCTTGGGGGTGGGTCCAGGTGATGGCACTGCTGGTGGGGGAGTGGTAGTGCACTCCCTTCACAACGCATGAGGTGTTTGGCTGGCTGCCTCAGGCTGGCCAAACACCTCATGCGCAGTAAGCTCGCTCCAGCCCCAGCTGCGTTGCTGGGGCTGGAGAAAGTAGGCACAGACTCCCAGCCTGCCTGGGAGCGTAAGTTGCTGGTGCTCCGGGCCAACCCTGAAGCAGCTCTAATGTGAGAGCAGCTTCAGGTTTGGCTCCAAGGCAGGCTATGGGGCCGATTCACAGAACTAATCTGAGACAAAATCCTAAACTTACTACTTTTGGTATTCACAGAAGGCATTTAGTAGTAGTAAAGTTAGGACTACTAACTTTACTACTATTAACTAAGACAACATCCTAAACTTACTACTTTTAGTATTCACAGAAGGCATTTAGTAGTAGTAAAGTTAGGACTACTAACTTTACTACTACTAAACTGAAACAAAATCCTAAACTTACTACTTTTGGTATTCACAGAAGGCATTTAGTAGTAGTAAAGTTAGGACTACTAACTTTACTACTACTAACTAAGACAAAATCCTAAACTTACTAATTTTGGTATTCACAGAAGGCATTTAGAAGTAGTAAAGTTAGGACTACTAACTTTACTACTACTAACTAAGACAAAATCCTAAACTTACTACCTTTGGTATTCACAGAAGGCATTTAGTAGTAGTAAAGTTAGTAGTCCTAACTTTACTACTTCTAAATGCCTTCTGTGAATACCAAAAGTAGTAAGTTTAGGATTTTGTCTTAGTTAGTAGTAGTAAAGTTAGTAGTCCTAACTTTACTACTACTAAATGCCTTCTGTGAATAACAAAAGTAGTAAGTTTAAGATTTTGTCTCAGATTAGTTCTGTGAATCGGCCCCTGAGAGCCTGTGCCCAGTGCCAGAAGAAGGAAGAGGTGATGCGCGGGAGACGGCGGTGGCAGCAAGGTATGTTTATTTTATTTTTTTGCCCCCCAGACCCTCCCCACCCCCACTTTGGCAGGGGACGGGCCACTACTGAATCAAACCCAGATTACAGAAGAGGAGTTGAGTCCTTGGGACATCTATCTCTGTCGGTATTCCCAGAAGGACATCATTTGGGTCAAGTGGAACATCTACCTCTAAGTTAGCTGTGTTACAATTATTGATCTGTTTAGCTGGAAGCGCCATCCAGGTGTACAGAAGAAGTGGAAGGAGTTTGATGCATAATTGCTTGCCCACTGTAGATGGTGGAGAAGCGGTTGACTCCCTTAGTGACTATAGAAGCTTTGGGCCATATTATCAAGAACGGCGCAAACATTATCGCCGCTTTTGCGGCAGGAAACTGCCGCTAAAGCGGCGTTAAGGGGCTTGATAATATGCCCTATAGAATTCCAATAGAAGCCCATGTTCTGGTGTGAAGGATATCAAACCTGGGCTTCTATTGGAAATCTATAGGGCATATTATCAAGCCCCTTATCGCCGCTTTAGCGGCAGTTTCCTGCCGCTAAGGCGGCGATAATACTTGCGCCGTTCTTGATAATATGGCCTTTGTTTTTTACTTTGTCAATATGAGTGGACCAGTTTTCCAGAAGCTAGCAGCCCAGTGGTGCACCATTTTGTCCTGAGGACTACTACAATGAACTGCAGGCTGGTTCGAGGCACTCTCAGCGAGCTAAAGAAAAAGAGCCGCTCTGCATTGCGTTTGGCAATATATATCGACATATTGGTCCACATGAATCTTCTCCTGTTTCGACATCCGTTAGCAGAGGTATCTAGAGCAAAAGCATTTGAGAAAAAGTGCTTTACCATCAAATCTGAACATGTTCTTGTGGTACCAAGGACAGTTTAAAGGAGAGCAAAAGCTAGGAGTCGAAGAAGAATTGCCCATCTGAATTACTAGTTTTAAAAAGGAACAAAGGCTGGAACTCTAAGTTGAAATGCCCATCTGTATTAGTCTGTATAGGCACATGCGCAGCTAACATACGAGCAAACACTTGTCTATATGCACAATTTACAGAGAGGCACACAAGCCCTGCAAGGCATACTTAGCATCCGTGCCCGTTCTCTATAGTGCACAGTCAACGCTCCTGCAGTTCGAACGGGAAATAGGCCAGAGCCTCTGAAAGCTTATGGACCTCGCCTGCTGCTTGTGGAGCGCTATGGACATCGCCAGCTCGGGGATCCCTCCAGGCCCAAGATCACCACCTGTGAGTGTAACAACACCCTGAAGGCCTGGCTGAAAGCAACAACCCAAACAATGGCGAGAAGATCATGCTGTGTAAATATGTATTTTATATTTGTCCAACCCTAACCCGCTTCAACTTTGATTAAAATGTATTCTTGAGTGAATTTGCAACTTGTATATATGTAACTCTAACCACTAGTATCTGTAGTGGACTTATGTACTTACTACCATTCTTATGTGAATTTAGAGTTTTTCTGTTTGTATCTTTTATGTAACTCATGTACTCTGAAGTCCTTATGTAATGTAACTGGTCCTTTTGTAAAGCGCTCTGACACCTTCGGGTAAAGTTTGCACTATATAAAATCACATTAAATAAAAATAAAATTAAGCTGGGCAAGGATGGGCTTTAAGGCATGGTAATGTTAAGAGCCACATTTAATCTGCCTTCTGAGTTTACAGCCGGGAGGCTGTGTTTGCCCAAATACACACATACATACCCACAATCATAAGTGCACATAGGTACACAGCAGAATAAACATGCAAACACACACATTTTACAACATACATTCACTCCATTCGCATACCACCTTCTTGACTGGTATCACTGACACTGTTTAACCTCCAAGGCCTTGTCATGATCCTGCTGTTCACCCATTTTCAACTAAACTGCGATTCACGTGTACCTAATGTCAACTTGGATTGTCTTGACTGAATCAACTTTGTTTGGATGAAACGACGAGATGGCCCCTGTCAGACTTGGAACATGTGATCTGCAAATTAAAGACAGTCGTTTGCAATGCTCGCACACACCAGCTGAGCTACCTGACTTGGATTCGCCACTGTGACCAACAATTTACAAAACAGATCAGTGCAACAGACACATTAATGTGCTGTGCTCTTTCCTTGATAGGCCCCGAAGGAGGAGTTCAAAGATGGCCGCAGTTTTGCAGTTGCATCACAGCTAGTAGAGGGCGGAGATAAAGATGAGCACCACGCTGGGCTGACTTTCCAGATCAAAGTCGAGTTAGTTGTGGTGGGGACGAGGAGGCTTCAGGCGACAGCAGCACAGCAGGAGGCTTGGAGCCACGACACAGAAGACCAGGGTGTGTTGACAGGGATTTGACGGGGTGTAGGAGGGGGGAAGGAGTACTGTTTCCTTGATGAAAAGCAGCCACAGTCATTTAAGAGACAAAGCTGTTCCTGGTTTGAGCTACAGAAGGGGGCAACCAGAAGAGATGCATTGGAGGGTAAATAGGCAACCGAGGTAAAACTCTTCAACTACCCTATCTGCAGGCGAAGAGCTGCATCCTAGAGAGGCCTGGACGCCGGGTGGCTGCACTGCTAGTAATAGTGCCTATATAGGCAACACTCCCCACCCAATGCCCAATAGCATGCACAATGGAATAAATAAATACACAACACAATTTTTTGTTGGGAATATATTGCTGCAGGTTTATTCCATACAAAAGTATGCAACATGGTGGGTTATCTTACGGGCGATCCAAGGGCAGGCAGCGGTGACTAACCTACGCTGCCCTGCCCGCCTGATGAGCCAAATTGCTCTGTGGTCAACCCAATCAGTGCTACCAATTATGGTGTGATCCCCTCCCTAGGATCATGTGGCCCACTGGACCATCATCTTACTCACGCCCCTTTCAGGGCGGAGCGTTGCAAGGCAAGCCCCCGGTTGTTCAGGCTTACAACCGCCCTAAGGACTAGAGGGGCGCCGACGATTTTCTTCCAGGGCCCTGCCATCAGGACTCCTGGGATTTGGCACTGGCACCCCTATTGTGCTCCTGAAGAGGTACCCCTCTGTACCCTTCTGCTTACGGATCGCCCTGTAACTCCGCCTGCAACACAAAAAAGAACATTACAAGGTCCTACCTAACCAAGCTCCCCAGCCACACGCCGGGTAAGCGTTAGGGCAGGAGACGGCATGTCCGGCAGCAAAGAGGGCGCCAGAAAGGCAGGGGGAGGTATAAGTACCTTCCCCCAACCCTCTGTGCACCGGAAATGACGTGGCCCGTGCGCCGGGCTGAGGGACTCCTCCCCGGGTCCCCAGACTAGAAGGGGGGGATAATGGTGTGCCTAAGTGGCACTAAGGGGGCCGCCCTTTTAGGTGGCCTACTGCGTGAGCCGTGGGCAGTCGCATAGTGCCTATATAGGCAACACTCCCCACCCAATGCCCAATAGCATGCACAATGGAATAAATAAATACACAACACAATTTTTTGTTGGGAAAATATTGCTGCAGGTTTATTCCATACAAAAGTATGCAACATGGTGGATTATCTTACGGGCGATCCAAGGGCTGGCAGCGGTGACTAACCTTCGCTGCCCTGCCCGCCTAATGAGCCAAATTGCACTGTGGCCAACCCAACCAGTGCTACCAATTATGGTGTGATCCCCTCCCTAGGATCACGTGGCCCACTGGACCATCATCTTACTCATGCCCCTTTCAGGGCGGAGCGTTGCAAGGCAAGCCCCCGGTTGTTCAGGCTTACAACCGCCCTAAGGACTAGCGGGGCGCCGACGATTTTCTTACAGGGCCCTGCCATGAGGACTCCTGGGATTTGGCACTGGCACCCCTATTGTGCTCCTGAAGAGGTACCCCTCTGTACCCTTCTGCTTCCGGATCGCCCTGTAACTTCGCCACAGCTCTGGAGGTGGCCCCCGTTGCCTACAGAGCCCCCCACCAATACTGCGAATTTTCTCACCTGCAACATGCTATTTCCAGGGCCTCCCTCATGTCAGTAGGAACAGATCAATGCCCACCTGTGACAAGTGCACCCAACTTTGTCAAAATAACCTTTGGTGTTCGCCTGGTTTAGCCCGTGCCTGATGAAGCCAAAGCCCCTTTGGTCTGTGAACTTGCGCATGGCGCTGTTTATACTTCTCCGGGAATGTTCAACTGCCTCACATGACCTGTAGGAATGTGATGGCCTCCCAGGAGGGAGCTCTACTCTTAACCACAGCTATATTACCCTTCAAGCTAATGTAGGCTCCAACGTCCTGCAACCTGTAGTTGCAATCCTTCTAGCACTTTGTGTCAACACCTGTTTCCCCAATTTATGGGACAGCAGCACACTTGTTAGATGACCGCTTCCAAACCAGCCTATCTACTATGGGTATCAGGGCGGGGAATTTTGTGCTTACCCGAAGCAACCCGTAACCTGCCCTCGGAGCAGAGTGCACATACTTTGTTGAAGTTGACCAGACATTTGCACAGACCTTTTTGTTTGCTAAACCATGGCGAACAGGCGTGTTCGTATTGCCCACACTATTGCAGCCGCAGCAACCTTTTTTGGTGTGACAACTTACGCCACCTACCAGTCTTGCTTAACTAAAGCTCGATCACCGATACACACATACCTGCTAACAGCTGGGACCCTTGGTGCTCACCGGCTATAGACCTAGTTCACTTTGTTATCCCTGGAATGATTGCCCTCCACAAAATCAAAGCCGCATTCAGCTTACCTTCTAGTCACCTTGTAATTCAGGCTGGAGCATTCATACCCCGCATAACCAGAGAGTTGTGCGTAATATAAAACAATGATACTGTTGGAATCAAGATTCCCCAGTTTCATGTTTTGCCGCAGCCCCCTTTGTGGGTCTGCTGGGACCCCACTGCCTACTGTAAGTAACCTCACTACCTCATGCAGCTCCCTTAATGCACTTGCCCGTCACTGAAAGACACCTGGCAACACTTGCGCACTGCTGCTTGGTGAAGATGGTTATTGGGCCAGACGTACCCCCATTCCGTGTTTCCTGCATTTTTCCCTTAAAAGAGGCTCCAGTCCGTATGAAGGTGTGTTAATGTCCTGTCAAGATGAACCCAAACGCCTGTTCCACTTGGTGCCTATCCCATTATGATGTGTAAAGGCCCAACTATCCTATGAACTAGGAATATGTGACAATAAGCAAGAGTGTCCTCATGTATTTGCCATGTATCCCTACTTTCTTACGGGAATTTCGCCTGTTCAGTTCCATCTGTGGTGTAACCCCCAGACTTTCCAGTTTGCTTAACTGCTAGCAAAGTGTGCAGTTGCGACATTAATGGGTAAAAAAAACCTGGGTTGCCCCCACCTTAATGTGCCACGCTGTAAGCAATTGGTACCTAACATATCTCTTCCCTATGAAAAGATTAAACACCCGGCCGAAGGCACAGGCAGTCTGCCAAATGAGAAACCACAGTTCTGTGTGATACAAACCTTAACGCACTGAGTACAAATTTGTGCATTTCCTTTCGGGGATGACTAAGCCCTTGTTTGCCCCCTTACTAGGATGGTCCCAAGTACGAGGGTTCAGACTGATGACCAAGTGCTGCGCCAACAAGTGAACATGAGACATGGGTCGAATTTCCGCTGTCCCATGTCCTCCCGGACGCCCGGTGAGCCTCCTCACCTAAACCAAGACAAGTGTGGATCACCACAGGGGGGAAGGCCTGAGGTCCCCTAATGGTACTCCTAATCTCCTGCTACATTTCATATCCTATTGCCTGCAAACCCATCCGTCTGACTGGGATCACGGATGCTGTGTCGCCATGCTGGTGTCCCCCACCCCAGCATATGTAACCCATACACAGCTTTTGCTAAGGTATACCAGGGTGCCCATAGGTTAGCCATTGTTTGGATATGAGGACAGGGAGTAAAACATGAGCAAATTTTCCTACACCTTCTGAAATAAGAATGCACTATGTACTGGTAATTGTCGGCATTTGTGCTCCAACGCCATTTTTTCACACTGTTGAGGGACAGCACACTTTTAGAAAGCTACTGGGATGGTGAGGACAATAAGTACAGATCCCCTACCCTTTCTTTAATTGTGGGCCTGCCAAATGACCAATCAATTGTAGCCCTTGTGCTGTAACCCAGAGTTTCACAAAACGTTTAGAACCCCAACACACTTTATTATACAGACAAACTTACGCAACCCGCCAAGCTACAATGGCGATGAGGCGGCCGAGCTTGGCTTATCTACCATTTCTGTTGAAATGACTAATACATTTGCACGGACAGGTTTCTTGATAAAATTATAATGAAGAGATGTGCCGACCGGTTTCAGTGAATGTTTGTCTTAGGTGCATCTGCGAGTGCAACCCCCTTAGTGTGGATGCGTTATCAATGTTGCCGGGCAGTAGTGCAATACCTTCGCCCAAGCAACTCATGACAAGATGTGCCAGTGCAGGTAGAGGACAGGAGATATCCAACCCACCTTCATCCACTCTTACAGTTTTCTGTGTATAGTGCTTGTTGGAGCATAACATAATTGTATATTTGTGAAGCGTGCGTGCTCCCGTAGGCATGATGGCGCTGAATAACCGCTGTATGTTACCCCACTCACTGATAATTATGTCTAGATAACTGCCCTTCCTAGATTTGTGGGAATGCTGAATGCTGTATAAGAACTGTTGCCTTATTGCTCCAACCCTGTTTTACCCCAAGACTTTGGGACCACCGCCTGGCCGCACTGGCGGAATGGCAGGCAACCTCCAACACCCACTCGTATCGCACATTTCCTGTTGAATGAAAATTACACTTACACAGGCCGTTTTGTTGCTACCAAGTTAATAATGTGTCAATCCGGTTTCAGTGAATGTATGTCCTTTGTGCATCCGCCAGTGGGTACCTGCCAAGATTTGTTTGGCTGTGTTTAAATTACTAGCGATTGGATGGCCTTGTGCGTTATTAGACACTCCCTGCAGAACTCCTAGTTCGAGGAGGAACAACTAGTGAACAGTGAAACCATAAATCTGAGTTAATCAAGGCTTCCCTACATGACCAACATATGTGATCCTAGGCAATTGTCTGAATTTTGCTTGCACCTTCATAGGCCTGAGGGCACCTTGAAACACATGCAATCGAGATATCCGCTTTATAAAACTCTCCCATATTTGAATTGTAAAACTATAATGTTATCAATCTATCCTAACACCTACCGACCCCGAGGGTTCCTTGTGTTAACTGACTCCAGGAGGAACTCTTGTTAATGAATAACCTTTTAAGGGACTGAATGTTGTGAGATTGTTTTGGACGCCAGTGATGTCCTTACCAGGAGAATTCTGTATGTATCGCTTCTGATCCTGTTTAAACCCCAGTTTTGCGGTACAACAAAACGTGTTTTTCCTAGTGCATCAGACCATGCTCAGTCATCTCAGCACTGGGATCGCCAGATCCACAATCTGTATGTGTTGCTATCCCCAACCACAATGGGGAATGATGGCCAATCGGGGGAGCTATTGGCCAGCCTATAACTATTGCTGCTGGCTGTGCTAATTATAACGTGTGCTTATGAGCACGATCACCTGGAGGGTATCCTAGTGCTGAGTCCGATGTTCCTTGATAAAACTCAATTGTACTTATTTTATCGACCTCGGAAGGAAGAAAAGCTGAGTAGACCTGCCAATATGTTAGCAGGCTGCGTAGAATGTCCCTTCAATCTGTTTTACCAATATTGAAGCTTACACTTATGAAGCATTTGCTGAAAGAAACCTCCAGATATAAACCAGGAAGCCGTATGGTGCCTGTATGAGAACCTGGGAAGAGCAGCAAATAGGGGACCAAGGTGCGCTCTGCTACGACTCTAATAACCTATGCCATGTGAGTTTGTTGACCCTTGTTATTGGAGAATAATAAGGAACTGCAACCAGTCCTTCCACCTCCTAATCACAAGTCATAACCCCAACTGTGAGGAAGTTTCATCCTTTCTCGCCGGGCTCTCCTGGCTCCAGCAGATTCACGTTTTGCTCCATCTGTACAGTGGCAGCATTCCTACCATAACTAAATGAAGACAAAGTGTGATCACCCGTGGTGGCACAAGCACTTAGCTGTCCAAGCAGCGAAGACCGATCAACAGCATTAAATGAACAGCACTACCCTTCACCCATCACGATTCCCTCGTGGCATGCGGCATGAAGAGTTTGTGCCTGAGCATTTGTCTGCCCCAGTTTTAATTCAAGTTGAAGGGATGCAGCTAGCCTGTGGACATAACTGTCCATCAGCTGTAAGTCACACCCATTGATGCCTGAACCCACCCCGCTAGTGTCGTCCCACAGGGCCCACCATCCAGACAATGCCATGTCAGGATCACTCTCAGGTCACCTACCCAGGCACCGTACCGCTGGAGTTACAGACGTGCATGGACCCAAGTGGAAGTAATACGACAAACCTCCCACTGAAGGCTTGCCCATATATCCACACCATTCCCAAAACTCCAGCTATTACCATGAAACCGCCGCTCTCCTGATGGTACAATATTCAATCCGCCTTTACGCATGCGGCATACCTATTACCATAATGGGGCCATAAGCATGCCAGTCAAGCTATAAATCTTTGCTTATCAATCAATCAATCAGGGAATTGTAAGCGAGCTACTCACCCGTGAGGGTCTCAAGGCGCTGAGGGGGGGGGGTCCGCAGATCTGTTTAGCTGAAGAGCCAGGTCTTGAGGGTCTTCCTGAAGGTGTTCAGGGAGGGGGCGCGTCTGATGTCTGCCGGTAGCTCATTCCAGGTCTTGGCTGCAATGTGAGAGAAGGATCTTCCGCCTGCTCTGGCTCTGTTGATGCACGGGGTTTCGGCCAGTGCGAGGTTGGATGATCGGAGGTTTCTTTTGGGTACGTGGAAGTTGATTCTGTCATTGAGGTATTTGGGTCCGTTGTTGTGTAGGCATTTGTAGGCATGAGTGAGGATTTTGAAAGTGACTATTTTCTCCACAGGGAGCCAGTGGAGACTTCGTAGGTGCTTATCATAGTGTGCCACCTAGTTCTGCCTCCTCTGTCATTGTATCCAGATATATAATCACACGTGACAAACACCTACAGCAAGTCAGTACTATTGACTTTGTCAATGATTGTTAGTTCCCTAAGGTATTAAGCAACAACTTATGGCTTCGTTGTGAGGAACTAGCCAATGACCCATGCGAGGGTCTATACCCCCGTTGGCCCCTGCTGAACTGTCCGAGCGAGAGCACCAAGCGCACCAGAAAGGCCCTTACGTGGAACACGTATGCCCAAGAACCTGGCCAGTATAAAAGGACACCAACAGAGCTAAGGAGGCCATGATCAAGCTTCGGGAGTGCTACTCCAACCGGATCCTTCACAAGTGTTGGATGCGAAACTGAACATGCACCAAACCATACTTAACAGTACCACCAATAACTACATGCACTCACCCTGCTGCTCAATCGTTCCCCTGGCAGCATTCAACAAGACATTGGCTGGGACCGTGCGAGGTAAAACCAGTCTTGGCGCCTGCCTTTTACCACACCTGGTGCCCAGAACCAGCTGGACATGGCCCTCTCCAAGCCTAGCCTGTATGCCTCTCGCGCGTGAGAGACAAACCCCTTCCACTGCCCCTGCCCAGGTGAGGGGGGGGGCTTCATACGGGCATTTCATGCGCATAATTTTTGTGCTAAGTGATCACCCAGTGTTACTCAGAAGACCCTGGAATGTCACATGAACGCACGGAAAACACAGGTCAGCAGTGCAGGATCCCAGAAGCAAACCTGTCCCATAACGCGAGAAGGCCGTACCCCAAAACAAATGACTGTTTCCTTCATCCTAAACCCTGGACCCTTGGAAACATGGAGAGGATGGCAAACGCCCGTGTAAGAGGCCTCACCTAAGTGTTCACCCTCAGGCCCGCAATATGCGCCCTGCAGCGAAGCCCCCGTGAAGTACCATGGGGCCGCCCCAGCGAGAGGCAATGCCATGTGTCCCACATGCTTGGATGGTCCATGGTGCAACAAATGACTGCTTCAAATATACTGACAAAGAAATGTGCAGGGATGCTGCGGGGGGCGTGCCCATGGCGAGAGTTGCCAGGCCCGTCTGGAATGGCACCTTGCCCCCCCCTTCAGAACTAAAGCAGGGTGCCCCCCCCCTGGACTTGTAAACGCCTGCGTCAGTGGCGTAATGCGAATTAACAGTGCCCGCACAACTACCAACCGTCACACTCCTACAAGTGCGACAATTCAGACCGCTCAAGGCCCCCACAGCTCTAAAATGGCTTTGGAGCAGGCACTAGTTGTTTCAATGTACATTGAATTAACAAACAACCGCTGTGCTACATCTTCAAATACAAACAGCGCCACCATGTGGCAACAGTCATGAGCGCTGTTGTCCGATGCCAAGTGCTAGAAATCACCGGCTCAACTTAAGCGCTGCCAAAATACCGGCAAAGCAAACGAAGACCTTTGTCTATCCGGTGGCGACAAGTGAGCAGCACCGAGCTGAGCAAAATGCCCGCCAGTACAGCGCTTCCGCGCCCAAGCGTTAAGCACCACATCAAAAGCCAATCGTGAACACCACGACGCAACACCACAACGTCCCCTTGCCATCTCCAGCGTGCCCTCAAGTTCAATACTGTAGGTACGTTTGCTCTCCGTCACGAAAGACAATCAACGCATGGCTCCTGGTTCAGCGCACACTCCAGACACACAGCGGGAGCCTCCCACCTGGAGAACACCAGTAGAGTCCATTATTGGGTGGAAGCGAACTGTGCTATAGCCTTATGAAAACACACTATAAACCCTCGAGGGTTATGCGCTGCAAGATCCCGTTCACTGTTCTCATGAAAGCGCTGTACACAGTCGGAGTCTGTCGAATCACAAAGTTGTTCAAGTAGATCACCAATTACGGCAGGCAAAGCAAGACTTCACAACCCGTTTCCTAGGGCGGAGGGGCCCTGGGATAATGGCACCAGACCCTCTCCGCTCAGCCCCAGGTGGTGAAAGGTGACGCAGAGCTTCCCAGGAGCTGTGCGGCGTGTCGCAGTGAAAACGCGAGTCAGGCTCATCAGGAAGGGCTGTCCATCCGTGACTGGACGTCACTGGGAGGGGGGCTCCCCTGCCAGCAGGGACCCTGGCGCGAGGAAGGGCGAAGGCCGCCTGGCAGCGCCAGGGCACGACCTCATTGTTGCATTGCTGCAACTGCGACCCCACCACGGCATCACCGCATGATGCACGTGGTCCCCGTGTTGTCCCCTGGACATGCTAGCCTGTTGGTGAGGCGGCACGGAAGCGCGGGCACCCGAGGCCTGACCGTGGCACATCCCCCCTCCCGCCCGCACAGAGGGAGACCTGGAGTTGATAGGAAGCAAAAACGCTAGGGGCACCAGAAAGAAAACGGACCCCTCGCGTACATCGCAAAGTGCAGGGAGCCACGCCACTTGGGTAAAGCCGCGCCAGACTCTCAGTATGGCAGCTGAGGCCAACCCCCAGTAGCGGTGCTTCCCCTCGTGGTCGGGCCCGCTGGGCTGCCTACTGCCCCTGGCTGCATCGTCTCAGAGATCTTCAGGGCGCTAATCCCGGAAGGGGCCGCGCCATGGTACTCGTAAGAGGAGCTAGTAAAGCTCCTTAGTTTACTGATGCTCGGACTGACCTACACTGCATGAGGCCGAGAAGCTTGTCCCCCCCTGTACTGCCCCCGTCCCAATCCCTCGCCACAACCCCACCCGCAGGTGCTGACACCAGCGGACCTCCTACGGGCGGCCGGGCCAGAGAATTACAACTTGGACAGGGTCCCACACAGGCCATGGCCATGCGTGGTGGGACCGGGGGGGGCGGGGTGACAAGCCACTCACCTCGCTTCCTGACGCGACCGACCGCACGACAGCATGTCCAGCAGCATACTGACAGCACAACTTCCCAAGACGGCGTGTCCGGCAGCAAAGAGGGCGCCAGAAAGGCAGGGGGAGGTATAAGTACCTTCCCCCAACCCTCTGTGCGCCGGAAATGACGCGGCCCGCCGCCGGGCTGAGGGACTCCTCTCCGGGTCCCCAGACTAGAAGGGGGGGGGTGATGGTGTGCCTAAGTGGCACTAAGGGGGCCGCCATTTTAGGTGGCCCACTGCGTGAGCTGCGGGCAGCCGCATTCATAGTTTTACTCCTTTTCTTACTACGTCAGTGTTCCCTTGCTCTGTTGGTGCATGCATTTCTTTTTGCCTCCAATTCTTGCCTTTCATACCACTTTCCAGGCCCCACAGCAGCTCTTTAAATTCACCTTCAGGGACAGGTACCTTTGCGACATGCCTAGTTAAAATTGGAGACAGGATACAGAATGCCTCAGGGGCGTAGCTAGTGTTGGTGCAGCAGGTGAAGTGACACCAGGGCCCAGAGCACTAAGGGGCCCTTTGAACCCTAATATATTTATATATTTTTTTGCAGTTATATATAGCACGAACGTGACCCGAATGTATTGCAGCATTTTCATGCGCACCTGTTACGTTACACAAGGATACATACATTTTTTGGTAGGCACGGAAGATTAAGTGATTTGCCCAGAATCACAGGATGTTGAGCCGACGCTGAAACTCAAACCTGGTTCCCCACAGTGTCGTCTTGAGGATTTTGAGGGCTCTGGGCAAGACACATTTCAGGGCCCTTGTGCGCAACAACTTTGAGTGATATTACTCATTTGCTGCTAATTCAAACCTGCATGATGGCAAACAATACTAAATTATATGTTACATTTTAACGGTCACGCACAAATAGTTGATATAGGTCTTGCCTGAGAACCCCCAAAAATATTAAAATGACACAGTGTAGTGAGACAGAGTCAATGGCAGCAGTGGGAAAGAGACAGTGGTTTAGGGGACAAATAGAAAGTTCCTTTCCCAGGGAAAGTGGGAGGGGGGGCTGGGCAATTGCCACTTTGCCAAGCCTTAAGACGTCTCTAGTTCTCCAGTTCCCCAAAGTCGGCAGCTATTTAACTACCCCAACAGCAGTCAAAGCGGAGATTGTCCTTGCTTGTAGCAGGGCCCATGACATCATGGCTGCTGGGATGCCTACGGTGCTCTTCAGGCCTGTTCATCCAAGACCCCTTGAAGAAAGCTGTCCCCATCTCGCACACATTCCTCACGGTCTGCAGAACTATACAAAGACAGTATGCTTGGCGCTTGTCAAAGATATGTAAAATATGAATGTACCATAGCGAAATAATATGTACATGTTTTTGTTATTTTTTTTAACAGATCAACATGCATTCGAAGAAGGGAATACCAAAATAACAAGAGTTAACGTTCTAATAGTCTGTGCCAGGTGCGCAATGCCCATTGGGCTCAAAGGGCTTCAGCCCCCCCCCAAACGTCCCCCCACCCCCGTGTTGTGTGTGAGCTCGGGCTGAGACAGCTTCCCGGGCACACACACAGCTGCACCCAAATACTTCACAGGTCTTTAAAAGACCATTTAATTGTTAACGAGGCTTTGTTGTTTTTCACCTCTTCTTAGAGCCCCTGCATCTCCACTCTGCCTATTGCTGGAAGAATCAGCCCCCCCCCGAAATTTTTAGTAGCCCCCTCCCTCACCGAAATTTGGCTCTAGTTGCGCCTCTGGTCTGTGCACATTTGTGCATGCCTGTTTTTCCATGCGTCAGCATATTTAGGTCACGCCTACTTGTGTTGACAGTGCTTATTTAGATGTAAGTTTACGTATCCAGCAACAGAGAAAAATGCATTCCATTCAGTGGCGGCTGGTGACATTTGAAAGTAGTGAGGCGTAAAACAATTATGGTACTGCAGTGTGGCGAGCGAGGCCGAACCACCTACGGAAGGTCCGGGGGGTTTCTCCCCCCGAGTAAATTTTGAAAAAAGAGTGGGCAAATGGTGCATTTTCAAGCAAATTTGTGAGGTCTACTCGCCTTGTAAAGTCCACTGGTATGAACATTTTGCCAGGGCTTAATTTGTTTCCCAGTCCGGCCCAGTATAAAGTAATACATTTGTGACATCTACCCCACAAAAGGGATCTTTCGTGGATGGAAAATGCCAGTCACTCCTTTCCGTGGTACTGGCTGGAGGTGGGAATATACTTTTGTTTAGACATGGCTTAGTGTGAGCCCTGGCAGGATTTATCAGGTGAGCCCAGGCCCTTTCAGGCACACACTGGAGCACTCTCATCAGGGTGAGCTCACCCACAGAGCCACCTGGACAAAGAGGAACAAAACCAGAACGAGGAGGGACACATACTGCGGGAGTGGGGGAGGAGGGTGACTCACCTGGACCAGCCCTGGCTGCTGAAAGGACTTCAGTCCCCAGTGCTCTGTAGCGACTGTAGAACAATATCAGACACGTTGGTGCTCTGAATCAATGGCTTCCTAGGAGCCGCCTTCTTACATAGAAGTGACGTGTGCCTGCCTGCCTCTGCCTGGACTTGAGTGCTGTCTGAGACTGCGGAAACATGAGTTTTATTTGTTTTCCACAGGCTGCCTCTTATACAGCAGCAGACAACCTCTGTCTCAACCAGCAGCATGAAAAGTGGATGCAGGTTCCGAGCACCCAGACACCCTCTATTCTGCCATTGTCCAACTCCTGTCATTCACACAGAGCACCCCTTCTTTATGGGACTACAAGCGCCACTATCAGCGAGCCAAATGTGGGCCAAAGATAGCCATGATTTGATGAGGACCTGAGATGCAGTGACTCTGTCTTACGCAGTTTTTCCATGTGACGGCTCAGACATTCTCTGACAGATCGTAGATACCCCTGTGTTTTACAGCTCACCAGTACCCCCACAGACTAACAGTGTGCCCCCCTGCGGGATACGGCTTATGTCTGAACCTGCAGTGTGCATGTGTTATCACACTGTATGCAGTCCAATACCGGGTGTCTGGGTGTGTCCTGCATTGTAGTAAAACCTGAACATTAATAAATAATTAGATACAACCTATTGAACCTGAGCATCTACACAACGAATCCATTTAGCGCTTAACTGCATTTCAGCGCTGTGACCTGCGAGAGGCACTAGAGAAGCACAAGAGTGATGAACAGATGCCTAATAAATTGCACAAAGAGACAGAGGCATTATGCCAGAGTCGAACACGTGTGCACCAGATTTCAGAAGGATTTAATCTGCGCATACCCACTGTGTGCTCGTCGATTTATAGATGGTGCGAACAGAAGAGGAGCTATTGGTTCCTCACTCTCTCTGACATGTTAGGAGTTACCTATCCCCAACAGGCTGCTTCCCCAACTCTGGCTTGCAGCAGACTATGACTTGGAGCATTAATAAACAAGTACCACACACGCAGTCGCAGCCGGCATTACGGGGGGGTGGAAAATGGGGTCGTCGCGAGGGGGATGGGGGGGAGGCGGGAGGGGTTTAATAATTAAAATAAAACTCACCGTCCCGCGCAGCCTCAGCTCCTGGCTGGGTCCCGACTCCCGCCATCCCGCGTTTTCCTGCAGCTCTCCTCAGGAAAGCCACCCACCGCCAGCCTCCCTCCCCTCCGCCAATCACAACGCTGCCATGGCAGCGTTGTGATTGGTGCGGTGCAGGCGCACAGCGCCCCAGCCGGGTGCCTAATGGGAGGCCATTTTCTCTATGTAGGCTGCATGCAGCCTACTTAGAGAAAAGGGAGAGTGCGCATGCTACATAGAGAAAAGGGAAAGTGCGCATGACTGCTTTGGTCGACCCCAGGCCGACCAAAGCAGTCAGGGCCCACAACAGTGGGAAAGCCACTCCCCCCCTGCCCTCGAGCAGGACCGCCCACCTGCCCGCCTCAACCAGGCATTTCTGCTTCCTCGAGCAGGACCGCCCACCCGCCTGCCCGCCCACAACCAGGCACTTCTGCTTTCTCGCAGTGCGAGAAGCAGAAACATGAAATGGTAGTTTTACCATTTTATGTTTTTGCTTCTCGCACTGCGAGAAAGCAGTGGGGCGACGCCCCCACGTCCCTATAGAGGAGCCGCTACTGATTCCATTTACAACATTGCAATCTACTACTGTGCGGGTGTTTCCCACATATTCAATGGGCGCTCCCACTGAACCCGCAGAGGGCATACATTTTGCTGCGGTCCAATTAACACTTACATCTACTAAAATTCCGACAACCTAGACAATTTTCTGCCGTAGTGATTGCGATCGGCATCCAGGAATATCAGCAAGTCTTTGGTTCTTGACCCAAGATTTGACATTTGTGGCTCAGATGACTCTCTTTTTCACCTATTTATTCATTTTGTGTGCAAAAGGTTTGTAAATTATGCTCAGTGTGCTGTGCACAGTCACACTGATGCTGAGAACAGACATGAATGAGCAAAGGTGCAACCTTTGCAAAGTTGAATTGAAACTTTTTTGCTTTTCGACTTTTTTTGCAATTTATGCTGTCTAACATCAAAAATATTCTACAAAAGAAATGCTTTGCATAAAACGATGCTTTACTTCTGTGCAATGCCATTCTGCACAGATAAACGTATTGAGAAAGCCTGGTTGTGTTCGATTAGAATAAAGGTTTGCTTGCTATGCCCTAAATATGATCTTACAATACGTAGAAAAACGTTACAGGAGCAAAAGTAAACATCAACACTTTGCAACTTTAGTAAGGGTTACTTACTTTGGCAGCAAAAAAGTTTGCAAATCCCCAGGATATCATCATTATTTAATGGGACACCTCTATCGGCACTGCATATTGCTTTGTGCTTGCTCCAAGTTGTTTTTCAAATAACATCTCCTTGAATCTGTGAATAAGGCTGAGATGCTCCCTGCCTAGTGCTTATAAAAACAAGATGAGATTTTTGGGAAATATTCCAAGTTTTTGGCCCCAGCAGAAATATTTTAGCAAGGAATGTTTAAATGTAGGCACCTTGCTACTTCCATGATCAAAATCACTGCTGAAAATATCCTTATCATCCTAAATTATTTTCCTTTAATCATTCACAATAATATTTTCTTTGATGTTACCGCTTTGATTTTTTTAGGGGCTTGCATCTTTCGTCAGTGATTGATGTGAGGAGAAGTGGCTCAATATCCAATTATTGCGACCTATAACATTTAAAAGAGTGTAGAACATTTCTCAATACCCAATTATTATGATCTACAATTTTTTAAGTTCTAAGAATACAAGGCAAGCCTTTGAGATATGCATGTAATTGCACGTTGTATTGTATATTCTAATTAAGCTGTGTGATGTTCCCATTTGCACTTAAATGGCCAGCCAATTGGAGTATGTGGCCCACAATCAGAGTCAGAACTACTCTAATTTGAGCAAAGTGGGTGAATGTCAGAGAATCAAATTAATTTAATTGAAACGACATAAGAAACAAAAATATGATTAGGCGACAAGTTCAAACATGTTTAAATATGTAAAAGGTCATCCACTCCCTTCCTCCTAGACTGTCTGACTTTCAACTGCAAGCCTCATGGCATCTAGGTGGTTGCCAGTCAGTCCTGTTTTTTTCAGTCAACATTGTTAACCCAGTCGAATCACAAGCTAGGCACTGGGTAGCTCCTAGATCTGAGTGCATGGCAGGACTGGGGAATCAAAAGCAGCCCTGGTGCAAACATGCTCAAACCAACCCCACTCCCTTCATCTCCTGGTGCAAACTCTCTGTTTCCATCCATCCATTCTCTCTCCCTCTCCTTCTCTCTAACTTCTCACTCCCTCCCCATCCCTCTGTTCGCCTCCCTATGTTTTTCCCTCTCATAAAGCACCGTGCCTGGTGCTTTAATCTTTGGGTTCTACGGAAAGGAACAGAAGTACCAGCAGTGGCCCAGGGCTCTTAAATCCTGCCTCCAATTACTCCAGGCCAGCCGGAAAAGGCCCTGTTTATGTGGACAGTTGCTTCTTCATGCAAACCTTTTAAGCACTGGATTCACTCAGTGCTAATCTATTGCATTAAAATTGTTCTGAAAAAACTGACATTTGAGTTGGGCAGATTTAGACTTTAGTTGGTGTTGTTTGATAGACTCCATAAAGAGTAGCTGATCTCCATCTAAACCTGGGAACTTCCCAGAGTTCCGAGATTTATTGTGATTTGCTTAATTTATGCAGCACTCTAAGCTTGTCAGTGTTTTGTTTTCACCATTAAAGGGTGTCATCTTGTGTCTGCGCAAATCTATGCTTCTCTGAGCTCTAATAAAAACGAAACAGCCGCGGCCTGTGCAGGTAAGATCGGTGGGGCAGTGGGAGTGGGGCCGGGTTGGGGGGGGGCATTCGACAGATGACCACGAGGGAAAATTAAATAAATAATTAATTTTCCCTTGTCGTCATCTGACAAAATCCCTTCCCATCCGGCCTCACTGACCTACCGCTCTTACCTGCACGGGCCGCGACTGGAACAAAACATACTAGAGGTGCTTTTAAGATTTGCCTGATGGTATTATATGACACCACAGCCAGTGCTTAATTTGAGCTGGTGCTTTCCGGTGCTCAGCACCGGCACTTAATTGGTTTCCGGTGCTCATCACCTGCACCTAATTGTCAACACCATACTTAGAACAGTCTACCACATGGTGGCGCTGCTCATCTAATTTAGAGATGAGCAGAACAACGTTGTTTAGGAATACAATATACATTAAAATAGTGCCAATACCTGCCTCTCCAGCCATTCCTTTAGCTTTGGGGACCTGGAATAATCTGAAATGTCGCATTTACAGGCGAGAGAGATGGTTAGTAGTTGTTTTGGCAGCGATGACAAGGGCGATGGGTGGCGCAAGCTGCAGTGGCCTCCTGGTCAGAGCCTGGCACTTAATATTTTACAAATTAAGCACTGACCACAGCATTAATACTGTGCCATGAAAATCCATCTTTGAGTGCATTTCTCATGACATGAAGGAAGCCTGACACTCTAGTCCTATCTCTAACCTTGATGTCATTAATCCTGAACTAGGGGGCGAGGTGAATGAGGGAGTGAGACACGGGAAGATTGAGCGATTTGCCCAGAATCACAGGATATTGAGCCGACGCCAGGACTCAAACCTGCTTCCCCACTTTTAAAGCTGGAAGCTCTGGATGTAAGGCCACATACCCTCCATAGGATTTAGAATCATCACAGTGAGGTGCAGTTTGCTGCTCTTGCACTATCATGATTTATCCCATATACATGAAACAACGGATGTGTATTTACTATCAAGTACCATTATTTCCACTATTAACTCAGATTCGCCACCTGCTGCTACAGTACAATATTCTTAGCAAAGTAAGTATGTGTTTCTTTCTCTACTACTTGTATGATCTTGCTTTGAACTAAACAATAAAAATTGGTAAAAGGATTTCGACAAGTCTAGGGTGGCTGCAACTCCTTTTCCTTTTATATTATTTTTATGACTTTGGTACAAAGAGTATAAAGGCGTCTGGCATCTCAGTGCAATCTATGCATATTTCTAGCATGTATGAATTAATTGTGTAATTGTAAACATGACTGTCCGATAATAGTAAGTCCGAGATAATTATTAATAGAAATTGACTCAAGCAACCATGGCTAATATCCAGTAGGGATCTCGATATGGTAATCATGGCTGCGAGGAAGCCAGGGGTGGGGGCGAGGGTGGGAAGTATTTTAATAAGATATTCTGGAAATTAGACTAACTTGCGTGATTAAGTTGAAAGTGAAGCCTGAGGTCAGACATCAAACAGTATTTAAATTGCTGCTTCTATCATTGTTTGATTGAAGGAGGTCGGTTAATTGACTAGTTCTGTTCCCTTGTGTAGGGGGAGAGAGCTTTTAATCATGACAGAGCCCTTACTGATGGGCTGATTTTAAGTGTAGAAATAGGACAAAGCAGGGTAGGTATAGAGAATACTGCTGTGCTCGAGAGTGAAATAATCTACATATATACGTTTTAAAGGCCTTTTCCAGCACCCTGCTTGTGAAAACTAATTGAAACATCAAAGGTTTGACATTTGGAGCAGGGGGGATATGATGACGCTGATCCATTGTTATATTTAATCCATTTTCATGAAACACTGAAAAGATATTTCTCCATAAAATGATGAAATACAACTGATTCAGGCAAAGTGCATGCCAGTAAGTACATATAATAAAATAGCTGCATTGAAGAGTTAAAAAATACGACAAGAACACCAGATTTGGTGGGGATTAGACTACGGGGGGTGGGGAGGGTTGTAACAGTTGCTCTATGATGTAACAGATGAGAGAAGGGCTGGGGTGAGGAGAGGGGTGTGTAAAAGCACAGTAGAAGCATGGTATGTATTTCAGGGTTTGGAAAAGGTACAGGCAACTAAAGAGAGGGTGGGAGATTGAGGCTGGTGGTGACCTCATGTTGGAAACATCACGGGCAAATCAACAAGATGTAAAAAAAAAAAACATTGGGTGAGAGGAATACAAGTTGCAACATTATTTGGTATTAGGGATATAAGAATATGAGAATGAAGGGAATCTCTCCTATAAGAGTGAGGACATTTTATTTGAAGTGAGTTAAAAAACAGGAACTAGTTTGATTGAAGTTTTTTTCTGTCAATTTCCGTTAATTAAAAATGGCTAGATTATCAGACACAAGACATCTTCCTCCAGCCCGATTACTTTTTTATTGAATGCAGAGAATCTCAAAGCAGCATTTCTCTTTGACGTCCATGTGAAACAGGTGACCAGCACCAAGTCCAGTTTTGAGTTTGAAATTTAAAATTTTTAATTTGAATCTAAAAACATTCTCCAAACTCGAAAACATCTTTTATCCAACCTCAGTCAAGTAAGACATTTGAAGCCTTTGCAAGTCTTTGTGAAAGAGAAGAAAATTCTGACTGGTGCTCGAACCAACAAACAACTTCACCCTTTGGGGGCTAAGTTGCGCAGAGTAGATTCATTAATAGGAAATAGTGATACAAGTTTGGAAGGATTCATGGTCCCAGCAGTCAAGGATTTTTAGCAATCAACACAAACTGTAGGATCTGAGGCAAATCACAACAAAGAAGCGCAGTTTGCCTTGTTGAAATAATATAAAACAAGCATTGGTAGAGCCAATAGGTTTACCTATTTGCTTTGTCAATGTAGTTTGAAAAGCAAAATGCGTTTTTGCTGCTTTTACACAGTATCAGCAAAAAAAGAAGAAAAAATGGTGCTTTGATGAGACCATTGTTGCTGGTCTTGTCATTCTGTAGTCACACAAGTATGCGTCACTACACAGAATGATGCAGGTGGCATTTTCCTTTTTTTTTCAATTTACGGATCCAAGATGGCATACAACTCTAGGGTCAGTAAATAAAAATAAATATTTTTGTGCAAAAGGGAGCAATGAAGGACTGGGTGGCGGGAGCGGTTGGTAGGCGACGGGAAAAAGTGGCATATGAGTGTAGTGCAACACAGGGGGCAGGGAGAACCACAAAAGGGGAAGAACAAAGGGGAGTAGCCAGCAAAAATAAATACCTCCCACTCGGACCCGCATCCGAATGGCTGCGAGCATGACTGTTTCTCCCTAAAAGGGTTATCCTTTCATATTTTCTACCTTTTATATTTTTTTACTCCCTTCTTCTAGCCCTCCTTTCCTCTAATCCCCCTTTTCATCTCTATTCTCCCATCCCATGTTTCCCTTTTGTTATCTCTCCCTCTACCCTCTTCCATTTACACCCATTCCCTCCTTCTTTTGTCTTACCCTCCGTTTCTTTCCACTTCTCTCCTGCCTGCCCCATTCCTATTTACTACTACCCCTTCTTCTCTCATCTCCCCCTGCTTGTTTTACCCAATCTCTCCCTTCCAATCACACATTTGCCTCCCTCCTTATCGCCCATCCATCTTTCTGTTCCATTTCTTCTTTTTCCTTTTCAAAAGAGAGTGACAGAGTGGACACCAATTTTTTCAAAAGTTTATCAATGTTGCGTTTGTTTGCGTGCTGGCCCAGAATCGTGGTTTGCCCAAAGCCACGTACTTGTGAAAAACACTAGAAACAATGGGGCAACCATTTCCGGACGCACAGCATGTACCAATAATGCAGTACGTTAAACCAAGATTGTTCCAAAATGTATTCAAAGTTCATCAAAGTTATTCACGGTGTCCAGGATTTATCCATAGTCACTTGTGAGACATCTTACTTTCATCACTGTAACCTCAAATGCTACAGACATGTTGAGGCCTTAATCGGTAGCTAGGAGTGCATGTAAGTAATCTTCATTAGTTCATCACAATAACCCAATACATTTCGGGCCTTACCTTGGCCCTTCGTCAGGGGTATTCTACAATTAAAAAACAATGTTTCAATATAATTTTTTTTTCAAATCGATGTTTCTTTGTACATGTTTAAGCACATTACAAGCGATTATCTCGTAACCCATTCATATATCAACGTTTTCCCGCTAATCGTGACCATAAACCGCCACAAATGTATTAATGTCCAGGTTTTCCTCCCTCTATCTCCCTCGTTCTCCTCATATATGGTTAAATCTATGCATCCCCGTGTAATTCTCGTTACAATACTGTGTTTCAGTTAATCTACAAGCAAAGTGTAACAATTCCTATAAGCGCGCGACTTAAGATGCAATGTTGCAGTTGGTCTTAGAGCGAAATCTAATCAATCCGAGCCCTTACCTTTACTAACATCCTTCTCCTTCCTTCCCAGGTGATTCACTGACTGTGTTTCCCCCCCCTAGCTACAATTTAAGCACCTGAGTTCAAACTCCACCCTAGAGTGACTCCTTTTAACCCTGTGTTCCCCACTGCACTTGATTTGCGTTATCTTAACCCTCCCATCGGCGTCATTGCCAGATAACCACCCTCATCTTTTCGTGTGTTTGAATTCGCTATTTAAACTTACTATATAGGAACAAAGGTAACTCTGTATTAAAATAACTAACGTTCTTTCTGGTGTCATTAGACTACAACGCCCACTATGCATTGCGCTCATTATCCTAAGGTGTCTGGATCGTTTCTGAACATCATTTTAAATTTCCCCGCCCACCCTGTTGATATTAACAACGTTCATTTAAAGCTATCATATATGACATATTTCACACTGAATAGCTAATTATTCACTGTATTATATAATATCTATTACAAACGTGTTTGTTATATGTACAAGAACATGACAATAAAAACATCAAGGTGTATTATACAACAGTTTTAGAACGTGGTACGGAAAATTAACTTCTGAAGATGTGTTCTTCCAATAGTCTCTCAAGTGACTTCATCGTGATTATTCCTTTGTGTCTTTATTCAATGGGTGCAACTCGTCGGGGAAGGCAGACAATAGGTAATCCAAAAGAGAGTGACAGAGTGCACACCGATTTTTTCAAAAGTTTATCAATGTTGCGTTTGTTCGCATGCTGGCCCAGAATCGTGGTCTGCCCAAAGCCACGTACTTGTGAAAAACACTAGACACAATGGGGCAACCTCGCACCTTAATTGTAGAATACCCCTGACGAAGGGCCAAGGTAAGGCTCGAAATGCATTGGGTTATCGTGATGAACTAATGAAGATTACTTACATGCACTCCTAGCTACCGATTAAGGCCTCAGCATGTCTGTAGCGTTTGAGGTTACAGTGATGAAAGTAAGATGTCTCACAAGTGACTATGGATAAATCCTGGACACCGTGAATAACTTTGATGAACTTTGAATACATTTTGGAACAAACTTGGTTTAACGTACTGCATTATTGGTACACGCTGTGCGTCCGGAAATGGGGTGAGAGGTTGCCCCATTGTTTCTAGTGTTCTTTTTCCTTTTCCCACCTGCTACACCTCTTCCCATTTCTCTCTCCATCACACCCCTCCATTTGGCCCTGTTTTCCCTCTCGTCCTTTTGCTTTCCTTTATCTATCCCCTTTCTTCTGGACATTTGAAATAACAATGAACACATTTTTTCAAGTGTTGTATCCCTGATTTGTGCCATATGTTTACAAATTTGGACTAAAAAGTAGTGTAGTTGATTAAGTAAAAGCAAGTTAGACTAAATAATGGCATGTGGGTATTTTCCTCCAAAAGAGAGGAGTAATATAAATATTAAATATGAAAAATTAGTCTTGATAGGTACCAATGAAGTTCGAACACTTTCTACAGTGAGCTGTATGCATTTCTGGTGTTATACAATAGTGAGTGATACAGTTACTGCAGTCCTAAAAGTCCAGTACTGAAAGAAGTTTTTGGTCTTATTCTCCATTCTCATTTTCAACTTAATAATTACATAAGTAAACTTTAAGTGCTAAGAAAGAGCATAAATATATTTTGAGCCTATGAGTAAACAAGTTTGAAGTATGTAGGTCAATCTTCCTGCATGGACAAAACACCCCAGCTAATGCACATCATTAAAGGAGTGGAGGGAGAAAAAGGCATCTATAGCCATGCTCACTAGCCTGTTAAACACAACTTCTTTCAAACAGCGGTGCTGCAACAATGTTTTGAGTGGGAGTGCTGCCATCAATGTTACATCACTAAACTCATGCAGATTGTAAAAAAGACAAGTGTCACACAAAGACCAAGTGTAGAAAATGAGCCACGTCTATTCAGGTAGAGAGTGGTATGGGTCTGTAATGTAGCTGGTGGTGTGTTTAGGATCACATTGTCACACATATAATATTAAAGCATTGTGTGGTAGCACACTGTCATTTATAGACAGCACATTCTCTATTGAAATGGCCACTTATTTGTACAGACATTTCACTGATACAATTATGTAGTGCACAAATGATAATGTGTGGAATTGGGTTTCTGCACATATTTGTCATTTGTGCAACACCAAAATTGATTTGTTATGATCCTATTGAAATAATTGTTTCCATCACACTTGGAATTAAAGAAAAAAATGAACTATTTTGTGCATTCATGACTGCTAATACATTGTAAACATTTGTACAAGTCATTTATCGGTATTTACATTTCGATGTGTTTGAAAAAAATGATGCCCTACAGCCTTTCCTTTCACACCAGCAAAATTGCCAAATGTTTCACTTTTCAAAATCCTTTTCCATTGTAGTCAAAGAAAAGTGAACGCCTAGCTGAATGTTCAAAGAATAGACATCAATTTGTCAGAAATAGTCTGACATTTCATCTCTGTCTTTAAATGTACAGCAAACGTGAAAGAATAAAACTAACATTTAAAGGCTTGTTCATTGGTCATTCACCTTCAGAACTAGAGCATGGTTATTTTAGGCATGGTACAGAATCGTCCTACTTTCCAGTTCCTGTGCTATTAAAGCAAAGCAAGACTTCAGCGATGCGAGCCAAGACTTTGGGGCATATTATCAAGACAGCGTTAAAATTATCGCCGCTTTAGCGGCAGAAAACTACTGCTAAAGCGGCGATAATGGGCTTGATAGTATGCCCTTGAGAATTCCAATAGAAGCCCATGTTGACACCAGAACATGGGCTTCTATTGGAATTCTCAAGGGCATATTATCAAGCCCATTATCGCCGCTTTAGCAGCAGTTTTCTTCCGCTAAAGCGGCGATCATTTTAACGCCGTTTCTTGATAATATGCCCCTTAGTTGGCTGTCCTGGAATTTATCTCACGGTTTCTCTTGGGGAACCCAGTACTTAGAGCCCCTCTGTAGGTTGTAGTTCTACACAGGCAAGCCGGGCCTGTGAACTGTGACCCCCATAAACCTCACTCACTGCAACGAGCGAATCGAGCAGGAGCTTTCTGCCAGTGACAAGCTCCTCTCGGTTCGGCGCAAAGTTCTCTGTGGGTCCATTAGCATCCTCCCCTTCTCGGCTCAAGCTGCTGGAGCGGTCAGCGGTGGGTTCACAATGCCACTGGAAGAACAGCAAAGAGAGCGGTGGTTTGGTGAGGAGAAGCACACAAGAGAGCGAGCAACACATGAGGGAGAGCCCAACACAGGTGATGGGGAGAAGTGCATGGGAAGTCAGCAATTCGGAGCACTGGGCAGGTATTTGGTGGGGGAGAAACACAAGAGGGAAAAAGCTGGACAACACATACATACTTATGGAGGGCCCTATTTATGAAGGCCAGCAACACTTTTACACCGCCGCTGCATCACTTTTTGAGATGCTGCGGCGGCGTAAATAATGCGTCATGTTGCACCATATTTACAAAGTGACGCATCTAAGCAGATGCGTAACTTTGTATAGGCCTGGGTACATTATACCTGCATCAGGTATAATGTATGCAGGGTGGGCGTTCCCGCGCAATAAAGGGTCACAGAAGCGTCAATATCTTACGCCTGCCACACAGCAGGTATCTTTCACATGGAGCTTGCCCCATGTGAAACGACACATTGCTGGAGTAGCGTCTGTTTTCAGACACACCCCAACAATGCGTCACTTTTGCGCCTACAGTTACGTCAGTGATACTGACATATCTGTAACTCCTTGCTACATGGCGCACCGTACATGAAATACGGTGCATTCATGGTGTCGCAAGGAGGGTGCAGTGAAAACTGTTACATCGCTATTTTTACGCAGCGATGCAACAGTTTTCATAAATGAGGCCTGGAGTATTTAACCACCCACAACATCTCTAAATCTGAGAAAAGAGTTTTAATTCTTAAAAGTACAGTGTGTCTGTTAGAAATGGGATTTCTGGTTGGCTAGGGCTTGCGCCTAAGCCAGGCAGAAACCACCACTCTAGTCAGGGCAAGGGAGTTACACGCTGAAGATAACCCCTGCTCACCCCCTTGGTAGCTTGGCACGAGCAGTCAGGCTTATCCCAGAGGCAATGTGTAAAGCATGTGCGCAACACACACACACAGCAGCGACACACTAGACACACCACAAAAGAAACTCCACACAAGGTTATATAAAAATAGCCTTTGTATTATCCAAAACACATTAGATCATATTCACACAATGTACACTGTGCCAACTGGCACTGGGCAATATTCACAGGGGATTATATACAGGACCAGGACAATCGGGCCACGGTCAGAGCCATCAGAATGCAGGTAGTAAACATAAAACACAACCAGTAACTACTGGTACCATAATGACCTCAGCATTATCACATTAGGCATAAAACACATTAGGCCCAAACCTCATTAGCATAAACACAATACGCAATAGGCATCACCCTAAAACATCATAGCATGACATTAGGCATCACAAGCATAAACACATTATGCAATAAAACGCAGTGCACCACAGTACACTGACCAGGTGCATACATCACCTTAGAAACTGACCCCAGGCCAACTGGCCTTTCACTTGGGCTCAAAATGCCCTCTGTCCAGAATGTCAGGGCACTAAGCTGCCACTTGCAGCTAGAGCAAAAGTGTGCAATGCGCTGGGGACGTGGGGTGCTTCTCACCCCTTTCTTATTATGAGGCAACAGACAAAATGCCCCCGGGTTGCAGCTGCCCGCTCTCGCTCGCGGTGCAGCTGGAAATTAGGCTTTGGCACAACTGTGCCCCTGGACACCAACTGAGACTCCTAAAATAATTTTGCCCAAACGTTGCAGCTGCCTGCAACCTGCGGTGCAGCTGGGAAAGACAGCACTGGCACCCACAGTGCCTAGGGAGCCCCCTTTACTGGGCTCCTCTGGGTGCCCTCACTGGGCACCCATGATCCTCAAGATTCAGCCCCAAACAGGAAATTAGCTCTGGCACCTCGGTGCCCCAGGGAGCACCAACTTGGCTCCAGGCACCGACAATGTGCCTCGGAGGGAGCCCCACTCACCGTGGCTCTTCTGGTGCCACTCTCGGCACCCGCAGCACCTCAGATCCAGCCCCTACTAACTGGGGCTGCTCGGGGACTCTTCTGCGAAGCCTTGTGGAGCCCTCCTTCTGGCCGCCTGATGGGCCCGCGAGTCTCTGGTTCTTTTCCTCTGGCTGCCGGTCTCGCTCGTGGGCCCTGCCCACCCTCAGGCCTTCACATTGCCTGACTTCTGCGGGAGGCACATCGGAGCTCCTTGGCCCCGCCCACAACCAGGCAAGGCCGCCTGGCTTCCGGGTCGCTCTCGGAGCGGCGGCTTCTCTTCAAGGGGCAAAGTGCAGGGTAGGCTCCCACCAACAGGAGCATACATGCGGGGTAGGCACCCGCTATTTAAATCGGCAGCAAGGCGGGGTGGGCTCCCGCAAAGCATACAATGCGGGTTGGGCACCCACTGCAATAAAGAGACCACAAAGCGGGGTGGGCTCCCGCTCTTCTAAATCAGCATAACGCGGGGTGGGCTCCCACTCACCAGTGGCACCGGCAGGGCGGGGTGGGCTCCCGTTCTGCCGCAAAAATACCCACAAGGAGCAACCAAATGTGCATGAACACGGGGTGGGCTCCCGCTCTTCTTCTCACGCTGTGCAGGGGATTCTCCATGCCGGGATCCCCTCAGGACACTCGGGCAGGCCAGCGCTGCAGACCCAACACGCCCCTCTCCTCCTGGAGCAACAGGCCCAAGGTGCAGCGCTCACGAGGCGCTAGAGTCTTGAAAGTTCAAGGGGGAAAGCTGGGCCCAGGCAGGCCAGCACACAGGGCCCTCCAGCAGGGAGGCAGTCCCTCATGGCGGTTCCTCCTGGGGCCCAGCAGCAGCACGTCCCCTAAGCACAAGGAAGCACAGGAACAACTCAACCTTTTCATGGGGTCACAGCCCCAATATTTATACCCAGTTTTCCTTTGTCTGCCCTGGCACAGGGCTTGGGGGAACCAGTCTCAACTGGTTCTGGGGGGTGTAGAAGCACTTTGTGTACAGTGCTCACACCCTCCTTTGTGAGATGGGGCTCTGCCATCAGACACACCACAGGGGGGCGGAGCCAGCATTCACCTAGGCAGGCACAGACCTATTCAGGGTCAGGGGACTACTCCTCCCACTACTCCAAATGCAGATGCCCTATTCAGCCTAGCACTGACTCACCCTGCCCTCCCTGGAGCCACACACACCTCACCAGCCCCTGTCACTCCAAAGCCAGATATGCAATCCACATCAGGCAGGCAGACACATAGCACACAGAATTGCCAACTTCTAAAAGTGGCATTTCTAAAATAGTTATAATAAATCTGCGCACACCATTGCGTAGCATTTATCATTACTATTCCAAACATACCAAACTTGAACATGCTGCTCCTCTCATATCCGGAATTACCACTGAAACACTTATCAGGGAATCCCCAATGCATTCCTATGGGAGGGCAGCCTCACAGTAGTGAGAAACCAAAATGGCTGTTTGTCACTACCAGGACATATCACACACTTAAGGTACATGTCCTACCTTTTACCTACAATGCACCCTGCCCATAGGGCTAGCTAGGGCCTACCTTAGGGGTGACTGACATGTAGTAAAAGGGGGGTCACAGACATGGCACACACTTTAGGTGCCACGCCACAGCGGCAGTAACACTGCGCTCACAGGCCCTGCAATGGCAGAGGCCTGAGACAGGTTTGAAAGGCTACTTTGGTGGGTGGCGCAATCAGCGCTGCAAGCCCACCAGTAGCATTTAATTTACCAGCCCCGGGTATTTGAGATACCACTTTACAAGGGATTGACAGGTAAATTAAATATGCCAAACAGGTGTAGACCAATCTTACCATATTTATCACAGAGAGCACACGCACTTTACACTGAACAGCAGTGCTAAAGTGCCCAGAGTCCTAAAACCACCAACACCATGTCAGAAAAAGGCTAGGAGGAAGGCAAAAAGTTCAGGGATGACCCTGCAAAAAGGGCCAAGTCCAACAGTGTCTCTGCTATATTGGATAGAGTGACAATTGTTAATTAAACAGGCTTTACAACTCGCAGAGAGAGGTTGATATGAGGGTGGGGCTGGAGTCCAATATGTTCCAGGCAAGCCTTGTCTCTGTGAGGTGAGATCTCAGTGGTGTGGAAATGGAATAAGGTGAGGCAATTTCAAGTAAAAAAGGGAAATAAGGAAGGCAAAAAGCACTGTTAGGCACACAAATAAACATTTTCATCGCCAAACATCAGAAAGGGTTTGTTTACTTGCAGTATACGATAAAATCCAAGTCTAAAAATCTTTCATTTCTGATATTTTTTTATTTGTGTTGCTAGGTATTGTTGGGATTTTTAAGGCCTTTCAGTGGCACCGTTGTACTGAAATGGTGAGCTTTTCCATATTGAAAGGGTCAACCTGTCTTTGCCATACTACAGCATCAACCCCGAAGTCTGACTCTCACATCTGTGTGGTATGTACAACATTACGTGGCAAAGAATATTGTGACATTGTTGGAAAGTGGATTATTGGTAGGGGCAAATGTAGGTCTGCCACTGGTAATAAGGCCACTAACACATGATAGGACTCAGCATAGGTCTTAGAAAATTATTCCCATGCTCAACCCTTGGTAGCTTGGCTTCGAGCAGGCAGGCTTAACTTCAAAGACAGGTATGTAAAGCATTTAAAAACACCAATTCAGTAAATAAATAAGACACAATGCATAATAAAAATCCAACACCAATTTATAAAAATAGGAAATATTTTTATCTTTAAAATGACACCAAAACGAAAACAATCCAATGTAGGGACCCGGAGATATGAATTTTTAAAGATTTATCACTTTATAGCACTTAGAAACATATAGCACCATATTGGGATACCTGGTCGCAATAGACCGGCTCAAAGTCAAAGTTTCAGGCCGACCGCGATGGAGCCCTGATCGGCTACCCCTCGTGGTAGGTCCCGGTCACAGTTTTTACCTTCGGACTTAGAAACTTTTCTGGAGCTTTTTCTCGTGGGGTCCCTCTTTGCTCTTCACCAGGCCGGATTCGGTGAGGGTTCACCGGTCTCGGATTTCTTCTACTCCCGGTTAAACTCTGGAAGTCGGACCTATGGAAGTTTTTAGCGGGACGAACCTGGATGGCTTGGCTGGCTCGTGGTTGAAGGCAGGCGGCTAGGCTGGCCAGGTTCAGTCGGTCCCCCTATGGAGCTTTTTTTCAAAGTTGCTCCAAAGTTCTCCAAACTCCTGGAACTTCTTCCTGAAGTTCCCCAAAGGGTCCCAAAGTGTCTCAAACTCACTCCAAGGGTCTGGAAGCTCCAAGATGGTCCTTGAAAGTTGAGGACTTCAGTTCCCACAATCCACTTAGACAAAACACTTACAAATCCACTGGTAGTTCTCCAGGTTGCGGAATCTTGGTGGTAATGATCCAGGTGAGCTCTGTTAACCTGTAGCTTGCAGGGAGTCCACTCTTTACTCTTTTTCACAGCAAGGTATCCACAGGGCTGTAGTTCCAGATGGTGCAGTCCTCAGAGGTCAGGCCTTAGAAATTGCACATCAAACTTCTCAGCACGGCACAACGTCTTGCTTTCTTAAGTTTCAAGCAGCAGATCTGAGAGACTCTGCCCCTCTCAGATACTTTTTCCAAGTTCTCTGGGTCAAGCAGGAGGTCACTCCTGACCAATGGGAGCTAGGCAACTCCCCAAGGATATGACCACATCCTGTAGAGTGTGGCATTATTTTGTCCCAGAGTGCACCAAATCTTCCAAATTCATAATGGCTGATTTTCCAGCAGGGAGGTAAGAGCTGGCTAAACACACCCCTAGGATGGCTACTTTCCATAGACTCTCCCCCTTGCATCTGCTCATACCTTCCTTAAGCCTAGCATCTGGCTGAGGTGAAAAGTTTAGAGTTGTAAATGACACTGGTTTCTTCCCTCCTCTTTGAAGACTATGGTTTACGACTCCTCCCCCTGGCCTGGCATTCCTGTGGAACAGCACACTGCCCTCCCAGAAGAGCTGGTTAACCTCAGGGGCTCTTTATCACCTCTTCAAGGCAGCCTGGCTAATTCACTTAACTCTGACCAATCAGAACAGACCCCTGGAAGGCTGAATCTGGACCTACAAACAAGAAAGTCTTATAACTTCTTGTCTGTACATTTTAGGAGAAATTCAACAATATCATATTGTTGGATTTATCACTACCATTCTGGGAAGTCTTTGAATGGAAGTTCTATCATTCTCCTGTCAGGAGTTATTAGTTAATAACTTCTTGCCATGTTAACCTGTGTGGCAAGGGATTTGCAATGGCAAAAATGACTTGGGCCATTTTTCCAGCACTAGGGCTTATAAAAACATATTTTATAAGTACTTCGCTTATATCTACAGTACCCCCACCCCATGGGACAACTAGGGGAGACTTTAGGGGCTCTGAATCTGTAGAAATATTGCAGATCTTCCCTCCATAGTGCTCCTAGAATCACAGTCGAATTTGGGCAGCACTTTATCACAATGTGGGGAGTGAAATGTGAAATTTCACTTAACCCAGGGCATATAAAACTCATTTTATAAGGGTCCACCTTATAAATACCTGACCCCCCACCCCTGGGACACCTAGGGGAGACCCTGGGAGTTCCTAATATGCCAAAACATTGTAGGTTATCCATTTGTAAGTGCCCCAAACACCAAAGTCGAGTTTGGGCACAATTTACTTTTTAAAATCAGTCATGGAACCCAGGGCTGCTTTTAAACTGACCTCAGGCTTTAGCATTGCACACATGCAAGTGCAAAAAATGCTACTGGCCTCTAAACTGCCATGCCCTACTATATACTAGGGACTTATAGGTAGTTTCAATCCCCCTGCCCTATTATGTACTAGGGTCTTATAGGGTAGGTCATGCCAATCACAGGGGTACCCCAACCCATAGTGTACCCTAGTGTATATAGGTTTTTTCACTGTATTCTAAGTGTTTTCAGCATAGCACTGGCCCTGGGCCTGGTTAGGCAAAGCCCAGGTTCAGTCAGAGTCAGTTACCACCAGTACCAGTCAGCAAAAAGTTGGGGGTGCCCAGGGCACAGGATGACTTTGCAACATAGCCCCCCCCAAATGAAAGGTGATGGGTTACTAACCTACACCCTGGTAGTCCTCATCAGCTAAGTGGAAAAACCTGGAAAGTCCATCTGCATTTGCATGGGCAACCCCAGGTCTGTGTTCCACTGTAAAGTCCATTCCCTGTAGGGAAATGGACCACCTTAACAGCTTAGGATTCTCCCCTCTCATCTGCATGAGCCATCTGAGAGGCCTGTGGTCAGTTTGAACAAGAAAATGAGTCCCAAACAAATATGGTCTCAACTTTTTCAGGGACCAAACCACAGCAAAAGCCTCTCTGTCAATGGCACTCCACCTCTGCTCTCTGGGAAGAAGTCTCCTGCTAATAAAGGCAACTGGCTGATCAAGGCCCTCTTCATTTAGCTGTGACAACACTGCCCCAATCCCTTGCTCTGAAGCATCTGTCTGAACCACAAATTCTTTTGTGCAGTCAGGGGCCAGCAGCACTGGTGCTGAACACATAACAGCTTTCAGAGTGTCGAAAGCCTTCTGACACTCTGGGGTCCAATCCACCTTTTGGGCCTCTTCTTAGAAGTGTGTTCTGTTAGGGGCCCCACAATGGTCCCATAATTTTGAACAAACCTTCTATAATACCCTGTCAGTCCAAGGAAAGCCCTGACCTGAGTCTGGGAAACAGGAGCTGTCCAATCCAAAATAGTTTGGATTTTAGCTTGGAGAGGCTGTACATGGCCCCCACCTACCAGGTGGCCCAGGTACACCACAGAACTCTGCCCTATTTGGCACTTACTTGCCTTAATAGTCAGGCCTGCCTGCTGCATGGCCTGAAGCACTTCCCTTAGGTGGCTTAAGTGATCCCCCGAAGTAGAACTGTATACAGCTATATCATCCAGGTAAGCTGCACTGAACTGTTCCAACCCAGACCCTGTTCACCAACCTTTGGAAGGTGGCAGGTGCATTCTTTAAGCCAAAGGGCATTACCTTGAACTGATAATGTCCCTCTGGTGTGGAGAATGCTGACCTCTCCTTTGCTCCATCGTGAGGGCAATCTGCCAGTAACCTGAAGTCAAATCAAAAGTACTCAGGTACTTAGCAGCCCCTAACCTGTCAATGAGCTCATCAGCTCTAGGTATAGGGTGAGCATCAGTCTTTGTGACTGCATTCAAACCTCTGTAGTCCACACAGAACCTTTCCTCCTTGGGTCCCCCTTGAGGATTAGGTTTAGGTACCAGCACCACTGGACTGGCCCATGGACTCTCAGACGGTTCAGTTACCCCCAATTCCAGCATCTTAGCAACCTCAGCTTTAATGCTGGCTCTGACATGGTCAGACAACCTGTACAGTTTATTTTTGACAGGTAGGCTGTCACCAGTGTCAATGTGGTACACACACCACTCAGTGATGCCTGGGGTCAAAGAGAACAGGACAGCAAACTGCTCCAGCACTTGCTTACAGTCTCTGTGCTGCTGGTCTGTCAAGATTGCGCGTTGCCCTGCTCGGAGGGCTTTAATCTTCCCTGCTCTGCTGGAATCTAACACCTGGATTGCTGTTGTGCACACAAGGCCCCAGGATCCTTTCAGATATTCTTTACAGAGAGCACTTTCTGTCCAAAGGCTCACATCTGGGCTTTCATCTGGCTGTCAATTTTTGCCTCATTAGTTCGGGATCTCAGATGTTTTAAACTATGAAAAGCAGTGGTTGCTGTGGGCCGGGGAGCGACGTTCTCAAACTTTATTAATTCGATCAAAACAGTTCCCATTTTTTTTTTAAATTAAAAAACACCCTTTCCTGAACGGTTGAGGTGCTGCAGGTTGGAGTGGAGAAGAAAGGTCTCCGCCACTGTGAAGTGGGAGAAGGGTGCGACAGCTGAAGAATAAAAACAAGCCTTCTCTCCAAGGTGCCTGCTGCTTGAAAGAAATGTAAATCTGTGCAGTTGGGTAACCGACAAATCTAAAGGCTGCTTGGGGTCCTGATTTTCATGTCCTTTATTCTCAAATATTCTATCATGCTGTAATTAATGTGAAATTTTGGTAACTAATCCGGCGGAGCCCGAATACACTTGGCCGATTCCCGGTGGAGCTGCACCGACAGCTATAGGGGAGATTGGCACTGGTACACAGCTATGGCCGTCACCTACCGAGCCGGACTTCGGACATTTGTCTCATCGTTTTCTCCGCTCTTGTCTCCTTCATGTGGACTCCTAGTTCTCCTTGGTCTTTTTGGGTCCTGATTTTCGTGTCCTTTATTAACTCCTGTCTTGAATATGCTATCTTGCTGTAATCAATGTGAAATTATTGTCACTTGTAAAATGCTGTTTCCTTATGTAAAGCGCTCTGATACCTTCGGGTCTAGCCAGCGCTATATAAAACTCATCAAATAAAATAAATAAATAAAATAAAATAAACTTGGGAGAGAGTACAACCCCCTCCACTGACCCATCTTGCACATTAGTGAAGAGGAGGTCGGGCACAGGCTCAGTTTCCTCCTCCACACCCTCATCAGTGACCAGTAACATGGTCATGTCTGCCCTGTCATGGTGGGGTTTCAAACTATTCACATGCAGGACCCTATGAGGGTTCCTGGGGGTGCCAAGGTCAACCAAATAGGTAACCTCACCCTTCTTTTCTAAGATTGGATTGGGCCTACTCCACTTGTCATGGAGGGCCCTGGGAGCCACAGGCTCCAACACCCACACCAGTTGTCCTGGAGTATACTCAGGCATAGTAGCCTTCTGATCATACCAGTGCTTCATGAGCTCCTGGCTGGCCTCCAGTTTCCTGTTTGCCTTGTACATGTACTCTGCCATTCTAGATCTCAGGCCTAGCACATAGTCAAGCACATTGTCCTTTGCTTCTTTAAGAGGCTTCTCTAAAGACTCTCTCAGCAGGCTCAATGGCCCCCTCACAGAGTGTCCAAACAACAACTCAAAGGGACTGAAACCAACCCCTTTCTGTGGCACCTCCCTGTAGGCAAACAGTAAGCATGGGAGGAGAACATCCCATCTCCTCCTGAGTTTCTCTGACAACCCATTTATCATGCCCTTCAGGGTTTTGTTGAATCTCTCAACAAGACCATTTGCTTGTGGGTGATAGGGGGTGGTGAACTTGTAGTTGACACCACACTCATCCCAAATAGCAGTCAGATAGCTGGACAGGAAGTTCGTGCCCCTAGCTGATACCACCTCTTTTGGAAAACCGACTCTGGGGAACACACCAAGCAGTGCTCTAGCCACTGCAGGAGCATCAATGGTTCTAAGAGGTATTGCTTCAGGGTACCTAGTGGCATGGTCCACTACCACTAAGATATACCTATTCCCTGATGCAGTAGGTGGGTCCAGGGACCAACAATGTCCATCCCCACCCTTTCAAAAGGAACCCCAACCACTGGCAGTGGTATTAGGGGAGCCTTTGTCTTGCCCCCTGCCGTGCCACTGGCCTGACAGCTGACACAGGAGTTGCAAAACTCCTTTACCTTCTCAGACATATGGGGCCAGTACAAATGGTTCACTAACCGGTTCCATGTCTTTGTCTGTCCCAAATGTCCTGCCAAGGGGATATCATGACCCAAAGTCAGGATGAACTCTCTGTACTTCTGGGGCACCACCTACCTCCTGGTGGCCCCCTCCTTGAGGTTTCTGGCCTCAGTATAAAGCAGCAAACAAATGATGGACGGAATGCTGACAATGCAAACATTCTCCCCCAGTCAAAAGATCTGGGTTAAATCCACTGTTCTGCATTCTGTCCATCAATTGTTCTTTTTGCATTTGTCACCCCGAGTGGGACGGGTATGCCCTGACGTGGGTCCCGTGCTCTCCATGCCACTGGAGTCAAGCTATCCTGGCTGATGAGGGCTGAAAGCCCGAAACCGGTCCTAGGATGCTTGTTTCCAGTCCAGGTAGGACCTGGCCTGGCAGTTCGGGCTGGACTGTTCCCATTGGGCTCAGGGTCAAGACTGATTTGCATATGGCTGGGTCCAAACTGGATGACATGGTGAGCAAAAAAACGATGGATTTAGGCCCAGATCTCTGTACTGGGGTGAATGCATGACATTGTTCTGCATTCTGTCCATCAATTGTTCTTTTTGCATTTGTCACCCCGAGTGGGACGGGTATGCCCAGACGTGGGTCCCATACTCTCCATGCCACTGGAGTCAAGCTATCCTGGCTGATGAGGGCTGAAAGCCTGAAACCGGTCCTAGGATGCTTGTTTCCAGTCCAGGGAGGACCTGGCCTGGCAGTTCAGGCTGGACTGTTCCCATTGGGCGCAGGGTCAAGACTGATTTGCATATGGCTGGGTCCAAACTGGAATGGCATGGTGAGCAAAAAAACGATGGATTTAGGCCCAGATCTCTGTACTGGGGTGAATGCATGACATTGTTCTGCATTCTGTCCATCAATTGTTCTTTTTGCATTTGTCACCCCGAGTGGGAAGGGTATGCCCAGACATGGGTCCCATGCTCTCCATGCCACTGGAGTCAAGCTATCCTGGCTGATGAGGGATGAAAGCCCGAAACCGGTCCTAGGATGCTTGTTTCCAGTCCAGGGAGGACCTGGCCTGGCAGTTCGGGCTGGACTGTTCCTATTGGGCGCAGGGTCAAGACTGATTTGCATATGGCTGGGTCCAAACTGGAATGGCGAGCAAAAAAACGATGGATTTAGGCCCAGATCTCTGTACTGGGGTGAATGCATGACATTGTTCTGCATTCTGTCCATCAATTGTTCTTTTTGCATCAGTATAAAGCAGTCCATCTTCCCAGTAGATTCTATGAAACCCAGTGTCATCTCCTTCCTCTTGCTTAGAAGCAATCCGCCTCAAGCTCTCAAGGGTGGGACAGTCTCGCTGTCCCTTACTGAACTCCTCTTTGGAGAGTCCACCTGCTCCTGTAAGTTCTACCAAATCTGACAGCTCTGGCAGGAATGGAGTCCCTCCCTCAGAGGCCAGATCCTCCCCATCAGGGTTAGATTCTTCCTGCACCTCTAGAGTTCCCTGGGCTGGCTCACCAGGCCCAGTACCCTTGTCCTTGGATGCTTGGCCCTTTGTTCCAGGGTCCAAGTGTCCAGCCCCTCCCTTCTGGCTAGTCTGTGACCTAGTCACAGCACATACCCACTCAGGGAGCTCCAATATTTTCATATGGAGTCCTCTCTCCACCTCTGACCACACAGAGGCTTCAAGATCATTGCCCAGTAAACACTGGACTGGGAGCACCTTTGACTCAGGTACCTTCATAGGGCCTGTCACACCTTCCCATTCCAAATCCACCACAGCCATAGGATGGAGTTTGGTAGTGCTGTCTGCATAAGTCACCTGGTGAAACTCACCAGGTAACAACCTCTCTGGAGGCACCAGCTCATCAAGGACCATAGTTACACTAGCCCCAGTGTCTCTGATAGCCTCAACCTCAGTCCCATTCACTTTAGGCCTCTGCCTGTACTTGTCCATGTTTGGAGGTAAGGCAGCAAGGGTTGCAATATTCATCCCACCCAGGGACACTAAGGTTGCTTCCACCACCTGACTACCCCTTTCTGGGACACCACTCTCCACCCCTACACTTACACTGGCAATCCCTGTGGATGGCCCCTTAGGGGTGCAGACAGCATCTCCCTTTTTGTGCCCTGGCTGGTTACAGTCAAAGCACTTACCCACCTTTGAGGGATCAAATAACCTACCATTCTTTCCATGATACCCCCTCCCTTTGAATTTGGGTTGGCTCGGGGCCCCCCTCCTTGTTCAGGTTTTTGTGGGTCTTTGGAGGACTCATTCTGTTTTTGACCTTCTTTCCCTTGGGCTTTCCCTTGGGGAGGGACCTGTCCTCCTTTCTTCTGGTCACTCCCCTGGTGCTGAATGGAAACCTGGGTTCTCACCCATTGATCAGCTGCTTCCCCCAGCTCTCTGGGGTCTGTCAGCTTAGAGTCCACTAGATACTGGCGTAGCTTCTCTTCTGCACAATAAGTCAAAATATGTTCTTTCAAAAACAAATTATACAATCCCTCATATGTGTCAACTTTGTTACCAACAATCCAGCCTTCCAGTGCCTTCACTGGGTGCCTCTAAACTTCACCCTGTACTGCTCTGGAGTCAGACCAAATCTCTTGACTAAGCATGCCTTCATCTGGGGGTATGATTCTGCATCCTCTCCCTTCAGGGTCAGAAGCCTATCCCTCCGAGCTACTGGAATCAACTCCCACAGGAGTGCACCCCTAAACTTAGAGTGGACCCTACCGACTCATTCTAAGGGCCCTCTCAAAAGCTGCTAGCCACCTGTCAATGTCATCCCCTTCAGTGTACTTGGGGACTATACCCTTGGGAAGTTTGGGATCAAATCCACCACCCCTGGACATTTCAAAATCTTCATCATTTTCACTGCCACCATTTCTTTTCGACGCCTCCTCCCTCTCCCATCTCTTCTCAGGCAATTCCAGTTTTCTCTGCTCCAAAGGTATCAAAGCTAATTGAGCCTCAAGCTGTCTCTCTGCAAGGGACAGTGGTGGTTCCTGAGTAAGGGACCCTTCCCCACTCCCACCACCTGGAATCACTTGGCTAGCCCTAGAGATAATGGAAGAGGCACCATCCTCCTCCTCTTGGGTGAGGTTGGGGGGAACACCCACCATCCCCCCTTGAGTCTCCTCAGCAACCCCAGCCCAGGCCTGTAGGGACTTAAGCAACCCTGCCTTCCTAATCTTGTTGGAAGCAGGCAGCCCCCTAAGCCTAAGCCTAAGCCTACACTGTACCCTAAGATCAGCCATCCTGAACTGGGACAGTTTAGCCAGGTCCAGCTCCATGGTTCCCTAGTTTTGGGCCACAACAACTAGGCAAAACAGACTTAGGACAATTTGGAAAAATCAAAACAATGGATTAAAAACAGTTTAGTCCAAATTCCAAAAATCAAACTCAAAAGTTTTGTTCTAAGGCAATTTAGAGGATTTTTATAATCTTAATTCACTTTACTGAAAGGTGTACTTTTAAACACAAATCCTCATCCACACCGCTGACCACCAAATGTTGGAAAGTGGATTGTTGGTAGGGGCAAATGTAGGTCTGCCACTGGCAATAAGGGCACTAACACATGATAGGCCTCAGCATAGGTCTTAGAAAATTATTCCCATGCTCAACCCTTGGTAGCTTGGCTGCGAGCAGGCAGGCTTAACTTCAAAGACAGGTACGTAAAGAATTTAAAAACACCAAGTCAGTAAATATTTAAGACACAATGCATAATAAAAATCCAACACCACTTTATAAAAATAGGAAATATTTTTATCTTTAAAATGACACTAAAACGACAAAAATCCAATGTAGGGAACCTGAGATATGAATTTTTAAAGATTTATCACTTTATAGCACTTAGAAACATATAGCACCATATTGGGATATCTGGTCGCGATAGACCGACTCAAAGTCAAAGTTTTAGGCCGACCACGATGGAGCCCTGAGCGGCTACCCCTCGCGGTAGGTCCCGGTCACAGTTTTTACCTTCGGACTTAGAAACTTTTCTGGAGCTTTTTCTCGTGGGGTCCCTCAATGCTCTTCACCAGGCAGGATTCGGTTAGGGTTCGCCCGCCTCGGATTTCTTCAACTCCCGGTCAAACTTTGGAAGTCGGACCTACGGAGCTTTTAGCGGGACGAACCTGGATGACTTGGCCGGCTCGCGTTTGAAGGCAGGCGGCTTGGCTGGCCAGGAGTCGGTCCCCCTATGGAGCTTTTTTTCAAAGTTGCTCCAAAGTTCTCCAAACTCCTGGAACTTCTTCCTGAAGTTCCCCTAAGGGTCCCAAAGTGTCTCAAACTCACTCCAAGGGTCTGGAAGCTCCAAGATGGTCCTTGAAAGTTGAGGACTTCAGTTCCAAAATCCACTTGGACAAAACCCTTACAAATCCACTGGTAGTTCTCCAGGTTGCGGATTCTTGGTGGTGATGATCCAGGTGAGCTCTGTTAACCTGTAGCTTGCAGGGAGTTCACTCTTTACTCTTTTTCACAGCAAGGTAGTCCACAGGGCTGTAGTTCCAGATGGTGCAGTCCTCAGAGGTCAGGCCTTAGAAATTGCACATCAAACTTCTCAGCATGGCACAACGTCTTGCTTTCTTAAGTTTCAAGCAGCAGATCTGAGAGACTCTGCCCCTCTCAGATACTTATTCCAAGTTCTCTGGGTCAAGCAGGAGGTCACTCCTGACCAATGGGAGCAGGGCAACTCCCCAAGGATATGACCACATCCTGTAGAGTGTGGCATTATGTTGTCCCAGAGTGCCCCAAATCTTCCAAATTCATAATGGCTGATTTTCCAGCAGGGAGGTAAGATCTGGCTAAACACACCCCTAGGATGGCTACTTTCCATAGACTCTCCCCCTTGCATCTGCTCATACCTTCCTTAAGCCTAGCATCTGGCTGAGGTGAAAAGTTTAGAGTTGTAAATGACACTGGTTTCTTCCCTCCTCTTTGAAGACCATGGTTTACGACTCCTCCCCCTGCCCTCGCATTCGTGTGGAACAGCACACTGCCCTCCCAGAAGAGCTGGTTAACCCCAGGGGCTCTTTATCACCTCTTCAAAGCAGCCTGGCTAATCCACTTAACTCTGACCAATCAGGACAGACCCCTGGAAGGCTGAATCTGAACCTACAAACAAGAAAGTCTTATAACTTCTTGTCTGTACATTTTAGGATAAATTCAACAATATCATATTGTTGGATTTATCACTACCATTCTGGGAAGTCTTTGAATGGAAGTTCTATCATTCTCCTGTCAGGAGTTATTAGTTAATAACTTCTTGCCATGTTAACCTATGTGGCATGGGATTTGCAATGGGAAAAATGACTTGGGCCATTTTTCCAGCACTAGGGCTTATAAAAACATATTTTATAAGTACTTTGCTTATATCTACAGGACCCCCACCCCATGGGACAACTAGGGGAAACTTTAGGGGCTCTGAATCTGTAGAAATATTACAGATCTTCCCTCCACAGTGCTCCTAGCATCAAAGTCGAATTTGGGCAGCACTTTATCACAATGTGGAGAGTGAAATGTGAAATTTCACTTAACCCAGGGCATATAAAACTCATTTTATAAGGGTCCACCTTATAAATACCTGACCTCCCACCCCTGGGACACCTAGGGGAGACCCTGGGGGTTCCTAATATGCCAAAACATTGTAGGTTATCCATTTTTAAGTGCCCCAAACACCAAAGTGGAGTTTGGGCATAATTTACTTTTTAAAAGCAGTCATGGAACCCAGGGCTGCTTTTAAACTGACCTCAGGCTTGAGCAGTGTACACATGCAAGTGCAGAAAAGGCTGCTGGCTTCTAAACTCCCATGCCCTACTATATACTAGGAACTGATAGGTAGTTTCAATCCCCCTGCCCTATTATGTACTAGGGTCTTATAGGGTAGGTCATGCCAATCACAGGGGTACCCCAACCCATAGTGTACCCTAGTGTATGTAGGTGTTTTCACTGTATTCTAAGTGTTTTCAGCATAGCACTGGCCCTGGGCCTGGTTAGGCAAAGCCCAGCGTCAGTCAGAGTCAGTTACCACCAGTACCAGTCAGCAAAAAGTTGGGGAGTGCCCAGGGCACAGGACGACTTTGCAACATACATAAACATTCTAAAATCACATGATGGGAAGAGTGAAGCAGCGGCAGCTGAAAAAATGAAATGGGTGAGGAGGGGAAGGCAACAGGGTAGTAGAAGCAGAGGCAACAAAATTAAGCCGGGGAGGAGGGAAAGGGCAGGACTGAGGGAAGGGGGAGCAACATGTGGGTCTAGGGTAGAAGAACACAAGCACAGAAGGGATACCAGGAACACAGAATCATGGAGTGTAGAGGCTAGGGAGAAGTACAGGAGGGAGATCGCTTAAAAAGAATGCACTCTCATGGAGTGCTTAACCGGAAAGCAAAAAGAAGATCCCTAAACGTGTTCAGAGGAAAGGACACAAGTGAAGAGTCTGTGATGCAGGAAAGAGACAAACACAAGAAGAGAAAGGCAAACCATCCAATAAGAGACAAGCAAATAAGGGTGACAACAAAGACAGCTATTGGTAAGCAATGGGTGAGCTCTAAGCCCACTTTAAGTTCACAATAGGTTGCACTGTCTGGTAGGCTCGACCTAAAGACACAGACTTAGCAGAATGAGATGTGTTATCTCTGTCCATAAACCTGGCTTTAGAAAATCTTCTAAACTAAAGGCAACATAACAACATTGTTAGCTGAAACTGGATGTAGTGCCAACATATCACTATCAGGACTATCATAATGACATTTTCTTACCAGAATTCTTTCTTATAAAGTTATGACTGGCATATTAGTAGGCACTAATAGGAACAAACATGGAGGCTTGGCTTTTAGGTTTAGTTCCATGTAGTAACTCTTTTGTGTATGTGATATGCACACTGGATATTCTGTTAGGCTCAATTTGGAACAGGTACAGATTGTTACTCATGTTATAATGTGTATATGCCGGTAAGGGTGTACATAAGATTTAATAATGTGTGCATTAAAGTACCTTTCCCTGTTTAAGTAAAAGCCCTGACTGGACAAAGATTTGTTGAGTGTTATTGTTGTGCATATCTGAGTTCTGAGTTTCTAGCCCATAGCACGCTTGTGTATCAGCCTTGACTGGTTTACCTCATTCTCCTGAGAGTAAAGTGCTATAGCAGATACTTGGTCCCCTGGTTGAAGGTCTGTGGGACAGTGACCCCTGGAGATCAGCAGTAAAAGGCCCCCATTGAGACAGTTAGGGAACATTATATTTTGATGCCCGGGGAGGCCTGAGCAAAATTTCTCACAATAACTACTTATCGGCTGGATGGGTACAAAATCAAGTACTCTTATACTTCCATTGAGGATTCACTGGAACCATATACTGACATACATATTACCCCTTCCCTCCTCAGGAAACTACTTGCTGGGCCATATATTTTGTTCCCATTAGTGGATACTAGAGGGCAGTGGGGCTGCTGCACAACAAATTGCATTTCACCTTTTCTAAGATCTTTGTCAGGTCATGAGGGCTCTACACTCCATGGTTCCCCAGCACAAAACGTTCCCACTGTTTCCAAACATTGAATGCGAGAAAGTGTAAATTCCATATGAATATTGGTTCGTCTAATGCTATAGGTGCCAAATAATGTAAGCAAATTCTACTGGTTGCTCCCAGGGCCACTAATCTAATGCACTACAACAGGAAATGAAGCACACCATCAAAGCACCGATGGCTTGTGATGCATAGAGTATATTCACATATTTCTATGTCCATTTCCCACAATCAACCCATGACTCTGAGTTTTTGCGGAGCAGTCATATTCCATTGACAGAGGAGAAATAGCACCACCATTGAATATGTTTACTAGGTGAGTACATCATTTATGCCCATTCCATCAACGTGGCCTGCCTGAAAAACAGTGGACTTGTGGGGCATCAACAACATTTAGAGAAACATGCTGCACAATATGTAATGAAAGAGACTGCTTGTTCTGTAATGTTTAGCATTGACTGTGCTGCATTCCCAAATGTGTTTTAAGATCATTTACTTAAAATGTATTTAAATGCACCTAAATAGGGCTTCTTACTCCTTACCCATTAATCTTAAATGAATAATCACATATGCATATGATGAACCCAGACAGGATTCACAAATGATAATATCCTTTGCCTTGCTACAATGACACTTTTAATTTGTCTTGTCCCTATAGGAGACTTAGGTTCCCCACTGAGGTTATGGTTCATGACCCCAGTGTGCATATCAGCAACAGCACAAGAGCAATCAGACAAACCCATATCGAACAAGCAACATCATTGAGCATGCATTCAGACTCTTGAAGGGCCACTTGCGATGCCTGCTTTGCATTAGTGGTACACTGGCCTATGAGCTACACAAGGTGTTCACCATCATTAACACCGTACATAGCATAGCATTCTACTTCAGTGATGTGTGCCACTGCCCTAAGAGGGGAGGGTGATGCAGACAATCCAGGTGGTTATGAAGATGAGACACAGGTGGCACATGGGCAATAGCATCCTTATTTATTTTGTATTTATTTATTTGCAGAGTTTTATATAGCGCTGGCTAGACCCGAAGGTATCAGAGCGCTTTACATGAGGATCAGCGTGTTACAAGTTACGAAAACTACGACAGTTGCTAGAACATAGTGAAACATAGGAAAAACAAACAGTGATACACAGTAAAACATGGGTTACTAGAGCAAAGTAAAACAAAGATACTTCATAAGTTACTGGAGTATAGAATTACAAGGACACATGTCTTAAGGGCATAGAAGGAGAGGGGGGAGAGAAAAAAGGGTAAGGAATGTAGATCAGAACAGGCAGACCAATATGGGGGAAAGTACTTCAGGGGGACAAAGCAGAACAAAGTAAAAGATAGACGGACCGGCTGGGCAAAGGCAAGCTTAACAACCTGTGAATGGGAGACAGTACAAGAGGAGAGGGGTGTAGGAGACTTAAGGGGGAAGGTCAAGCTGTCGGAAAGGGAGCAGTCCAGCGTCAAAGAGGATAAGGTCGAAGCTACTAAGATGGAGGGCCCCAAACAACGGGCGCCGATAGCAATATCAACAAAATGGCGGGAGACCAAAAATCCAATCAAGAGAAATAACAGCGGAGCTGGCTCCACGGACCGGGGCAAGAAGGGGGAGGCAGCCAACCGGTCAGGGAGGATGGAGGGCAAGGAGATCGCCGTTCAGGAACGAGTCATTAATGTGCACAGGTTCAGGTGCAGATGTGTCGTTGTTAGGTATGCCACAAAAGTCAGGGGAAAGTCAGCTCGAAAGCGCCAAGGCAGCCGCCATGGAGAAGGGAAGTTGCAGCGGGGACCGGGGGGGCGCGACTCCCCAGGCTCGAAGAATAAAAGTAAGAGCAAGATCGGGGGCACCGGACAGAAATGTCGCGGTACTCACCGCTGCTGCACCCTCGCCGTGGGGAGACAAGATTTGTTCAAGTCTTCATTCAGGAGGCGAAGCAGGACGATTAAAGAGCTGCAGTTTGATCCCAGAGGCAGAGGGACGTCTTGGAGGGGAGGACCCAACCCATCCCCACCAAAGCCATCCAGACCTCGTTACCAGGCATCGGCCGTGATGAAAATAGGCTCCGTCGTCAGCACATCTTCGGTGGTTGCGTCGGAAAGGCGGGGGCGGAAGGAGGCACAGCGGAGAGACGGGGAGAACTGTGCCCGATGTCCGGCTGGGTAGGTGACGGCCGGGGCGAAGAACCGGAGCCGATCTCCTCTGTAGCTGTCGAGGCAGCTCCACCGGGCATCGACCATGTTGCTCCGGGCTCCGCGGCCGGAACGTCGATCATGATTTCTCCGAAGTTCTCGAGCCAAAATGCAGGAGAATTGGAGAGATGAGGACCGCAGTTAAGCATGACCCCAGGTGAGTAAAAGGGTCCAAGGAGGGGGTCGGTTACAAGGAATAGGAGCCGAGAAGGCAATCCCTAGCCGGGAGCTCCCAGCCGGAGCTCCTCACCTGTCGGCCATCTTAGAATCTATTAGCATCCAGATGTTGATGCTTCAGCCATGGGAGACTCATAGCCAATTACTTATGATTTCACACAATAAATAATAATCCAGTTTCCTTATAAAGAATACATTACAGAAAACATTAGTTTTGAAAAATATTATTTGAACTAACCACCTTCACCTATGGTCCTATCCTATCATCCTAGCCATAAATATCCCTATAGTTGGCAGCTTACAACAACCTATGTTTAGCATCGGCAACTGACCTTCTATTTACATTATGCTTGTAAGAAGTTGGCCTGGTATATGCTGTCCACTAATTAAAGTGGGCATCTTGCACCAGTCCAAACAACCCTTATGGTGATTTAAGAGGTCAAAGATAACCTTAGAAAGCTATCCAAGTGGTAGCTGTAGAGAGCAGCCTTCAGACTTAGTCTTGAAGGAATTTTAAGCAGCTTGTTTTACCAGAATGCAACCTTATAGCATTGGTTAAATGATGGAGAACCACACAGTAGTCATAAAAATATGTATTTATTAATATAACACTCTCTAGTACGACACAGTATCTCCTACTCTGAGATAATCACATAGCACACAGTACTTAAGCACAGAAATGACAGTACATCGCACTAATACACAGTGGGCCCCAGGGGGGGACCATACCATATACTAAAATAGTGGTATAAGAACCACGACTCGAGTCAAGAGAGTGTCTAGAGGTTGAAGAATCACTGGGACCCCAAGGAACCACCCAAGGTGAGTAAGTAGGGACCCCACGGAGGACAGGTGCAGTGTGGGAACACGACAGCGTGCTCTGTACAATTCTATGGGAAAGTCACGGTTAAAGTTTTAGAGTTTAACGACCCTTCCCAGTGGACTTCGAAGAAATCCTGTGGAAGTTAGGAGGCTGAAGAGCCACCCCACACGTGGATACCGAGGTACCCAAGTTACCTATCCCATGGAAGCCGGGTGCATAGGTCTGGAGTGGCGTCGGAAACCGCCGTCGAACCCAATGGAGGTCTTGGAAGAAGAGACGCTGCTGGAAGGAAGAAAAGTGTCCGTTGGAATCCAAAGGTGAATTCTTGTTGAAGAGTGCCTGTAAGCAGAGGGGACAGAGTCTGGGTCACTCAGGAGTGACCAGGGGCTCGGTAGACGAATGTCCACCGATGTCGGGTGCTTCAGGTGCGTTGATGGAGTTCTTGGCCTCTGCAGCCACGGGGACCAGGAGATGTCGAGGACAACCAGGAGTTGGATACAAGCTGTCCCACAAAGGATACTGAGGGGTCAGTGTCCGGCGGGAGCACCAACAAGCCTTGGCAACGGCAACCCACGCAGAAGGTCAAGGATGGTAACGGTTCGGACCAGCAAGGTCCAGGAGACTCACCAAACACGGGGGAGTCAGGGCAGGCCTGGAGCAACCAGGGGAGCCCAAGAAAAGCAAAGTTTACCCTCAAGTGGACCCACAGGCTGGAGGCACAAGAGTCGCAAGGGGACCTCGAGCGATTTCACCAAACAGCAGCCCTCGGAGCACTCGGTGCAAGGAGGCTAGAGTTCTTGGTAGGAAATGGTGCCAGAGGTTGGGGCTACTCGGAGCCCAATGCACTTGTACAGGAAACACCAAAAAGCATATGCACTTGCAAATGTACACAGTACACAGGGGTTCGGGTATTGCTGCCCCCACGAGGGATTCTGACCTCAAACTTGGTGAGAGGGCAGCTCAGACCTCGAGGGATGTAGAAACCCACTCCTGTGTTGCTGAAGCCTTCGGAGTCCATAGGAGCTCAGGGTCAGCAGACCCAACAGAAGTGTTGCGGTGCCTGTAAATGCAGGGGAGTGACTCCTTCACTCCAAGAGAGATATCTTTGGTTGTTCTTGATGCTCCACAGGTCCTGCATGGATCCTGTATGGTGCACGGGCACAGACGATGCTTCAGACTGAGAGGGAGACGAAGTCGGGCCCAAACGAAGTCCAGCGAAGTCCAGAGTGTCCAGACGGTCAAAGTTCAGTGGTTTCTGGTTCAGAATCTTGCCACGTCGAATCTAGGTTCCTACAGCCAGGTAAGGCCTTTTGTACCCAGGGGAGAGGGTTGGACAGATTCAGGGGACCCTCCCAGGGGAGGGTCTGGGGAGGTTACTCCCATGTCCTTTGTCCAGTTTCGCGCCAGAGCAGGAGCCAACGGCTCCCAGGAATGGTTTGACCTGGACTATGCATAGGGACACCAAATGTGCCCCTCATGCAGACTTTTGGTCGCTGGCAAGCGCACCCACCCAGCCCTAATACACTAAATCCTGTCTGGGAGGTGGTCACACCTCCCTGTGACAGGATGCCTATTGTTCTGCCTTCCCCTGCTCGAGCTTGGCTCATCAGCAGGAGGGCAGAAATGTGTCTCTGGTCGGCAGCAACCATTTTGTGCTGCCCGGGACTAGAAGGCTGGTACGGGGAACACCAGGGACCCTACGAAGCTCACTTCTGAGGGGCGGATTCATACCTCCCACACGGTTACCGGTGTGGGGGTATGATTCCAACATGTTTAACACCAAACACTATAGGGTGTTTTTCAGCCGTTTTAGAGTTGGTCCTCACACAGTCGCATAATGCCACTCTATATGTTGTAAATGGCTGATGCACTGACAACCCGGGAGAATGGACTCCGTAGGCTGCAGGGGTGTTCTGCTCATGACGTGGCACCTTCTCGCTTAGAACCAAGCACCCTGCCCTCAGGATTGTAAAGGCCTGCTAGAGGGGTGACTTATAGGTTTTAAGTGAAGTGACCCTTAGATATAGTAAACCTATATCTTAAGTAAGTGGTGCATGCACCAACTTACACAGGCTGCAATGGCAGGCCTGTAGGTTCCATTTTGTATGGCCTCTCATGGGTGGCATAATACATGCTTCAGCCCATGGGAGGCCTCTGGGGTACCTATGCCCTGGGTACATGGGTACCATATACTAGGGACTGACAAGGGTACCCGAGTATCCAATCTGGAGTGTACCAAAGTACATAACATAACAGTTTAGAGAGAAAGCCGATAGACTGGGGTCCTGATTAGCAGGATCCCAGTCAGACTAGTCAAAACAGTATCACATTTAGAAAAAAGTGGGGGCAACCATAAGAAGCAGATCCTACTTTCATACAATGTTCATCCACCCTAACCCATACTATCCCTGTTCCCTGGCAAACACCACTCCCACGCCTGACCCCAACTGCCCATCACTTATTTATACTACACTGGACGACCTAATCCCAACTATCTCATTCACTTAGAAACCCCCACCACAGACACCCCCCTATCTAACCCATCACCAAATTACACTACAGCAACCCACTCTATCACAAACAATCCACGTCCACCCACCACGCCTGACACCAACTAACTCTTTATCCAGTAACACTACCAAAGCACACCCTGATCCCAACTATCACCACACTCATGTACAGAGTATCACTGTGCAGAAGAAGTATCTTGCATTGTGCCTGGTTTTTCAAAACTACAGACCACAAAGCCAGATATACTTTCTCGTGAAATGATATATTTTGCTATGAGCACAGACCACAAAACAAGACACTTCTTAGGACCTACTCAGATTTCCTTCATTCTACTACAAGATTCATTGTTTATACTCTAAGGACCAAGATCAACAATGAGAAAGGCCTAGGCTTCCACACCAAGAAGAGGTGAAGCATGATTTGGCTGAGTTCCTCTCCATTGCATGTGCCATAGTCCACAATGGAAAAAGGGAAGAATAAAATAAATGTACACCAAAGAACACCAATCCCCTGTTCTGTTGCAAAAGTGTGCATTTTCCCATTTGAGCTAGATCTATGTTAATTATAATATTGCAGTTTTTGATGTTTATCCTCATTTAGCAAATTGTTCTGGATTAAATATGGGAAATAGGGCCTACCTATTCATGTGAGTGTTAGTAATACTACTCTGATTAGTTTTACCTAACTAGCTATACACCAGGAACTATTCTGAGTTAGGGCCTTTTACTCCTATACACATCTCTATATCATCCACTTAAGCTAGAAGTCCATGTCCCAAGCCTCATACTCTGACATATCCTCCAGGACAGGGACATGATTATCTCCATAATATTCCTCTTGGCTTCCATCTATGACAGCCAGCCTAGCTGTCACAACAGTAGTGACCCCTTGCATGGCTAAATCTTCTGAGGCTTCCTGAAGGTAGTTGCAGAGGTAGGTGCCATAGGGAGTCAGCGTCAGCAACAGCGGAGATGGTGGAGGTTGCGAATCCAGCTGCTGAAGCAGAGTTGTTGGAGGCCAACCTCCTAGCAACATTTTCAGGCGGTTGTAGAAGCTGAGGTCCTAGCAGCAATAGTAGGAATGTTAGAGGTCAAGGCCCCAGCAGCAGGGAAGCTGAAGTCTGAGCTACAAGATGCAAAGGAGGGGAAGGATGATGTCCCAGCAGCACCCGGTCTCCTTCTGGCTTTTTTGGGGTTTTGGTTATGGGCCATGGCACCACCCTCCTCCTACATTCTGTCACCTGCAAGAGGAATAACTGAGCAGTAAAATGCTACTATGAGTGCATAGCAACAACAAAAGTGACATAGTGCATTTATGTGATCATCAAACATGACCGATTGTGTTAACTTATAATTTCTGATTCCCTTTGGTGGTAGATGACATAATGCACAGGTTTAGCACAATCCCATTCCAGGGCCTCCTAGCTGCTGGGACCCTTCCACACGACATATGTTCTCTCTAATTGTTTTCCTCTGTGTGCAGCATTGAGGGTCTCTGTGCACTGCAAACAAAGAAACTTGTGCCAACTACATGACACAAGATGTGGCCTAAAGGCCAGAGTTGCCGATTTTAGAGCTGGAGAACCAGGTTCGATTTTCGGCGTCGGCTCAACAACCTGTGATTCTGGGCAAATCACTTAATCTCCCTGTGCCTACCAAAAAACGAATGTGTCCTTCTGTAATGTAACTGGTGCTCGTGTAAAACACTACAATATCTTCGGGTCAAGTTCACGCTATATAAAACTGCAAAATAAAAAGAGCACAAGATACGAAAAAGGGAAAAAAACAGCAACTGAGTTAAAATACGCCTTACATCTTCCCCATCATATTTGATCGTTATATCTACTGCACACCTATTAAAGGCACATAAAAAAGAAACTCTTCTCCCACAAACTTCCTGAAGTAGTGTTTCCCAACTTAAGTTTCGGAGACATAGCATAAAGTCAAACGTGCGGACATGTTCAGTTCTAATTCCTGTACATGGCATCACTTCATAGCCAGTCACCTTAAAGCAGCAGGCGATCGAGAGCAGGGCTCTGGCGTGATAATTGGACACCGAGAATAGAGCTGGAAATGAGTTACTTTCATTGTACCTGGATGAGACCTCATTATAACTTGACATGGCATGGCATACTGATTGCTTGTATAGCAATTAGGCAATCCTGAGACTGCTTCATAGCCCTGTGAAAGAGCAGAGATAGGAAAGAGGGAAGTAGCAAAAGGGAAGAAGAGAGAAGGAAAATGAATCCTGCCTTAGAATGTTGGTTGTAGTTATATATATAATGCTAGGTCCCAAACCTGCTTCAAACACAATGAGAAAAAAGAAATAGGAAGGAGGGAATGGGAAAGAGGGAAGTAAAAAATAAAATCAAAGGGAGTATTATGCATTTGTATGTTCGTAAAGTGCACATACCGCCTAAGGCTGCTTTTAAATCCTACAAGGAATAGAAGAGGAAAGGAGGGTAGAGGGCTAGGGAGGAGGGCAACAGCCTGCCATGTTGGATGCTTGCAAAATGCTTTTGCCACCTCAATGCTGGTTCATTTTGCCACTATACAACATCACTTGCACAGTCACAAATCAAGTCTCGGTCTTATAACTAATGGGGGGTGTACCCTAAATATTGATGGCACAGGATATCAAGGAAAAAATTATGAAATCTAAATATCGACAGGTAAGTCTAGAGTTTCTATACTTCATTCCACATATATGTAACTTGGTGCTATATATCAGTAAGGTACATATATGTGGAGTCAGGATTAGTAAATCTACACTTCCCTACCTACATGCTTACTTTTCAATATTTTGTCCCTCGATATTCTGTCCCCAATATTCTTCTTGGTCGATAGTCTGGGTGTCGATATTCAGTAGTACACAGTGGTGGCCCACGCTGGTAAGAGCGGTAGGCGGGGCCGGGCGGGGGTGGGGTGTTATAGTGACAAACGACGGACTAGGGAAAATAAAATAAATAAAGAAAACCACTTACCTTGCGCTCGCCGCATCAAGCGCAAGGTAAGTGTTTTTATTTATTTATTTTCCCTATTCTGTCATTTGTCACTTCCACCCCTCTACCCTGGCCCCGCCCCACTGCACTTACCTGCGCGGGCCGCTACTGGTAGTACAACCCACTGATAGGAGGCTCCAGGCCATCAGACAGGTTTTTTCTCACTTTCGTGATCCAGTCAGAACACAGGAATAATACGCCCCTGATTTCATCATGAGAAACCAGTTTCTGTTAGCACCAGAAAACAGCTGGTGATAAGTACTCAGAAAAAGTGGAATAGCGCACACAGACACTGCCCCCACAAGTTCTTTTTTATGTAGAAGTAAATTTGAAGCAATACCAGGTGTGCTCATTGTAGTAATACAATTACTGGGCCGAGATATTACCGGAAATTGTACTCAAGTGGTGCATTTCACGTTATCTGTCACATTTTCTCCAGCCACGTATTTACTTTCCTTGATGAGGCACTGACTAGACAAGGACATAAATGAATACATAAGGTGAAGGGGCCTGGACGTCGCCTGAGGAAGCAGAGGAAGAGACCCTTTCAGACAGTTATCTTCTGCTGCTATCAGGTAACAGGCGAGGGCTGGGGAAACTGTGAGCATATATAACATTTTCAAAAGGGTGCACGTTTACCCGCACTGCTCCAAAACCACGAGATGTTTTTTTAACTAAAATGTGTCTGGGAGCGGGGACAGATCTCTAAAAATCAAGACTGTCTTGGCAAATGCTGGCCATCTGAGCACCCTATTTCAGTTCGAATTTCAGGCTAATGCACTGTTTCTTTCACCAGTGTTTATTTCGACTTTAAAATCACTGTTGGAAGCACTCAGTCAACAGTCTTCCTTGAAAAGGCTGAAAGTGTTTCATTCAGTTAGTATTGTCAATGCCTCCGCGAGTTTGCAGCTCCATCACATTTACACAGAGGGAGCAGACCACCCCTCCCTCATCCAGGGTGGTGATCCGGAGGAGACAATTGAAGGGCCACCTGTCATCTGGGACGGCACACAAGATTGGTGCGTGTGCTTCAAATGTGCCTCAAAGAAGTTCTTGGTCTTCTTTAGAAATGCAATCATGGCTTTAATGGACGGGTCCTGCCAGCTTTCAGACCAGTAGCGGCTGGTCCCGCTGCAGAGTGGCGAGGCTGGGAAGGGGTATTGGGTGGAGGGGGATGGATGGACAACAAAATAAACACAAAGAAAAGAAAATAACTTACCTGCTCCTCGCTGCTCTGCCGCTCTTCTCTTTCCTGCTTGTACGTGCTGAGGCTCCCAGACTCACCATGGCCAATCCCAGTCCTTCTCTCATGCTGGTACCAGCATGAGAGAAGGGCTGGGATTGACCTGAGTGGGCTTGTTTTCCACACCAAAGGGGACTGGTAGCCTATGCCTGCTGTTCTCTCCACTCGGCAATGCAGGTCGGGTTGGCAAGATGTCAATGCGCATGAGGGTTTGGCCATCCTAAGACAGCCGGCCAAACTGTCATGCATACTGACATCAGTGCTGCCCACCACTCTCCTTCCGTGCCCGTCATGGCATGACCCCAACCCCAAAGACTCGGCTCCGTCCAGATGAAAAATAAAATGAAGACAATACAGTTTTATTATCATTTTATTTTTCCTTTCCCTCAGCTGGCAAGCGGGGGGGGGGGCGACACTTCTCCACCATAGCGGAGGAGCCGCCGCTGTCTCAGACCCTGCACTAATTAAGAACTGACTTTGAAATGGGTCCCTCTTGGGCCCTATATTCATGTTCTTAACTTAAGAAGCTCAAACACTGATCAATTTGTCAACTGTGATTAAGGTAGTCCATGTCAGTGAGGCAGCCCCAGTTTACATTTCACTTTTTATTTCATCCTGTATTCCCAATTATCATTTGCTTATCCAGATGTGGTGTTTCTGTAGCTATTTTTTAAAGCAACATATCACTCTTGTGTGATACATACAGTGAACACTGGCGCCTTGAGGTGTCTTGGTGAGTTCAGGCTGTGGTGGGTGTTTATGAGCTCTGAGGATGAGGCTGACGGCAGTGCGAATTTCTCAGCGGGCCAGTCATTGGATCATAAAGATGGTCAGACTAGATGCACATCTCAGCATGGATTTCATTAAGGGGTCACCAGGGGTCGCAGCTGCGACCCCTGGCTTGCCGTTTGCTACCCCTGGCACTGCTTTTGCGACCCCAGTCCTCAGAGGTGGCAAAATCAGTGACTGGACTACAGCGACAACTATTCCTAATGGACGCTGGTTGGAGCTCCACTTGCCTGGTTTCTGTCATTTCTTTTTTATTATACAAATAGTGAATTATATAATACACTATCAGTGTAATAAAAAATGGAGTATATCAGCTGGAATATGACCCTATCTGGAAGCTGAGGTAAGTAAAAAGTGCTGTTAAATGTATGTTGTATGCATGCTTGTGGATGAGAGTGTGTTTATGTATGCGAGAGTGTGTGAATGTGTTAGTATGTGTAAGCATGTTTGTGTGAGTCAAAGTAAATGTCAAATCGTGTGCGATGTCACTTCCGCTACCCTTAGCATTTTGGTGAATTGACATCCATGCATCTAAGCCACTTTGCAGAGTGCACAGTGTGATGATCACTCACGTGCCAATTGTAATTGTGAGAAGATGCATGAAGGAGGTCTGCAGCTGTCGAAATAGGGACAGCACCAAAGGGAAAGAAAATGCACTCCTTACAGTGAGTACATGAGTTGTTTATGTGGGGAGATGGTAAAGTGGAGAGATGAAAGAAAGTAAGTGCAGAATGAAGGAGTGAAAAGACATGTTGAAGAGGAAAGATATGAGATGTTTCCTCTTAAATGCTTGTTTTACCTTTAGGCTCATAATTTCATCCCAATTTAACCATGCCAAATACGCCTAAATAAGGGGCATGGGAAAAAGTCATCATTTTATGTCAGTGGCTTATGTTAAATCAATGCCTAGTGCCAGTAATTGAAGTGTGGAAGTGTGGAAATTCATTAAATGCAACATTATAAAATACAACATAGGAAAACATTTCTTCGACTAGAAAGCTAACTATCTAAAATCACTTTAAATTTCTTATTTTATTTTTGCATACATGCTTTTAAGACCTTTGCCACACTTGAGGGCAATGATTGACAATAGCTTCTTATTCATGAAGTACTGATGGTAACTGACAAAAATAGTTCTGAAGAGGGTCATTTTATTTTTGTAGCAAGAGTTGGCATGGCAATTGTATACATACTGCATTAAGTGGGATACTTATATATTCCTATAAAACATTATTAATTATTTTCTCAGTACAGACACATTTTGATGGCAGAAATAAGTTATAGCAAACACAAGGAGATAATGGGTGGAGCGCTGAAACTTTTCAGACACTCACCCCAGTCACAGATCTGGGTTAAATCCATCATCGTTCTTTAGCTCACTTCGCCACCCCAGTTCAGATCCTGCCATATGCAAATCAGTCTTGACCCTGTTCCTTTGGGGAACAGTCCAGCCCGAACTGCCAAGCCAGGAAACAAGCATCCTGGGACCAGTTTCGGGGTAACACCCCTCATCAGCCAGGCTAGCTTGAATCCAGTGGCAAAGTGAGCAAGGGACCCATGTCTGGGAATACCCTGCCAACTTAGGGTGAACAAAGCAAACACAAGGAGATGATAGGCCAAGTGCTGAAACTTTTCAAACACTCACCCCCAGTCACAGATCTGGGTTGAATCCATCATCGTTCTTTAGCTCATTTCGCCACCCCAGTTCAGACACAGCTATATTCAAATCAGTCTTGACCCTGTGCCTCATGGGAACAGTCCAGCCCCAACTGCCAAGCCATGTCTTCCCTGGACCGGAAACAAGCATCCTGGGACCGGTTTCGGGGTAACACCCCTCATCAGCCAGGCTAGCTTGAATCCAGTGGTAAAATGAGCAAGGGTCCCACGTCTGGGCATACCCTGCCAACTTAGGGTGAACAAAGCAAACACAAGGAGATGATGGACTAAACGCTGAAACTTTTCAGACACTCACCCCTAGTCACGGAACTGGGTTGAATCCATCATTGTTCTTTAGCTCACTTCTCCACCTTAGTTCGGACCCAGCCATATGCAAATTAGTCTTGACCTGCTCCTTATAGGAACAGTCCAGCCTGAACTGCCAAGTCAGGTCTTCCCTGGACCGGAAACAAGCATCCTGGGACCGGTTTTGGGTTAACACCCCTCATCAGCCAAGCTAGCTTGAATCCAGTGGCAAAGTATTGTATTTTAAAGGAGTGTCAGTGTTTCTTTTTTGGGATGTGGCCATTTATATTTCTTAGGGTTGCAGAGGTGTAACATAAGTTTTATTATGTTTTAATATGTGAATGTAAAGTTTTAGTAGTGGAGTGCTAGGACGCTAGAGGATAAAAGTGGGGAGTCATTTAACTGTGAGGGATATTTATTTTCTGAGTGTGGGTGTTACTTTTTGGGGTGTGAGTATTTATATTTATAGGGTGTAGCGCTGTAACATTAGTTTTATTACATTTTGATCTATAAATGTAAATTGTTTAGGAGCAGAATGCTAGAGCTGTAGGAGATAAGGCTGGGGAGTAATTTAATTTTGATGTGCTTGTTTTGAAAGTGGTATGGGTGTTGATTCTTTAGTGTATGTGTATTTATATGTTATTTAGGGTGCAGGGCTTTAACATTCATTTTATTATATTTTAATATATAAAAATCCATTTTTGGAAGCAGGATGGTAGAGTTGTAGAAGATAGGGATGGGAAGTAATTTAAATGTAGGGTACTTATTTATTTTAAAAGGAGTACGGGTGTTTATTTTTTGTGGTATGTGTATTTATATTTCTGTAAGGCTGCAGAGATGAAATATTTATTTAAATACTGTTTATCTAGGACAACTGCTTCCCTCAAAAGAAAGAGGGAGATCAGTCCTTAGGGGAGCAGCAGGTGCAGGATTCAACCAGAGAACCTTTGAAATCTAACGATCGTCAAGTATTCAAGCCAGGCCTCTCAGGGCTTGGATCCGCAAGAACATCATAATACTAACCCTGTGAAAAACCAGGAAAGATCATAGCCTCACAATAATCAAGCTGTAAGGCAGCCCTGACAAGATGATCAAAAGACCTGACATGGTTGTAAACAACATCAATATCTGTTCTTGAAATACTCATGGGCTAGAAAATTTGCTACAAAAAATGATGTTATGGCATTCCTTCAGAACCACGATGTTATTGTGATGCAGGAAACATGGTGTCTAGCACCAAATATAGTACAGGTTATATGGATCATCATAAATCGGCGATTAAGTCGCTGAAATTTGGTCATCCCAAAGGGGGCCTCTCCATATTTTGTTAAACAAAATTGAGCTAGCAAATAGAAAAATTGGAAACTGGGTTAAAATGGATCCTAGCAATTAAGATCGAAAGTCAGAAGGCAAGTACTGCACCAACGGAAATCTTTTTAATAAATATCCACATCCCCCCCAGAAAAGAGACAAAAGGGAACTACATGAAAACCCTGCTTGAAATAATAAAAACAATACAGAGGTAACACAAACAGGCACTGTTTATCATCACCGGAGACTTTAACATAGATTTGTATAAAAAACAGAAGAATACTCATCACCTTGGAAAACATATACAGAATCCAGCTGGAAAAATTAGGATTAAGGCATTTGAATGGGAATACAAAAGAGGATTCACTGACATCAATCACATTCTTAAGTGGAAGCAAAAATTCAACTATAGACCACACGCTAGTAAGCAATTTTGGAATGTTACAGGTGTGTCAATTTCAAATAACTCGCCTCACTGAGAGTGACCACTTTACCCACATTATCCAAATAACTCATAAGCCTGATTTGATACCATCAACTTAAGAATTATTTTCGGCCCCTCGAGCATACAATTTAAAAAGTCTGAAATGGCGGGGCTCGGGGATAGAGAAGCTGATGACTGAGGTCTATCTATGTGCCTGTCCCATAGATGTAATAAAGAACAAACAAAAAAAAGAGGAAAATGTGCAACCAGAAGAAATAGAGCAACAAAAGGCATGGGAAACTCTAAATAACACTTTATTGGAAAAATTCCCAGCAAAAAAACAGTCACTCAAGCATAATTTCAGCAGAAAACGCAATGGGGGCACCAGAATTCAACCTTGGCACTGCTTTGAACTACGCAATCAAAAAACGCAAATATTGCGAGAAATTAGGAAAATCACAAAGCAGCTAAAACAAGGAATAAGATCAGATAAAACGAAATTACAAAAATTCGGAGCTCAATATAAGAAAAACTGTTGGAAAACAAAATCAAGATACCATGTCGACTTGTGGAATAAACTTCTCATGCCAAGTAAACAACCGAGCAGCAAAAAATGCTGGCAATTGATAAATGGATTGTCAATCAGGAAGACCAGACAACAAAACGCAGCGATCAACGCAGCCTCCTGGAAAGCACACGTCCGAGAAATGTATGCAGATCCAGAGTCCAAAGAAAAGAAGGACAGCTCAGATATAGAAATCAAAAGGATAGCAGGCCCAGCTCTAGCAATCTAGACAGACCATGTTGATTACGAAAAGAATATCGTGAACACTACTCACTACAATATAAACATGTATGCAGTAGTGGATATAGAACAATTGACAAAAATCATAAAGAAACTAAAACCAGAAGGCGCAGCAGGACCAAATAGAATTCCCAACGCACTCTTCAAAGGAAACGTAACATATGGGCCTACTATTTTGCACCACTCTTTAATGAGCTGTATCGCACAAATCAAATCCCAGATTCCAGGAAAGGCAACATCTTCCAAATGATTTTTAAAAGTGGAAATCCGTCAATACCAACAAACTATAGGCTCATAGCATTAATAGACGTAGAGGCTAAGCTCTACGCATCCTGTCTACTTGAGCACCTTACATCATGGACAGAAGACAACAAGCTTATACCACAGAGCTAAACAGGGTTTAGGGCTGGTTTATGGATGCTACGAATCTAACAGCACTAACACTCTTAGCAGGAAAGGCCAAAAATAAGAAGACTCTGCTTTTTGCTTGCTTTGTAGACCTCAAGTCCGCATTTGACCGAGTGCCTCGAGGGTGCTTAAGGCAAAAAATGGCCAAATGAGGCATTCCTAGCAGCTTATTGAGGGCAATCATAGAGCTACATACAGGAACTCGAGCTCAGATCAAAATTGGAGATGGCAGTCGACCGACAAATAAAATCGACACAAGAAACGGATTAAAACAGGGGTGTGTTCTAGCCCCAAGTCTGTTTAATTTATACCTCGCTGACCTTGCAGAAGCACTCCCGAAGGACAACTGCCACCCGTTAACCTCGGCCCAAGAGGAAATAGAATGTCTTCAGTACGCAGATGACATTGTTCTACTAAGCCAAACTCAAATAAGATTACAATGCAGCATGAAGGCCCAAAAAACATACATGGATAAACAAGGGCTAAAACTTAACCTGAAAAGGACAAAAGTATTATGTCTGGTAGACTTCAAACATAAGTCATACTGCTGGTTCTTGGAAGGGAAAAAAGTTGAGGTAGCAGATACATACAAATACCTAGGGTTCAACGTTGAACATCAAATGAATAGTAAACAGCATTTGGCAGCCATGTTGGCAAAAGCTCAAACGATAACCTGTGGTTTTAAACTATTGAAAAAGAAACAGAGTTGCCCGTCATTCGGCCATCTTCTATCCGTCATGCGTGCCCAGTTAATGCCAATGGTGACTTACGGCACAGAAATGGTGAGGGGTTGTGAAGCACTCACCCTAAATAAAATCCACACAAGAGTGTACAAATCTGTGTTTAACATCTCGAAATCAGCCCCGCTGGCCCAACTTCGCCTAGAGTCCGGTCTGACAGAGCAAACATTTCAAAGCAAAAACGCATACATTAAATTATGCTGGAGGCCCGCGCCAGTGGTGGAGAACCCGGCCTTCCCCCTGTTGGGGATACGCTCGTTCGGTGATCTATACCCTGGAGATTCTTTTCTCCCTCCATTTGCCGGTACGGAGGAGTGGCCAATAACTTTCTCTGATACATTATTATACTATCAGTTTAGAGTGACCTGCAAGGACCTACATAGTACATTCTCGGCTTCACGCCCAACCCACACTGCACTAGAATACATATACACATCCACATCGTCGCGAAGGCTCATAACACGCCTTTACTCTATGACTAATACCGCTTCCCGGCTGGACGCTTCACGAGCACGCGGGGCCTGGGAGGAGGATATAGGGCAGGAAATATCTGAGGAGGACTGGCTATACTGCTGCAGACAGACTGAACGCCTATCCCCGAATTACTGTCTTAGGCTGATCCATTTTAAATACTTGCACAAGCTATACCGCACACCCGCGCATCTCCATAAAATTGGATTGGTGGAGGATGAGGCATGTGTGCGCTGCTCCGCTCAGCCTGCTACATTTGCCCACCTGGCCTGGGCATGCCCGAGGGTGTCGCGATACTGGCATGATGTATGTGCAATAATTGCTGACATGACTGAGACTCCCTTTTTACCTACACCTAAACGGTGTTTGCTTGGCTTTGTGAAGGACACTACGGATGCGCACCGCAAGCTAATTGCGTTATTGTTGGTGCTGGGTAAGCGCAGAGTAGCGATACACTGAGGTCGGAAACCTGTGCCCACGGCACAGGCATGGCTGAGGGATGCGGCGCACTGTCAGACACAATTATCTGCCTATTGGGATCTTATGCCCACTAGATGTCGCCTGGTGGACATATGGGAACCCTTGGTGACTTATTTGAGACAGAAGGATGCCCCCTCGACACCCTCACTCGACACCGGCCCACTAGATCCCGAGCCTTACCCAGACGGTCCCACAATATCAGTAGATGGTAGCCAAACTGGACTCCTGATAAGCACATGCCAGTCACACATGGAACGCCTGGAAACAGCATAGCGTACTACAAGATTGTCATAGATGTGTAGAGGCACGCCTGTACTGTAATACATGTCATGCTGGGTTTTGTTATCTCTGCAAAGGAGTGCTAAAATTGTTCCATTATGTCTGCGACATTATCACAATGCTTATCACCTGTACGCACGATTTAAGTTCAATAAAGTTTTGAAAAAATTAAAATAAAAAATGAAAAATTATGCTGGAGGCTACGTGCATCTGAAAGAGGCTTCATCGATAATTAGTGCTGGCAGGAAATTGAGGAGCATAAACAGATCAACAAAAAAGGCTCCTGAGGATCCCATTTAAATAAGGCTATTGAGGAACTAGGCACACAAGAAGTCAGGAGTGCGAGCATTGGGAAAGCAGCATTTTATCAAGCAATTAAAGCTACAACCAAATATCTGTCTCATACAACATATATGAACACCCTCATTCAAAGACGACACTCCTGGACAGTGATTAATTCATATGAAAAAATTGCAGCTCCAGGAATACCTTTCAGCTCATTTTTATGACTATAAAACATCAGTTTATGCAATTCCATTTTGGCATGTGGGAAATCAAATACCTTATCCCTAACTGGAAAGATCAGTTTCAAAACCAAGAATGTTGACTGTGTAAATATAAGCAAGAATCTCTAACACACATTCTTTGTGTGTGCTCGAAGTTTATGACAGAAAGGAAAAAACTCTGAAAGCAATTTTTATAAAATTAAAAACCCGCTCCTGCAGGCAAGCAATAACTACCTGGTTAGGAGGTTCTTCAATCCCCCTTGTCTCCAGGGGGGTAAAATGTACTAAAACTGAATCTAAAAGAAATAGAATAAACGAAGGATTAATAGCCCAAAACAATCATATGGGAGAACAGATCCTTGAAAAACACTCAAACATCATTTGTATCTCAGTAATGATCAAGCCACTATAGCAACACCAACCTTAAAGATCACAGTTCGCACAAGGCACTTGCACTTTCACAAAGAAGAAATTCCGGGATTACTATTAGATATAAAGGAAAATCAGTCTTCTCACTACAGCAGTTTTAAAGAAATCTAATTTGTACAACCACATCAATCTTTAACCTCGGAGGCCTTACATAGACGAGTGACCCCTACCCGAGTCAGGCCAAACTTGACAGTATATTTGCACTCTATTCATGGCAGAACTATTTCATTCATTCAAAAGGGAACTGTGAGACTCAATGTTTTTTCCATTTTAAAATTGGTGTATTAATGGTTTTTAGTATGATCTCACTACACAAATAAGTGTGAACTACGAACTTTGATGGAGCAAAAGAGCCCCACGTCACCTCTAAAAATAAATCTCGATTGCCAAGTAACTCTACTGTCAAAGCCATTACATACATCAAAAAGAGACCGGCACGACTCAATGTTTTTACATGTTATAATTGAGTTAACAATTGTTTTATTAGTCTGATGTAATTACACCAATAAGTGGGAACTAAGGACTCTGAAGGAGTATAGGAGCCACACAACATCTCCTATATAAAAATCCAGATTGCAAAGTAACTTTTTTTGAAACTGGTAAAGACATCGATTGACAACACTCTGTCACAGGAGAGACAAGCCTGGCACACTATGTACTTTAAACAGACTCTATTTTGAATACTTGTCTATGTTTACATCTTTATATTCAAGTTTCTGGAAAATAAGTGTCTAAAAGGTTTTTATGAATGCATTTTAGTGTAATTTTTATTTTATTTTACAGAGTTTTATATAGTGCGAACTTGACCTGAATCGGGTATCAGAGCGCTTTACATAGCACCAGTTGCATTACATGAGGACACATTCATTTTTGTTAGGCACGGGGAGATTAAGTGATTTGCCCAGAATCACATGATGTTCAGCGTCATTGCCGAGACTTGAACCCAGTTCCCCAGATTTGAGGTCGACCGCCCTAGCCGTTAGGCCAACTCCTCACCCCAATGGTTTTAAAAGACTAAACACTTGAATAAAATAAACTTGAACTTGAAACTTGAACTTGAAACTGTTTAATCTATGCGTAATAAAAAGATTTTGCAAATTAAAATAAAATTACATATTGTAAAATTAAAATACATTGTTAAAACAGATAATTGTTAAATATTTAGGTAGCACATATCTTAACTGACAGTGTACATTTAAAATGTAAAAGAAATATTAATAAGCATAGACACCTTAATTTTTAATTTAATTATATTTTTTGAAGCCAAAAAACACTGTAATTTTTCAAATTAACTTATTGCAATATAAACATAATTGTTATTTATAAAAATGTATTCTCATTTTTTCGAGAACAGTACAGTGTTAATCACATTCTTTAAGCATTTATTTTCAGGAGTTTCTATGTTATTCTATTGATTCAAATGGTAGTTAATGTCCAATTTCTATTTTTATAGTGGTCATTTTTTTATGTCTTAGTGGTTTTGCCTCCATTTCGACACTCGGTGTAGGTTTGCGGTCAAGGAAAAACATGTACTAATGTTCTGGAAAGATAAGAACATTTTCAAAATTATATTTTAACACAGTCATGAGTGTCTTTACTGTAGGTCAAGTTTAAAGAAGGTTCGTAAGATAGTAAAAAGTAAATGCAATGTTTATGTGTTTTGTCTGGTAATAACTTATATGTCCTTTCTCAGGTTCTAGGAATTAGTGCATCTTCAGACATTTTTTAGGGGTCTTTAAGGTTTATTTTTAGTTGTTTAGAAGTATGAATGCTTAGGCCCTGATTATGACTTTGTGACGGAGCTATTGAGTAGTCTGGCAGCCGGGGTCATGGCGGTTCAATGGGGGGTGCCTCTTTTAAAAGTTGCGGTGCCTTTGAAAAAGGCATTTGCAATGGGACTGCACTACAAGGTTCTTGCATGGCATGGCCTCAAAAGTTCATGCCGTGCAGGAACCTATGTGCATGCACACAGGGGGACACATGTTATGCCCCCCTGTGAGCATTCACATGCGTTTCAGGCACAGGGGGCCCCTGCAGGGCCCCCTTTGTTTCCTCTCTTCCAAGTTTTACATGGAAGAAGACTCTCCATGTAAACCCTGGAGGAGATGAAGCTCGTAATATGATTAGAGGGACCTCAGCAGTCCCGCCAAGCCTATTGCGGCCTCTGACCGCCACTCCAATGCCAGGAAAGGGCGGTTCGCTGGTGGAGCCAGTGGGTCCCAGGGCGGTCCGACTGGCCAACTCCTAATGGGACGGTCAGACGGCTGGTGCGGCGGTGGCTGGATCCGCCACCGCCGCGCCCCCTCGAGTCTGGCAGTCCTCAGACCGCTAGACTCATAATAGGGTCTTTAATCTTCTATAGATATAGAAATATTTTCCGTTTTTTACACGCTTTGGTTTTAAATAAGGTTTCACTGTTTTAAATTTTTTTCCAATTGAAGATGTATTTGGCTGTTAGCAGGATGACAAGTAGAGCACTATTTATGAATTCCTCCCTTTCATTTGGTTCCCATGTTGGAAGACATTTACTTCAACGCCACGTCAGGGGTAGTAAGCGCTATATAAAATAGGTCTCACCTAAGACAGCTCAGCGCTGTTGCATGCAATAACCGTTGTTCCTGAAAAAAAATCTAAAAAGACTTATGGCCTCATTATGACTTTGGCGGTCTCGGAGCACCCGCCAGAGTACGACTTATTTTAAGGTGGGTGGTTCTTTGGCAGTCCCACTGCGGTGCCTTTGAAAAAAGGCACCACAATGGGAGTGCCAAAGGCAGTTCCTGCAGGGCATGTACTGTCAAGTCCATGTCCTGCAGTAACTGGGGGTGTATGCACACAGGGGGGGCACAACATGTGTCCCCCTGCATGAAGCCCAATGGCGCAGAGGCTACAGGGGTCCCTGTAAGGCACCCTATGTTTCCTCACGGCACACTTTTCATGGCGGTCGCACAGCCATGAAAAGTGTACCGGACAGGAAACTCCTAATATGCTTGGCGATCGCGCAGAAGCACTGCCAGCATATTAGGGGACTCAGACCGCAGCGGTCCTATGGTGGTCCAACTGCCACAGTCCTAATGTGGTGGGTGGACCGCCAATCTGGCGGTCCGCGGACCACCACCATGGGTTCGGCGGCCCATTGGACCGCCAAACTTGTAATAAGGGCCTTAGAGCCCATCCATTTCTTACCACTGATTGGCTTACTCGCAAGTCTCATTTTTTTTCTTTTGATTGGTCAGCAGCAGCTGGTTTCATTTTGCCGGTCTTGCTACAGACAGCCTTGAGAGGATTTTGTTTACACACACACACACACCCCTCTGAACCGGTACATATCACACAAGCTCTAGCATGAAATGTGCTACCCAACTTGGGTGTGCTTCCACAACTAGGCCTCTCAGGAGCCATGCTGCCACCTGTGTGATTGTGACCTATGCTCTCCGTACACATATTTATTTTCCTTCACTTTTCCATTGTCTCTTGCCTGCCCTATTGTCTCCTGTTTGCAAAGCTCCCCAACCCCTCTAAAGAGAAAAAAAGCACTATGGCATTGCCAGTGCTTCCAGCATCATAGCAACTTTTTGTGCTGCTCGTTGCTTACCTTGTACTCCCCTCCCCTGTTATCGCTTGCCTCACCCCAATGTTTGCTTGAACCTCCCTCTCCCACCAGAATAAATGTGCTATGGCCACATAATAGCACTTTATTTGTAACTTTTAGCCATGCTGCGCACAATATGGCTAAAAGACATTGTTACAGCCAACAGCACTAACATAGGGGAGGCCTAATGGTTTTGCCATTGCTTGTTTATTTATTTTGGCTTGGCTTTTTTAATCAGTGACCAATTGTTTTGGGGGGGGTGCAAAGGTTTGAACTTATATGGACTTTTGGATTCTACCTTGGTTTCTTTTTAACAAAGATCATTTAGTTGATTATTGTGGGATTACTTGGAATATTTAAAAAAAATCATTGGAAGGGCTTATGGTTTCCAATAGGGATTAAGGAAGACTACTGTGGATATATTGAGTAATTGTGGGCTGGGTGTTTAAAAGCCAACAGTTATTCAAAGAAAGAAGACATCTCCAGAAAATAATAGACAAATAGTTTTATTCAATAATAGACAGTTCCTATTTTCGTAAAAAAAGCAAGAAAGGGAAGTAAGGTTGGTGAAAGATAGATGATTAAAAATGATTAAAATAGTGTTAGTGCTAAAGGAAGATGGCCTGTTTCCCCAAACATGCCAAATGGAAATTGAATGGAGCTTCTCGTTCATTTGTCTTGTGTTTTTTGGAAGTTCTTGGCTGTAGGCTACCTGTAAAAATGTCGGCCTGACTAATTCCCTGGAAACGTTGCTCCTTTTTCAATATTCCCAGGAAATGAAAGAAACTGGGATGGGCTTTTACTACAGAGATTGAGAATGAGTTATGTCAACTCTCAATAGCATTATTGGTGTTTACTTCACCCTCCAAGCAGGTCGAGTAACAGTTTCACCACTCTAAAAGAAAGCAAGATGTTCTTCTGCAACCCAATGTATTGAGATGGCCAATATATTATTATTCAAAATAGTTGTGACGGGTGGTATTTGATTTTTAATTTTGGTTCTAATATTATGATTGAATATTTGCAGTGTAGATGGCACAAAGGCTAACGTGGTTAGTTTCTTAATTTCAGACTGTAGCCTGCTATCATTCATGTAGTCTCTAGCTAAGGATGTTTTTTTAATATAGCCTGTGAAAAATTGAAAAAAATCCTTATATATGAGTTTTGGGGTAAAGTTGTGATAACTCTAATCAAGGACAGTTAAAAATCGATAACGATTTTCATAGGACAGTTTCCTCTTGTCTTCTCTTTGATTACACTTAAAACCTCTGTATTAGTTGAAGATTGTTTGTATGGTAGCAAAGCTTACAAAAGAGGCACAGTTGTGTTTTCCATGAATTATGTATAGTTTTGAGAATGGGTGGGAGTACATTGAAAAGTACCATCCAAATATTACTATTATCAAAGGTTACTAGGTTATTTTCCAGTACCAAGTGTTATTAGTCTAGGTTATTTCTTCAGGAAGGCTAATGTCTGAAACGCTTTCGGGTTGTGCAGGGTGTAGGTTATTCAACTGTCTTTTACGTGAGATCATATATAAATAGATGACATCTCTCCAGCAGCATGCGCAGGGATTTTTATAGATACCTCCCTTAGTGCAGAACAAGAGGGCTGTTTGGACGAGGCAGAAGCTTGAGATTTAATCAGTTGTTTGTTTTCTCTTATTTTCATGTCTATTGTTGAGGCAGAGTGGACATGTTCAGCGTTTTTTTAAATTCTGTCTGTAATCGCTCTGCCTTTCCAATTGGTAGAATAATAATTTACCTATTTCCTATGAGCATCAATTTCAGTTATTCTTTCTGTATAATAAAGGTACCTATTACCTTTCAAAGTACGGGCCAGATGTACGAAAGGATTTAGTATTACTTAATGCACTGAATTGTAATGTTAGTCCGTTAAGAAATGCTAAATTGCCTTTCCATATGTAAAAAGGCAGATAGGGAATCACAAAATGCGATTTCTACCCAGTAGAAATTGTATTTGCAATACCCTAAATAGGAAATTGCAAATAGGAATTTCCTATTTGGGATTTCTTAAGCACATGAACAATGCATTTCCTAAATGCGAAATAGGCATTTTGGAAATGCTATTACCATTGACTCCAAGTCGATGGTAACCATGTGCAATTTGAAAAAGAACCCCAAAATGTTTTTTTAAAGTGCCATAAAGCAACACTTGCCCCTAGGGCATTTGTGTACTTTACATGTTCACCACTTTTTTGGGGGGTACATCAAGGGGGGCTTAGGCCTGTAGGCACCCTTGGTTTTGCATTTCCATTTTGTTAAAATAGAATGAATCATTTATTTAGTTGTGACACATAAGGGAATTTGACATTTTATATATTGTTTGAAATCATGAAATGGTGCTGTTGGCTAGAGAATATCTCAGCAGCAGCTTAAGATTTGTTTCCTTTAGAGTTAAACAGTAGACTCAGAACAAAATGTAGGATGTCCATTTATGTTTTTTAAGATACATTTATTTTATTGTAAAAATATGTATTGTAATTGGAATTTTTTTGATTATGTATGTGACTAATATATATATATTATTTTATTTTCACAGAAAAATATTTTACTGTGACCTGCCTAAAACACACAGCAGGGCCGCCATCTTGTTTGGGCTAACATTAGAAAAATGACAAAGATGCTATTTATTATAGGAGTACAATTTTAATAAAACAAATGTATGTTTATGTGTAATTGATAATTTTTAAAAAAGTTACAGGAACTGCTGGAATTGGACCTTTCTGCGAGGTTACCTTCAAACATTTTGCCTTCTTCCACCCCTTTTTGCTGAATTCATTTCTGTTGGCTTCAGGACTCTGGGCACTTTATCACTGTCAGCCAAAGCTCTTTGTTTAAAACATGGTAACATTGGCTTATCTATAATTGGCATATTTATTTACTTATAAGTCCCTAGTAAAGTACACTACATGTGCTCAGGGCCTATAAATTAAAAGCTACCAGTCGACTTTCAGCACTCATTGTACCACCCATTCAAGTTGCCTTTTAAACATGTCTCAGGTCTGCCACAGCAGAGGCTGTGGGTGCAGTTTTAAACTGCCATGTCGACCTGCCAAGTTAACCCTATTGACAGGCCCAAACCTTCCTTTTTAATACATATAATTCACCCCATGGTAGGCACTGGACAGCACAAAGACAGGGTCAAGTGCACTTAAAAAGAAGGATATGTACTTTTAAGTTTTACATGTCCTAGTAGTGAAAAATTCTTACATTTGCTTTTTATTACTGCAAGGCCTATCTCTCCCATAGGTTAACACTGGGATTACCTTATTACATTTTATAAGTGTAACTTCCAATTGGCAAGAGATTGCATCCCCCCCCCTCAAGTTTGGTGTCTCTGGAATCACATTTTAAAATAACAACTTATGATGAAGTCAGATTTTAAATTGTAATTCTGAAAATGCCACTTTTAGAAAGTTTACATTTTTCTACTTTAGCCATTTGGTGCCTTCTGCCTGTCTCTGAATACACATCTGGGATGGGTGACAGCTGGGCTTTGTGCATTCCCTCTAGATAGCCACACACAATAGGGGCTTATGTGTAACTTGATGGGGCTTAATGGGCCATTAACTGGCTTGGTGGGGAGGCGGAGCTAAGCACTGCCTCACTTACACCTGAATAGGCTGTGTCCTGTCCACACACCAAGGGCTGCGTAACCCCCTGTAGTGACTCTGGAGCCAGAGCAGGAAGGACAGATACTCTATGCACTTCAAAGGCATCTCTTTGAAGCCTACCCCACTTCAAAGGCCCAACTGTCTAGAAGTACCTGACCTCAGAAACCACCAACTCAATACACTTCTTGACCTGTGGATACTCTGCCAGGAAGAAGGGCTGCTGTGCTGCTGAAAGGACTGTCATTCTGCTGGACTCCTGCTCTGCTATCCTGACCTGCTGCCCTCTTTCCTGGGAGTGAGAAAGACTGGACCTACATCTTTCCAACCCAGAACCAGAGAGTCTTAAAGGCCTTGTCTTATTGCCTCCTGTTCTGAAGTCTCAGGGACATCAATGACTTCCAAACATCCACCTACAGCAACTGGACTCTGCTATCTGAGGGTTTTTCCCTGCCAAGTGGTGCCAAACCACCCACGGGCTCTTGGAAGTGGACATGGAGTATTGCTTCAGTGCAAATCCACACATAGTTATAGATGTGCTCAGAACAAGTGCATCTGCCTCGATGGCATGGTGCATCACCTGCTTTTCTGACACATCTCCAACTTTGCACAGCTGGGAACCAACGCTTCACCTACATCCCAAGGATTGATGGCGATGCATCGCCTCCTCTGCTCCAGACATCGGATCACCATCAACGACGTAACCAAGGTTCTTTGCAGTGTGACAAGGTTGGTCCCTGTATCTGACCTGCACTCCATCGCGATCGGTCTGAAATTTTGGATTTGATCCGTTCTAGCGCAACCAGATAGCCCCGGTTGGCGCTTTATGCTTTTAAGCCCTATAATTCAAGATATTCTTTAAAAATTCATAACTCCGGTTATAATTATTGGATTTTTGTAATTTGCTTTTGTTTTATTCATTAAAGTAAGTTCAGTTGTTCTAATTAGGTGTGGTATCTTTTTGTGTGGTGTTGTCACTGTTTTACTGTTGGAAGTGTTGAACAAATACTTTATACAGTGTCTCTTAAGTTAAGCCTGACTGCTCTGTGCCAAGCTACCAGAGGGTGAGCAAAGGTTCATTTATGGCTTGTCTCAGACTTACCCTAACCAGGATTGTGGTTCCTACTTGAACAGGGTGCATAGCTCTGCCAACCGGAAACCCAATTTCTAACAGAGACGCATTGTAAAAACCATGCACTAGAAAAGATTGGTGTGGTAAAGGTATTTTTCACAGCAGTACATTAAAATGCATTGTAAAGGCATGCATTGCAATGACCACATTGTAATGTACCATGCTGTAATCCATGCATGGTCATATCTGATATTCATTATTCACTTTACTTAATGCCGCAAAAGCCGAAGTAAACGAATGTTAACCTTTGTACCAGCTTAACTATTAGACTGGTCCTGTTACCAGGATTGTAAAGTCCAGCTTCCCAACACACAATTGGATGTACAGAGGGCTCCACTTGCTTTTGATATTCTGCTCACTTTTTCTTAGAGCCCATGTCCCGAGAAGCCTGCATGACTCAGTGTTCATGGACTCCTTGAAGTAGATAGGAATGCGAACCCCAGTAACCTCTACATGTATGTTGGATCTGGCCATTTTTGCAGGGTTATCCCAGAACTTTTTGCCTTCCTCCTGCATTTTTTTCTGACCTGATTCTGTTGGTTTTATGACTCTGGGCACTTTACCACTGCTAATAAGTGCTAAAGTGCATTTACTGTCTCTTGTAAACTTGGTAAGATTGGTCTACGCCTGTTTGGCATATTTAATTTACCTGTAAGTCCCTTGTACAGTGTTACCCATATATCCAGGGCCTGTAAATTAAATGGTTACTAGTGGACTTGCAGTGCTGCTTGTGCCACCCACAGAAGTAGCCTTTCAAACCTGTCTCAGGCCTCTGCCACTGCAGGGCCTGCCTGCGCAGTCTACTGACACAGTGACATGGCATTTAAAGTGGTCGCCCCATCTGAAACTCCCCTCTTGACACATATAATTCACCCCTAAGGTAGGCCCTAGCTAGCCCTATGGGCAGGGTGCTGTGTAGGTAAAAGGTAGGACATGTGCCTTTGTTGCGTGGCATGTCCTGGTAGTGACAAACAGCCTATTTTTTTTCTCACTGCTGTCAGGCCTGCTCCTCTCATAGGTTTGCATTGGGAATTCCTTGATATATTTTCCAGTGGTAATTTCTGATCTGAAAGGTATAGCGTTGCCATGTTTGTTATGTTTGGGATAGTAGTGGAAAAAATCACGCTTACTGGTGTTGGTGGATTTTTTATTACTATTTAGAAATGCCACTTTTAGAAAGTGCAAAAACAACAGTTGATGGACAGAATGCAGAACAATGTCATACATTCACCCCAGTACAGAGATCTGGGCCTAAATCCATCGTTTTTTTGCTCGCCATTCCAGTTTGAACCCAGCCATATGCAAATCAGTCTTGACCCTGTGCCTCATGGGAACAGTCCAGCCCGAACTGCCAAGTCAGGTCCTCCCTGGACTGGAAACAAGCATCCTAGGACCGGTTTCGGGGTTTCACCCCTCTTCAGCCAGGATAGCTTGATTCCAGTGGCATGGAGAGCACGGGACCCATGTCTGGGCATACCCGTCCCACTCGGGGTGACAAATGCAAAAACAACAGTTGATGGACAGAATGCAGAACAATGTCATACATTCACCCCAGTAGAGAGATCTGGGCCTAAATCCATCGTTTTTGCTCACCATGCCATTCCAGTTTGAACCCAGCCATATGCAAATCAGTCTTGACCCTGTGCCTCATGGGAACAGTCCAGCCCGAACTGCCAAGCCAGGTCCTCCCTGGACTGGAAACAAGCATCCTAGGACCGGTTTCGGGGTTTCACCCCTCTTCAGCCAGGATAGCTTGATTCCAGTGGCATGGAGAGCACGGGACCCACGTCTGGGCATACCCGTCCCACTCGGGGTGACAAATGCAAAAACAACAGTTGATGGACAGAATGCAGAACAATGTCATACATTCACCCCAGTACAGAGATCTGGGCCTAAATCCATTGTTTTTTTGCTCACCATGCCATTCCAGTTTTAGAAAGTGGGCATTTTTCTGTGCTCATAACTCTCATGTGCTTTGCAGCCTGACTCCAATCCACGTCTAGGGCAGAGTGACAGCCCAGCTTGTGCATACTTTCCAGACAGTCTTCACACAGGGAGGGCTGGGTGTAGCAGGGTTGCATCTGCATTCATCTGCACGTTGAATGGTCTAAATGGGCTGGGAGAGTGAGAGGCGTTGACACTTTACATTTGTATAGGTTGTGTCCTGCACTCACACAAAGGGCTCGTTTACCTCCTGCTGATGTCTGGAGCCAGGGCAGGGGTGAAGGGAAACTCCTGGAACTGACCAGATCTTGCTGAAACCTTCTCCTACCTTCTAGAAGTGAGGCACCAGAGTATAAGTACAGGGGTTCTGACCTCACATTTTTTAGCACTTTTGGAGTACACTACTGGACCTGGAAGCAGCTCTGCTGGAGTAAATGCTGCTGCGCTGAAATAATTTCCCCATTGCTATGACTGACTGTTCCTAGGAACTGCTTCCCTGCTTTGTTGTGCTGCCCTGATGCCTGCTGACCTTTGCCCTTCCAAGAAGGGCTACAGGTTGCACCCAGAGTGACTCAGAGACACTACGTGGGACTTGTAACCAGCCGCTGCTGGCTCTGCAGACTACACCTGGCCAGAAGGAATTGTTATGCTGCCAGGAGGAACTACCATAGGACTCCCTTACTTATTGTGCTGACCAGTGGCCTGTGGGGCTACGAGAAGGACTGTCACTCTTTTCTGCAAGTACCCCGATGTGCTGGTCTGCTGCTTAAATTCTGCTTGGTGCCCCCAGTTGTCCTCCAGGGACGAGGTAGTGCTGCCGTCCCTGCTTTGCCCTCAGTGCATGATGAGCGCTGTGGTCTCTGCCAGTTTTGGTGCTGGCACTCTGTTTAGCACCGTCCTGGTGCTGCCGCTTTATGTACACAGCCCTGGTGCTTCTGGGCCGCCAGGACTGGAGATCGATCCCTCAGGAGTCGTGCATATTACAGAGAGCAGAGTGGCTGCACTGCGTGGTTGTGGGCAGCCGAAGGGGATGAACCAAGAGCGGACGGCTCTGCCCCAACGGAGGCTGTGCTCCATGTTATGGCCAATTACGACCGCGAGGAGAACACAGGACATAGAGAAGCGGACAGTGCTTCTCCCATTGTAGTGTTCTGGGGTGCCCGCAAGTGCCACAGGATCTTCACCAGCAGTGTGGTCTTTGTCAGCAGCACCGAACGCTCTAAAGAGAGCCGGTGGGGGGGATCAAGTTACCGGCCCCGCCCCAGGCCATCACACGAGACCGTAAGAGGTTTCTAACGTGTTCCGTGGCATATGGTGCAGCTGCACCGCGATTGCGGGCAGCTGCGTTATCATGTACTTTTGGGCCGTAGTGGGCCCCACTAGTCAGACGGAAAGGAATCATCCACGGAGGTACCGCCTGGCTTGTTTCCCTGCCACATTACCATACTTCTGGTAGTAGGCGCGCAGGTGCTCCTGCGGCCTATGTGTTACTTCAGCACATCCTCAGTTGGTGGCAGTGAGGCCCACAAGGATTACCGTAACCCCGTTGACAGGAGCAAAGGGGTTCCAGCCCGTGGAGGGGTTACTGCTGCTTCTGTGGTAATGGGGCCCCCACGTTCTGATGGGGTGGCTTGTCAATGTATGTATTCCATGCCTGATAAAGCTACTGCATATTCTTATGCCCTGATGTGGTGCTATGGGTCATTTTTTGCCCTGAAATATAAATGTATGTAGTTTTATCGCCGTGTTGGAATAACCAGTTCTATGGTAGCAGGAACAGCTTAATATGTACAGTGATTGGTAATTCCTGTCTCTTGTGTGCTTTATCCAGCTGCTACAGTTCGTGCCCTGACCTTATGATGTATGTTGTTTTACATTGCTAGGATTTGCACCACATGTACACTGTTCGGGAAGTGGTTTTTATAATGTGTGTTATATAGGAGAATTTTGCCCTATTGCACTATCTAGGTTGTTATGACAATTGCCCTATGGCAAAGTGATTTATGATCAGTGTGACGTCATGACAAGTGCCAAGTGGCACAGTGATTAATGTAAATGCGGTCTAACGTGTTTTATGTACAATACAAAGGATATTTTTGATATATACTGTGTGGTGTCTCTTTTGTGGTGTATTCATTGTGTCACTGGTGTGAGTGTGTTGCGCAAACGCTCTACAAATTGCCTCTGGGGATAAGCTTGACTACTCTGTGCCAAGCTACCAGGAGTGAGCACAGGTTACCTTTGGTGTGTACCTTACTTGCCCTGACTAGAGTGGTGGGTTCTGTCTGGCTTAGGAGCATACCCTTGCCATCCAGAAACCCCATTTATAACAATGTAGTTGAAGCTTGCCTGTTTAAAGTCATGTGCCTGGCTCTGTTCAAGAGGACTTGGAGATACTTGAGGCACTGAAAGGTGTGTGACACAAAGATATGGCATGCCTTTACTAAAGTTACTAGCATTACTTCAGCTACACAGGCAGCGTGATAATTTCTTGCTGGGAGCTTTAAGTGGGTACTTTGTTCATTCTGTCGTATCTTATATGAAAATCAGACCATACTAATCCATTTGTAGTCTAACAGGTAAAAGATGACCATCCTTCCCAAAAATATTTTGTAGCTTTCTCTTTCCATTTTATCAATTTTCTCTGAAGTTAAGGTTTAATTTTTGATGTTTACATTTTTTAATCTCTTTCTTGTGGCATCTGATTCTTGTTTCTTTAAGTTGCCTCTCTTAACTGTGTTGCAGTTTGAGTTGTTGTTGCCTCACAACCTACTATCTCTGAAAAAATGAGCTCTGAGTTTGATTCTTGCCATCAGAAATGGGCATAGTTGCATGTTCCGGTCGGGGAACATCGCGAGCTCCCGCGAGGAGAGCGCTTCTCCGGAGTTGGCGGCTTCCCTCCCTCCCCCGACACTCACCAGTGCATGGCGTCTCGCCTGCTCTCTCTGATGTGCCTGCTTCGGCGGCATTCCAGTGCGTCTTCAGCTCAGGCGGGCTGTAAGGCTGGGGAAATCCCTCACTAGAAAGCAGCCGCGAGAGAGCTGCAGATGTCCCGGGCTGCCTGTGTTCAGGTCCGGGTCTGCAGTGGCAGAGGCAGCACAGGGTGGCAGGAGACACAGGAGAGCCTCCCACAGGCTGTAGCAGTGTTCTTGGAGCCGCATGGTAGCCTGCAGCACCTGCAGCAGATATTTAGGAATATCCTTGGCACAGCAAAAGAAGTTTGGTGGGCTCAACCTTCTATGTCTATGGAGAGTAGTAGTTTATTTTCGGAGAAGTCAACTAAATTTTGTGTTAAGGTCTCAAGGTACACTCTGCACCATAGAGCTGTAACAACATCATTGAGGGTAAGTCCTGGGTTTGAATGTCCCCCAGTATATGTTACCCCTTGCACTAAGGAGATTGGGCAGGGCAAAACTACCTACACAGTAAAGCAGTAGAAACAGAGTCCACAGTGGTAAGGCCAGGGAAACTAGGAAAGTTATCAAAACTTTCTTGGAAGAGCCTGCGAGGTGGAGATAAAAACATCCCGCCCCTTCAGATTAAGGTGACCCCCTCCTTAAAATCCTCCTATAAAGTCTTGACTTTACCAAACGAAGATAGGGAGATGGAAGGAGGGAGTAACCCAGATGACATCCAACATGGAAGTTCCTCGTAAGTCGCCTCTGGCTAGCGAAGTCAACCCGCAAAACAAGAACATTGGGACTGAAGTTTACAGTGGTTCTCCAGATGACCCAAGAAGTACAGCCCAGATCCCTATGCAGAATAGGTTTGAGGTCCTTGCACCATCGAATGACCCAAGCCTAGATTCTGTAGGGTCATCAGAGAGCGTTAGAGGCGGGGGAGACAGTTATGGAGCAATCGGATGAGTCATTGGCCTCTATTCTCTTAGGATTAAAGGAGGAGATGAAGCATAGGTTCAAGATATTGGAGTCTAATCAGGCAGACATTCAGGCCTCTTGCTCTGCCCTCACTCAAAAGCTGGATGAAGTGGATGCTCAAACTGGAGCATTAGAAGAGGAGGTAGGCCTTATGAGATGTGATATTACAAAAAACTCCTCGGGCCTAAGTCTGCTCACAAAAAAGAACCAAGCATTAAGAGAGGATCTTGAGAGGATCGAAAATCACTCTCAGAGAAATAACCTTAGGTTTCTGAATGTCACAGAGGCGGAGAATGGATTTGATATTAAGGCTTTCATAATCAAGATGCTGCATGATATAGCTCTCAAAGATAGGCCTGACATCAATCTTGACCTGGAGATACAACAAGATCATAGAAATCCCTTTAAAAGGTACCCCCAAAGGCAAAAGCCGAGAAAAATCTTAGTGAACTTCCTTTCATATTCAGTAAAAGAGGTGATATTGAGTACAGCTTTAAGGAATGGCCCCTTCAAGCTTGGTTCCTATTCCCTTGTGATTAGATCAGACGAATGCCGAGCAACAGACCAGAAGCAATGGGAACTGGGGAAAAGGATGGAGGAACTATATAAGTTAGGGGCAAAAGCTCAATTGAAATTCCCGGCAATGATCCGGAATATGTGGAACAATCAAATGCATAATTTTTGATCAGTGGAAGAGGCAGAGGCCTTAATCGAACTCATCAAAAAGGGAGCAGGCTCTTGAATTCCCACCAAGACAAAGTGCATTGGGGGAGGGTGGAAAAAAGGGGACCCAGCAAAATCTAAGCTAAGTTGAGTTTATTTAGTCCTCAGTTTAGAAGCTCATCAGGCACTCAATGCCTGTCAGCAATGTGAGGAATACCCAGGGTGGGCAGTTGGGGGTCACTGGAGTGTGGGCTAGGGCACAGGATGGGGAGCAGTGAGAGAAAAAGTAAAAAGAAGTCCTCAATGTCGCTGTACCAAATTGGATCAACCGCTTGCCCAATGATACGCTATCTAAAAACGGGTCCTAGGTCCCCAGATGATGATGATCTCATTCATATTGTGGAATGTGAATGGCCTTAGAACTAAAAATCCGCAGAGATTGATAATGAGATGAGATATTTAGAGGATAGCCTGGCCCATATAATTATATTTCAAGAGACTCATTTAATGGCCAGCGAGAGCAGAACCCTCTTCTCTAAATTCAGATGGATAGAAAGGTTTGTTGTATCAGAGCAGACAGTGCACTTTGATAAGGAGGGGAGCTGGGGTTGAGGTGATGTCTTCAAAAACAGATAGCTCTGGTAGGTGGGCTATGGTAGCCCTGAGATGTGAAGACTCAGAGTTCATGTGTGTTAGTTTTTATGGCCGAACCTCGACGATCCCCAATATATAATAAATCTGGAGTGGAACTTAGTGGAGTTGACAGCCCCGATAATAATAGGGGGAGATTTTAATACTCTTCTGGACCTTTTTTTAGATAGATCCACTAGGAAGTTCCATGCCCAAGCCCCTAGGGCAAGACAAGCCCTTAAAAATATGCTCCATAATATAGGCCTGGTGGATATTTGGAGATATTTAATGGGCTCAAAAAGATGCTATACTTTCTATATAGTAAGAAGTATAGCCACTTCTCCAGATTGGAATATATTTTTGAGGACAAAGCTCTTTCTGGGGAAATAAAAAAGGTTGACCTATTGTCAGGACATATCTCAAACCATGCGGCAGTTAGTATGACGCTTAAAGGCTTTAGAGGTCAAAGTAATACACGGTGGACATTAAAAAGGGGGATCCTTCTGGATCTTGACATAGTTGCCACTTTAAAAAAAGCTAGTGTAAAGTTTCTCAATCAATGCTGGCTCTGCTTCATTGGATATAATCTGAGACAATTTCAAAACTTATATTAGATGGGTGCTGAAAAGTCTGGCATACGGTACAATTCAGGCTGAAAGGGTCGAGCTCAACAGATTGGAGGAAAGATATGGGGCCTTGGAAGCCAAGATGCCGCAAAACCAGACATGGTCCCTTGGAAGGCTGATTCCTATTGTCCAATCTCCCTGTTAAATGCAGATTATAAATTCTTTAAGAGCATTTTGGCAGGAAGACTGGCTACGTCAGCTCCACAATTGCTGCACCCGGATCAGAAATGATTTGTGCCAAAGAGGTAAATTTAAGAACTTACACAGCAATTTATAGGTACCATTGATCTCGCCACTGCCCAATCGATTCTCTTAGCCTTGGTCACAATTGATGCAGCTAAGGCTTTCGATCGAGTTTGCTGGGCTTACTTATGGATGGTCTTGGAGGTCATGGGATTTAGCTCAGGTTATATTTCTACACTCCGAACACTATACGAAAACTCATCAGCTAGAATTCTTCTTAATGGCTCATTGACCAGGAGGTTTAGCTTCCATAGGGGCACCAGGCAGGGGTACCCCCTGTCACCTCTGCTGTTCGATGTCTATATAGAGCTGTTAGCACAATTGCTTAGGAAAGATAATCATTTTATCCCTTTTAATTGTCCCCCTTTCAGTAACAAGATTGCATTGTATGCCGATGACCTGTTAATCTGTACATCTGATCCCGCCCAAACTTTATCTAGGGTGGAGAGGTTGGTTGCGGAGTTTGGGGCCTTTTCAGGGTATGTGGTCAACAACTCTAGGACGGAGGTAATGTAGAATTTAGATGGTTGGAGGGGGAAAGCATAGGGGGAAAGCATCAGCAGAGTTAACATACCTTGGGATAGTTGTAGTTAATCCTGTGGAGGAAATACCAGCTCATAATTTGAGTAAAGTGGCTAAGGAGGTGGATATCATTTTGACAAGATGGAAGAACCTGCCACTGACAATTTATGGACGGGTATATCTTATCAAGATGTCAATTCTACCCAAATTCACTTATCTATTCAATTGTATTCCCCTCACTTTCCCAAGATCAATTATTGACAAGATACAGGGGAAAATATCCAGCTTTATATGGGCTTCCAGTGGGGCAAGGCTCGCTTGGAAGAAGTTGAGGCGAAGGCTTACGAAGGGAGGTTTGGCTTTACCGGATTTAAACTTATATTGCTCAGCATTTCAGTTTAAAAACCTCTGGATTCTTCTTGGGAAACCAGATATCTCAACGTGGGGGAAGCTTTTGGGTGAAATGATAAGGGAGTTTGGAGAGGGCAGCTTCTTGTATAAGTTTGACGCTCCTAAATTTTTTAAGAAGGTTCGACTAAAGGTTTTAAAGAGAGCATTAAACCTTTGGTGCAAGGTGAGGAAGATACTTAATGTAGGGTATTATTCCAATTACGCCCCCATTTGGGGCTCTCCTGGCACCCCAGAATGCACGAAGGATGGGTTGAGAATTCCACTAAGGGGAGCAGGGGTAGAGTCTTGGGGAGACTTGATGGCAGAGCAGGGAATCTTATTGTGGGAAGTCCTGCAAGTTAAAACCCAATTCACCCTTTCTAGGTTTAAATATGTGCAGCTCTCCTCCTGGTTTGGAACTTCGACTTCGGAGGTAGGGGGGACTGGGAATTCGAGTACTCTCTTTAGGATGTGAGACCTAAAAGGAAGGAAGGTGCCATCTGGTACTGGAAGCTCCTGGACGCCGAGGATAAAAAGTTGTTGGCACCATATAGGATCTGGGAGGATACTTTTCATAGGGTGGACACAAACCGTTATGGAATAACTCCCTGAAACTGTTATGTTATGTTATGTTATATACACTTATAGCGCGCACAGATACTCAACAGAGTGTCCCGGCGCGTGCTTGAGAAAAGAAACCGAGGCCAGAGCGTCAACTAGAAGAGAAGAGTTTTTAGCTTTTTCTTAAAGATCGCCGGGTCCTGGATACCACGCAGTTCACGGGGCAGAGCATTCCATGCTAAGGTAGCTTTCCGTACAAAAGAGCTCCCTCCAAGCCTTTGGCGGTTAAACCTAGGAGTCTGCATTAAAAGTTGGGAGGAGGAACGCAACTGTCTTACTGGAGTATAAAAGGCGAATCTCTTCTGTAGATAAATAGGGCCCAGGCCATATAGAGCTCTGTGGGCAATGGTCAGAGTTTTAAATTTTATTCGAGACTCAACAGGGAGCCAGTGTAAAGAGCGCAAATGAGCGCGTACACTGCACCTGCCAGACAGACCCAGCAATAGTCTGGCAGCAGAGTTTTGGACTACCTGCATTTTATTCAAGAGGTAGCCAGGGATGCCCACATAAAGTGCATTGGCATAGTCTAGACGGGAGAGAATCAAAGCACGAACAACAGTTTCTTTGGCTGGTCTAGGAAGGAGAGGAGAAACTTCCTCAAAGCTTTCAGGGTGCCAAAACAGGACCCAGCCAGCTTTTTAACCTGAGAAGAAAAAGTCAGGTTCTCATTAAACCAGACCCCCAGATTTTTGGCGGCATTTCCCCCTCCACTAGGTAGGGGAATCCAGGGGGCCATAGCCTCTCTCTGAAATTGGCAGGAAATGTGCCATACAAGAGGACCTCCGACTTCTCTTCGTTGCACTTCAGCTGTGCCTGAGCAAGCCAATAAAAAACAGAGGCCAGACAGTGCTGAGCGGAGAGGACTGAATCATCGTCCCTTCCCCATGAAAACAGGAGCTGAGTGTCATCCGCATAGGCCAACACCTTAGCCCCTAATGACTCCGCTAAATAAACCAGCGGAGTAACATAGATGTTAAAAAGAAGGGGGCTAAGGGATGATCCCTGCGGGACACCCCGCAGGGGCACGGAGGCACATGGAGGAAGCCAGACCTGCTGGGTACGGCCTTCCAGAAAAGACTTAATCCAGCCCCAGACAGACCCGGAAATACCAATCTCCCGGAGGCGGTCCAGAAGCAAGACGTGAGGCACTGTATCAAATGCCGCCGAGAGATCCAGCATAACCAGTGCAGCTCTCCCGCCGGCATCCAGACACTCACGAATCGCCTCTGACACCTCTAACAGTACTGATTCCGTGCTGTATGAAGCACGAAAGCCGGATTGAGCCGGGTGTAGCAAACCTGATGCCTCGACGAATTTAGTAAGCTGGGTAGTAACCACCTTTTCACAAACCTTAGTCAGGCTAGGCAGAAGCGAGATAGGACGGTAATTTCCAGGAATCAGCGGGTCAAGGGATGGCTTCTTAAGGAGGGGAAGGATCTGAGCCTGTTTCCAAGACGCCGGGACTGAAGCCTCCCGCAGAGACATGTTAACAATTAAGTTAACTTCGGGGTTAATGATATCAGCCGCGCGGCCAGAAGTCTTGCAGCACAGGGGTCTGTTGGAGAGCCTGACTTCAAAGCCTTAAGAATTTTAAGGGTGCAGGACAGATCTATAGGCTCAAAGGTTAACAGTGTGTTAACAGGTCCAGCTACATTCTGGCCGAATGGAGAGGCAATAGGTACCATGGCACCGGAGGAAAAAGTAGCTTGTATCAAACTGATTTTGTCCAAGAAAAATTTTGCCAGAGTATTACACCATGATTCCGAGACTGGCGCAGCGTGCGCCTGAGCAATGGGAGACATAAAGCTTTCAACAATAGAAAAAATTTCTTTAGAATTATTGTTAGCCTGGTCGATACGTGAAGCAAAATAATTGCTTTTAGCGACCGCTATGGTGGCATAGTAGCTTTTTTGTTTTGTTCTCAGTGAATGTTTCGCCATAGGACAATAGCCGCTAAAGCGCCATATTCGCTCCAGTTTTTTACATTCATGCTTCAGGGCTTTCAACTCTGAGGAAAACCAGGGTTTGGAGGGGGAGTCTCTTGCCAATTTAGGCCGACACGGTGCCGAAAGAGCAGACACCGAGTCGGGAATCCAATCGGTGAACTGAGACACGTTCCCCTCCAAGTCTTGCTGAAGAGAAGGCCGAGAATCATTCAACGTTCTAATGAACTGGCTAGGGTCAATTTTACTAAAAGTAGGAGGGCGATGGTGGCAAGCCTGACGAGCGGGCTGGGAGACTTCCCAAGAAAAACAGATGAGAAAGTGGTCTGACCAAGAAACAGGCAGCGGCTTATCCACCTGAATGGGAAAGTTGGAGCAGATGGGGTCTAAAATATTCGATTGTCAAGCCCGCAAACATAAAGCAAAATCTCTTTTTTACCATTAATAGGCTTTATTGGACACCCCAAAGAATTGCCAAATTTGTAGCCGAGTCCCAGGTGTAGAAGATGTGGCCTTACGAAAGCGGATGAGGAACATGTCTTTTTCATCTGTCCCGGAATAAAGGTATTTTGGGCAAACATCGAGTCCATCTTAAAAGACATCCTGGGAGTCGCCATTGTATTAAACCCCATATTAGTTCTATTGGGGGTGGATAACATCACACATAGTACATTGAGTAGGGACCAAATCGGTCTTATCTTCTATTTGGTATTACTATCAAGGAGGGAGATCTGTAAACACTGGATCGGCCTGCACCTCTGAGTGTAATAAATTGGATTAAGGCAGCTAAGTGGACCTGCCGTCTGTGCATGGAAGGATCTCCTGGGAGTAAGTCTGCTGTGTGGGATGAGTTTATTAGAAGGTCTGGACTAGAGGGAAGAGCTGCTGAAACAGCATTACATCCAATGATTACACCAATGACACCGTTTAAGATTATAGCCCGGCTGGCTGGATCAGTGCGGTGGGAAGAACGTGAATGCAATAGACTGAGTGGCAGTTAGAATTTGTCTGGAGGTCTAAGATTTGCAGACATAGTGGTGATATGAGGACAAAAAAAAATGGGCATTGCAATCAGGGTCGGATTACTACAAGAAATGCCCAGACACCAAAATAAAAGTGGTCACCGTTAGTGAGCTAGATAGCTAAAAAAGTGGTCCACATTTGCAAATCGGACCAAATTTGAACTTGTAAAGACACTGTATGGGTATTTCGCAAGGTATGGGAGACAGCGTTTATTTGTGTTTGCTGCAGGCAATCTCTGAGTTATTATCAGAGAAATCAACAGTAAAAAAAGCCCATCTGGCCATAAAACAGCCCCACAAACTGCTAAAAAAAAAACAGCCCACGCACTGATCTGTAGGACCAGTCCTTCGGGCACTGCCTGACTGCCCTATAGGCCAGTCGGACCCTGATTGCAATATTTTTGGTTATTGATTCCGGTGGGTCTCCTTGAACAGGTTGCTGTGACAGCGCTGCAATTTACACATATCTAAGTATTCAGCTATTCCACTCCCTCAGTTTGGATGGTGGATATCTAGGGGAAGAGGACTTGTTTGCAGAAGCACAACATGTTTTTGATTCTTTTCATTGTAGCGTACCACACATATCAATCCGCTAGTGGTGACAGAGATGATACCTTAGAATACTGAAATGAGGCAGCAAAGCAAATGTTACATTTTTCATTCTGGACATTAGTCAACGATGACAGATTGATTACATCATGGTGCACTTGGATGACCCAAAAAAATGGACAGGTCATTTTTTTACAGCCATAATTGGGTGGGGCGGGGTGCCATAAAACTATGACTGTGTGTCTAATGGCGACAGGGACGTCATGTGTGGGCTAAGAAAGACGGTTGTGATATTACCTAAAATTATTGCAGAACATTTTTATGGGCTAAATTTGGAAACAGTAAGTAAGCATAAATAAAAAAGGTGCTCGAAATTTATGTAATTTTGGTTTGTGTAGTGATGCAAACTTTCTGAAAAATGATGTGAAATTATGTGAAATCATCTTAAATGAAAACCCACCATTTGCTGCTATATTTTAGTCTGAAATGCATCCAAAATGGACGTGAAGAAGCATTTTGGAAAAACAGCTGTGCCACGAACAGTTTTCAATCGCATTCTGGTCATTCTGAGATAGGATTTTGATCTAAATGGTCTGTAAATTACACCACCAGGTGTAACGACATATTATCGGAAATTTTGCAGTCCAAACGTACAAAAAATACCAGATGCGAGATTACCCGGCATAATGAAAATTTACCCAGGCCTACAAATGAGGACTATTTATTGTTTTAAAAAAAATAGAAATATGTCTCTGTCCTACAACCTCCAGTTTGATATGCCACCACCTTTTGGACTTCAAATTACGTCGCAGCAATGAGAATGAAATGATTCAGACTTTAAGCAATTATACTGCTTAAGGAAAACTGAATTTCTAACTAAACCTGTGGATGGAGAGAGGCAAATCATACAATATATTCATGTCTGGAGAGGCTGCTTCTGACATTTGAGGTTATAGATGAACTTTAGGAGACCTGAATTGCAATTTGAAACTATAACAGCGCACGTTGAGACTTTAACTCGGCATTTGAGGGGATACATGTGCAAGGGGACACTGCAGGGGCATTTGAGGTAATAACTGCACATGTGGGGGTGTATTTCATGCTGTAACTGGCCCGAAAGAGACTGCAATGAACATTTGTCTGCACTGGGGTATTTTAAACTGCAGCCATGTTTAGGAAGCTATGGTGAGCATGCCATATGTAGCTAAGCTTGATCCTATGATGCTATATCTCAGAAATGGCCTTTACAACGCAGCCCTAAGCATGCATGCCATTTCCCCGCAAACTGAACAACACTTGCCTTAACCACGCATATGCCTTAACCACGCATATGCGTGGTTTAGGCAGTCGGCGTTGAATATAGTACATTACAACGCGATGTATTACATGGCGTGCTTTTTCAACGCGGTCGTTACAACGACTGTGTTGTTAGTACGCAATGCATTTACATCGCAAGTCATTACAACGACTTGCTGTAGGGGGCGCGCTGGAATGAGGAATAGTATTATTTACTATTCCTACTCCAGTTTGCGCAACAGTAGGGAAGGTGTTGGAATTCATTTCCAATTCCTCAACTCCCCCTACAGCAAGTCGTTGTAATGACTTGCGATGTAAATGAATCCCGTACTAACAACGCGGTCGTTGTAACGACTACGTTGTAATAGTCTTGCAATGTAATGACAGCGTTGTAAATGCTGTTTCCCGTCGGCGTTCTAGCTGTCTGACCTGATCAGCGGGGAGAGGAACCGGTAAGCATGCAACAGGAAGGACCGGGACATGGCTTGGTAAGTTGGGCTGGGGCGGTGGGGGTAGGTCTTAGGGGTGGGGGCTGGTTTTAGGGCTCAGGGTGGGGGGCTGGGGTCGGGGTCGTTTATAGGGCAGGGGGCCCGTTTTTAGTGCTCAGGGCAGGGGTGCTAGGTTGGGGAAGTTTTTTTCTGCTAGGGAGCTGGGTTTTAAGGTCAGGGTAGGGGGTTGGGGTAGTTAATAGGGCTGGGGCATAAAGATTACAACAAAGGAGGGCTTCAGGGTAGGGGGTTGGGGTAGTTAATAGGGCTGGGGCATAAAGATTACAACAAAGGAGGGCTGGATTTTAGGGCTCAGAGAAGGGGTGGGATCTTCACCACATATATAAAACTTTACCAATCATGCCTTTACAACTAAAGGCATGAGTGGTAAAGGTATGCGTGGTAAAGACATGGTCGTTGTAAAGACCGGGTTGTTAAGGCATGCATGGTTTAGGCATGCGTGGTTGCAGGGCTTTAAGTGGGCCGTGTCTCACTGGTGCTGAGCACCGGCAGTTTTTTAAAGGGGGCCTCAAAACGGGTCCCTATCGGGCTCTGTTTTGTGCCCTGGCACAGGCGGTCCGTTTTTTCCGGATTGCAGTGACAGCAGGCACATCGATGTGCTCGTGCTCACACTGATCACTTCTCACTAGTGGAGAAGTTACGGCATGACGTCATGCCAGGTGAGCGTTGTAGGGGAAGGGAAATCCTTTAAAGAGTGTCATTTTCTCTCTGGATTTCCCTTCTCTTTTTGAAACTCAGGAGCGGCAACATTGTCGTGGTGTCACCAGGGCTTTAAACGTAAGCTTTTTCAATAATATATACAAGCCATAGTTGCTGCTTATTTATCTCATGCAACTAACAACCATTGACAAAGCCAAGAGTCCTGACTTGTTGTAGTTATGATGTTACTTGTATCATATATCTGGATGCAGTGACAGAAAAAGTAAAATACAAGTCGGGCGGCACACTATGCTTAGCACAGATTTTTAGCTTACGCCCTTAATTACATTGGCCACGCCCCTTTGAGAGACTCCCAGTTTTTTCAACCCACTTAAAGCCCTGCGTGGTTGTGTCATACACCCGCTATATATGCATGCTTTCACTGTGCCTCTGTATATGTTGATTATACCGGGGAAGTTAGATCTGTGGCATGGATTTTGAGACTGTTTCTAAGCAAATGAGGCTGTATCTGGGAAATCTCTCTTTTTATAGCTATGCTATTGTTTATGGTGGGTGTATTCCTGGAATATCACAGCCGAATGCTCCTATACAAGCAGTAATAAAAAAAAATATTAATTTGCTTTGATAGGTGCATGTTGATTTAATTTACTCTGGACTTACAGTAACATTTTTTATAATCAGTGATGTCACATCTACTGATGTCACCAAGGCCAAAAGTCACATTACATGACCTCCTGTGCAGTCAAAGGCTATGTGATGTCACTGCGATGTTTGTGGGAGGTCAGAAGCCATATGATGTTACTCCCCCTATCTCCTGCATTTTGTAAGAAGAGTTCCATACTATTTGTGTGTGGAAGTGTGCAGCTGTTGTTAATACGTCTCCTAATAATCATTTTTGTGGTGTAAGGGCTGTCATCGCCACCTTTTGGGTTGTAAATTTTCACAGCAAAGTGAAACATCAATTTCCTCAGTTGCTGTAAACTCATTTTCTTTGAAGCCACATTTTCGACATATTACATTTCGTACTTCACTGATAACTATACAGACAATCTGCAAACTTGACTTTTTGGAGTATATGTGGACTGTCTTTTTTAAAGTTGAGATGTGGCGCTTGCAAACATCACTTTAACTGTAGAAATAGATGTTTAGAAGGGAATTCAGAGGTTTTTAATATATATACGATCACGAAACAATCTCGAAGGCATTTCTCAATGCCATAAAACGCAACATAAAGGCATTAGACAGCTTTGAAGAGAAGGGCCGAGGGAGACGTTTGAACTTGCAACGTTCACCGATATCCCCATGGAAGAAATATATGCGAATAATAACAAGATTTTAGCTCAGGGCAGCTTTCACAGACACATTATCCTGCATGTCAAGGGCGCACAGCCTCTAAAGAAGTCACACATTAGAAGTGAAGAGATAGCGAAGAAAATATTTTCAAATCCTTTGGGCTTTTTGTCCTTTGAAAACACCTTTTTAGGTACTGTGGCCCATTTCTGTATGTAATCAATTCACTCCATGCTCGGAATCCTTAGTAAACATCGATTCAGCCGGAAGTCTCTGGAAGCGCGTGCTGGGCAATGGGCAATGATTTCCCTATGCCTAACCGAGCTTATCTCCTTTGAAGCACGAATTCCTGAGCACAGCGCGATTCGCTGCAGTTGAGGGGGCTTATTTACAAGCCCCTTGCGCCACTTTTGCGTCATTTTTAACATGGGAAAAGTGACGTACGGGTGGCGCAAGGGGCTGGTAAATAAGCCCCGAGATGTCTATACTGCTACATACTGCGCCTAATTGTTTTCATATCGATTTTTCTTAGAGCAAGCCGTCCTGTTTAGTAACAGAGAGTTGAGGATCATGGGGCAGAATTACAAGCCCCTTGCGCCACTTTTGCGTCACTTTTCCCATGTTAAAAACGACACAAAAGTGGCGCAAGGGCCTTGTAAATAAGCCCCCGTGTTTGCTGTGGGAATTTATGAGTGCAGGCGAGATTTCCCACATAACATATTTAAAAAAATATATTTGATCATAATTCTGTACTTTCTTAATCTTTCGTGGTTACCTGCATAAGGGATATGCGTTTGTGTCAATTTAAAGTAGAAATAACTGTAAACTATGGGCCAATTTACAAGCCCCTTGCGCCGCCGGCACGTCACTTTTCCCCATGTTAAATGTGACGCACCGGCGGCGCAAGGGGCTTGTAAATAAGCCCCTATATTTATTACTAGTCTACCTCCACATATCATAGCATGATAGATATAAACACAGGAAGTGTTACATTTTATCATTCATGATCATCTTACAGTTTTTTTTATCAGAGTTTTATATAGCATGAACCTGACCCGAATGTATCAGGTATCAGAGCACTTTACATGAGCACCAGTTGCGTTACACACGGACACGTTCATTTTTGTTAGGCATGGGGAGATTAAGAGGGAGATTTACAAAATCTCCACGCAACGCAGCGCAGCCCCCGCAAGGCTGCGCTGAGTTGCGTGACAGGGAGGGAGCAGGAGAGCGCCACATTTTTAAAGATATGGCTCTCTCCTCCTCTTTCCCTTGCGCCGACGCTGATTTCAGTTGCCGTGCGCCATGCACACACCTAAGCGCTGTAGCGCTAGGGTGTGTGCATGAGTGTAGCATAGGTTTTGTACAGGAAGGGTACCCTAGGCACGATGCAAAGCTTTTCCCACTTTGCATATGTGCTGCACGGTGCCGCACGCATGCAAAGTCGGAAAAGGAAGGAGAGCATTTCTACTTCCTTGCACCTAGTTGAAAAGGGCACAGTTTTCTCATGCTAAACCCAATCTACTGTTTTTAGTAAATTGGGTTTAGCGTGAGAAACCTTGGGTGGTTGCATGGGAACGCCCATGCACCACCCTTGGTACGCCTCCATGCCGCAAAGTAATGCGAAGCATCGCAATGCGCTGCTTCGCATTACTTTTACGTTATTTCCAGCCCTAAACAAGATTAACGCTGGAAAGTTAATTAGAAAAAAAAGTTTTTGCGCCATTTTGTGTCACTTTTGTGACACAAACACAGCGCAAAATGTTAGCAAATCTCCCCTTACGTGATTTGCCCAGAATCACAGGCTGTTGAGCGTCGTTGCCGAGACTCGAACCCGGTTCCCCAGCTTTGAGATCAACCGCCCTAGCTGTTAGGCCACATCCTCTCCCCGCTTTGTCATTTAAAATGCGTAAATATGTTGTTTGGGTCTTTGGCCTGTTACAGACCCATGCCAGCTTTATCATACATATTTTGTAATTTGTTTTATACTTACCACATTGAAAGTTATGTCTGCTTCATCAGCATCCTTACGTGCTTTCTGGCAATCTCTTGTACGTTTTTGTCACCCATTAACTAGAAAGTTCCAGCCTCAATGGATCTATCTCGCCATTTTAACAGTGGTTAGGAATTGCAGCCAGGTGGAACTGGATGTGAACACAATGCTGATGTAGCCAGAGCAGATGATGCCATAGGGACAATGGAGCTGCTCCAGAGCCAACCTGGAGGTTGCCTAACCCATCCTGGCGGTAGCATGTTGACAAAAGCATAGTTCAATGGCTGTGGAAGTCGATTAACTTCATCTCATTCACCATGTTATCTGACTTTCAGTTCTTTTTCTGTACTTATGTTGGACACAGAAGGCTCAGCTGAATACAAATATTCAATAGAGGAAAACAAGCAACAATACCTGTACTTCTTGGGTCAAACAAATTATGAACTAAGGGCACAATTCACAACTTCTTTTTCGAAATAAATTGATACTTAAGCACCTTATAAATGAAAAGTCACAAGCGTTATTCTGCAAGTATTTTTACATTCATATGGTGTACTTATCAATGCAGAAAATTCACCAGTATGGCAGAATGGCTGCATTCACAAATTAGGAGTCAGGGAATTTCTGGGTGTGCTAACCTGCAAGCGTAGATTCACACCCATGAAAGTGTGAGTTTCTGATACTCCTGTCAAAGACAAAAGTAAGGCCCTCATTTTAACACAGGTGGAGCTCCGCCCCGCTGTTCATTCACCATGAACAATGCCGCTGCTTGCTCTAGATGATAATAGTGGCTGGGTGAAGGCTGGAAGAAGTCAGGCAGTGGCGAACATTAGCATGGAAGTTTTTACACAGAATATCGGAACCAAAAATATCATGGGACAAAATATTGTGTCAAGAATATTGAGGAAAAAAATATCATGAAGGTAAGTTTCTTTAGGTAAGTACACATTTACTATGTATAACTCCACATATATGTACCTTGACGATATATATATCTTCAACTTACGTAGATGTGGAGTTTAGAATAGTTAATCTATACTTACATAGTTGCACTTACCCTCTCAATATTTTGGTCCTCAGTATTTTTGACATGATATTCTGTACACACAATATTCTGTCAGTGATCTGGCCCTGGAGAATTCCACGGTTTTCCCTTTTCAGAAAAATGCATAAAGTATGTAGATCTTTGATCATGTGTGTGGGTGTCTGTAGCACCCTTTGGGTGGCTTATTGCATTTTGTGTGTCTGATTGTGTACCAAATGGCTGTTGGTGTGTTTATGCATGTATAATTGGGTGCCTGGGTATCTGATTGTGTGCTTATTTTTTCATTGCCTGTTAGAGAGGGATCACAGGCTTGAGTGCCTGATGGAATGTTTGCACCATACATCCACTTATGGCTCAGTCAGTCATAAAAGCTTTATTTCGGTCATCAGACCATAAAAGTGCAAGTGCGTACAGTTCATTAAAAAGATTTAAGAACATACAAAATACATGAGTAATCAAATTAAAAGTGTTACTCCAATAATTAGTCTAATAATCATTAGAAGAGTAAGAATAGCATGGAAGCGCCTAAAAATCTAATTCACAAAAGCCTATGCTTAAACAAGAATGAATGGCATGGCCCGCCATGCTGGCTTAGTAATAAAAAAATAGCGCTATGATCAGGTCCAGATAAAAAATATCAATAACACAAGGACCAATAGCAGTTAAAAATACACCATAAAAAGTACTTAAAAGGGATACACGATAACAAGTGCACCAGTCTTACATTTTCAACACAGACCTTCGAATTGCCACATATTACCGAGAAACTTTGCAACTGCGCAGACTACCATCGGGCTAGAGTCAGATTTTAAGATGCAAAGTGCTTCACAGTGACAGTGGGTGCCAAGCCGTTTACAGATTGGTACAAGCCATTTAACTCTCGGATGCAGATACATTGGGTAAGCAAATAATATGTGACCAATTGACTCTGTGGCAAGGACACAACCTGGGCAAGACTGAGATGAAGTAGAAGACTGTTGCCAGGAAGCTATAAAAGAGTTCAGGGGGAGAGAACCAAATCTAAATTGCATGTATAGCTTCCTGTCCTGAGGAATCGTGATGACCTCCAAATATTGTTCATATGAACTGGACAGTTTGAATTCCATAAACTCCGTGGTTAGGCAGCCCCAGGACGGATAAGTTAGTGAAGTCTGAGCCACCCAATTCCAGTATTGTTTCTTAACCAGGTCTTTACTGGGGAGAAGTACTGCATCCTTAACATCCCAGGATCCCTATTATCCTATTGCAGTGAACAAGGATTCACATTACAAATCCAGCCAATCTTCTTAAAGTGTCAAGTGCACTCACTTCAGAGAGGGCAGCAGCATACAAAAGCAACTCAGGGTAGACCTTAAGTACAACCAGAATAATAGGGGGCGTAACTTGGCCTAGTCAGTGATGGAAGCTCTGCCCAAATCCAACATTAGCGGGTAGAGAGGGGTGCTCTGTGGGAGTGAAACCAGAGCCCTCAAGAATTTATTCTCAGAAATGAAGAGGCCATCCAACTTTTCAAATCCCCACAATTCCGCACCATAATGTGCAGAGCCTACAGCCTTGGAGTCATATATGTGGAGTGGGGCTGATACTGGCTTACTGTAGGAGGTCCTATGTTCATTGATCAAGGCCCCAGTTATCTGTCTATGGTGGAGAGTCCTCTTCAATACATGGGGCTTCCATGACATATCCTCAGAGACAGTGATCCCCCTATAGTCAAAGGTACTTACCCTCTCCAAAGGAACCCCTCCAAATGTTAGCTTGCCTTTATACGATTTATTGGGGTTCAACATTAAAAGTTTAGTCTTTGAGGTATTAACCTCTAAGCCTCGGGAGTCACAAAAAAACTTAAAACGATCTAGCAGCAGCTGGAGCCCTCTAGGGGTTTTGGAGACCAACAGCATGTCGTCAGCAAACAACAATGTACCACTTTAGCCACCCCCCCCAAGGTGGGTGCATCAGCCAGGACGTCAGAGAGGTACTTGACAAAGAGCGAGAAGAGTGTGGGTGCCAATACACAACCCTGTCGAACCTCCTTGTTGACTTTAATCGGGTCAGTGAGCTGACCTTGGTTGCCCCAGCAAACCCTTGCGAGATTTGCCTCATGGAGGTGAATGACAAGTGCTAGAACCTCTAGGGGGAGACCCATCTCTTTTAAAACACACCAGACCTTGTTTCTTGGGACAAGATCAAAAGCAGACCTTAGGTCGATGAATTCTACGTAGAGGCTTCCCTGGTCAATGACCACCGTCTTCCAGGTCAGTAAAAGGAATCGGAACACTTGCTCGATGGTGCTCATTTTTTGTCTGAACCCAGCTTAGAAAGGGGACAAGATATTATGGTCACTAATCCAGGCCTGTATCTTCAGAAGGAGTGTGCGAGCGAACACCTTTTGGACACAGTCAATAAGACTGATGGGCCTGTAGTTGGAGGGTAAAGATATGTCGCCCTTCTTGTAAACTGGGATCACCTCTGCTCCCTTCCAGGAAGATGGTATTTGGGTACCCGCTGCAATCCCATTGGCTAAAACCAAGATGTAAGTTATCCAGTTCTCACAGTCATTCACAAAGACATTACCCGGGATGCCATCAGGTCCAGGGCCTTTGGCCCGTACGATGTAGTTAATGCTAGACCTGATTTCATCTTTAGAAAAGAAACCAGTGGCATTAGAGTGAGCAGGGTCAAGGGTGAAATCTTTGATGTCTGAGTCGCAAGGCCCAGAGTATAGTAATGAGAAATGGTCAAACCAAGCTGTGATGGAAATATTGTTAGTCAGTGGCGGGGGCCTATTTTCATCCCCCCTGGTTACTAGAAGCCAGAACTGCTGTGAATCTTTCCTGGCACAGGCCTCCTTAATTAGCCTCCATCTATTCTCGTCCCATTCCCTTTTTGCTCTATCCTGGGCTGACTTGTAAGACTTCCTCACTTCTCTCGGTTTGGCCACATTGTTTGCCCTAATGGCGTGGGCTAATTGGTGTCTGAGGCTTTTGCACTCCTGGTTAAACCAGGCAACTGTGACATAGTCTTCTTACCAGGATCCTGTGGGCGCAGTGGTTTTCTAAAGTATTTAGCCAACTGCTCGAAAAGATGATTATGGCAAGCTGGGATCTCTTCTAGCCCTCCCGGGAGTTGAGCTAAACTATGTAGCTCTACAGTGCTTTCTAGCAAATTATGCTTAATCGCTTCGAGTTTGCCTACATCCAGGACTACCTCGGGCCATTTAAGTCATCTGTTGTCATTTGATGGGAGTAACTCCACTGTAATTAGAGTGAGATTTGGGGGACTCAAGGGGTCGTCGCAGGGAGATCCCAGGTAGAGTTCCAAAGGATTATGGTCACTGTACGTGGTAGAGCCCACAGCCATATCGACCACTCTAGGCCACAGTCTTAAATCCAGCAAAAAATAGTCTATGCGGCTAATGTTGTTAGTTCTATTGGAAGTGTTGGCCCCCATTTTATCTAACTTTGTGCGGCCATTTGCTGCCCTTAGGCCGAACTCCAGGGTAAGGGCATTAAGCTAGAGTGCCACTTGGGACCATTTTTGATAGGGGGTAAGTCAAGGTGGGGGACAAGCCACATCTCTTCTACCTCCCTTGTCCCACATATGTCATCCTTCTCTAGGGGTTCAAAAGTGACATTGAAGTCACCAGCTACAATCAGTAATGGCTGTGTAGCTCTATCATCCAGGAGTACTTCCGGCTCTTGCAGAGTGGTCGACCTCCTTCCTGCTCTGGCTCCTCTCGCATAGACATTATAGATGTCAATCAAAGTACCATTCTGGCCCTTGATTTGGACAGGTAGAATATCAGGGCTATTGGACGGGAGCTCCTGAATCGTACATTGGAGCGCAATTTTAACCCAAATCAACAACCCTCCAGCTGGCCGGCACTGTTTATTGGTATATTGCTGGACGATGGAACGTAAGATAACCTGGTATGTAGATGGGGGAGGTGCTTTTATTAATAAGCGAGTCTTCTTCTTCGTATCTTACATGGGAGGGGACTTTGGAGACGTTGGATTTGTAGATACACTTAGGAGGCAATTGGGCGTGCTCACACCAGTCAGTAGAGTTGTTTGAGGGGTTGTCAACTCTGGGCAGTCGAGGAAGGTGGTCAAAAATGGGAAGAGGGCCCTGTTGTACAGAACGGTCTTTGTTAACTTGTGACCATGCATTGTGTACCCCCCCTTGGAGCTGTATGTGTGACTGATGACACAAGGATATTCTTAGTGTTTGCGCTAGCGTTGGCGACTCTTGTGAGGTGTTGATAGGGTTCTAGCAATGGAAGGTTTGTAGGGTTGGCATAGTGGATCAAATTTACTTGCTGGATAGAGGTCTGCATGGTGGGTTGGATAACCGTATCACCTCTGGCTAGTAAGAGCTTGACCTGTTCAGTAAGGTCTTTGAATGCAGATTGCAGCATACTGACTTCTAACCTCAGGTCAGCTCTGATCCTGGAAGCAACAGGGTCGTTCATGGCGAGCCCATCTGGAGGAACTTCACCCCAATTTACAACACTAGCACTTTCCCTGGCCTCCACTGCTGCTCCTTCCTCCATAGCATCATCAAGATCCCTTACCTCCTCCCCTACCTTTTGGGTGCAACTCAAGTTCTGAAGAGGTAGAAATCTATTGCTTAGAATAAGATCGGGGTCAGCAGAGCCCTGGGCTGAGTCGATAGTAAGTGGTGCTGGAATCATTGGCTCAGCATCAACAGTAGTGGTGGGCAATGGGGAGTGACTAGGGTAGGAAATTTTGCTACTGCATGTAGTCGGTTTATTAAACATTTGGGGAATGCGTTTTTGTGGCTTTAAGTTAGAGCTAATTGGGAGGTCAGTTAAGTTTAGAGGGGCAACTGGTTTGGTCAAATCAGACAGGGCAAGGATTTCCTCACAGTCGACTAAAAGGTCATTGATGCAGTCTAAGACACAGTTGCTCCCTGCAGACTTACGTGCCTGTTTAGCTTTGCTGGATTTTGCCCGAGCTTACTCGCTCCCACAGTCAGTGGACTTTCTTTGCCCCATATCTGAATCTAGGCGCAGATTTACAGATGGGTTGTTTGAATTCGAGGTCACTGCAGTCGCTCTCAGCCACGCTACAGACCCAGCAGTAGCTTTTACACCGGAACCCCCCCCCAATAGCAAAGAGCACCAGCCCTTGAACTGACAGCAGATGTATAGTGAACCAGTAATGTTAAAAATACAAAGACATGTTGTCAGGTGGGCAGTGGTATGACTCTCATTCGGCAATGGATTACCATGTTGCACAGAGCAAGAACAATGTAAGGCAAATAGCCAAGTCCCAGGGGGTGGGAGAGTACTTGCAATGACTCACAGTTACTTGGGGTGGTGTCAGTCAGACCTGGAGCTCTCTGTGTTCAAAAGCCAAGGGGGTAGCCCTGCCCTACCTCTTCCTGTTGAAGATGGGCAAGGACGGGACAGCCCTTGGCCTGAGCTTGGCCCGGGTGCGGCCCATGCGCGTCTCACGCAGCGGGGCTCGGGTCGTTAATTTAGGTGATCCTGCACGGGAAAGATCGTTGCTGCCCCTCCTCTTCCGAAGGCAGGCAGTTCGGGAGATGTAGTCCCCCCAGAGAGTGGATGGTCACAGGGTCGCTTGTGACTCATTCTGACTCTCACCGTATCATACAACCAGTGCTTATTTGGTAAAAGAATGAGTGCTGGCCCCCATAGCTCTGCTCAGAAACCCGCTGCTGGTTCTATTTAATATGAGCATACCGAATAACAATCAATCCAACTCATGCCTCTTTAACCCACTACCAGACACTCACTGTCCCTTTATCTCACTCTTGCAGTTTCCAGCTTTCTCTACTTATGATGGTTTTCCGTCTTTCTCTTCCTTATCTTTTCCTCTTTGTTTATTTGTTTCCCTCTCTTCCTCTCAGGAAATGTCCAATCAGGAAAAATAAGTATCTGTCCCAAAAATGAGCGTAGGTGGCCCTCACTGGCAACCATCGGCTCAATTTAAGCACTACATACAACTTTAAATACAAAATATCCAAGCAACACACTTTCGTTACAAAAATAAAGGTAGACCTATTTTCTTTGCCAATGCTTCCTTCAAAGTTAATTGCGACAATTGTCAAACTTTGTGAAAATTCTAAAAATGACATAGTCGGTTCTGATTAGATAAACATAAGGCCGAACTTTTTCTCTCTGGACCTATAAAGTTTGAAAATAATGTTTAGTTGAAATCAAACATTACCTTAGCACTAACTAATATATATCAAATGCATACTTTGTTTCAGACATCTTTTTCAAGACGGTAACACCGTGCTCTCCAAGCCACTGGAGTCAAGCTATCCTGGCTGATGAGGGGTGAAACCCCGAAACCGGTCCTAGGATGCTTGTTTCCAGTCCAGGGAGGACCTGGCCTTGCAGTTCGAGCTGAACTGCTCCCATTGGGCGCAGGGTCTAGACTGATTTTCATATGTCTGGCTTCAAACTGGAATGGCATGGGGAGCAAAAAAACGATGGATTTAGGCGCAGATCTCTGTACTGGGGTGAATGTGTGACATTGTTCTGCATTCTGTCCATCAATTGTTCTTTTTGAATTTGTCACCCCAAGTGGGACGGATATGCCCAGACGTGGGTCCCGTGCTCTCCATGCCACTGGAGTCAAGCTATTCTGGCTGATGAGGGGTAAAACCCCGAAACCTGTAATAGGATGCTTGTTTCCAGTCCAGGGAGGACCTGGCCTGGCAGTTTTGGCTGGACTGTTCCCATTGGGTGCAGGGACAAGACTGATTTGAATATGGCTGGCCTCAAACTAGAATGGCATGGGGAGCAAAAAAACTATTTATTTAGGCCCGTATCTGTGTACTGGGGTGAATGTATGACATTGTTCTGCATTCTGTCCATCAATTGTTCTTTTTGCATTAAAAGATGAAAGTGTCCACTGCGGCACTAGGTCGCACGAAATCGCGTCAAAGTCAAAAGTTAAGGCCGACTGCAATGGAGCATGGATTAGACACAAGGAGTGACTTGGGCCCGGTCTCGGCTTCAGTCTTAGAAAAGTTTCAGTCAAAAAGTCATGGAGAAGGTAGAGTTCAGTGGGGCAAAGCAGCAGACAGGTCTGAGGAGGAACTGTCAAAGCCGGGGAGCCGCTGGATGAAGTGTCTGTGAAGCCCATTATGATGGCAGGAAAATTTCTGTGCAGAAAAAGCTCAACTCTCATGCTGAGGAAGTCATCATCATCGTTGATGGGGAGCTGGTTGCCATTGAACTCAGTGAAGATTTCTACCCTCAGACTTAAACAACGTTTTGGAATTTGGATTTCTCCAGTGGGGTGAAACGACAGGCTGTAACAGAAGAGTGCTCCATGAGGCTGGATACCATCATTGAGAGGTCCTACTGAAAAGAATGTTCTGCTGCAGAGCCACCACAAATTGAGGACGGCTGGCGATGCACTTTAGACAGATCGGCTGGCAGGTAGATCCCGGTCTTCTGTCAGTTTTCCAGGAAGTTTTTGTTGAAAATTATTCCAAGTCACAACATTCAGGGTTAGGAAGGAGCAGTACTACCAACACCACTTCCAAGGGTCCAGGACCTGGGGTGCATCACTTGGAGAGATAAGAATCACTCCAGCAGAGGCCAGCAGCATGATTCAAGGCCTCAGGTGCTTTTATGTCATTGTAGCTCACACAGGAGATCAGTCAACTAGCCCTTGGAGTCACTCTGATAGTCTTGGGTTCAAGGTGCTGATCTAGTTCCCCTTCAAGCAGCAAGGCAATCCTTATGGCAGCAAGGCTCTCCTTCTGAATTCTTCCACAGGTCCAGGAGTATACTGAAGAGTTGTCCTGAGGGTCCACTATTTATACCTGATGCCAGCCCTTGTGTGGGGGTGGGGACACTCAGGTTGGAGAGGTTTAAAGTGTGCATGTCAGGCTGGCTGTCACAAGACAGCTGGCTAAAGAAACCTGCACACTTTAAACTGAATGGTGCACCACTTCTTCCTGCTGCCCATCGCTAGCAATAGCCCTGTCCTCGGACTTGGCTCGACTGCCAGAATAAAAAAACATGGTGTTAAATTAATTTTATTACCATTTTATTTTTTACTATTGCTGTGCTTGCAGCAGGGGGACGATGCTCCTCCACCCTAATGGAGGAGCCGCTGTTGCAGCCAATGTAGCCAAAACATTCCCACAAAGCCTGGTTTTGCCAACAAACTGATGGGGACTCCTATATAGGGTAATAATCTTTTCTCCACTCCTTGTTGGACAATACTGCTTGTCAATGGGTGTCATGGATTTGTCATAGAGTTTGTTGCAAATCCCAAGAACCCTGTTCCCATACCACCCCATTATCTTGCTGTACCCCTGAGCATGGAGAGACAACCTTCATAGAAAAATGAGCCATCATTCCTTTTGCAGAGCATTTGATGGGGATCTGTTTTTCTATCTCTTTGTTTGAAAACATGTCATGAGAACTCAGGCCAGTAAATGACTTGACAGAGGTAAAAAAAAATTGTTCATCCTGTTCTTTTCTGGTTGTTGACCTTAATGTACATAACTTCCATCCTACTGCCAGGGCAGTTTCAGGGAGCACTGGACCTGAGTGATCCTTATCTTCATATCCTAATACACTTTAGTATCCATCTTCTCTGTTGACAAATTTGCAAATCAGACATTTTCACATTTGGGTATGCCCATCTCGAGACATAAATATATTTCCAAACAGAGGAAATGCAAATCATGCTTATGGTGTTAAATTTTATATAAGCCCCAACCCATCTCTTTAAATTCCAGACTTGAGATGACTATGAAAGGGCATGACCATGAAAGGGTATGGCCATGAACGTGACTGACTAAAATGCATTTCAAATGAATAATCAGTAACATTTGCATGTAATCTTGTATAATAGAGGACCATTATCCCTATGCAGCTTTGTGCACATTTTTGAGGAAAATATTTTCTTGCATTATTGTATACAGTGATATTTCCTCAAGTACCTAGGCTAGGACTCTCTTTGATCCCGGTCACCTAACCAATAAGGCTTCCCCAACTACTTACATAGAAACTTTAGGACTTCCAGGTAAAGGGTGACAGGTTAAGGGCACTTTCTGTTTGAGCCTACTATGGCCTGGAAAAAGCCTAGAGCCGTTAACTCTGCCACTCTGCCTTCAAACCACCACTTAAGCAACCTCTCACCAGTGCAGGCAATATCTACTACTAGATCATGTAGACTAACATTCCTTAATATCCACCATCAAATACATACATAGAGCGAGGATAACTGCTACTAAGTCACTGGTGACTATCGCTCCTGACAACTACTGGGCACTTGGTTAACATTACAAATACATCAACTAGTTAGAAAGTCAGCCCAGATGCAAACTACCTCCAACCCCACAGGGAGACAATTGACCTCCAGACCAGTTTCTTACCATTCTGATGCCAGTAGTACCTAGACGTACCCACTACCATCTCCACAGAACATGATTAGTCATCCTCAGATCTAATAACCAACACCTTGCCTGGACATGCCTGAGTATCCTCACCAACCATCTTTCTTCATCCACAACAAATCCCCACACTCATACCTACATCACACAACATATGTAAAGACACCCCACTCACTGAAATATCTCGACCCAATCAACTTACTCACACAATGTCACTTATCATGAGGAAGTTGAGAATTAAGGGAAGATGTGAATGTATGATTTCTGTGTTCCTGGATCAAGCCTTCTATCCGACCCTTCCATATCACATTCAACCAAACATCCAGCCAAGCAGCTGCAGCACTTCCACTTCTCACAAATAGCCCCCACACACACCCTCCTCTCAAACCTCAAAATAACAAACCTACCCTCCATTTGCACCTCAAGCCATAGCCAGACTAACCCCCAACTCACACAACCCCACATCCGCTATGTCTGTGCTTCCCCTCTGTGCTTTCCCTCCTAAGTTCATAATATCGTGTTTGACTTACGTGATTGGTGAAATGTACATGCTGAAAGAGCTTTGTTTGAATTTTAGTGACAGTATTCCAACCAATGGGAGCGAAGAAGCCCTACAAAAACGAGTGCTTCAAGTGAATCCACACTAAGGGCATTGAGAAAGACATATTGTTGTCGAAACGCGTCTGCCATTTCAACTGAATAAATGGGATTATTGGGAACCCGTTGAGTGCTTCTATTTGATGGACAATTTTAATTTCCTGCAGCCAATTGCACGTATGGAAGGCACCCGTTCATTAGTGTTCGGCAGTTTTAAAGTGGCTTTGGTGAAAACAGAAGGCATGCTCTTACAGACCCATACAGTCACTCACAGACCCAATCGGAGACTCACACAACCACACACAGACCCACTCAGAGACTAATGCACCCACTTACAGACCCACTCAGACACTCATGCACTCACTCACAGACTGACTCACACACTCATGGATGCACTTGCAGACCCACTCGGACACTCTCACACCCATTCACAGACCCACTGAGACACTCACTTAGACACTCATGCACCCACTAAGACTCCCATTCAGACACTCACGCACTCACTAACAGACCCACTCAGCCACTCATGCACCAACTCAGACACTCAGTGAGACACTTTTGCAGCCACTTCCAGACTCACAGAGATACTCACACACCCATTGAGACACTTGTGCACTCACTCACACACTCACTCTCAAAGGTTACAGGTTACAGTTTACAGTTATGAAATAAAATTTAAAAAGCTTAAGAAACTCACTTAAAAATCAAATGCTACAGGACCGTTATAGTTAGGAAACAACATTAAAAAAACCTTTGAAATTCACTGAAAAAACCAAAGGTTACAGGACCGTTATAGTTAGGAAACAACATTAAAAAACCTTTGAAATTCCCAGAAATAAACATAGGTTACAGGAACGTTATAGTTAAGCTCAGATTTTCACTTGTACAAAGCCAGTGAAATTCAGCAGTTATAGTTAGTTGAGCTAACTATAACTTATGCCCTCGCAATGCACTGCTTATGACCTCACATATTACATCACTCATGACATGGTCAGTGACATCACTGATGACATCGCAGATAACATCTCACATGGCAACACTGATGACATAACTAATGACATCACTGATGACATCATCAACAGAACCACTAACACCCACACACTACATCTCATACACCCACTGACCTACACATACAACCACTCACACATCTACTTACCTACCCACAGAGCCACTCACACACCACAGCCACTCAAACAGCCACTCTCTTACCCATACACCTACTCACAGAGCTACCCACTCACCCATACACTCACTCACACAGCCACTCACTCGCCTATACAACCACTCCCACTCTCACTCCCACTTATTCACCCATGCAGCAACTCACACACCCAGTCACTCACCGATACAGCCTCTCAACAGAGCCACTCACATACCCACTTAACCACTTACATACCCATTTCCACATACAAACACTCTCATGTCTACTCAGTCACCCTTACAGTCACTCATACAGTCACTTTCCAATACAGCCAATCCCACACCCACTCAGTTAACCAAACACCCACTGAAACAGCCCCTTACTCACCCATACAACCACTTACACACCCAGTCACTCACCCATATGGTCACTCACACAGCCACTCACACACCAATACAGGCACTCACACACTCACTCACCCACCCATAGAGCCACTCACACAGCCACTCGCTGACCCATATAGCTACTCACACACCCACTTATTCACCCATACAGCTACTCACACACCCATTTATTCACCCATACAACCACTTAAACAACCATTCACACCCCAGTCACTCACACAACCACTCCCCAGTCACTCACACAACCACTGACATATAGATACACACAGTCACACAGCCACTCACATGATATGTAGGAAATAGTATTACTCATTAGTAGTGCACAAAGTATACAAGTGTAACTTTTGTAGTATCTTAGTATATATGTTTAACACAAACTTTTAGAAAACACTCATAATCACTGGATGATGTCATCAGTGATGTCATTTGAGATGTCCTCAGTGATGTCACTGACCATGTCATGAGTGATGTAATATGTGAGTTCATAAGCAGTGCATTGCAGGGGCATGAGGTATAGTTAGCTAGGGCAACTATAACTGCTGGATTTCACTGGTGTTGTACAAGTGAAATCTGAGCCTAACTATCACGTCCCTGTAACTTTTGGTTTTTTCAGTGAATATTTATATATACAACCAATCCCTCGATTCAAAACCAAGCAAGACAACGGATCTGGAAAGCTACTCAATGTACTTTTATTTCAAAGTTTTGTGCTGCCCTGACGCATTTTGGCTGCCCTGCAGCTTTGTTCACATATAGCAAGGCACCATTTTGTGTCAGTATTTACATTGGTTACTAAGTGGCGTATAGCATAGTGAGTAAAAACAGACTACGGCATGCATTACAATAATGTTCTTGACAGTCTAATGCTATCAGGCACAATCTTAAGTTGCAATTCATCAATTGTATGGAGATTAAACAACAAATACCATGATTTTTAAGGCATTACATTAATGTTGAAATTTTCAGCATCAAACTTGCAGGTGAAGCGTATATCAATCTAATCAAATGGTATCATGATAAGAAAAATAACAATACATCTTCCAAATAGACATTGCGTTTGTACATAATGTAACGTATAATCACGCCACTGTTGGCTGCACATGATTTTATGATCTCACACTCAATTTGTGAAGTCTATTTGAATGTTCCGCTGTCACGATCAGCTAAATTAAACATTGTATTTATTAAATAAACATTGCATTAATCCATGATGTGACCTTGTACTCACGCCACGGTGGGCAGTACTTGATTTTTTTCAGAAGTTCATAATTCGGCCCAAGTGGGCAATCAAATCACCGCTGAATCTAGCACCATACATTATTATATTTCTATGCAACTCTAGTAGGCAAATACTTATTATTGTTCACTCTGTTATGTCCTATGTATTAATCTTGCATTGTGCCAATGCAGTCTGCTTCAAATCTAGTGTCCCTAACCCAAGTGTGCTTAAAGGGATATTTGCTAATATTTAAAAAAAATCTTGAATTGCTTCTACTTGCTAAAAGGAGCTTATTTATATATAAATATATGCACACGGTGTTCAATCTGTTCAGAGCTGTTCAGGGAAAGCCAAGTAAAATATTATTTAAATTAGTCAAATAAAATCTAAAGTTTACAAATATTATTATTAAAGCATGTAACAATAAATTAATCAAAACATATAAAAAAAATAAACAATTAAAAATATACTTATTAATAATCAATCATAAAGATGTAATAACAATTAATTTTAAAAAGATATATTTTCAGTAACTTCCTATTCTGTTCCCCTAAAAACCCAACAGCATGCTACTAAAATATAAATTACTAAAAAGTATCAACATTAAGTTATAGATTAATATAATATAGATTAACATGATTACTAAATTATGTTTGAAATTAACCTTTCAAGATTTAGGATTAATTGATCTTTTTAATAATCCAGGTGCAATGCCCCAACAAGTAAAACCAATGATTTTCCACAGCAACGCATCTTGCCTGATAACCTTGTCATGTGTCCATGTAATAATATGACAAAACAGAGCACTTTGCACTTTATTATGTTTTGCCCTTTCGATAAGAATGTAAGAGCTACATTATTTCTCCCATTGTTGAGACTACTCCGTCCATACGCTTTTATAGATGGTTTTAATTATTTGCTCTCTTTGCACTCTTTGAATATTTGTTCAGTGGTGTAAGCTATATTAGAGGAGCTATTTCTATTAGGAAGCGGTACGGATAGTAGTGGATAGGAATTATATGTAACCACTTGTTTTATTATCTGATTATGGTTCGGTATATATATGCCATATTGTATGCTCTACAGGATAGTGGCTGTTAAATTGCTTTTGATGCTTTTATTGCTCTTTGAATGGATTGTGTTTTTTTAATGATGCAATTTATTGATTCGGTTTTATGATTTATTTTTTAATCAAATAACGCTTGTTTTGACTGGACTTGACCTGATTAATAAAATACATATTGAATTTGCAATGAAAATATTTTTCATGTACATTAAATTAATTATTAATTCCCAGACTCTTCCTTACAAACCCAACTGATTACTAAAATATAATTTACTAACATAAAGTTCAAAACTAAAATAATAAATAGAAATAACAAATTAAACTTTAATAAAATATCAATTAAACAATTCATATAATTAATGATCGACTAAATATTTAACAATTCAAAAATAGTTACAATTTTATATTAATGTAATTATAATTCACTTAAATTCTCCCTCAATAACCCACTGCTACATTTTTAAGTACTAATTAAATGTAAAATAAAATGCGGGGCATATTATCAAGGGCTTTATCGCCGCTTTAGCGGCACTTTTTGCCGCTAAAGCGGCAATATTTTTAACGCCCTATTAGCAAGCTGTCGCTAACAGGCGTTAGCGACAGCTTTCAGGCGATAGCGGCCGGGTTTTACATCGCCTTGCATGTCAGCGATAATTATCGCTAATGACATGCAAGGTAGGCGTTCCCAACTAAAAGCGACAGAAAACAGTCGCTTACATACCTATCGCCTATTAGCAATACCCGCGAAGCGATAAAAAAACACGCGCTAACCCCGATTAGCGCTTGTTTTTTAGAACTGATAAAAACATGACTTAGCAATGAAAGTCAATGGGAGGTGGATTGTAAGGTTAAGTCCCCAGAATTAGCGATAGGATTTTATCGCTGGATTTCTCGCGTTAAAGCTGGGTTTCGCCGCTATCGCTGGATATTTTATCGCAATGGAGATAAACCTTGCTAATAGCATGTCATTTCCGTGGTAATATCCAGCGATAGCCGGCGATAAAAAAGGCGCGTTAAGCAAGGTTTGCGATATTTATCGCATGTTCTTGCTAATATGCCCCTGCATATTTAAAATTGCGTACTATATTTTAAAAAGATATCGACAATTATACTAAAGTACTAACAGTTAAAATTCATATGCTAATTAATATGTTAAATGAATAAAAAAACAATATTTATTACAACTTTGTTGTAGTAAATGATATTAAATACATCAATAGTCTTACCTTAGATATTCTGTTTCACAATATTTTGGTAGTCAGAATATGTTTGACATGATATTCATGTCACACAATATTTTTAATCTGATATTTTGGTCTTTCACCCCTCATACCTCAAAGAAAAGTAAAGCTTGGTGTACCAACCATCTTTCAGATCAGCCTCTCACACTCAAATTTGTCTCGTACCTTGGGGTCCATCATACCTCCTCTCTTATTCATTGTCAAGCTAGCCCCCCTACTAGACCTGATTAGATCACTCAACCTCACCTGCTACATCTATGCAGATTGCATGCAAATCTTTCTAAAAATGGATGACCCTGAAGCCCTCTACAAGTCAAAACGTGATGATCGCCTCCATGCCTTAAATACATGGATGATAACTAAGCACCTAAATCAAAAACACATAAAAGGTCATGAACAGCGAACATTGGTACAATACATGAGGAGAGATTAAAAACCCAGGAGTAACCATGGATTCAAACTTATATTTGATACCACAGGTCAACAAGGTCACAAAGGACACCCTCACACAATAAAAACATTACAACACCTCTTCCCATGCTTTGGATACCTACAAAATCTACACTCTGTCCTCAAAATCATAATCTGGAAGCTCAACTATGTCCACCTGTTACAACTATGCAAATTATACAGATATCTTTTTTAAAACAGATGGCCCTGAAGACCTCTACAAGTCAAAACTTAATGCTCACCTCCATGCCTTAAATACATGGATGATGACTAACGACCTAAATCTCAACACAAAAAAGATCATGAACTGTGAACATTGGCACAAACCACCCTACTGCCATATTGCCCAAGGAACTCAACGCCTCTCCAACTACATGAGGAGAGATAACAAACCTAAGAGTAACCATGGATTCAAACTTATATTTGATACTGTAGGTCAACAAGATCACAAAGAACACCTTCTACACAATGAAAACATTACAATACTTCTTCCTATACCTTGGATACCAAGAATAGCTACAATCTATACTCAACCTCATAATCTCTAAGCTTGACTATGTAAACTACCTGTAGCTCAGTGTCCCAAGGTTCATCATATGCAAAATACAACAAATCCAAAATGCTGCTGCAAGACTCCTTCTCCTCCTCCACCCCAGAGAATACATGATCCAAGTCTTAGACAAGTAATTTTCAAGGCACTTCCCATCATATACAGAGAATCCCATGGGAAAAATCACTACACTTACAAAGTCAATTCAAACAATACAGACAAACATGACACTACACTCTAGTCTTGCACAAAAGATCATCATATTACCTTAGTAAAATACATTTGTATGAAACTCTTCTTCTTCAATGCAAGTCACCACGCTATGAAACTTACTACAAGCCAAAATTCATACCCAGAACAGTAACATATTTTCTAGTGCAATCTGCAGTCCTCAGAATTTCAACAGCCTGATCAGCACACTCTCCTCATGATGGTAAACACATGAACAACTTTCGGTAAGTCATGAAGAGTTGACCTGTGTCTTGCCTGTGTATTATATAGTAATGTAAATTTAGACAGCTCTCCTGGCCCGCACTAAGACCAATACTATAATACACAGCAGTTGTACAAGATTCCCAATGTCCCATATACTGCTTGGTGCTCTTACACTCACATAAAACAGAACCTCTACAGGTCATATCTAACCCTCAGTACAGTACCCATCCACAGCAACAAACTACCTATCATCAAATGAACAGGTCTGGAATAACTGAACCTACTCCCACATACCACTGGCCACCTGAGGACTCTAGTTTAGTCCACTACTGCAGGCCCCTACTAAATACATAATATGATATATAGAATGAATATAACACAGTCCTTTCCAGTACATGTTCTGACCATCTCCCCCTCCAACCCATGCCTGTTCAGTATCATAAACACAAGCCTAAAAGCAGAATGGACAACCATGTACAGTAACCAGCTTAATAAACTTTGATGACACAAAATACCATGAAAGAACCTGCTGAGCTCCACAAAGCTGCCAGCTTACTGAAAACAATCAACTTTGTGCATATCTCTCACACTTCATCCATAGCACTGCTAAATGCTGCACCCCATAACACTACAGCCCACTTTGGTGATCATCATTTGTGAAATGTAGTTACCTCCCACATACAATGAAAACAAAGATAACACCCTTACAACCATGTATCCTGCGCAGTGTTGCGGGTGACTCATGTAGAGGTACTTCAGCGTCCCACATAGGGGTATTAAATGCTGTATACATGTTAAAAATACAAACAGAAGTTGATGGATGGTGCTGAATGACGTGGATGGATGTTGGCAATAAGTCCATGGTTTCCTTGTTAAGCAGTTCAAAATAATAATTTTCAATAATGTCAATATTACAGGTCTCCATGTTGTGGCTATTTTATTCTCAACACCGCAGTATGAATATCAATTATGCAGGTATGTAAATAGAATATCATTTAAATTGTTGGTTAAGGTTCACAATAGGGCGTGGCTTAGGAGCCGTCGGAGATGGCCGCTGCTTCAGAGAGCTCTGCGGCAGTGTAGGACGGCGGGAACACTCCAGGCTTATAATTCCACCGTTGGATCACAGGAACAAACGCCCATACGTCGGAACCTCTGCTCCATCTAATGTGACCTGCGCGGAGAACCGGGTGAGCGCAAAAGATGAACTTCTGACTCTTTTTGCCGGCCGCGGCGCGAATACAGTCGTGGCCGCCATTTTGTTTTATGTCATCAAGCGCTCCTCGCGTTTTTCCCGCCTGAGGCGTCTCAAAGTTGTTTCTGTCAGGAAATAATGCCGAATTCTGACACCTTTACTCTCCGAATACCTCACATGGTTTCCACCTGAAACTTTGAATTTTGAGCAATTTCCTCTGTCATTGCAAGGTTATTATGCTCTTCAGTTCGTTATTGCTCTAAAAATGCGCATTAAGTGAAATGAACTGCTCAGTCTGCACACCGGACTCTTCAATACCTAACAGTTCAGTGTTTTATCGTTTGTAGAATCGGGCAATGTTCCCTTCATGACGCAGCGTTTGTTTCCAAGTGCATTGTTAATTCATTGAGGCTTAGTCTTTTCGTCTGTCAATCATCAGCTTCAATACTTTTAAAACTCGGCAATAATCATTCCCAAGGTTTACTCCTCATTATTGTTCAGAGAGACTGGATATCAAAATACTCCATGGCAATGCCTGGCAAGCCTTCTAAAAATACCAAAGGTGCATCCTTGGAGGACCACAGCCCTTTTAGTGTCCTGCAAGATAGCAGGGAAGAGGATAACACGGAATCTGTCTCAAGGGACTTTGGTCCCTCAGCATCTCGTCTTTGCTCCAAACAGGGTTCCAAGATACCCTCAGCGTCAACCTCCACATCAGGCAAATGAGCGAAAGTGAATCCACCTTCACCTACTAACTCTTCGACCGTACTCTCCATGGAGCTCTTACTTGAAGAAATTCGGGCACTTAAACCTCATATGGAGGAAACCAATACCCGTTTACAGAGTCTTGAAGACAATTGGTCTCACACTGAAAAAAGAATTGATGGCCTAGAGAAACGAGTTGACTCTGTTCAGGAAATCACGGGTCAAATTCCCCTTATGCATAAGGAGATTACACAGCTTCAAAAGCAGATTGAAAATTTGGAAAATCGTAACAGGCGTAACAACTTACGCATTTATGGTCTGGTTGAGGGTCTCGAGGGGTCTAATCCAATATCCTTTTTTCAGTCCTTTTACCAACTCTTCTTGGTCTTCCTGAATCTCCAAAATTGAACATACAACGAGCACACCGATTGGGACAGAACTCTCGTACTTCATCTCCCTCAGTGAAACCTAGGGGCATTATCATATATTTTCTGGAGTATACAAACTTACTTACGGTCCTTCAAGCAGCTAGACAACGAGGAAGAATTTCTTGGAATGGTTCTAACCTCTTTTTTGCCCAGGACTACGCTAAACTAACAGCTGAGCGTCGGAAAAAATTCTTGGACATGAGACCTGCACTTCGTAATTTGAATGCTCGCTATGGCCTGTTCCATCCTTGCCTCTTCAAGGTGACCTACAACAACAAAACAACAAATTATGAGGATCCAGCGCTTCTCCAAGAGTTTTTGAACTCATGTACAGCTGACATGGACATAACTCGGCCATAGATGGCTAACTAAGTTAAATATTGACTGGTGTCCTATGTTGTGTTCTTCTTTGGGATGTACCCCATTCTTGTTGTATTGTGTTAGTATGCTGTGCTGTCATATGTTTCATTAATATGTTATTTTTCTTTCCTATCAGGTTCCAATCCTGTGATCCCTCATCTTGATGTTCTCTTCATTTTTCCTGGATGATGTTCCCCTTGCCGTTTTCATCCTGTGGGCCTCTGTTCGGCGTCCTACCTCCCTCATGTGGCTTCACCTTCCCTGCGTCTATTGTTTTCTGTGGTATGTTCTTTTGTTATCGTACTTTGCTATCAATTGTGTGATCTGTTTTATTAGTTGTGTTTCTTTTGGTAACTTTCCTTTTTTTCTTCCCCTTTTTGTCACTTACTTTTCATTATTAATTGGTCTGTCTCTTATCTTGCATACTCACCTACGTTTCTACCTAGTTTTTGTCTCTTCTCCTATTTTATATATATCTGTATCTCTATCTATTTTTTCTTCATGTCAGGTTTTCACACTTTTACTTTCACTTATATGATACAAATTTTCAATTATTGTTATAACTGTTCTTATCCAATTTTAGAATTTAATATAAATATTTAGATGTCGTTAAATATCATAACTTGGAATGTTAAAGGTTTGGGCTCTCCCATTAAACGTCAGCGAGTGTTATCACATATTGCAAGTTTAAAAGCTGATATAGCTTTACTACAAGAAGTTCATGTGAAAGATACTAAGATAACCAAATTAAAACGTCACTGGGTAAGTCACGTCTTTGCATCACCAGGTACAGGGAAACGGAATGAAGTGGCTATTCTCTGTCATAAGAGTTTAGATGTTCAATTGTTAAATCAAGATAATGATTCTGATGGTAGATGGGTAGCAGTGTCTCTAAAGATTAATAAGATTCCTTTAACTATTGTTAACATATATGCTCCCACTAATCAGGATAAACAGTTTTGGCCCCATCTCCTGTCCTGTCTGATGCAACATACTGATGAATATTTAATCCTAGGTGGCGATTGTAATATGGTTATGGATTCCTTTATCGACAGAAGGTCTAACTCGAGGTTCTCCCACTCCCCTATGCATGCTCAGTTTACCTCCTCTATTTCACAAAGGTCTCTTGTGGACTCCTGGAGACTCTGTCATTCCACTTTACAAGAATACACCTATTTTTCACCTGCACACTCATCTCAATCTCGGATAGATTATCTTTTTGTTTCCAAAGCTTTAGTTCAACATATTTCCCATTCTGACATAGGCGCTATACTAATCTCCGACCATGCCCCGGTATCTTTGAGTTTAGATTTACTCCCCCGGTTAAGGGTACTAGGCGTTGGAGGTTTAATAATTCACTTTTATTAGATTCTAAATTCACGTCTGCCTTTCAGGAATTTGCGGATACATTCTTTACAGATAATGAATCTCCTCAAACATCTCCTCAACTTATTTGGGATACCTTCAAATCTGCCTCTAGAGACTTCATTATTTCGTTCATTGCACAGAAACGACGTATATCCTCTCACTCCATACTGGCACTTAACTCACAAATTAAAAAATTGGAGCATTCCTATTACACAACCAAAAATCAATTCACTTTGAATGCACTTATCAAAGCCAAACTTTCGTTTAACAAACTTTCAACGGATTCCGCAAATTTGTATCTACTCAAATCCAGTGCCAAATATTATACTGCGCAGAATAAATCTGGCAACCTTCTTGCTAAATATCTTAAGGTTAAAAAGGAACGCGCTAAAATTGAATCTATTGTAACGTCTTCTAATAATATAGTTCATAAAGATGAAGATATCTTAGCAGAATTCACTAAATTTTATCAAAATTTATACACGCCAGAAACAACCCCCCATTTCAATGACATTTCGAAATACTTATCCTCCATTCCCTCACCATCCTTCCCGGATATTGACTTTTCCTCTTTAGAAGATGATATACAACCTAAAGACATTCTTACAGCCATTCAATCGCTTAAAAAGGGAAAAACTCCAGGGCCTGATGGATTTACAACAGAATTTTACTTACATTACTCTAACCTCCTTATTCCCAAATTGCATCAATTATTTGTATTTTTTATAACATCCCAGACATCTAGTGGTTCCTTTCAGGAGGCTTTGATTTGTCTTCTTCCCAAAGAACAGAAAGACCATACATTGTGTAAGAACTATAGACCCATTTCTTTAATCAATTTAGACTATAAGATTTATGCGAAAATTCTTGCTTTATGTTTAGATAACGTACTGCCAAGTTTAATTGCTAAAGAACAATGTGGTTTCATTAAAGGTCGTCATCTATCTGACAATACCCGTCTCTTTTTTAATGTCCTTAGTAAATCTCAATCTTATAACCATTCATTAGCGGCAGTGGCACTAGATGCTGAAAAAGCATTCGATAGGGTGAATTGGCAGTTTATATTCTCAACATTGGCTTGGTTTGGTTTTGGCCCTAAATTTCTTTCTTATATTTCGCTATTATACTCGTTTCCTAGATCTTTTATTCTAGCCAATGGTCTTGTCTCTCCCTTTTTTCCCCTTTACAGAGGTGTCCGGCAAGGTTGCCCACTTTCTCCACTTTTATTTATTTTGGCATTAGAACCCTTTCTCATAAGAATTCGTTTAAATAAGAGTATCACAGGTTTTCCATATGCCGACAAACAGCTTAAATTTTCAGCATACGCTGACGACATTCTCTTATTTATTTCCAACCCCCAAACTTCCATACCGTTGTTTTTATCAGAAGTCTCAGACTTCGCTTCAGTTTCAGGTTATAAACTTAATATTGATAAATGTGAAATTCTCCCTTTGAACAAACATTGTTTTCATGCTGATTTTTAGTCTCCTCTTTTCATTGGAGCCCATCTCAGATTAAATACCTAGGCCTTAAATTCACGCCCTCTATTAAAGATACTGTGGCTCTAAATCTGAAAAATTTACAATTAACACTAAATAATTCTACGACAAGATGGCATCCCTTGTTTTTATCTTGGTGGGGTAGATTGGACTCTATAAAAATGATGCTAGTTCCAATAATCTTATTTTTCTTATCTAACCTCCCAATTAATATTCCTAAATCCTGTTATAAGACTATCTACAGTATCTTATCAAAATTCTTGTGGCAAAATAAGAACCCTAGGATGTCTCTATCCAAACTCAAGCAACCTAAACACCTAGGTGGAGTCAACTTTCCTGACTTCTCTTTGTATCATGAATCGTTTGTTCTTAAACACTCATCTTCTTTACTATCTGAAAATATAGGAGATTCCCTTTCCCAGCCCTTATGGGTGGAAATTGAAGCTTCTTTCATCCATCCATTCACTTTTGAAGAATTTGTGTCCATATCTCACACTCCGGCAAAGTTTTCCCTTCCTATTCTTAAAAACACATGTAGAATCTTTCATCCTCTTATATTAAGTGGCCTAGATGATCGTACTAGATTTTTACAGTCCGCAATCTGGTACAATAAGTATATTAAGATTAAGAATAGAACCCTTTTTTGGAAGGAGTGGTTGGACTCTGGTCTTAAATGGACTCATCAACTTTTCCAGGGTGATACTTGTATTCCTTTCTCTGTAAACCAAGCACGTTTATCCCTACCTCTTTCCTATCATTCTAAATATAAGTTGATAATTAAGGCTGCCCAGACCTCCTATGATACACTCACAACCTCATCTGCACATATTGATCCATCTCCCCTCGCACTCTCGTTTTTATGCTCTTCTCCTGCAGCTTCCCAGATTTATAAGAAATTAAGAGATACCCCTGTGGTTCGTAATAAGTCTAAAACGGAAAACGACTGGGAATCTGATCTACATACATCCTTTTCTACCTCAACATGGGAAAAAATTTGGATCAAAATAAGGAAGTCCTCTAGAGCAGCAAACACCACACAAACTTTATTTTTCATATATAATAGACTTTTGATCACTCCAATTAAGTTGCATCATATAGATCCTGATATTTCCTCTACTTGCTGGTCTTGCCAGGCCCCTGAGGCTGACCTTAAACATATGCTATTTACATGCCCTCCTATTCATGATTTTTGGCTCAAGGTGTGGCACCAAATTAACAAAATCTATCACACCCAATTTCCTTTTTCTTTTTTACACATTTTTCTAGGTAGCATCTCAGAGATATGGGCATCTTCTACCATTAATGTCTCCATTGTTGACTTACTTATAGCGGTGGCGTTTCAACAAATCACTAAGTCATGGAAAAATGCATCTAATGTTTCATTTCAGGCCTGGTGGTACGGAATCTGTTATAATCATAGGTTAGATAGAGCTTATGTTCAACCAATTACTCTTGCTATTAAACGAGATTTGCTGTGGCTACCCATTACTACTTTCCTAGATGTATCTGCCCAATCTTTACCCCTACATCGTCCTCTTCTTGAGGAAGTGTCCAAACCTCCTTGAACTTTATAATATCTACTGGTTATATCACTTGAGCTGTATTTTAGGTATAAAGTAACTTGTTAGGATAAGCGCTAAGTTAATTCGAATTTGTATTTTATTGCATGACCAATTATACTATGTGATATGTTTTTCCTTACACCTGTTTCCTCTCCTTCCCCTCCCCCTTTTCCTTGCTCTTGCTTTTTATTGTGTATTGCATTTATTCACTGTACTCTTTGTAAATTCATTTATTCATATTCAATAAACTTCCCTTTAAAACTTAAAAAAAGGTTCACAATAGCTTGCATTCAAGATTTCATGAGCAGATCTTGAAGCAGGAGAATGCCTGTCCTTGATTCAGTAAAATAATTGTTCAAAGAATTATATGAGATGCCAACAACCTCGAATCCCCATCCACTTGTGTGGAAAAGTCTTAATAAGATAGTGTACTTTGTTTGGCTATTGCAACACAAAGGATTGGGCTCATTCACACACCCCCTGCAAATACAAGCTAGTTTTTCTGAAACCAAATAAAATACAATTATTATCTATTGAAATTTAGTATATGCAAAATGATCTTGCTTAATTCAGTGTGAATAGTCTAAACACCTGACTCGAGATTTCTATTTAGCACGTCGAGAATATCAGCAATAGGTCCTCATTGTGAGTGCTCAAGGCCCATGGCGTTACCACTTGCATTGCTTCTTCACCTGTTATTAATGGAGAGCATCAAAAATACATATCGCCGTATTACATGGACATTCTCTATAGGCCAATTTGGAATATCGTATAACATTCAGAAATCAGTGCTATTGAAATGATTGCCACAAATGAACAAGTAATTCTGAGCCCTTTTCTGGGGGCAGAGTTTCCAGGGTTGACCTGAAGGATTTTAATCTGTAAAAGAATGCACTGTTACAATGTATGCTACTAGCAGGGGCGGCTCCTCCGCTATGGCTGAGGAGTGTTGCCCCACTGTTTTGTTGTCATTTTATTTTTACTTCTAGCCAGCTGAGTCGAGGGCAGGGCCAGGCCACAACATCACACAGCAGCGAGAGTGGTAGTAGGCACTAAAAGTGCGCTTGTCGGTTTGGCAGGCCAGCCCCACCGACATGTGCACTTGGATATCTCCAGGCTGTTCCTTGGAGATATCATAGAGCTCAGGGGCACAGCGTCCAAGACCCTGCTGGAGCACAAAGCTGGCCCGCTCCACCCAATCCCAGTGCTTCTTTCATGCTGGAAGAAGCACTGGGATTGGATGGGGTCTGGGAGCCTGTGCCCATGGGAATCATAGTATCGGGATGGGAGTAGAGGAGCAGCGCGGCGCGGGAGCAGAAGATCACAGCGGCTGGTGGAAAAAGGGAAGTTAATATTTTTATTTTATTTTTATTTGTATCCCGCCCTCCCAACTTGGATTAGCAGCAGCCGCCCCTGGCTACTAGCTGGGACGACCTGGTACTAGCAGTGTGTGAAATTCATGTCATTCAGAAACTGTATCTAAAATGCTGTGCAATAATGAGAAATCCAAAATCAGCATTTGGCGATATAATTCAGTGTGAATATGTCCTCAGGGTCATGTTGTACCCCAGTATGCATTGCAGGCTGAAACACTGGAAAATTGAGCAGGTATTGGTCTAAATAGCTCAGATAGTGCATATAACACTTAAACCGACATTAAAAAATCTCTTTATTTCTAAGCTAATTCTGTTAGTAATTTTGCCTGTCCTGTCATTATTGCAGTTTTGTAGGCATGTCCAGGTTTTTGCAGGTCTCAGGTCAAAAGCTTCATGCAGGGCCCCATGAAGCACAACCATCTGTTTCTAAGTTAAAAGCAAATGTTCTCCAGGAAAGTAAAAAATACTTCAGCTCCAGCATCTATTACCATCTAGTAGCAGTATTATTTATTAGCTGTGTAAGCTACCTCATCCTTAATTAACTAGGTAAATGCATTTGAAAATCTATAAATACATTTTGGAGCAGCAGTGCACAGCCTCCAATAAGCACTGTGCCTTGGGAATAATGCCCCTCTGACAGCCCTGCAATTCTATAATGGTGTCTGTCTTCTCTAAAAGGCAATGTCTTAGCTGTCAATCACAATCAGAAGTGTACATTGTTTTATCAAATTTGCATGTATCCACTAACAAACTGAGGGGCAGATTTATGAGCCCCCTGCGCCACCAGTACGTCACTTTTCGTGACGTACTGGTGGCGCAGGGGGCTGCTCCATATTTACAAGGAGAGGAAAAGCCACCTTGCGTGACTTTTCCTCTCCTTGTAAATACGGCCCCTTCACACGCAGCACTTTGCGGTGAAGGGGCGTTCCATGGGTGTTGCTGTGGGTGTTCCCACGCAACACCCATGGAACAAGACACATCTCCAGAGTTACGAAAAATTGTAACTCTGGAGATGCGTCTGAAAGCTACGCCACCCTAGAGGTGGCGTAGCGAGGCGCACCGAGGAGAAATGTTTTCATTTCTCCTCGTTTTTTCCTCTTTCAATGCGTGCTGCATTCTGCAGCACGCATTGAAAGAGGAAAATGGTTGTAGTGATTGTTTTTGTGCAGGAACGTTCCCCTTCCTGCACAAAAACAATCTCCCCACGACGCAGGCATTCTTGCACCATGGTGCAAGGGTGCCTGCGCCGGCGCACGGCTGCTGTTTGTGCGCCAGCGCAGGGGGAAGCACAAGGATGCAACATATTCTTGTAAATATGTCGCATCCCTGTGCTTCAAAACTAACGCAGCGCGGCGCAGCAAAATGACTTGCTGTACCCCGCTGCGTTAGTTCAACGTAAATCTGCCCCAGAGAGTCATTTTATTTTTCCGACTGAGATTCTGTATTTTGCGTTCTTTAGTGTATGCACTACAAGCATCAGAAGTTGGATTTTTCTAGGGAAAATATGAAAAAAACCTAATTAAACGCAATTTTGAGCACAAATTAAAAGGAAATATTACTAGTAGATATCAGCAAAATCCATGGCTTCCATAGTGATTGCAGTAGTAGATCCTCAATTGGAATTAAAAATGCCTTTTGTATTTGTTGTCCAGAAGAAGGAAACACCATGGTAATGATATTTAAATTCATAATTGGGAGCTCAGCAGACGAATGTACTAAGGAACAAATGTACGAATCATTCTTGCGGTCGGAAACAGTCGATCGGGCCATTTCCAATCGCAAAAATACTTTTACAAATGTACAAAACACAAATTGCGATTCGGTAACACATTACTAAATCGCGATTTGTGTTTGCGATATGGTATTTGGAAAGGGCGTTTTTAGGGCATCCCTTTCTAATACCGAATCTGAATGGTATGTACAAATGTTTTGCAACTGCAATGCAATCGCAAAACATTTGCACTTTGCCACCAACTCAAAGTCTCCAGGGAACCCCTTCCAGTTTGAGAATGGTTGAACAAATATTTTTTTAAAGCAGGCAGTAGTTCCACGGACCACTGCCTACTGTTAAAAAAATGTATTTGGGGCGTGGCCTAGACTCCAATGGCGTAGGACGCACGAAGGCTGAGCTCCGCTTTCCAGGGGCGGCCCGGGGCATAAATCAAGCGATTTAAGGCACGGGGGGCAAAGTCTGTGCCCCCCCACAGACAGCGTATAGCCCGCTGCAGACTCCTGGAGTCCTGGGAGGACCTCGACCCGACGTAGCGACCGGGAGAGCCGAGAGCGGTTGATCGCGGCGACCCCGTCCGCCATCTTGCCCGCACCGGAGTGTCGGCCCTAGACTGCGGGTGACGTGAGCGGAGCTGGACCTTGGCCGGAGGGGGACCTGTAGAGAGTTGCTTGCCCCCAGAGAACTTGCCTGCGGCGGTGGGCTGAGCTGAGGAGCCTGGCCCTGTCCTTTGAGAGCGGACTCCGGCCGGGCTCCTGAGGCCCCGCAAATCCATCGACGGAGACCGGGGAGGAGCGGAGCGATAGACGGAGGTGAGGAGGGTATTTGGCCCGGGGGATGGAGAGGCGTCCCTGAGAGGGCTGAAGACTGGTGTGAAAACCTGCGGCTGGGGGTGATATCCTCCCCCCCCCCCCCCCCCGGCTGAGCCTGAGGCCGTGGACCTCGTGGGCCCCTCCCCCATACAGTGACGGCCCGGAGAGGCCGGAGGAGCGGTGGTGTGCAGACCCAGAGGCCTAGTGGGCCCATCACACACGGCACTGAGACCCGGAGGGGATGGCCGGAGAGCTGGCCCCGAGCTGAAGGTGCATGATACCCCGCAGAGACTGCCCTGGTAGGCCCCTGCTCCTAGATACCTGACATTGAGGGTAGAGGACCCCGAAGCGTGGGGAGAGCTTGGCCGGGACAGCGGTGAGAGGCAGCAGGGAGGGCCCTGATTATTGGACTGGACTGGCAGAGGGGGTACCCTATACTGAGCTCGAGGGACCGGAGCGACTCGGGGGCCGGATCGGGCTCCTTCCCGTGCCCGAGCAAAACGGGCGGGAGGCTGCCCTAGGCTAAGCTGAAGGTGTCGGGGCCTCGCCGGAAGGCGACGGAAGTGAGTGGCCCCTACGAACTGAACCAAAGGTGGCTGGAGTGTGGGGTATAGACCCACGGGTCGGAACCTCCTGCCGGGACCGGCGAAAAGGGGGACTCGAGTTGATCCGAAGGGCAGACCCTGTGGCCGGGCCTGCGCAGCCTTGCCCTGCCACCGAACGGACTCGCGACGCATCGGCTGGGCGGGAGCGAGGAGGCCCCGGTTTGGAACCAAGCGAGGGCGAGAGGGCTCTGCACCCCGGCGCAGGAACCATGACTAAGCCAAAGACGGGGAAGGCCGCAGCCCAACTGGCGCCTAAAGATACCTCGGTGGCGGACCTGTGGGGAAAGCAAACCCCGGTAGCATCAGGGGATGACACAGCAATGACCTCCAAGTTGGACATGCTTGAACCAGGCGCCATTACACAGGCATTTATGTCTAGCTTCCTTCAGGACATCAAATCAGAGATCTCATCTCTTAAGCTAGAGGTCAAGTCCTACCTCACGGACATTAGACGAGACGTCGCCGAAATTGGCACTAGGGTGGATGATCTGGAGCACACACTCGACACGCGTACAGAGGAGCAGGAAGATCTTAGGCGCCGCGTCCAAACTCTGGAGGAGCAACATGTGGAACTCCAAATCAAACAGGAGGATTTGGAGAACAGGAGCCGCCGGAATAACCTCCGCGTCCGGGGTGTGCCACGGGGCGCAGAGGGACAGGACATAATGACATATGTCGCAGACTTACTGCATGCGGTCAGGGGAGATGAGGACTCCTCCCCACCCACGTTGGACCGAGCACACAGGGTGGCACCCCCGCGGGGAAACACCAACCTGATCCCAGACATCCTGACCAGGGTACACTTTTATACGGAAAAGGAGGCCATCCTCCGAGCGGCCAGGGCGACCGAAAAGCTGGAACACGAGGGACACGCCATCCAAATCTTTCAGGACCTATCGCCATTCACCTTGCGCCGCCGGAGGGACTTCCGGCCAGTCACTGCCAAACTGAGAGAAGCCAACGTCAAATATCAATGGGGCCACCCGTTTGCTCTGATCTTTCACTGGGAGGGAGGCGCAGGTCTCTGAGATCTCTTCGTGAAGCCCTCCAACTGCTGAACATCTCGTCTGGATCGAGGCCTTCCTCCCCCGGGCCCACGGAGCCGACGTCCCAGATCTCCCTCCGCCCTGAGTGGTCGAGGGTCGGGCGCCCCAGGGCTGGAACATCCGGAGCAGGGGGGACTGACCTACAAGCCAAACAGGACATTATCCAACACCTATGGAATATGGAGGCGCCACAGACTTCAACAAGAGAGGGCCTGAGATCGAGACCGCCTTCCCCCTTGGGGCTAGCGGGGGCAACTGATGTATGGTTGAGAGACATCCACGGACAAGTGGACTGGCAGAACATGCCCTTCGCGCCCCATTGTCAGAGGCTTCAGATGGGAGAAGGCGTTGGGCCACCTGGACTACTTGAACGAAGTATTGGGGCAATTAGGCGTATATACACTTATTAGGTTTTGTCTCACGATGAGGGTCAGGGGAGGCAATATTTGGCTCTTCCCCGGGAGGGGGACCATGCCCGCAAAGCACCACAATACCTTGCCGGGATGGGTCTAGCGCGGGTGGGATTTTGGGAGGGCTTATCTATGAGCGTTATTATAGGCTGCCGTATCCATGCCAGCTATACACTGGTATAGACTTGACGGGGGCGAGGGGCCCCTCCCCACACCAGGCGGTTAACCTAAAGGTGCCCGAGTTTTCTGGATCGCCCAAAAGCTTGGAGGGCAGGGGCGCCGGGGTGCGTTATTGAGCTCCGGATATATCCCGGGGGGGGTCCTCCTGTGGCTCCATCTGGGGCGCATTTCTCCCCGTTGCTACCGCGACGGGTCGCCCCTGGGGGTGGATGGCTCTTGCCCCCAAGGTAGTCTGAGACCTACCCCGCCATTTCCTTAGTCCCCAAGGGGAGTGACTTCCCCAGAGCCGCCCTGGTTCACACCATTGGGCTGCTCCTGGACTGGAAAGGCCCTGTTGGGCCCAGTTGGCCCTTTAGATATTTAGTAAATTTTCCATTCTGGGAATCTTCCCCTCTTCTATTTCTTTCCTTATTCCCTTTCTTTCTCTGGACTCGAGGGGAGGGCCCCGAACCGCAGCGAAGGGCCAGGGCTCCGAGACTGGCAGCCTTGGGGACACCAGGTACAATAACTCACACTCCGCCCCTGGGGGGGATTCCACGCTTGCTCCAACATTTACAGTGGTTGTCGATTCAGGCTCTGACCAGAGAGAGATGGGACTCCATCAGTCCCGACCAACGCATGCCTTTCCGGGTACAGATCAATGGCTCAGCTTAAATGTCTCTCCCTTAATGTCAAAGGCCTAAATGCCCCGAATAAGAGGGGACAGATCTGGCGCTACCTCCAACTTCAGGACCCGGACATTGTTTTTCTCCAAGAGACCCACTTACTACGGGCCGATACTGTTCACATGTCTCACCCTAAATTCCCCCTACGAATATGGGCGTCGGCAACATCTAAGACAGCAGGGGTGGGGATCCTTTTTAAAATGGGTCTCTCGGTGAACATAGAACGCACCGTCCGGGATGCGGAAGGTAGATCTCTTAAGCTCCAGCTATCAATACAGGGCAGACAGCTTACCCTCCTTAATTTATATGCACCCAATCAGGCACAAGATGCCTTCATCCGCCACCTCCTCCACACCTCCCTCTCCAAGGAAACTAATCCTATCATCCTTGGGGGTGACTTTAATCTAGTTTGGGACCCCACCATGGACCGCACCTCCCCCTCTTACCAGGGAGTAGGGGCTATGTCTGCCGCTCTCAAACGAGATCTGGAAGCTTTGGGCCTGGTAGACGCTTGGCGCTATAAGGAACCGGACACACGGGACTACACTTTTTACTCCCATGTGCATCGCTCGCACTCCCGCATAGATTACCTTTTTCTATCCCACGCACTCATTCGCTCCCTAGAAACAGTAGGGATTTCAGATATCTCTATTTCGGACCACGCTCACTTAGAGATAACCTTGTCCGCCTTGGGCCGACCTTTGAATTCCGCCCCGCGCTGGCGACTCCCCCCGCAGGTGCTCCGCGATCAGGTGGATGTGGCCGAGCTCAGACAAGCTATACAATCATACTTTGAGGCCAATGACCTCCCGGAGACCACAATACCTATGCTGTGGGATGCCTTCAAGGCCACGATCAGGGGCGTTATCACTTCCATCTCTATAGCCCGCAGGCGGGAGTCTCGCCTGGTGGAAGACAATCTCACCCGTGATCTTAAAACCATGGAACAACAAAATCGGAACGCGCCTAATACCGTCACAAGCAAGAGATTAGCCTCCCTTCGGGGTCAGCTTAAGGCTCTCCGGGTGAACAAAGCAGAGCGGTCTCTCTTGACTCTTAAGCAGAAGTTCTATGGAGGGGGCAACAGGGTGGGATCCATGCTGGCGCGTCGTCTCAGGAATCAGATCTCTAAGGGTCATATCGCAAAAATAGTCCAAAGTGGGGGGGGCTGGGCTACATCCGAAAAAGCTAAACAACAGGAGTTTCACGCCTTTTTCTCCGAACTATATGGTCAGGGGGAGACTAGGAGAGACCAGGTAATTCCCTTTTTAGCTACTTGCGCCTGGACGCCACTGACCCCCTTCATTAAAGAGCAATTAGAGGAACCTATCCTAGCGGCGGAACTCCTCAAGGCCTTAAAGGGTATGCCAGTGGGGAAGTCCCCAGGGCCTGATGGCCTAACACTGGCGTTTTATCGCCTCTTCCTCCCCGAACTTCAGGCCCATCTATTGCGCCTATTTAACTCATTTGCGGAGGCGGGGTCGGTGACGCCGACTATGGCAGAGGCGGAGATAATCCTTATCCCTAAACCTGGGAAGGACCCCACGGCATGCGCCTCTTTTCGGCCTATCTCCTTATTAAACGTAGATGTCAAACTATATACCAAAATCCTCGCCCAAAGGATAGGCCCTCACCTCCCGGGCCTGATAGAACCCGATCAGGTGGGGTTTGTGAGGGAGAGACAGGGAGCGGATAATATTCGCCGAGTAGCCCACCTGGTGCAAAAGACACAGCATTATAATACACCGGCCTTTCTGCTCTCCCTGGACGCCGAAAAGGCTTTTGACCGGGTGGACTGGTCCTTTCTGCGGGCGGTCCTACAACGCGTGGGACTCGGACCGACTATGACTGCGCGCATCATGGCGCCGTATGCGGCGCCCTCGGCACGGATCCGAGTAAATGGTCTTCTCACTCCGTCCTTCCCCATCAGCAGGGGTACGCGTCAGGGGTGTCCGCTCTCACCCTTACTGTTCGCTCTTGTGGTGGAGCCCCTGGCGATCGCTATCAGGCAGTCGACAGAAATTCGGGGAATACACATAGGAGGAGTAGAACATAAAATTGGCCTCTTCGCAGATGATCTTCTCCTGACATTAACGGAACCAGCAAGCTCAATACCCGCACTATTGGACATTCTTTCCCAATTCGAACTGATATCGGGTCTTAAAATTAATCTTTCCAAATCGCAGGCACTTAACCTCACTCTCCCCCAGCTACAGCTGGATAACCTAGGTTCAGTTAACCCGTTTCAATGGGCTACACATTCCATACGATACCTGGGGATTAACGTTACTGCTACCCTAGATACCTGGACTGGAGCTAATTGGCCGGCATGCAGGACGGCTGTCCGGGCTGAGCTCCGACGCTGGAAATCACTCCCAATTTCGTGGCTGGGCCGCTTAAATGCAGTTAAAATGGCGATTTTGCCAAAGGTACTATACCTTTTCCAGACTCTCCCCACGCCGATCCCCCAGAGAGATATCCAGAACCTCCAACGGGATCTCACGGCGTTCATCTGGGGGCGGCAGGCCGCGTTTCTCCACACGGGTCCTGTTGCTACCTCGAGACAGGGGTGGACTGGCTTGTCCCGATCTGCTCGTATACTACTGGGCCTCACACTTGCGATACATATCGGAATGGTCGGTTCGCGAAAGCGAAAAACACTGGTTCCATATGGACAGGGCAGTGGCGTGTCGCCCACTGTGGGACCTGGCCTGGATTAGACGGGGGCCAGACATCGAAGTGCATACATAGCTACTCCAACCAAGACGGTCTTGGAGATCTGGGATAGGATCGCAGTACCCCGTGGGCTCACTACATTCCCCTCTCCCAACACATCAATAGCGCTCAACCCGGATTTCCCGCCGGCCCTACCCCTAAAGTCGTTTTCGGCTTGGGCGGCTGGGGAGTGCCGGGTCATAGAACAACTTTTTGAGAACGGTATCTTTAAATCTTTTGACCAGTGCAGACGGGACTTCAACCTTCCAAAAACCACGAACATGGAGTACTTTCAGATCCGGCACTGGATCCGGGCCCCCTCGTACATGGAGGGAGCCACGAGGCGCCTAACACCTTTTGAAACACTGGTCCGTGCTTTTGACGGTTCCCGGGGGCTGATTTCCCGGACCTATAAAGTGCTTCAACACTCACATTCGGTGCCCCCACACACCTATCAGCGCCAGTGGCAGACGGACACCGAAGGAGACATAGACTCGGACCAATGGGAACAGTTATGGCGCGATATCCCTCGTATCTTTAAAAGTATAACACAACAGGAATCGGTCTATAAAGTCATGACTCGCTGGTACTATACTCCTCTTAGACTCCAGAAGATGTACCCGGGCTTCACCCCTCTATGCTGGCGATGCCAGGCGGCCCAGGGTTCTTTTCTTCATATATGGTGGACTTGTCCACTCATTCTCACCTTTTGGAGAGAGGTGATGGGCCACGTTGGAGAGGTAGTGGGATTCCCCTTGCCAAATGACCCGAGGGTGGTTATACTGGGACTCCGACCGACGGCTATTCGAGCAATGAAACACACGGACTGGCATCTGATATTCCACATGTTCACTGCCGCTAAGCAGGTCATTGCCATACATTGGAAGAAAACGTGCTCCCCCTCGTCCTTGATCTGGCTTACTCGCCTCTGGCATGTGATGGCAATGGAGCTCCTCTCCCATAGGTTGGCAGGTACGGATGCTAAATTCGACCGCATTTGGCTGCCACTGGTCTCGCATCTCTCTCGGCTGGAGCATACACGATCGGTGCCCCCCAGGTTGAGAGCCCTCCAACTCTTTGCGGACCCCATACTTCCACGAGGGGAACCCTATGAGGAAGACACACAGTAGGGAGAACAGGGATGCAGTCCCCTCAAATAAGCCCACAAACATGCCACGGGAGAGCCCTAGGCCCCTTCACTTCCGAAGAACTGATGCACGGAGATACCTCCCTGACTATCCTTTCATCTCCTCTTTTCTATCCTTTCTCGTTTTTCTAATATCATTTTAACTATCCCTTCTTCTTAGTTGATTTTCCAGACATAGACAGAACAATGACCGTTTCAGCTTACTGGTCGCGGACACCGCAACTAATACCTCCGAATGTAGAGCCTAGGTGAAGCCACATTGAGGGACATTCTATCTAGAAGGGGTGCCCTGCCGAACACATACCGCGTCTTTAGGAGCCAAGATCTTTTGGCCCTGAGAGATACACTACCACACTATAGGTGCATACATGGGGAACAACGACCTTACTAAGGATAACAAATACAGAGATTAAGGGTTTGCGCTGGAGGTTGATTGTAAGAAGTAAACTGCCTGTTTCATGTTATTGCACTATCTCTAAAAATTTAGCTGTTGTTTTTGCTGCAGTTGGAAGTTATTTAAACTGAATCTCTTACATCGCATCCGGACAGTCGCTCTGGTAAAAACGCCCACTATAACGGACGCTGTAAGATTGTTCTTACCATTGGCAATGTTTTGTTACCCTGAGCCGTCCTATATCATACCATGCTCGTTATCTGTCATATTAATGGCTTTTGTCATATGAAAATTTAATAAAAGAGATTTAAACAAAAAAAAAAAATGTATTTTTTTGTTTTTTTTAATGCATCCCGTTTTCCTTTAAGGAAAACAGGCTGCAATAAAAAAGATTGCTGTATTTAAAAAACAATCACAGACATGGTGGTCTGCTGGCCCCAGCAGGCCACCATCCCTGTGATTTTTTCAATTACCAATGTGTCCCAAACTGAGACCTATCTCATTAATATTCATGAGCTAGGTCTATTTGCCACCCACTGGGAATCACAAAAAGTGTAAAACACACTTTAGCGCATTAGTGATTGCGAATACCAAATCGCGATTGGCAAAAATTTGCTATTTGGTAACCACAAACACTAATGTTAGTACATTTGGCCCTTAGTCTTTTGTCAAAAAATCTCCAATTTGCCCATTCACAGCCTTTGCAACTGCAAAGGGCAAGTCACAATTTCCAAAGCAAGCACTGCGAATTAGAAATTAATTTTCAACTTTGAAAATGCCCTTTTCGACCGCTTGCATTTTGATAGGTAAAGGGTGTATGAAATGGGCATCCCCCTCGTTTCAGCTGGCTGTGAAATTCGTGCCCTCCTTCTTTTGAATCACAGTGGAATATAACAGTGGTTGCCAACCACTCAAGCCACTGTTCTGACACTGGCTACCTAAAGGCAAGGTGTCCAGTTCATAAAGTGTACGTATTGTATAGCTTCCGCCCTGTGAATGTCAATTTGAAATCGAGGGAGTAGACAGTGTGCTCCCTTCGACTTCATTCTCTAAATGCTAACTTTTATTTTTAAAAACAGAGCGTTGTGCCTTTAAGATGGAGGGGTCAGCTTACAAAAAACGAATTGGCATTCCGTGAATACGGATACAGGTATGGAACTTTTCCAACTGGGTAGAGTGTTAGTCCTCTATCCATAGACCGGTAAACCACTTAGTGATGAGCTTTGTGGGCTTTATGAGTTAATACTCCACAGAGAGTCATGAAGAACACATCCACCTGCACAGACACCAGCAAAACAGTTAAAAACCATCGAGCACACTTAAGCAGTAGCAGCAACAGATAAAATAAAGTCCATCGCTTAAAGTGCACTTGTGTGTAACAAAGGTTCAGATAGGGCCATTTGGTCCTTGCACAGAGTTGTGTGAGGATAAGGCACCCTGTTGGGAAGGTGGGTCACCAGTAGGCCAATCAGACACGAAGAGTTGCAGAGGATGAAGCACAGCTCACCTCCACCTGCGAAGGCATGAGAGAAACTGGTACATAATTCCTAGCACTCTTAACCGGTGGGAGCAAGAAATATAAAGATCTTCGCTTAAATTACACGTGGGTTCAGTTAGCGCTCATTGCATCACTGTCAGAACCTTTTGCATGGCAGGACATCAAGGAACAGGGAACAGGGAAAAGGATATGATGAAACACAGCCCTCTGCCACGTGATGGGCGTGGGGATCTTTCCTCAGCTGCTGTAGCTCCAAGCTCCTGCAGTATCCATTTCTGCTCTTTTCATCTAGGAGCCCCTCAGCGTCACTAACGTTGACTTATTATTGACTGCATTATACTGTAGCCATCTTGTGTACATATACTAACTTTGGGCCTGATTATGACCCTGGCAGTGCGGGAACCGCTGTCGCTTTTTGGCAGTCGGACAGCCCGCATACCTGGCGGTCTGACCGCCGGATTATAACGTGGGCAGCAAGATCGCCTCCAGCCTGCCGCCACTACCAAGATCCAAGCTCCCATGGCAGTGGTAGTGGGGACAGAGGCGTTCAATGTTGGCGGTGTCGGCATGGGCACCGCCATGGGAATTGTCACCTGCCTTTCCGCCGATCTTTTAACGGCAGGGTCACTGCCATGAAAAGGTTGGCAGAAAGGCAGGTAAAGGGTCACAAAAAGGGCCCCAGGTTGAAGAAGCCCATGCGGACTGTGGCCGGGGCCCATGTTGTGCCCCACATGCGTGCACTGTTGGTGTGCACACTGTTTGCCATGCACGACATGGTGCCTGGAGTGTGCCTAATTTGCAGGAAGCACAGCAGTGTGGCGGGCATTGACTTCAGCCTCTCTCCTAGAACCAAAGCATGCCACCACCGTGGCTGAGATGCTGACCCACCACCAGACCAACAGTGATGTTGTAATGTGGTGGTCAGGAGGCTGCCGGCTTGGTGGCGTATTACCAACCACCACCACGGTGAGCTGACTGTCCTCCCACCAATCTCATAATCTGTCCCTTTGGCAGTATATTCATGAACTGAAAGGTATGGCTGAAAAGTATATTTTATGTGGCAGCTGCTTTCGCCATATTTCATTGCTAGTGTTTACCATGCCACAGTTTATGCTTTTTTTGCCCATCCTTTCAGTTGCAGCATAAAAGAAGAAATCCCATTAGCACTGTGAAGAATGACTCTTTCAATATATTTGTTCAACACATTATTGCCCTGTTCCTCATATTGGTCCAGTGGTCCATTGGTCCAGTGGCGAGCATAACTCAGGAGCTGCTATCTATACTGGTGTTACAGTTCTGTAATAAAAGAGGCAGGAAAAGACACCCTTCAAAAAACATACATGCAGCAAGATTTTGACTAATACATACCAATACACATGAAAAATTGCAGTAGCCAAAGGTGTGATCGACATCTTCCAGGGGAAATATTTTGAAAGCAATTTTGAACACTAATTCAGCATAGCGAAAGATTAAATAAAATCTAATAAGATTGCTCTTAAATTTGTGCTGATAGCACATTTTCGGAGTGGTTGCTTTTTTGTCAGACATAACCCATTAGCTGGTGCATTAACACCAGCGAGGTGAAGGTGTTTAGGTCAAAGCCACAGTAGTGCAAGAATTTGCAGACAACCTAAGGACGTTTGACAAAATTAGAAGATCATTCATTAAAAAGTTATGTTGGACGTGAACAGAAGTACTTTTTCTGTGTGAACAGTTTTCTTCCTTGTAGGCCCTTTCTGGTAATTGAGATGATGTGACATGAAAGTTTTATAGCCCCTTTAAAGAACTACAGAGCACATTATAAGTTTAGATGTTATCTACAGTGAAGGTTCCTGGTGTGCTCGTGGGTAATTGGAAAATAGAAATCTCACTCACCGTTGTCTCCAACCATGTGTGAACTCTGATTTATGTTGAATGCTCCAGCAAGAAGTTCTTTTGTAACAAGTCTTCATCTTGATACATAAAATCAATACGTTGTTAACATCTTGGTCCATTCCCCATTTGTCTTGGAGGAGACGCTTGGACCCATTACAATGATGATTGTATACGATATTTCGAGGGAATTATAATACCTCTAAGTATTGCCATATCAAAACTTAAAAATACGAAATCGACAGTTGGTGTCTGTTTTCCACATTTTAAAACATATCACACAAATTTTATTAATAAATAGGTCACAAAATCCCCCTCCCTTACACATAATAATGAAGCAGGCATGGATGTCAATTAAGGAAATTGCCAGAGATAGTAGAAGTTACTTAACATACTTTTTGACCTTAATGACATCACAGGAAGGGACATATTACCCTTGACCCTGATTTTTTTCAAGAAATCATTTCACATGATTGTAACCCTTTTGACATCACCTTATTTGACATTGCACAGTTTTATAATAATTGCATCAATAATATAACAGCACAACACAGACACATTTCAATTTCAGGTGCCACCTATATATGGTTCTGACTTGATCTTGAGTTTTGATACTTCTCAAGTGTAATACTTGCCCTGAATTGTAGGAAATGAAGAAGTGAGTAAACCAGACCTCTGCTAGGGGTTTATCACCTCCAGAATTTGTTTTAAAAGAATGGGGTCTAATAGTACAGTTTAAAGTACAATTTTTGCATAAATTTGCTAAAAGGCCATAGCCTCTGAAAAGGATACTCATTAACTATTTCAATACTTTCATGGAGTGCTAAGCCACTAAAATCTGACACTCTCCAGGAGTTTAAAAAAAATGTGCTATGTGAGCCCTGTATGTCAACAATTATCTCCATTGTGTTAGGATAAGCACTTTTTATTGGGTGCCCCCCAATGTGCCAGTGCCAGCATTTGGTAAAATATGCCAACAATATACCATATCTTACCCTTATTTTTATAAGTACCTTGATACGTCAGGGCCAGAATTTTGTTATGTTTTTCACCCACCCACATGTCCGGATGTCCTCCTTCGTGGCCAGAATTACCTCCAATATGCTAGTACCCAAATTTTTCCATGGGTGCCCCAATGCTAAGAATTTTCCTCAAGTTTGCAAGCAATTTTCCATTGATGCTCTATTTGCGGGGAATTACCTCTTGTATGCCAGTACCAGTATTTTACCATATGTGCCCCTTATGCCAAGAATTACCTCCAGTATGCCAAGCCAGTATTTTTTTGTCACAGTTGTCTGTCAAGCTAAGAATTGCCTTCAGTTTGCCAGTGCCAGTATTTTTTTTAAATCACACTAACACTTACATTTACTCAGTCACAGTCCTTATCGCTCTCTTAATATTTTTATTCATTTTCATTAACATGCAGTCACTCTTGATCTCACTAACTCATTCACTTTGACTCATTCGTACTTACTGACACTCAGGCCCAGATTTACTAACACTTTGCACCAAATCAGAATTTGCTTTGGTAAATTGGCCAAAATAGCACAGAGTAGCACTGTGTGCTAAAGGGGCGTCCCATGGTTGGTACAGATATGCTGCCTTGTACAGCATGTATACAAAGTTAGAAAAGTATTAAAAGGTATGATTGACATAACATAAACACTATTGTGAAAGTGTGTGTACGTTGGCGCATGGAATCCTATAATGGCCAGAGCTGAGGGAGAGAAAAACAAAGCAACATCTTTGTAGATATAGTACTGTTTTTCAATCATCCTTTGGCACAAAGCCTTTAGTTGCTGTTTTGCATCACATTTTTGTTAATCTTCCCTTCACTCACAAATTCTCACCCACTACTTTTCCCTCACTCTCACTCACATTCATTCACACACATGCTTAAACATAAATACACGTTTACACATACACACACTCTCTCTATCACGTAAACACACTCTCATTTGCAAGCATGCTCACAACATGCATTTAATAGCATTTTTCTCCTTACCTGAGCTGCCACTAAAGGTCTCATTTCTGCCATTTGTGTTCCATTTTCTATTACACTAATATTGAATAATATAATATTATTCACTACTAGTATAATACATAATTGACAGGAAATAATGAGTGGGGAGCAGCCCCTGTGTTCTTGGCACTGCTAATGCCACCTCTGATGGAAGGGTTCGCAAAGGCAGTTGTTGTATGGGGCAAGCCAGGGGCTGCAGATACCAACCCTGGTAACCTCTAAATGACATCCATGAAAGAAGAAGTTTTTACAACCTCCAGCGAATGGACATATTGCAATGTGACTAATTGTTACATAAGTTGTACAGTAAAATGATGGAAGGTTGCTTACCAATCGGTGTGCAAAAAACATAAACTAGATTGTGATCTTGAGTTTGTACATCAGGCTTAAAGAGTATTGGATTTTCTATGTGACTCAAAGAATTAATATTTAATGAACTGGCATGTGCCTACATTTAGGTGATGACTATCCCTTGTCGCACTGCTTTGGTTTGTGCATTAATACCGCTTCACATTAAATCAAATCCTTTATGTATTTTTTCACCATTGATCCAGTCTCATCATGTCTTCATGTGATTTAATAAATGCGTGATTTAGTTATTAATTTGAAACGTCTTTGCCTTTATTTGTTTCTTTTTAAATACTCTTTTAACAACTAATTTATCGCAATTCATTTGCTTCTTTATAAATCAATCCCCAATGCATTTCTGGCCTATGATGTTATTCCTAGAAGAATTAATTTGCCGCATTATTCCTAAAGAACTTAAAGAAACCCAAATAATAAAATTAATGAAAATTAAGTTTAAGAAAATCCACACGATAAAGTCAGAGAGAATTCAAACAATCTGTTTGTTTGCATAAACGTATGATATATATTATTAAATTCACTATTTTCTAGGAGTAACTTTGCAGATAAAAGGCCACACATTTTGTATGGATGCTCTGAATTTATATATATATATATATATATATTATCTACTGGCGGTCGCCAGTAGATAGTTATAGTTAGGACCTAGTTTCCATAGGAAAAGCGTTTTTCTTTTCCCAATAACTTTGGCGCCGGTTGACGAATCTTCGCGAAATTTTCAAAACTTGTGGCCCGCTCCGGTCAGCTCCTATCCTGAAAGTTTCGGGGTGATTCGCCAAGCGGGGGCCGAGAAAAAAGGGGGGTCCCAAAACGTGTTTTCTCCATGTTATTTTCCATAGGAAAGTTTAGACACGGCTACAGCCCGAACTGCTGAACGGAATTACACCAAATTTGGCAAAAAGGTAGCCCTTGGTTCAGAAAGAGCCCTTTTTGTTAAATAATGTAAATCCGTTCAGTAGTTCCTGAGAAATTCAAAAAGAAGAGGTCGGAAATGAATTTCCCATAGGAAACTTTAGACACGGCTACAGCTCGAACTGCTGAACGGAATTACACCAAATTTGGCAAAAAGGTAGTGCTTGGTTCAGAAAGCGCCCTTTCTTTTAAATTGTGTAAATCCGTTCAGTAGTTGCTGAGAAAATAAAAAAATAAAAGTTTCGATATTTAGAGGTGCGGTGGATCCGCGGACCCTCCCGACCACAAGCTTTATTCTAATTGGCTGTCAACACTCCAAACCAGGAAGTGTTGGCAGCCATCTTGTGACTCGGCAGAACCGAGTCACAAGAAAAGAGAAAAACAAATGCGAAAAACAAGAAAAGGGGGCAGGGTAGAAACACCTTGACCCCCTAGGCCTGCTCAGGGCCCAAAAAAGCATTTTTTTAAAAAAGAATCGTCCGAATTCGCGCTGGGTGCACGAATCCGGCCGAGAAAATAAAAAAAAAACGAAGCGCGGGCTCCTGCGCTTTGTTGTATTGAAGCCCCTGGGTGGGCCAGGTCCCGGGGGCACTGAAAAAATGTGTGGGGGGGCCCAATACCCCCCACACTGCCCCGGGGACCGCCACCGGGGCTTGATTTATGAGTTGCGGGGGGCATGCAGCCCCCCCACAGCCCCGGGGACTGCCACCCCCCGGGCTAATTTTTAAATGTGTGGGGGGGCCTCCGAGGCCCCCCCAAGCCCCGGGGATCACCACCCCCTGGGGCTTTCATTAATTATTTGCGGGGGGCACACGGCCCCCCCCCGCAGCACCGGGGACCACCACCTCCCTGGGCTTGTTTTTTTTTAAAGATAAACCAGTGTGGGGGGGCTCGAGCCCCCCCACACGCCCCGGGGACCGCCACCTCCCCGGGGCACTAACTATGTAAATTTGGGGGTCCGTTACGGACCCCCGAGCCCCAGGGACCACCACCTTCCCAGGGCTTTCAAACTGAAGGGAGGGAGGCCGCGCAGCCCGCCTCCTGGAGCCCTCGATGGCCCTGGGGACCGCCACCCCCCAGGGCCGGCTCCTGCAGTGTCCCGGGGTGCCCACCCCCGGGACACTGCTGTTTGCTATGGCAGGGTGGGAGCCTCGCCGCTCCCGCCCTGTCATAGCAAACTGTGGTTTGGGTTTTGGAAGAGAGAGCAGGAAACCTGCTCTCTCTTCCAAAATCCAAACCACATTGCTTTTCCACACGGGGAGCTGCATGTCAGCAGCTCCCCATGTGGAAAAGCAATGCCGGCTCCTGCAGGACGCGGGGAGCCGGCGGGACCGTGGGGGCATTGGGGCTCCCCCCACGGTCCCCAATGAAGAGGCCAGGCCCCGGGGGATGGGGTCCCCGGGGCCTGGAGTGGCCTGGGAGGGGGGCCACGCGGCCCCCCTCCCCCATAATAATAAAATTTAAAAAACACGCAAAGGCCGGCCCCGGGGGATGGGGTCCCCGGGGCCATAAATGGCCTGAGGAGGGGGGCCACGCAGCCCCCCTCCAAATATATATATTTTTTAAATAAACACTGGCCATGCCCCGGGGGATGGGGTCCCCGGGGCCGAATATGGCCTCGGGAGGGGGGCCACGCGGCCCCCTTCCATTTTTGAAAAAAATAGAAAAAATAGGGGTCAGGCCCTGGGAGATGGGGTCCCCAGGGCCCATAAAATAGGAAAGGAAGGGGGGCCACACAGCCCCCCTTCTAAAAAAAAAAAATAATATAAAAAAAAAAGCTGGCATTGCACCGAGGCCCGCCCCCTTCCAGCAACACTCTGCAAACGCGCCCTGTGGCGCGTTTTAAGTTGGGGAATGAATTCCTCTTTAATCCTGAGGGTCCCTGGGGGCCAACTAGCCCACCAGGTACCTCCAGTAAGCACCACAGGGCTGCCTTGCAGAGAGGTGGTCCAGGCCACGCCCCTTTTTACACCTCTCTGCAACGCAGCTCTGTGGCGCTTACTGGAGGTAGCTGGTGGGCTAGTTGGACCCCAGGGACCCTCAGGACTCAAGGGGACTTAATCCCCCAACTTAAAACGCACCACGGGGTGCGTTTGCACAGTGGGGAAGGGATGGGCGGGGCCTGAGGTGACATGTGTGCAAACATGCCCTGTGGCGTGTTTTAAGTTGGGGGATTAAGTCCCCTTGAATCCTGAGGGTCCCTGGGGTCCAACTAGCCCACCAGGTACCTCCAGTAAGCGCTACAGAGCTGCGTTGCAGAGAGGTGTAAAAAGGGGCGTGGCCTCGGACCACCTCTCTGCAACGCAGGCCTGTGGCGCTTACTGGAAGTACCTGGTAGGCTAGTTGGGCCCCAGGGACCCTCAGGATTCAAGGTGACCTAATCCCCCAACTTAAAACGCGCCACGGGGCGTGTTTGCACAGTGGTGAAGGGAGGGGGCGGGGCCTCAGGTGACATGTGTGCAAACACGCCCTGTGGCGCGTTTTAAGTTGGGGAATTAATTTCCCTTGAATCCTGAGGGACCCTGGGGGCTAACTAGCCCACCAGGTACCTCCAGTAAGCGCCACAGGCCTGCCTTGCAGTGAGGTGGTCCGAGGCCACACCCCTTTTTACACCTCTCTGCAACGCAGCTCTGTGGCGCTTACTGGAGGTACCTGGTGGGCTAGTTGGACTCCAGGGACCCTCGGGATTCAAGGGGACTTAATCTCCCAACTTAAAATGCGCCACGGGGCGTGTTTCCACAGTGGTGAAGGGAGGGGGCGGGACCTGATGTGACAAGTGTGCAAACGCGCTCCGTGGTGCGTTTTAAGTTGGGGGATTAAGTCCCCTTGTATCCTGTACCACCAGTACCCGTCAGCAAAAAGTTGGGGGCACAGGAGGACTTTCTGCTCCTCTGTTGGTTCTTTCTGCACATCTCTTGCTTCTTCTTGCACTTTTCTTCGTCTTTCTGGACTTCTGTTGCCTCTTTCTGCATTTGTCTTGCTTCTTTGTGCGCTTTTCTTCCTCTTTCTTCACATGTCCTACCTTTGTAGGCATAGTTAGAAATTAGCATTTAAAAAACCTTTGAAATTCACTGAAAAAACCATAGGTTTCAGGAACGTTATAGTTAGAAATTAGCATTTAAAAAACCTTAGAAATTCACTGAAAAAACCATAGGTTTCAAGGACGTTATAGTTAGAAATTAGCATTTAAAAAACCTTAGCAATTCACTGAAAAAACCACAGGTTTCAGGGACGTTATAGTTAGTTGGACATTTCACTCGTACAAAACCAGAGAAATTCCCCCGTTATAGTTAGTTCTGCTAACTATAACTTGCGCCCCCGCAATGCACTGCTGATGACGTCACATATTACATCATTCATGACATGGTCAGTGACATCACTCATGACATCACTGATGACATCTCAAATGACATCACTGATGACATCATCCACGTGAAAATCTGATGCACCTCCTCACACTCTAATATAACCTTTGATACACCCACTGTAAAATACAGACTACCATTTTCGAAACCATCGACACACCAATACCAGTTACTACATGCGCACTCACTGATTCCTAGGTCTACACACACATCCACTCATTCACCCATACAATCACTCATACATGCAGTCACTCATCAATACAACACTATCATATGCACTCATACACCTATACAGACACTCACACACCGCCACTCATCCATGGAGTTACTCACACACCTAGTCAGTCATGCAAAGAATCAATCACACTCCCATTTACTCACCTATACAGATAGTAACGCATACTTACTCTCTTATATAATCACTGATACAAGTACACACTCATCCATATAGCCACTCTCACAATCACTGACTCTCACGTATAGTCATTTATACTCCAACTCTCACATACACTGCCTTTTCCCTATGTAGTTACTTGGACATGTACCACTGAGACATCCATTCACTCACCAACACACCCATACACACACTCACCCACCCATACAGCTGTTTCCACATGCACTCTTGAACCCATACACCCAGTGAATCAACCACTCGCACATCTATGCACAGAGTCACACACCTCCCACCCACCCACACACACACTCAGTCTCCCATACAAATTCTCAAGCAACCAATTAATAACCGAGATAGACACTCATGTAGCTACTCATCAACCCATGCATTCAGTAAGACACATTTAATCACTCACTTATACAGTCAGTCACGCACCTACTAAATCATCCATCCAGACTCTTATACACCCACTCATTCTTCAATACACCTTGGCATATATATAAAACATATTTAAACTTTACAGAAACACACAGTCACTGGATGATGTCATCAGTGATGTCATCAGTGATGTCATTTGAGATGTCATCAGTGATGTCACTGACCATGTCATGAATGATGTAATATATGACGTCATCAGCAGTGCATTGCGGGCGCGAGTTATAGTTAGCTGAACTAACTATAACAGGGGAATTTCTCTGGTTTTGTACGAGTGAAATGTCCAACTAACTATAACGTCCCTGAAACCTGTGGTTTTTTCAGTGAATATATATATATATATATATATATTTATATATATATACATATAACAACAAACCGCTTATCACTTGGTGGTAAGGAAGGAATCACACCGGTTATATATGCAAAATAGAAGCAGAGAACTCTGGGTAGTTCCCAAGCTTAGGTGGAGAGCAGCTCCTATATAGAGCACCCTACAACACCAGCAACACTCTGAATCTGCTCACCTCAAGTGTCTGTTTTTCTAGCAAAGTTTTTAAGCATAGGATTAGCACAGTGCTATCCACACTGAGCTAGAAATGGACAAAGTCTTTTGCCATTTCTACAGCAAAATCTTTAAGCATAGGATTAGCACAATGCTATCCAAGCTGTAAAATATCAAAAGCCTTTTACCACTCCAAGCACAGTATTACAGCTTTGGATTTGTAAAATGCCATTCAAGCCAACCTGGAATGAATAAAAGCAACCCCTGACATGTGTTTCGCTATCATTATAGCTCTTCAGAGAGTTTTAGCTTTGCCCAGACACAACGGAGCACCCGTTATAAGTCAACACAATACCCTACAAGGTAAATTATGCAAAAAAAGAAGCTGAGAACACTGGGTAGTTCCCAAGTTTAGGTGTAGAGCAGCTGGCCTCCTCAGTGCGCCACCATAACATGTTTCGTCTAATTCAGACGGCCTTGATCAAATATATCGGAGCGTCATTTTATAGAAAACACATGCTTGGTTCATGAATAAACATAAACAAAATGCTGTTGTCATTACACATGCAAGAAACACTGAAATGTTTATGACAAGGAAAATAAATGAATAAACATAAAAATATATGCACAACTTAAAGCTTTTATACACAAGAACCCAGTAGCGGCCCGTGGTGGGAGTGCTGCCGGGCGTTGACGTGGGGAGGGGCAGGGTGGGGGGTAGTAAAGTACGGAATACGGCCGTATAGAGGTAAGTAGACATATAAATAAATAAAACGAATTTCGTTGCGCACGCTGCATTGCCAAATGCAATGCAGCGCGCGCAACGAAGTTCGTTTTATTTATTTATATGTCTGCTACCTCTATGCGGCCGTATTCGTACTTACTACCCCCACCCTGCCCCTCCCCGCCCCACGTCACCGCCCGGCAGCACTCCCACCACGGGCCGCTACTGCAAGAACCTCAATCGAAAAACAAAAACTGTCAATGAAACAGAAGAAATATGTTGCGCTTATAAACAAATTAAAGAGGAGGTCTTATGTAACAAGAGAATCAGACAAGGGGGGGCAACATAGCCTTGAGGCCTATAACCATGTATAAGAAGGAGGCATAACAACAATTAATTGATGAAGCATGCTATATGGCCGGGCAAGAAATCAACCAAGTAAAAATGTAGTACCATTCATAATTGGTAGAGTGGAGTAATGAAGGTTTGCTTAACCAGGATGAATACTTATTCTTGAGAAATGCCCACCTGAGAACCCCTATTCCCTATCTTTTTGCCAACATTCACACAAATGAAACTGTGCCAGCTGGATGGGCCATCGGCCATAGAGAGCATCTTTGAGAATACTTCCAAGTACGTGTATTATTTTTTTGAGGGACTATGTGAGAAGGTTATCCTCTTACGTACTGGACACTGGTGATTTCCTTAAACTTATAATCAACATACCTTGGGAGACTGATTTTGTCTTGATGACTTAGAACGTTACATCTTTGTATACCAGCATGCATGATGATGGCTTGAAAGCTGTTGGGCTTTTTTAACTGTAAGATTACTCATTCTGTGGAAACACACACAGATGTTACTTAATATGATGACGTGGTTTTGAACAACAGTTATTTCATGTTTCACAAGCATTTTTTCAAGCCACTTGGAGTTAGAGTGATGGGCACCTGCATCATCTCCAGCTATGCTAATTTGCATATGGGCTGGTGGGAGGAGCAGGTGCTCCAAAATGAATGTGCAAAGGAATGGCTGGAGCATGTGGTCCTGTGGACCTTATATATAGATGACCTTTTTATTGTATGGAGAGGGTCTGCCAGTATTGAAACAGAGTTTGTTAACAAGATCAACACCAATTGACATAACCTACAGTTTACTAGAACATAAGCATGCAGAGGTCCATTTTATCGATCTAATTGTGTGCATAAAGAATGGTAAACTACAGCCACACTGTATCAGAAGCTAACAGCTGGCAGTACCATCCTGCATGCAACCATCCTGATAATCTCAGGTGTAGTATAACATGCTGAAAATTTGCAAGTTAGGAGTAATTATAGTGAAACAAAGTAAATAAACAAAGCGCAGGATGTACTGGCGGAGAGATTTTTGCAGAGAAGTTACAGTAAGGCAATTGACCAAGATGCCTGATATAAAGCCGTTCTAACACATGAAAATCATGCTAAGGGACGCCAATTCTCACTCACGCTTGACAACTTAGAAGTGGCAAGCAGCATGCTAGAAAAAACTCCACCATGCAGTAGTTGGAGGAGTTGTGTCGAAACTTATAATGCAGAGTGGGACAGAACTCCATGAACTGTGCCGGTAGAGTGGAATTTATTGCCCACCTCTAGGGTCATAACAATCAGTTCTCTTTATCCAATTGGAATGCAAGTATTTTTCCACTCCAATTTTGGGTGTATTTTGTGATATGTAGCATGCATTAAGGTACAGCTGTCTTTGGATTTTATTTTTTTGTTTCTTCCTGTTTACTTTTTTGTGGGTTAAATTAACATTGTATTGATGTGGAATAGTTTGGCGGATCCACAGGATAACACTATAGCAAGCTCACATGCAGTATGAATTTTGCCTTCTGGGGCAAGATTTCACATGCACATGTGTAGCTATGTTTGCATTAAGCCTGTTTAATGATTGGGGATTGATGGCAAAGCTGTGTAGATGGGTTACTAAATGCTCTAATGAATCGATGGAATAGAGTTTCATTTATTTGTATTTATGTTTTAGGCATTTTAGTGCACTTTTCATAATCGATATAGTAGTTTAAGCAGGGCAATGTTCAGTCGTAAAGTTTATTCCAAGTTGATTGGTACGATGCACCCGAGTACTTTGTAGGTGCTGTCTGGACTATGAATTCCACAGTTTAATAAATTTGGCCGTTGATATGTGTACCCATTTTAGAAATAAGTGTGAACATGTTTTTCGGAAGCACTTGAAATTTATTTTATTTTGTTTGACAAGGGCTGCTGCATAAGCAATGTCAATGAATTATGCGTACGTTATAATGAATTGTACAAATAGCACTTTGATTTTTTGAGATTTATGTACCGGAGCATTTAATCTGTATGGTTCTTGCTGTTTCATATATATTTTTATGTTTATTTATGTATTATTGTTGTCACAAATATTTCAGTGTCTGTTGCACGTGTAACGTCTATAGAATTTTGTTTCTATTTATTCATGAGCCCAGCATGTGTTTTCCATAAATGAATTACCAAAATGGCCCACTTGCATGTGATCGAGGCCAACTCTCGAACGTCGGTGCCGTTTCCTTAGTGGGTGCTGGGTGCGGAAAGTACATATTAATTATTTATATATATATATATATATATATATATATGACTGTATGGGTGAATGAGTGGATGTGTTTGTAGACCTAGGAATTAGTGAGTGGGTATGTACTAACTGGTCTTGGTGTGTCTATGGTTTCGAAAGTGGGTGTATCAAAGGTTATATTAGGGTATGAGGAGGTGCATCAGATTATCACGTGGATGATGTCATCAGTGATGTCATTAGTGATGTCATTTGAGATGTCATCAGTGATGTCATCAGTGATGTCACTGACCATGTCATGAATGATGTAATATGTGACGTCATCAGCAGTGCATTGCGGGGGCGCGAGTTATAGTTAGCTGAACTAACTATAACGGTCGAATTTCTCTGGTTTTATACGAGTGAAATATCCAACTAACTATAACGTCCCTGAAACCTGTGTTTTTTTCTGTGAATTTCTAAGGTTTTTTAAATGCTAATTTCTAACTATAACGTCCCTGAAACCTGTGTTTTTTTCAGTGAATTTCAAAGGTTTTTTAAATGCTAATTTCTAACTATGCCTACAAAGGCAGGACATGTGCAGAAAGAGGAAGAAAGGTGCAGAAAGAAGCAAGAGAAATGCAGAAAGAGGCAACAGAAGTCCAGAAAGACGAAGAAAGGTGCAGAAAGAAGCAAGAGATGTGCACAAAGAACCAACAGAGGAGCAGAAAGAGGCCTTGTTGCAAAGTCATCCTGTGCCCCCAACGTTTTGCTGACGGGTACTGGTGGTAACTGACTCTGACTAAACAGGCCTGGAGCCAGTGCTATCCTGAAAGACACTTAGAATACAGTGAAAACACCTACATACACTAGGGGTACACTATGGGTTGGGGTACCGCTGTGATTGGCATGACCTCCCCTGTATGGCCCTAGTACATAATAGGGCAGAGGGATTAAAACTACCTCTAACTAAGAGGTGCAGAAGGAGGCAAGGGATGTGCAGAAAAAAGCAAGTGAAGTGCAGAAAGAGGCAAGTGAGGTGCACAAAGAAGCAAGAGCAGTGCAGAAAGAACCAACAGAGATGTAAAAAGAGGCAAAAGGGGTGCAGAAAGGGGTAGGAGAGGTGCACAAAGAGGCAAGAGAGGTACAGAAAGAGGCAGGAGGGGTGCAGAAAGAAGGAAGAGAAGTGCAGAAAGAGGCAAGAGAATTGCTGAAAGAAGCAACAGAGGTGTAGAAAGAAGCAAGAGAAGTGCAGAAAGAGGCAAGTAAGGTGCAGATAGAAGCAAGAGCAGTGCAGAAAGAACCAACAGAGGGAAGAGGGATGGAGAGAGAGGCAAGAGGGGTGCAGAAAAAGGTAGGATGGGTGCACAAAGAGGCAAGAGAGGTACAGAAAAAGGCAGGAGGGGTGCAGAAAGAAGGAAGAGAAGTGCTGAAAAAGGCAAGAAAAGTGCAGAAAGAGGCAAAAGAGGTACATAAAGAGACAACAGGGGTGCAGAAAGAAGCAAGACAGGTGCAGAAAGGAGCAAGTGAGGTGCAGAAAGAGCCAACAGGGGTGCAGAAAGAGGCAAGAGAAGTGCAGAAACAGGCAAGAGAAGTGCACAAAGGGGCAAGAGAATTGCTGAAAGAAGCAACAGAGGTGTAGAAAGAAGCAAGAAAAGTGCAGAAAGAGGCAAGTGAGATGCAAAAACAGGCAGGAAAGGTACAGAAAGAGGGAAGACGAGTGCATAAAGAGAAAACAGGGGTGCGGAAAGAAGGAAATGAGGTGCAGAAAGAGGCAACAGACGAGCAGAAAGAGGGAAGAGAGGTGCAGAAAAAGCCAAGAAAAGTGCAGAAAGAGGCAAAAGAGGTACATAAAGAGACAACAGGGGTGCAGAAAGAAGCAAGACAGGTGCAGAAAGAAGCATGGAAAGTGCATAATGAAGCAACAGGGATGCAGAAAGAGGCAAGAGAAGTGTAGAAAAGAGCAAGTGAGGTGCACAAAGAGCCAACAGTGGTGCAAAAAGAGGCAAGAGAGGTGCAGAAACAGGCAAGAGAAGTGCACAAAGAGGCAAGAGAATTGCTGAAAGAAGCAACAGAGGTATAGAAAGAAGCAAGAAAAGTATAGAAAGAAGCAAGTGAGATAAAAAACAGGCAGAAAAGGTACAAAAAGAGGAAAGACGAGTGGAGAAAGAGACAACAGGGGTGCAGAAAGAAGAAAATGAGGTGCAGAAAGAGGCAACAGACGTGCAGAAAGAGGGAAGAGAGGTGCAGAAAAAGGCAAGAAAAGTGTAGAAAGAGGCAAAAGAGGTACTTAAAGAGACAACAGGGGTGCAGAAAGAAGCAAGACAGGTGTAGAAAGGAGCAAGTGAGGTGCAGAAAGAGCCAACGAGGTGCAAAAAGAGGCAAGAGAGGTGCAGAAACAGGCAAGAGAAGTGCACAAAGAAGCAAGAGAATTGCTGAAAGAAGCAACAGAGGTGTACAAAGAAGCAAGAAAAGTGCAGAAAGAGGCAAGTGAGATCCAAAACAGGCAGGAAAGGTACAGAAAGATGGAAGACGAGTGCAGAAAGAGACAACAGGGGTGCAGAAAGAAGCAAATGAGGTGCAGAAAGAGGCAACAGATGTGCAGAAAGAGGGAAGAGAGGTGCAGAAAAAGGCAAGAAAAGTGCAGAAAGAGGCAAAAGAGGTACATAAAGAGACAACAGCGGTGCAGAAAGAAGCAAGAAAAGTGCAGAAAGAAGCAAGTGAGATACAAAAACAGGCAGGAAAGTACAGAAAGACGGAAGAAGAGCGCAGAAAGAGACAACAGGGCTGCAGAAAGAAGCAAATGAGGTGCAGAAAGAGGCAACAGACATGCGGAAAGAGGGAAGAGAGGTGCAGAAAAAGCCAAGAAAAGTGCAGAAAGAGGCAAAAGAGGTACAAAAAGAGACAACAGGGGTGCAGAAAGAAGCAAGACAGGTGAAGAAAGAAGCATGGAAAGTGCAGAATGAAGCAACAGGGGTGTAGAAAGAAGCAAGAAAAGTGCAGAAAGAGGCAAGTGAGATGCAAAAACAGGCAGGAAAGGTACAGAAAGAGGGAAGGCGAGTGCAGAAAGAGACAACAGGGGTGCAGAAAGAAGCAAATGAGGTGCAGAAAGAGGCAACAGATGTGCAGAAAGAGGGAAGAGAGGTGCAGATAAAAGCCAAGAAAAGTGCAGAAAGAGGCAAAAGAGGTACATAAAGAGACAACAGGGGTGCAGAAAGAAGCAAGACATGTGAAGAAAGAAGCATGGAAAGTGCAAAATGAAGCAACAGGGGTGCAGAAAGAGGCAAGAGAAGTCCAGAAACAGGCAAGAGAAGTGCACAAAGAGGCAAGAGAATTGCTGAAAAAAGCAACAGAGGTATAGAAAGAAGCAAGAAAAGTGTAGAAAGAAGCAAGTGAGATACAAAAACAGGCAGAAAAGGTACAGAAAGAGGGAAGACGAGTGCAGAAAGAGACAACAGGGGTGCAGAAAGAAGCAAATGAGGTGCAGAAAGAAGCAACAGACGTGCAGAAAGAGGGAATAGAGGTGCATAACAAGGCAAGAGAAGTGCACAAAGAGGCAAGAGAATTGCTGAAAGAAGCAACAGAGGTGTACAAAGAAGCAAGAAAAGTGCAGAAAGAGGCAAGTGAGATGCAAAAACAGGCAGGAAAGGTACAGAAAGAGGGAAGACGAGTGCATAAAGAGACAACAGGGGTGCGGAAAGAAGCAAATGAGGTGCAGAAAGAGCAACAGACGTGCAGAAAGAGGGAAGAGAGGTGCAGAAAAAGCCAAGAAAAGTGCAGAAAGAGGCAAAAGAGGTACATAAAGAGACAACAGGGGTGCAGAAAGAAGCAAGACAGGTGCAGAAAGAAGCATGGAAAGTGCATAATGAAGACACAGGGATGCAGAAAGAGGCAAGAGAAGTCCTGAAACAGGCAAGAGAAGTGCACAAAGAGGCAAGAGAATTGCTGAAAGAAGCAACAGAGGTGTACAAAGAAGCAAGAAAAGTGAAGAAAGAGGCAAGTGAGATGCAAAAACAGGCAGGAAAGGTACAGAAAGACGGAAGACGAGTGCAGAAAGAGACAACAGGGGTGCAGAAAGAAGCAAATGAGGTGCAGAAAGAGGCAACAGATGTGCAGAAAGAGGGAAGAGAGGTGCAGAAAAAGGCAAGAAAAGTGCAGAAAGAATCAAAAGAGGTACATAAAGAGACAACAGCGGTGCAGAAAGAAGCAAGAAAAGTGCAGAAAGAAGCAAGTGAGATACAAAATTAGGCAGGAAAGGTACAGAAAGACGGAAGAAGAGTGCAGAAAGAGACAACAGGGGTGCAGAAAGAAGCAAATGAGGTGCAGAAAGAGGCAACAGACGTGCAGAAAGAGGGAAGAGAGGTGCAGAAAAAGCCAAGAAAAGTGCAGAAAGATGCAAAAGAGGTACATAAAGAAGCAAATGAGGTGCAGAAAGAGGCAACAGACGTGCAGAAAGAGGGAAGAGAGGTGCAGAAAAAGGCAAGAAAAGTGCAGAAAGAGGCAAAAGACGTACATAAAGAGACAACGGGTGCAGAAAGAAGCAAGAAAAGTACAGAAAGAAGCAAGTGAGATACAAAAACAGGCAGGAAAGGTACAGAAAGAGGGAAGACGAGTGCAGAAAGAGACAACAGGGGTGCAGAAAGAAGCAAATGAGGTGCAGAAAGAGGCAACAGACGTGCAGAAAGAGGGAAGAGAGGTGTAGAAAAAGGCAAGAAAAGTGCAGAAAGAGGCAAAAGAGGTACAGACAACAGGGGTGCAGAAAGAAGCAAGAAAAGTGCAGAAAGAAGCAAGTGAGATACAAAAACAGGCAGGAAAGGTACAGAAAGAGGGAAGACGAGTGCAGAAAGAGACAACAGGGGTGCAGAAAGAAGCAAATGAGGTGCAGAAAGAGGCAAGAGACGTGCAGAAAGAGGGAAGTGAGGAGCAGAAAAAGGCAAGAAAAGTGCAGAAAGAGGCAAAAGAGGTACATAAAGAGACAACAGGGTTGCAGAAAGAAGCAAGAAAAGTGCAGAAAGAAGCTAGTGAGATACAAAAACAGGCAGGAAAGGTTGAGAAAGAGGGAAGACGAGTGCAGAAAGAGACAACAGGGGTGCAGAAAGAAGCAAATGAGGTGCAGAAAGAGGCAACAGACGTGCAGAAAGAGGGAAGAGAGGTGTAGAAAAAGGCAAGAAAAGTGCAGAAAGAGGCAAAAGAGGTACATAAAGAGACAACAGGGGTGCAGAAAGAAGCAAATGAGGTACAGAAAGAGGCAACAGACGTGCGGAAAGAGGGAAGAGAGGTGCAGAAAAAGCCAAGAAAAGTGCAGAAAGAGGCAAAAGAGGTACATAAAGAGACAACAGGGGTGCAGAAAGAAGCAAGACAGGTGCAGAAAGAAGCATGGAAAGTGCATAATGAAGCAACAGGGATGCAGAAAGAGGCAAGAGAAGTCCAGAAACAGGCAAGAGAAGTGCAGAAAGAAGCAAATGAGGTGCAGAAAGAGGCAACAGACGTGCGGAAAGAGGGAAGAGAGGTGCAGAAAAAGCCAAGAAAAGTGCAGAAAGAATCAAAAGAGGTACATAAAGAGACAACAGCGGTGCAGAAAGAAGCAAGAAAAGTGCAGAAAGAACAAGTGAGATACAAAATTAGGCAGGAAAGGTACAGAAAGACGGAAGAAGAGTGCAGAAAGAGACAACAGGGGTGCAGAAAGAAGCAAATGAGGTGCAGAAAGAGGCAACAGACGTGCGGAAAGAGGGAAGAGAGGTGCAGAAAAAGCCAAGAAAAGTGCAGAAAGATGCAAAAGAGGTACATAAAGAAGCAAATGAGGTGCAGAAAGAGGCAACAGACGTGCAGAAAGAGGGACGAGAGGTGCAGAAAAAGGCAAGAAAAGTGCAGAAAGAGGCAAAAGAGGTACAGACAACAGGGGTGCAGAAAGAAGCAAGAAAAGTGCAGAAAGAAGCAAGTGAGATACAAAAACAGGCAGGAAAGGTACAGAAAGAGGGAAGACGAGTGCAGAAAGAGACAACAGGGGTGCAGAAAGAAGCAAATGAGGTGCAGAAAGAGGCAACAGACGTGCGGAAAGAGGGAAGTGAGGTGCAGAAAAAGCCAAGAAAAGTGCAGAAAGAGACAACAGGGGTGCAGAAAGAAGCAAATGAGGTGCAGAAAGAGGCAACAGACGTGCAGAAAGAGGGAAGAGAGGTGCAGAAAAAGGCAAGAAAAGTGCAGAAAGAGGCAAAAGACGTACATAAAGAGACAACAGGGGTGCAGAAAGAAGCAAGAAAAGTGCAGAAAGAGGCAAGTGAGATGCAAAAACAGGCAGGAAAGGTACAGAAAGAGGGAAGACGAGTGCAGAAAGAGACAACAGGGGTGCAGAAAGAAGCAAATGAGGTGCAAAAAGAGGCAACAGACGTGCAGAAAGAGGGAATAGAGGTGCAGAAAAAGCCAAGAAAAGTGCATAAAGAGGCAAAAGAGGTACATAAAGAGACAACAGGGGTGCAGAAAGAAGCAAGTGAGATACAAAAACAGGCAGGAAAGGTACAGAAAGAGGGAAGACGAGTGCAGAAAGAGGGAAGAGAGGTGCAGAAAAAGGCAAGAAAGTGCAGAAAGAGGCAAAAGATGTACATAAAGAGACAACAGGGGTGCAGAAAGAAGCAAGAAAAGTGCAGAAAGAGGCAAGTGAGATGCAAAAACAGGCAGGAAAGGTACAGAAAGAGGGAAGACGCCTGCAGAAAGAGACAACAGGTGTGCAGAAAGAAGCAAATGAGGTGCAGAAAGAGGCAACAGACGTGCAGAAAGAGGGAAGAGAGGTGCAGAAAAAGCCAGGAAAAGTGCATAAAGAGGCAAAAGAGGTACATAAAGAGACAACAGGGGTGCAGAAAGAAGTAAGACAGGTGCAGAAAGAAGCATGGAAAGTGCAGAATGAAGCAACAGGGGTGCAGAAAGAGGCAAGAGAAGTGCAGAAACAGGCAAGAGAAGTGCACAAAGAGGCAAGAGAATTCCTGAAAAAAGCAACAGAGGTGTAGAAAGAAGCAAGAAAAGTGCAGAAAGAGACAAGTAAGATACAAAAACAGGCAGGAAAGGTACAGAAATAGGGAAGACGAGTGCATAAAGAGACAACAGGGGTGCAGAAAGAAGCAAATCAGCTGCAGAAAGAGGCAACAGACGTGCAGAAATAGGGAAGAGAGGTGCAGAAAAAGGCAAGATAAGTGCAGAAAGAGGTACATAAAGAGACAACAGGGGTGCAGAAAGAAACAAGACAGGTGCAGAAAGAAGCATGGAAAGTGCAGAATGAAGCAACAGGGGTGCAGAAAGAGGCAAGAGAAGTGCAGAAACAGGCAAGGGAAGTGCACAAAGAGGCAAGAGAATTGCTGAAAGAAGCAACATAGGTGTTGAAAGAAGCAAGAAAAGTGCAGAAAGAGGCAAGTGAGATGCAAAAACAGGCAGGAAAGGTACAGAAAGAGGGAAGACAAGTGCAGAAAGAGACAACAGGGGTGCAGAAAGAAGCAAATGAGGTGCAGAAAGAGGCAACAGACGTGCAGAAAGATGGAAGAGAACTGCAGAAAACACCAAGAAAAGTGCAGAAAGAGGCAAAAGAGGTACATAAAGAGACAACAGGTGTGCAGAAAGAAGCAAGACAGGTGCAGAAAGAAGCAACAGAAATGCAGAAAGAGGCAAGAGAGGCGCAGAGGGACACAAGAGTGGCTTGCACACCATTGGTACCAATTTAACACCCACATTTAGCAGTAAGTAACACGTGACCATTCTAGGTTTGCAAAGGGCTTTCCACCACGCTGTAACACTTGTCGCTGCATTTTTGGTAACGTTTGACCCATTTCAGCTAGAAACAAGGCTTTTTTTTTTCAAATCTGCAGATTAGGGTGCAGATGATGAATTATGTGGCTAATGCAGAAAATGTATAATTGTGCAAAGTCGGTGCAGCCAAACAGTCACATAATTCCAGTGGCCCTGCTCTTACCTCTGACTAGGTCCAGAAGTGCTCCTCAGTGATTCCATCTTTTTTTGTCTCACTGAGTTCATAGTTGAGCTTCTATGGAAAAGAGGAAGGCTAAACCTGAGGTTACCACTCCACAACACAGACTACCATACCACATAATTACTCTCCATAACACATAATCCCACTCTACATAATTCCTATACACTAAATACCACATACTTTCTATCCACATAATTTCACTGCACAACATACCACATAATTCCACTACACACAACGTACACCCACTCCACTCCAAAAAAATTAGTAAAAAACTTTTGCATTTACAACGCCAATAGCTCTAATTCTCGCAAATGCGAAACCTATTACATTGCAAACACTTCTTTAACTAGTAGTCGTGTTTGCAGAGTGGTGGAGAAAGGGTGCTAGGCCTCTGACCAGCGCTCAGGAATTCCGGTGCGTAGGGCTTACAGGAGGTACCAGTAGGGCTTCTTGGCCCCCAAAGTCCCTCATGAGTAAATTGGACTTCATCCCCCATCCCGTAGTCTGCCAGGAGGCGCGTTTGCAGAATGGTGGAGAAAGGGGGGCATGGCCTCCGAGGATGTCTTAGCAATCCCGATGTGCGGGACTTACTGGAGGTAACAAGAGGGGTAGTTGGCCCTCAAGGACATCCTTGGGGGCCAACTACCCCTCCTATTACCTCCAGTAAGTCCCACACAGCAGCATTGCTAAGTTTGAAGAGCAGGCCACGCCCCCTTTGCCCACCACTCTACAAACGCGCTCCCTGGTGCGCTCTTGGATGGGGATGGAAGTCCCCTTCGCTGCTGGGGCTCCTTTAGGGGCCAACTAGCCTACCTCTTACCTCCAGTAAGCCCCACGCAGTGGGATTGCTGAGAGGTAGACAAAGGCCAAGCCCCCTTTCTCCACCACTCTGCAAACGCGCCCCTGGTGCGTTGTTAGTAGGGGAATTAATTCCCCTTGAATACTGAGGGTCCCTGGGGCCAACTAGCCCACCAGGTACCTCCAATATGCGCCACAGAGCTGGATTGCAGAGAGGTGGTCCGAGGCCACGCCCCCTTTCTACACCACTCTGAAAACGCGCCTCTTGGCGCACTGCTGCTCGGGGGATGAAGTCCACTTGTGTCCTGAGGTCCTCAGGACACAAGAGGTCCTCATCGCCCCACCAGCAGTGCGCCAGAAGCCACGTTTGCGGAGTGGTGTAAAAAGGGGCATGGCCTCGGACCACCTCTCTGCAACGCAGCTCTGTGGTGCTTACTGGAGGTACCTGGTGGGCTAGTTGGTCCCCAGAGACCCTCAGGATTCAAGGGGACTTAATCCCCCAAGTTACAACGCGCCAGGGGGCGCGTTTGCACACTTGTGATATCAGGCCCCGCCCCCTCCCTGCACCACTGTACCTCCAGTAAGCGCGTTGCAAACACACATTGCCCCCGGGACTTGGCCCACCCGGGGGCCTCATTAAAACGAAGCGCGCGAGACCGCCCTTAGTTTTTAAAAACATTTCGGACGGATTCGCGCACCCGGCGCGACCCCGCCCGAATTTTTTTTAAAAATTGCTTTTTTTGGGCCTGTGGGGTCAGGGTGTTTTTACCCTGCCCCCTTTAATTGTTTTTAATCTTTTTTTTACCTTTTTCCTTCTCCCTCCATCCGAGGCACAAGATGGCTGCCAACACTTCCTGGTTTGAAATGTTGGCAGCCAATCAGGGGCAAGCTCGTGCTCGGGAGGTTAGGCTTCGCCCAGATATCGAAACTTTTTCTTTTTCTAAGTTCACGGGAACAAGCCTTGTGTTAAGGCGAAACGCGTTGGGCATGGCAATTGTCTAAATAAAACCGCCTTGATTCCTGTACACGAGTGAGTGCGTTTCTATCATTTTGCCGAAAGGCAAAAAACTTGGTTTCATAGAATACCGGCGTGGTTCTGCCGGAAGAAACGCACCGCCCCATCCAAGAGCGCCGGCGTCGACTAAGAGGGCTACATTGTGGCAATATATATATATATATATATATATCAACAAACAAACTTAGCTTCTCCGCACCTCCACATCCCAGATGGGCGAACAGAGAATCCACGAACCACTGGAAATTGTTGGCATGAAGATGTTTAATTGCTCCACAGAACGACGCGTTTCGGGCAACACTTGCCCTTGATCTCGTTTTATATATATATATATTATCTACTGGCGGTCACCAGTTGATAGTTATAGTTAGGACCACGTTTCCATAGGAAAAGCGTTTTTTGATTTGCTTATAACTTTGGCGTCGTTTGACGAATATTTACGAAATTTTCCCAAAAACTTCTTTTCAGATCAGCTCCTATGTTGAAAGTTTAGGGGTGATTCGTCAAGGGGGGGCTGAGAAAAAAGGGGGGGTCCCAAAACGTGTTTACTCCATGCAATTTCCATAGGAAACTTTAGACAAGGCTACAGGTCAAACTGCTGAACGGAATTACGTCAAATTTGGCACGGAGAAAGGTCTTGGTCCAGAAATCACGCTTTTGTTTAAATGGTGTAAGTCCGTTCAGTAGTTTTAGAGAAATATCAAAATTTACAGATATCTATATTTGAGAATTCTGACATCTGATTGGCTGAGGCGTTACGAGCACGAGCGGGCGGCTCATTGGCTGCGAACTGTTGAAACTAGGAAGTGTTGGCAGCCATTTTGTAACTGAGTTGAAAGGCATAGGGGGAAAAATAAGAGAATAATTGTATAAGAGGGTATAGTAGGAACACTGTGGTCTTAGTTTAAGCAGTCTGTACGGTGCAGAGGCAGGGAGTTTGAATGTTGTGTAGGCTGTGGAAATCACGTCCGCAGAACAATGGTGCGCGGTATTGCGGCAAAGTTGCGTAGGCTCTGGAAATCCCGTCGGGAAAACAATGCGCCGTATTGCGGCAAGCAGTGTGTAGGGTGCACACACAGGTAGTGTGAATGTTGCGTAGGCTGTGGAAATGCGTAGGCTGTGGAAATTACGTCAGCAAAACAACGATGCGCGGTATTGCGGCAATATTCAGTAGGCTGTGGAAATCATATCGGGAAAATAACAATGCGCCGTATTGCAGCCTTCCTTTACCTTCCTTTAATATAATGCGCAGTAATGTTTACTTATAATGCGGTGTTCACTTTTATCACGGACAGTGAACAAAATTAACGTTTAACGTTTAATTGGCTGAGGTGTTCCAACAACGAGCTCAATGTTCATTGGCTGCGAACCATTAAAAGTAAAAGTGTTGCCAGCCATTCCGTCCCCCTGCGCGGAGTAGCAAGCACATCTTATTGGCTCACATGTTCCAAGCAGGACCTTCCAGAGGTTAATGTTCATTGGCTGCGAACCATTGAAAGTAGAAGTGTTGCCAGCCATTTCCTCCCCATCCGCGGAGTAGCAGGGACATCTGATTGGTTGACCTGTTCCAAGCAGGACCTTCCCAAGCTTAATGTTCATTTCCTGTAAACCATTGAAAGTAGAAGTGTTGCCAGCCATTCCCTCCCCCTCCGCGGAGCATCAGGGACATCTGATTGGGTAATGTGTTCCAAGCAGGACCTTCCCAAGCTTAATGTTCATTGGCTGTGAAGCATTAAAAGTAGACGTGTTGGCAGCGATTCCCTCCCCCTCTGCGGAACACCATGAACATTTTATTGGCTAAAGTGTTCCGAGTACAAGTTTGCTCATTATTTGTTGGGAAGGTTTCACTGTTGTGAAGCGTTTTGTGACGCACTTCAATGGAGTACGGGAAAACAAAGTAGTAGCGCGGAGGGTAGGAACACTATTAACTCTGTAAAGTGGTCACAAGGTGGTGAACAGGGATTGTGAAGGTAAAAATTGTTTTTTATATATTTTAAGGGCCATTTATATAATTGGCATGTGGTGTACAAATCACGGCGGGAAAATAACAGAGTGTGTTGCGGTCTTCTTTCTATTAAGTTTGCGGGTGGGATACTTCCCAGTAGCACTATTTACTTAGAATGTGGTGTTTACTTTTCTGACGGGGAGATGTGGTTGCGCAGCAAAAATTTCAGTCTAGGTTTGAAACAGTTTTTATTAAGCAATTACAAATAAATTTTCTTCGAAAAGTGAAGCTGTATATATCAAAGAGGTGACAAATAAAAACGCAATTCATAAAATATCCCTTAAGCGTGGCCACACCCTCCCTTTTTTTCTGCTATAGTTTGTAAAAGTGTTGCCCCATATTCTTGATAATATAAGAGGGCATGAGTTACTTTTAGATAAAGTAGAAAAGAAGTGCTACAAGAAACACTCCCGCACTACATCATCTCAGGTTACAAGAACAATAACAAGTAAAAAACTGTTAAACACAAATTACTTTATATTACATAGAAATGTACGCTTCATCATTTTTTACAATTTCTATTCAGTAGAACTCTGGAAAGTTCAGTCGTAGTGCTTAGAGGTCGCTCACTGCTCCGCTAACAGATCACGGACTCCTTTAAGAACATATAGGATAGTCGTAATATATACACTACTATTCCTATCAATTCTATAGGGAGAACGAGAATAGGAACCACAATAGAGAAAAAGAGAAATACCAAAAAATCATTAAAAAATGTAGGGTTTATCAAAGGCATTCAGTAAGAAAGTGTCTATGCAAACAATCTTTTTTTAAACTGCAATTTCGAAAAATATTCTCACTGTAAAAATATCTGATCAAGTAAGTTAAAAAGGTCAGTAAGCTGTATTTCAGATGGTTTACTCCTGGCGGCGACAAATCTCCAATTCCTGTTGTGTGAAAATATGACACTCTACTACAATATAGAGAGTGACACTGATGCCACACAAAAAGGAAAAGGAAAATAAAGTCATGAACACAAAACAAGATCAATAACGAAATACTTTGCAGCGGTGAATATGTTCAGAGCTTCTTTTATCCGGGACTTCGAAATCTTTCATCTTTGCGCCAACGGGTCATAAACTCCTCTGAGAGCATAATGACTGTGATTATTACAATATACATACTCACACTATATGATCCCAAGGGGAAACAGAGTAAGAACCAGAAGCTGCTGACGTTACATATAAATCTTTAGTCTTCGCGCCAACGGGTCATAAACTTCTCTGAGATCATAATGGGTGGTTATTATAATATACATAATCACACTATATGATTCCAAGGGGAAACAGAGTAAGAACCAGAAGCTGCTGACGTTACATATAAATCTTTAGTCTTCGACGCCGACGGGTCACCAACACCTCTGAGGTCAAGTACAGTGTCAATATTATAATATACAAAGTCACACTATATGATCTCAAAGGAGCCAGAAAAGGAACAATGTTTGCTGTATTCTGTCTGTTTCTGAAAACAAGCTGCTGACGTTACATATAAATGGCAAAAACAACCAATAACACTTTTTCTAAATACAAATGTTTAAATATTGACAAATAGCTACGTATTATAAATATCTACTATGCCATAATCAAACAACTTACAACTCTGGAATATGTTTTGTTGCCGCAAAACAAGAATCCGACGCTAGAAAAGGGAACGTGCATCGCAGAATGGACACGCGTAAATAAGTCGCATAAACGAAACTAATCAAACAACGGGTGTGGTTTATATACTTTTTAGTTATTGAGTAGTCTATGGAAGGAAGATGCGGCTCCGCCCATTTAGATGTCACGTTTTACAGTTGACACGTGCTCATGTTTTCACTGTTTAACTTGTGCACGTGTTGGGAAAAGTTACAAAATGTGAAGCGGTAAAGGTTTCGATTTCGATCCTAACACGTATAAGGTCCTTAATATGTACATACGTTGGAGAGCTTAAAAACTGTTACCCGGCAAACCGTGTCATTTCCATTCTCATGACTACAAACATCTATTAATTGCCGTAATTCTAAATAGAAGACATAAAAAAATATCGTTCAGAATAGAAAAAAAAATACGTGCTAATATTTCTCATCACTATGGTTTTAAAGTAAAAAAATGCCAGCATTTGTAAAGCGTACAGCTACCTCCAGAGAGGTGTCCCGGCGCTAGGGGCGTCGGGAAGAGTAAGCAAGGTATTGCCCACAGTGACATAGTGGTGGGCTAACGTGCCTCCGGAGCCGGGAATCGAACTGTGAACGCTGTTGTTCTAAGTCAGGTATCATAGCTGCTGCGTCACACTTTTTCCACACTTATATGTTAATTAGTGCTAATTAAGTTTTAAACATTGTTAAATTATAACTTATAACAGACTACTGTTACTGTTAGTTTTTCACTACAAAAAGTATGCACGTCTTTTTAAAATTTACTTAAAAACAATATAGGTTTCAGGGACATTGTAGTTACAAATTAGCATTTAAAAAACCATTGAAATTCATTGAAAAAACTATAGGTTTCAGGCACGTTATAGTTAGAAATTAGCATTTAAAAAACCTTAGAAATTCACTGAAAAAACCATAGGTTTCAGGCACGTTATAGTTAGTTGGACATTTCACTCGTACAAAACCATAGAAATTCACCCGTTATAGTTAGTTCAGCTAACTATAACTCGAGCACCCGCAATGCACTGCTGATGACGTCACATATTACATCATTCATGACATGGTCAGTGACATCACTGATGACATCACTGATGACATCTCAAATGATATCACTGATGACATCACTGATGACATCATCCAGTGACTGTGTGTTTCTTTAAAGTTTAAATATGTATTATATATATGCCAAGGTGTATTGAAGAATGAGTGGGTGTATAAGTGTCTGGATGGAGGATTTAGTAGGTGCGTGAGTGACTGTTTAAGTGAGTGATTACATGTGTCTTACTGAATGCATGGGTTAGTGACTAAATTGTTTGAATGTCTGTATCAGTCTGTCTGTTGTTGTATAAGCTGCTGCATGGGTTGGTCAGTAGCTACATGAGTGTCTATATGGGTTATCGATTGGTTGCCTGAGTATTTGTATGGGTGCCTGAGTGTGTGTGTGGGTGGGTGGGAGGTGTGTGACTCTGTGCATAGATGTTTGAGTGGTTGATTCACTGGGTGTATGGGTTCAAGAGTGCATGTGGAAACAGCTGTATGGGTGGGTGAGTGTGTGTATGGGTGTGTTGGTGAGTGAATGGATGTCTCAGTGGTACATGTCCAAGTAACTACATATGTAAAAGGCAGTGTATGTGAGACTTGGAGTATATAAATGACTATACGTGAGAGTCAGTGATTGTGAGAGTGGCTGTATGGATGAGTGTGTACTTGTATCAGTGATTGTATAAGAGAGTAAGTATGCATTTGTTTCTGTTTGAATAAGTGATGTGGTGTGTGTATAACTATATAGATCAGTAAATGGAAGTGTGATTGATTCTTTGCATGACTGACTAGGTGTGTGAGTAACTCTGGATGAGTGGTGGTGTGTGAGTGTCTGTATAGTTGTATGAGTGCATATGATAGTGTTGTATTGATGAGTGACTGCATGTATGAGTGGTTGTATGGGTGAATGAGTGGGTGTGTGTGTAGACCTAGGATTCAGTGAGTGCGTATGTAGTAACTGGTATTGGTGTGTCGATGGTTTCGAAAATGGTAGTCTGTATTTTTCAGTGGGTGTATCAAAGGTTATATTAGAGTGTGAGGAGGTGCATCAGATTTTCACGTGGATGATGTCATCAGTGATGTCATCAGTGATGTCACTGACCATGTCATGAATGATGTAATATGTGACGTCATCAGCAGTGCATTGCGGGGGCGCGAGTTATAGTTAGCTGAACTAACTATAACGGGCGAATTCCTATGGTTTTGTACGAGTGAAATGTCCAACTAACTATAACGTGCCTGAAACCTATGGTTTTTTCAGTGAATTTCTAAGGTTTTTTAAATGCTAATTTCTAACTATAACGTGCCTGAATCCTATGGTTTTCAGTTATATATATATTAATGCAAACATCAAAAATTCTAAAGTTATAGTTGGAACTTATATTTATGTAACACAGCAGTTATAACTTAAATTTATAATTTACACTCCGCTTTGAATTTATGTATGTTGTACACCTCCGTACACAGCTTTGTCACCTCATCGGCCACCCTACATTGTGTAAGGTGACAAAATTGTGTACAGAGATACGTGACTTATGGAGCGTCGTACAATTTAGTGGTATAGAGTAAAGTCTTGTATAATTCAATGGTATGGAGTGTCGTCGAGTGGTGTGTCATACAGTGGACTGTGTTACAGTCTCGTACAGTGTAGGAGACTGTCATATAGTGGAGTGACGTGTCATAGAGAGGAGTGGAGTGATGTGTGCTAGAGTGTTCTACAGTGGCGTAAAGGGAATGGAAATAGAGTGGAATAAAGTGGCATGCAGTGGCATAGAGTGTAGCAGAGTTTTTTAGAGTGGAACTGCATAGAGTGCAGTAGGGTGATGTACAGTGGACCAGTGCAGAGTGGAGTGCTGAACAGTGGCATACAGTGGGCTAAAGCATCGTACAGTGAAGTAGAGTGGAGTGGAATTCAGTGGAATTGTGTAGGATAAAGTGGAGTAAACTTTAATACAGTGGAGTGTTATGTTGTACAGTAGAGTGGCGTGGAGTGGAGAAGAGTGGCCCAGCATATCATACAGTGTAGTTAAGTGCTATTGAGTGGAGTGCTGTGTGGTACAGTGGAGTCGAGCAGTGTGTTATGCAGTGTTGGAAAGTGTTGTATAGTAGAGTACAGTGGAGTGGCATACACTGGAGAAGCATGTTGCAGAGCGGAGTAGCATGCAGTACAGTGTCGTAGAGTGTAGTGGTACAGAGTGTGTAGAGTCGAGTGGCATAGAGTCACGTAGAGTGGAATGGCGTACAGTCAAAAAGTGGAGTACAGTGGAGTAGTGTGTCATAGAGTACAGTATTAGCATGGAGCAGAATGTTGTAGAGTGCCATAAAGTTGAGTAGAGTCCCGTACAGTGACATTGAGTGGAGTGGAGTATTATAGAGTAGAGTGGAGTGGCATATCGTGTAGCACAGTGTCGTACAGTGGCATAGAGGGTAGAAGAGTGTTAAAGATTGAAATTATACAGTGTAATTAGAGTGTTGTAGAGTACAGCGGTGTACATTAAAGATTCGTACAGTGCCGCAGAGTCGGGTAAACTCTCGTACAGTCGAGTGGAGTGGCATAGCGCAGCGTAGAGTGAATTAAAGTGTCATATAGTTGAATGGCGTTTCATATAGTACAGTGCTTTGGAGTGGAGTACAGAGCAGTGGCATAGCATAGAGTGGAGTAAAGTGTTAAAAAGTCGAGGGGGTGTTGTAGAGTGGAGTGGTATGCTGTGTCATAGAGTGTAAGAAACTGTTGTAGAGTGGAGTAGAGTGAAGTGGCATAGAGTGGAGTACATTGTTGTAGAGTGGAGCGAGTCAGAGTGAGATATATATACATATATATACATATATATCTATATATCCTGTATATATATATATATATATATATATCGCCAGTAGGTAGTTAGAGGTAGGACCATGTTTCCATAGGAAAAGCGTTTTTTGACTTGCCTATATCTCTGGCACTATTTGACAAATCGTCACGAAAATTTCCCCCAAAAAGTGCCCTGGTGATTCTAGTTGTGCTTGGAAAGTTTTGGGGCGATCCCTGAAGCGGGAGCTGAGAAAAAGGGGGGGGGGGAGAAAAAAGTGCATTTCCCACGTTAATTCCCATATGGAGTTCTGAACATGACTACAGACCAAACCACTGGACGGAATTGCACCAAATTTGGCAGAAAGCTAGCTCTTGGTCCAGAAAGAGTGCTTATTGTTATTTGGTGTAAATCCTTTTAGCAGTTTTCAGATGTTAAAGAAAAACAAATTTGTATGCCAAGAGTCCTTGTGCTGATATCTGATTGGCTGCCAACACTTCAACCAGGAAGTGTTGGCAGCCATCTTGGGACTCGGTTTCAGCAGAGTCCCAAAAAACAGTTTAAAGTAAGCAAAAAAGGGCAGGGACTCTTCTTTTTTACTGAAAATCATGGCGAATCCGAGACTCCATGCTTGTTTTGAAAAGAGCCCCCGGGTGGGCCAGGTCCTTGGAGCACTTTTTTTTAAAAAGGAGGGGAGCTCACAGGGCCCTCCTTCTGGGCTCTATTTTTATAAATGGAGGGGGGTGCCGTGTGGACCCCCCTCATGTGCTTCGTAGAAGGCCCGGGGACCACCACCTCCCCTGGGCAATAAAATAAGAAATTAAAGGGGGGCTGCAGGGCTCCCCTCCAGGGCCAAATATGGCCAGAGGTACTGCCACTCCCTTGGGACATAGCTGTTTGCTCTGACTTGGCGGGTGCTTTGACAGCTCCCACCAAGTCAGAGCAAACACTAACTCTGCTCCCAGCAAGCAGGAGTTGTCAAACTATTCCCGCTTGCTGGGAGTGGAGTTTTCATCTGTTTCCCTGCCCACTGTCATGTAGGCAGGGAAACAGATGAAAAGATTAGACCCACACAGAGGGAGCTGCATGTTTAGCAGCTCCATGTGTGTGTAAGCAATGCTGGTTCCTGCTGGAGGTGTGGAGCTGCAGGGACCACAGGGGCATTCAGGCTCCCCCTGGGGTCCCCAACAGTGCACAACTGGGTACCCTTGGTGGGCTCCAGGGCACCCAGCATAACAAGGCCGGGCCCTGGGTGATAGGCCCCTGGGGCCAAAATCAAGCCATGGAGGGGGACCACCCCCCCCCCACTGAATTGTGGACAGGCCTCAGTAGATGAGGTCCCCGGGGCTGAACTGGCCCTGATGGTCATTTAACAGAAATTGAACCTCAACGGGAAGCACTTATAAATAGAAACATAGCAGGGGCCCCAGCTGGGACTTCACTTTAGTAAAGCACAAATTATCCTAACTTCTTGGACTTCGCAAAAGCAACTCAAGTGTGTTACCGCTTCTATTTTAGGTTGAAAAGTGTATGAAATCCTTAATGGAGCTGAATGCATCGTTGATCTATTGGAGCGCAATCTGATCTCTAGTGACTGTGATGAGTGGTTTCTTTCTTCTTGTCTCCTGGTGAGAGCAGAGTCCATAGTTCTCCATTTTAAATACTCTAAGTATGGAAATGCCCAAAATTCCTTGCACAACTCACACACCCACTGACAGACACACACAGCCACTCACATACCCACCCACAGAACAAAAGCGCCACTCACAGACGCAGTTACAGACCCAAACAGGCATTCACAGACCCATGCAACCACTCACACACTCACTCACAGACCCATACAGCTACTCACACACCCACTCACAGACCCATACAGCCACTCATACACTTATACAGCCACTTACACGCCCAGATTAGAGGTTACAGTTAGGAAATACAATTTTAAAAAGCTGTAGGAATTCATTGTGGGAGCTTAGCTATAGTTAGCTCACGTAACTATAACTTCTGAATTTCACTGGTTTCGTATGAGTGAAATCTGACCCTAACTATAATGTCCCTGTAACCTTAGGTTTTTTCAGTGAATTTCTAAGGTTATTTCATTACTATAACGTCCCTTTGGTTATTTTCAGTGAATATATATATTATATACAGATAGATAGATAGATAGATAGATAGATAGATAGATAGATAGAAATGATGACATAGAACATGCCTTGAGTGATGTTGTATGTGTGGTCATAAGCAGTGCATGGCGGGGCCGCAAGTTATAGTTAGTGCTGTTAAATATAACTGGTGAATGTCTGTTTTTTTTGTTCAAAATGTTAATGTTGTCACTTTGAAATTCACCTAACTATAACGTTATTTTAGCCTTTGGCTTTTTCAGTGAATATATATATATATATATATAATATATATATATATATATATATATATATATATATATATATATATATATATATATATATATATATATATATATATATATATATATATATATATATATATATATATATATATGAACATTTGGTTTTTTCAGTGACTTTGTAAGATTTTTATTTATTGTATTTCCTAACTATAACGTCCCTGTAACCTTTGTGTTTTCCAGTGAATATATATTCACTGAAAAAACCAGATCATTTATGACATCACTGGTGACTGACTGGTTAGGAGAACAAAGGAAGGGGCAGGCCTAGGTTTTAGCTGCATCTTCCTGAGAGAGGGAAGGCATCTTTGAAGTTAATTATGTCCCTGGACACATTTAACATTTCACAAGTTTCAAGTTTATTTTATTTGATTTAGTTCTCGATTGAGAACAACAAATATTTAATACATAAAAAATTTCCTTTAAAATTTTCCTATAAGATGATAAAAATATCGTTCTAATACAAAGTTAAAAAAGATTTTAAAAATTTTAACATATTGTAACAGACAAATTCATTAGGCGGTACCTTACAAAGCGAGATCAAGTTCTGAACCGAATTAATTTTACATTTTGTGCGAATTGGTTGTATAAACCTTTTTCTTGCTTCTACAACTGTCAAATTTGGACAAGCAAATAACATATGTTCCAGATCTTGCTCCCCGCCGTTACATAAATTGCAGGAACTACTGGTTTTTTCTTTTGGGAGCCACTTGTAGGTGAATGATTTTAGAGGGAGTATCCCGAGCCGGAGTAATATAATCGATTGCCTGACACCGTGCTTTAAGTTAAAATAAATATACTGCTGTATTTTCTTATAAGCAATAGTTTCAGCATATGTTTTATACAGTGGTCATTTGGAACAGTGCTGGATGTCAAGTTCGAAGCTTAACCTTGGTGTTAGATGTTTTAAAAGAGCTTCAACTGAGCTGGAGTCCAAGATAGCAGCAAATTAGTATTAATATTTGATATTTTAAAAGCAATTGAGACATTCCTACAGAATACATATTTCGGCGATCCTTGTTCAAATGTCTCTATTTTTAATAAGGATCGAAGGGTTCCTTGTTCCGCATGAATGAGGTTGTATGCCCAAATTATAATATTAGTAATTCCTCTGGCATAAGAGCTAACTAATGAGAGTTTGAGGCGAAGAGCTTGTACCGGTACAGCTTGTGACATCTTAGTTAGTTTCCGGAGGACTTTCCCTTCTTTTAGATCCAGATGTTTCCATTGACTTAATGGAATATATTCGAGTGCATATGATAGTACTGGCGGGATCTTAGCACTATATACTTGAAGGAGAGAGGAAAAGTGCCTTTGGCCGGTCGAGGCGTATAATCGTAAAAGTGCCCCCACATGGACGTCAACTTTTCAGCTCAGATTCTGCATATGAAGCAGATTTTGCAGAGATTGTGAAAAAATTCTCCCTAGGTAGGTGTATTCCTTTACCACTTCCAGCGGTTTTCCCCCTAGAGTCCAGTTGTATTTAACAAACCGTTTCCTTCCTGAGAACGGAACTATTTTTGTTTTAGTGATGTTCGGTATTAAATAATTTTCTTCCGTGTATTTATAGAGTGCTTGCAGATTCCTTTGCAGACCAAATGGCGTTAAATCTAAGATGACTACATCGTCTGCATACAGCATGGTGTAGATTTTATGAGATGCAATTTTAGGTGGAAATTTGCAGACTTGTTTAAAACTTTCGGGCAGATCACTAAGATATAGGGAAAACAGTATGGGAGCTAGAAGGCATCCTTGTCTGAGGCCGTTTGGTGTAGCTATTGGGCTTGTAAGACCCTTCTCCCTCCCCATTTGGACTTGACACCAAGTCCCTGAATATAATGATGGTATTAAATGAAGGAGGCTATCCGGGATTCCCATTTTACAAAGTTTTCTCCAGAGCGTTCCTCTGTCCACCCTATCAAATGCAGTCATAAAGTCGATGAAAGCAGCGTACACAATCTGAGATTTTAAGGTTACATATTTGTCGATTATTGTTTGCAACGCTGCAATGTTATCTGTGACCGAGTGTTTTGGTCTAAACCCAGCTTGATATAAGGGAATTAAATCTGATGAGAATGCCCAGTCTTTAAGATGATCTAATACTGCAGCAGCAAAAATTTTCCCTGTTGCGTCCAGGAGAGCTATCTGCCTGTAGTTGCAGGGGAGCATCCTTGAGCCCTTCTTATGTATTGGGATTACGATGCTCCCCTTCCAAGATTTTGGGATTTCCCCTGTATCAAAGATATGGCGAAAGAGGGGAGCTAAGAACTTACTCCATTCTTTGGGATTGCTTTGGAGGACCTTAATTGGAATTTGATCCGGTCCCGTTGCTCCCGACGTTCTTGCCTTTTTTATATATAGTTCAATTAGAGAAGAAGATGGAGCTCCGTTATCTAAAGTATTTACTCCGGAATTACTTGCCATTCTTTTCGTACTTTCTGAACTCTGATTTAATTTATATAAATTGGTTAAGTATGTTTCCCATTCTGTAGGGGGTACTAGGATAGCATGTAATGCTTTTTTTGTGCCTATTTCTTTGGCGATTATATTCCAATATGCACGTTTGTTATTCTACTTTGCTGCTATCTGTATATCCATCCAGTTTTTGTCCTGTATTTCTTTTGGATTTTTTTCCTTTTCTCTCCTGTGCCGGTTTTTTAAGTTGTTAATTTCTAGTTGTTTTATTACTGAGAATTGAAGGAATTGCGACCTTATTAATTTATTTAATTCCGTTGCATTTGAATCTAAGTTCCGTCTTTTGTTTGTTCCGCTCTAGGCCCTTGTTGTTTTAGATTTTCCTGCAAAGATTGTACCAGATTTTTGATGACTGCTTCAAAGTTTGTTATCAGGTTTATTGAGTACATGGTCTGTAATGGTTGGGCCATCTCAATTGCATTGATAATTTTGCTAAGTGTCCTTGAATTCCATAGTAGCCGTCCTTGGGCCTGGTTCACCAGAACTGTACTTTGAGAATACATGATGTGGCCTGAGGATGTAGGTTTTGGTTTCAACTCTGTTGTTAATTGTAGAATTGCGTGATCACTTCCTGGCGCAAAATTAATTTTTAGGTGTGAGGCTAAACCGAACAGATCCAAGCTACAGATCATATAATCCAGGGTTGAGGAGCTGAAGTTCCCTTGTCTTGTGGATGATGCCGGAATATCTCCTTCTACATTGCCGTTTAGTATTACTCCGTTCAGCATTGGAAGTGAGGCTAGTAAGATTTTCCCTCTTTTGTCTGCTTTGTTTCCTATGGGAAATAGAGGAGTTGGAATTGCCAGGGCTTCTTCTTTTTCGCAATTTACCAATTTTTCGAGTAAATCGTTAGATATTTTTCCGTTGAAGTCGCCTGTTATGAAGACTGACAGATAGCCTTGACCTTCTACTACCTTTTCTATTCCCTCGAATATTTCTATTGCTAATGCATCCATTTTTGACCTAGGGGGGATATAGACATTAAAGATGAGGAGGATTTTCAAAGTTTCTAGTGGATCGATCCCAAATTTGACCTTAATACATTGAAAGTTCTTTGAATCTATTGGGATAATTTCTTGGTCCCAATTTAAGTCTTCGTTAAGAAGAATTGCTATCCCACCTTTCGCATGTCCCCGTTCAACCTGTACTGCAGGGATATCATATACGAAATAATCTCGTTGGTCAAAAGTTGTTGTTGACCATGTTTCTTGTAAGGCCGCAATCCCTGGTCGGTCTTCCATAATTAGGGCTAATTTCTCCTGTGTTTTTCCGGCAATATTCCAGGAAGAGATGGTCAAGCCAGTGTTAGAAAGGGCGTTTGTTTTCCTTACCCTGTTTGTTGCTATTCAGATTCTCCGCAATCCAAGCCCATGAGTATTCGTTTGTTGTTATTTCCCTCTTTGGTGTGTTTTTGCTCCAGCTTCTCCTTTCTCCGTTCTTTATCGAAACAGATATATTTTCTTTAAAGAAATTTGGAGGATTATTTATAGCACTTTGCCTTTGGATCAATTGCTGAGTTTTAATTTTATTGGTTTCTTCAGTATTCTCCAGTCTTTTGGTCTCTTAGTTGTGTACTGGTGTCAGGTCGTATCCATATTTATGAAGAGTCTCGCTTTCCTTTAATATTATTCCTGGTATCACTGGAGACCAGAATTCTGCAATCGCTGTTGTGGTTTTAGATCTTTCTGGGAAAACTACTAATTTTTTTTCGTTTCTTGATAGAGACTGTAGCGACTGTATCTTTTGAAGTAAATTTGTGATTCTCTCACGGTTAAGCGGGACGTCGCCTGAGGGGAATAGATCTATAATTTCCAGGCGGCAAGGTTGGGTCTTCTCAGACTGAGGGGCCGATTCCGATCTCGGCCGGTAGGGCTCCGAATCGGATTCGGCTTAACCGGATCCGATTCGGAGCCCTCTTTCCCGACCGATTCGTACGTGCGTCCGGCCGAGCGAGTACGATGCGAGCGCACGCGAAATCGCCGACCGACTCGTTCGCGGGTCCGAAGCGCTCCGACCGACTCGCACGGACACGGCTCGCATCGCGCAACGGAGACGTTCCCCGGCCGGGCAAGTACGATGCGCGCCTCGAGCAGTCCGACCGACTCACGCCATCCGGCTCGAAAGAGCAGTCGGAGCCGGACTTTGGGGGTCCGTGTCGGACTCCCCTGTACGCGTAGCCGTGCGAGTCGCACACAGGGGGGACCCATGGGTCCCCCCTACCTGTGCATGTACGCCGCGAGTCGCTTCGAGGCGTACTCGCTGTAGGGGGCACCCTTGTTTGCCTCGCACCCATTGAGTCAATGGGAGCCCGCTTACGCGTTGTACGTCCGGCTCCCATTGACTTCAATGGGAGTCCGACCGACTCGAGTCCGATTGCATGCGTGCGCATCGTACTCGTTCGGTCGGACTGCCAGGGTCCGATTCGGTCGGAAATCTCTCCGGGTCCGGCTCGGTCGGAGAGATTTCCGGCCCGAATCGGATTCGGCCCCTTAATGTGCGTCTTCCCAGTGGAATAGATTCTTAGTGGGATATCCTAATGAGCCGGTGTCTTTGTCCCAGGTTCTATAGCTGAGAAACTTGAGGCCATTGGATTGAGTTGGTTGGAGTTTACCCTTTGTTCTTTAATTGAAGATGTCTGCTCCTTTTCTGCCAAGTTTTGTACTATTTCTAGTCTTTCGTCTTTTTCTGGGGACTTGAGAATGGGGGAGAAGGTATTCCGGAACCTTGTCTTCCGGGCTTTCTTCTTTGCGAACCTTCTTATCGCCCTTCTCTTTGTCCTTTTCCGATTGATCTTATTTAGTCTCCTTTCGTTGTTCGATGTTTCTAGGCCAAGGGAGACAAGGGACAGAATTGCAAAAGATTCTGTTTCTTTTTGATTGGATACTGAAATGTTATTCAAATTTGGTAGTGCTTTTGTTTTTAGTTTGGTGAAAATTGGGTAATATGCAATGGCCGGTTGGTGAATGTCCAGCTTGTTATTTTCCTTGAAAAGTTTTCTAAGGGAATAAATCTGATTGGGGTCTTGTGTTCCCTTTTTTTGCTTTTGGTAGACTCCGACCTGTTTGAGTTGCTGCTTCTTTCTTCAGCGGAATAAGTTCTTTTGTTGTAAGGACGCCTTTTGGTTTGAGGAGGTTTTCCGCATTTGGTTCTTCATCTTTTTCTGCTGGTGGTATTGTTTTTAATTGTTCTTTCTTCCTTTTTTTTTCCACTAGGCATTTTAACATTCCTAATTGGGTATCCAGCATCTGATCGGAGTTTTCCAAAATGTTCCCAAGATGGACGAGAACTGATTCCAGAATTCTTTGTAGGGTAAATAGAGCTTTAGATACCGGTGTATTTTTGTTAGAGAGTCCCATAGTCTTTAAGAGTGAAAAATCTGGTGAATGAGAAAGGGACCCTTCTGGGTCAAATGATTTTTGTGGGGTACTGTTCTGGATTATCCGTGACTCCTTTGATACATCTTTGTAGAAAACCAAGTCCTTGATGTTAATGTCTGGACAGGTGACATCATAGTCTAGAGTTTGCTGTGCTTGATGTGTTACTGGTTTTGTTGGTTCGAAAATTGTAAGGTTACTCGTTAGTTCGTCCAAGATTCTAGGGTTACTATTTGTACCTACACCTAATGCTTTTTGATTTTGAGTGAGATCATTGGTATCCGCTACTTTCTTTTCCTCATCGATTTTCATCTCATTTTGTTGTTCTTTTTGTGTTTGCCCCTGCTCATTAGTACTTTGTTTTGTAAAATATTTAGTTATTCCAGGGGTCGCTAGAGAATTTCCTAGTCGGGCTGACTTCCCGGCGCTCCTTCTTATTGCTTGTTCTGTTCCCAATCTTTTCATAAAAATTGTTCGTGATCTCAGTTTTTTGTACGCCATTTAACTGTGTGGGTACTGACTGTATATTTTAGTGTGTAACAGTGTTTTCTTGCAAGACTGATCGAGATGTAGAGGGCAATGGATAAACGGCAGTAAATGGATGGAAGCAGACAGGTGGCAGTAGACTGGATGGAGCAATCGTCGAGTAGTTTACACTTGGGAAGCCGCTAGCTGCTCCCAATCTAGGGGGCCGTCTCCGCCGGCTTACCTAGGCACTCGCTCGGCAGCTACTGCACTCTCTCTCTCCCAAGTTGACTAGCTGTCCCTGCCGTTTCTGTTATCCTCAGGACCCAGAAGTGTCGTGCTTGCTGACCCCGGTGGCGGGTCCTCTGCTCCTTAGGTCAGCATCCAAAGCTCCCCTGCTGAGCCGCGTCCCTCCGCTAAACCAGAGAGCAGTTTATTTAGTTCATTAATCTCTCCACGGGGCCAAGGGTGTGGGGCTGTGGCTCAGGCAATTGCAGACAGCAGCACTGGTGGGACTGTGAGGCCGCTACCTGACCGCTCCTGACCACTCGTGAGCTTAAGCCGTACTGATCACAAGCTTTATCAGTCCATTATCAGGCAGATGCCTTCCTTCATTTGCTGTGGGTCTGGCGCAATGCGGTCGTACGGCAGAGCAGATCACCACTCGTCTGCCGCACTTCCCTCGCGCGCCCACTCTCCACTCGCCGTGGCCACCTCTGATGCTGGACGCTAATTCTGCTGTTCCGCGGCATGACAGCTGGGCTCCCTGCGCCCACTGGCACCGGCACCGCTGTTCGTGCGGCTTGTGCAGCACAGCTCCTTAACTCTGACCAAGTGTGGCACACGTTGTTTGCGCAGCTCACTCGGCTCTCCTTTTATCGCGAGCTGCGTGCTGCGGCGACCTATTTCACCGGACTCAGGATCCTTGGCGGCTTCCTTCCACCAGTGGTCGTCTTTATAGTGGGGTTAGGCGGGGGCTGAGCAGAGTTTGGTGGAGCAGGGACCGGGACCAGGATGTGAAGGGGGGGAGGAGGGGCGATATGCGGGGGGCGGTTTGCGGTTAGCGGTTGGCTTTTGACTTTTGGCTCGGCAGGTTTCTCCGCTCACTGCTCACCTGCGGGCACTCGCGGCCACAGCCTCAGCCGCAGCTTCACACCGCTCACCGCTCCTCTCCGTCTCTATTCTGTTCGTTCCTCTCGTTACTCTCGCCCTGCTCCTCCGTCGATCCGTACGCCGCCACCGCGGTTCCAGTGATTCCCGCGGCTCCCGCTGCTCTCCGCTCTCTCTGCTTCTCCGCTCTCTCGCACCACGTGACTTCTGCAACTCCGCCTGGACGTGTACCATGTGCTAGGTAAGTTAAAAATGCCAATTAGGGATGTGTCAATTTAATCATGTTGGAAGATGGAACACAGTCACTTTACCTGTGGTTTGCACAGTTAAAGTGCACAGAGTTATACAGCCAGCGAAAGAGTAGAGGCAAACATCTGGGGGTACACCACGCAAATGTTGGCTATTTCTAACACTGACCCTGAAATTATTAGCATCAGTTTGGATAGGAAACCAAATGGTGATCCTTGGAAATTAGCTCGATACTTAGACATGATTGACTCTAAGGCATTGGATATCACTGACCAATGACCTTCATCACAAATTATGTTAAAAATCTAGTGTCTGTAGAAGCTATGGAATCAACCCTCCAAGCCACCTCCAGGCAAATTAGTAAAGAATTGATCCTAAAGACAGACCAATCCCTAACTCTGACTCAAGAGATAGGGATAAATTGAATTCCCAATGAAGGATAAATGAGTAGCTCAGGATCAGCAATGTAACTTACAATGGGTTTGAAATGCACCCTGTGCTATGTGTGATAATTAATTACATGTTATGTTAACTCATTTTGGTTTCTTAAAAGACAACAATTACCTCTTAAGTATTCAGTCACATGTAATATAATTATAATTATAATGTAATTATTATTTTACATGGCACAGGAGATTTTAAAACCTTTTGTGATTAACCAATAATAAAATACCGATCCAAACAGGTGTGTGCCAGTTTGACACTGATTGGGAAAAAAACGACTAGTCCTCATTTTCGCAATTTTGTTTTGGAAATGATTAAACTAGAACAAAATTAGACTCTGGTTAAATGTGACACAATAAGATTTGATTTGCCAAACCAATACAGCGCATCACTCTTCTAAAATGCATTTTACTGTGTACAAACCCTATCTTGCAAGTTAGTATGCTATTACCGACTCGCAAAATAGGGTTTGCGAGTCACTATTAGGAAGGGGTGTCTCTTCCTAATAGCGAGTCGCAAGGGAATGCGGTCACAAAGCAATCGCAGTTTACCGCCTACTTCAAGTAGGTTGTAAGCCAGTCGCAAACAGGAAGGGGTCCCCAGGGGACCCCTTCCCATTTGTGCCTGGCAGCGAAAATATTTTTTAAGAGCAGGCAGTGGTCCCATGGACCACTGCCTACTCTTCAACAAGCATTTGCAATGCATTAGGTCTCGCATTTGCGAGAGTTTAAGCTATTGGCATTGTAAATGACAATGCCTTTTATTTATCTGTTTTGATAATTAACACAGAAATAAAAGGCACTGTCATTTACAATGCCAATAGCTCAAACTCTTGTAAATGCGAGACCTATTTCATTTCAAAGAAGCGACCGCCATTGTGCCGGGCTGCTTGGAAAGTAAAAGCGCGCATGGCGCGCTGAGTGGTGCAGTAAAGCATGTTGTGCCTGCAGTAGAAGAAACTCAGTAAAGAAAAGAGTGCTTACAGACTAAATAAGACATACCGTGTAACAACAGACGTAAAAGGGCCAGTCCTCGTGGGAGGTTACAAATGAATCAGAAGCCAGCATTTACAAAGGACAATGACACAAGCCAATGAAAAATAGGGGCTGAGAGTGGGCGGAGCTTCAAGTCCATACTCAAATTCAGCATGCCTCACAGAGCAGCGCATGTGTTGCCCAGGCTCGACCTAAAATTTAAACAGAAATGTTTCTGTTTTCTTTTTGAAACACATCCCGTTTTCCTTTAAGGAAAATGGGCTGCATTTAAAAAAATAAAAGTTGCTTTATTTAAAAGCAAACACAGACATAGTGGTCTGCTGTCCCAAGCAGACCATCATCCCTGTGCTATTGCCTATTCCCAATGGGTTCAAATTGCGACCTGCCTCATGAATATTGATAATGCGGGTCCATTGCAACCCTATTGGGATTCGCTAATGTGTCTGAGACACATTAGTACATTTCATTTTACGAGTCTCTAGTTGTGAGTCGCAAAAATTCCCAATTAGAGACTCTCAAAATGAAATGGTAATACATGTGGCCCTTAATGCTAGACTATGGTTGCATGCAATCGCTCAGAGTCTATATTGAATACTCGACCCGTTGAAATTAGCCTTTACAGTCTCTACTAAATCCTGATAGGATTACGATTCAGCCACAGCATCTAACTTCAGATACTGTTACTTGTTCACCATTTACTTATGTTTACTCAAGCTAAAGGTAAATGCAAGATTACTTATGTTGTCTTCAGTTCAGGACAACGCATTTTGCTTTGTAGAAAAAAAGACTTCATTGGCAAATGTTGATTCAAAAATAACATTTTCTTTATAAACCAAAGGCCTCATTTACAACAACTTGACCCGGGGCAGCTCTGCACATCACTTTGCTGCGCTGCCCTGCGTCAAAAGAAAAGGACAGGAATGCGCCGTATCTATGAGATACAGTGATACCTGTCCTCTTCCACTGCTCCTACACATAAATTGGTGCCTAGCGCCAGTGCAGGCACCTTTGCCCCATGGTGCAAAAACAACAATTGATGGACAGAATGCAGAACAATGTCATACATTCACCCCAGTACAGAGATCTGGGCCTAGATCCATCGTTTTTTTGCTCACCATGCCATTCCAGTTTGAACCCAGCCATATGCAAATCAGTCTTGACCCTGTGCCCAATGGGAACAGTCCAGCCCGAACTGCCAGGCCAGGTCCTCCCTGGAGTGGAAACAAGCATCCTAGGACAGGTTTCACCCCTCATCAGCCAGGATAGCTTGACTCCAGTGGCATGGAGAGCACCGGAACAGTCCAGCCCGAACTGCCAGGTCAGTTTGCATATGGCTGGGTTTAAACTGGGGTGGTGTGGTGAGCAAAAGAATGATGGATTAAACCCAGATCCTTGTGACTGGGGGTGAATGTTTGCATTGTCCAGCATTCCATCCATCAATTGTTTCTTTTGCATATGTCGCCCTAAGTGGGAAGGGTATGCCCAGACGTGGGTCCCGTGCTCACTACACCACTGGATTCAAGCTAGCCTGGCTGATGAAGGGCGATGCCCTGAAACCGGTCCTAGGATGCTTGTTTCTGTTCCAGGGAGGACCTGGCTTGGCAGTTTGGGCTAGACTGCTCCCACAAGGAACTGGGTCAAGACTGATTGGCATATGGCTAGGTTTTAACTGGGGTGGTGTGGTGAGCAAAAGAATGATGGATTAAACCCAGATCCTTGTGACTGGGGGTGAATGTATGCATTGTCCAGCATTCCGTCCATCAATTGTTTCTTTTGCATATGTCGCCCTAAGTGGGAAGGGTATGCCCAGACATGGGTCCCGTGCTCACTACACCACTGGATTCAAGCTAGCCTGGCTGACGAAGGGTGATGCCCTGAAACCGGTCCCAGGATGCTTGTTTCTGGTCCAGGGAAGACCTGGCTTGGCAGTTCGGGCTAGACTGTTCCCACAAGGAACAGGGTCAAGACTGATTTACATATGGCTGGGTTTAAACTGGGGTGGTGTGGTGAGCAAAAGAATGATGGATTAAACCCAGATCCTTGTGACTGGGGGTGAATGTATGCATTGTCCAGCATTCCGTCCATCAATTGTCTCTTTTGCATATGTCACCCTAAGTGAGTAGAGTATGCCCAGACATGGGTCCCGTGCTCACTACACCACTGGATTCAAGCTAGCCTGGCTGATGAAGGGTGATGCCCTGAAACCGGTCCCAGGATGCTTGTTTCCGGTCCAGAGAGGACCTGGCTTGGCAGTTCGGGCTAGACTGTTCCCACAAGGAACAGGGTCAAGACTGATTTACATATGGCTGGGTTTAAACTGGGGTGGTGTGGTGAGCAAAAGAATGATGGATTAAACCGAGATCCTTGTGACTGGGGGTGAATGTTTGCATTGTCCAGTATTCCGTCCATCAATTGTTTCTTTTACCATTGCCCCATGGTGCAAGGGTGTCTGCATTGTTGGTACGATTGTTTCTGTGCAGGGAGGGGCACCTCCCTGCACAGAAACAATCGTTACATCTCCCCTGGGGAGATGCACGGTTTTGACGCATTCCCAGATTTACTCTGTGTTGTAAATCTGGGAATGGGTCAAATACCTTGGGTGTTGGCTTTTTCTGGCCTCGTGGATATGGCTCTGCAATCTGTGCCACCGGAGCATCAGTTAAAATTACACTCAGGCGGTACACAGGGCTTATAAATAAGCCCCCAAGTCTTAAAGATGGATCTATAGCTATATCCAAAGTCAAGCTCTCCTATTTAGAAAAACAATGGACCTACCAGGAAATAGAGCTTCGGAGTCTATATCTCAATCTCAGATAGGCTCACTTATACAAGAATCATTTCCAAATTTCAACCGAGCTCGGCATCAATATACATTCAACAAATAATCATCTTGAATGGCTATTGGACTTCCTTGAAAATGCAGAAATTGATTTTGGCAAATAACGCATCATGTTGTAGGTGTAAGGATTCTCAAGCGAATCTTACCCACATGCTTGTCAGTTTTCATACACCAGGTGAACTTTGGAAATTATATCTTTGATCATGTTTCAAAACTAACAACCCAAGACATCAAGTTAACCCCATCAAAGATTTTTTTTATGATCTATCTACATTTTTCCTTATGATATAATTTTATAAAAAAGTATTTTTCAAATGTTTTTTTTACAGATTTAGTAAATGAAGATCTATTCACAAATTGTGGGACCCTTACCTAGAGATGTGTGATCACTGCACAACTTAATATATTTTGTCAGCTTCACTTTCAGGACATTAACCTTGTTTGCATTTAGACTGTATTTTAGTTAGCTATCTCACCCCAATTTCTGTTTATTTTCAACCTTATGCAAAGCCTTTGCTCCTCTGCTGTTTATGCTGTGATACCTGTAACCTGCATATCATAATAGGGGTTTGTATTGAAAAAAAATACAAAACAATCCTGTTCTTATCCCGTTTGACGATTTTGAATTAGGGTTGCCTTCCTAAATTGATTGTTGTCTAAGCATGATTTCATTTATTTGCATTTGGTAGTTTATTTGGTAATTTATATATAGTTAGCAAAGCTCAGTGGGTGCTACATAACACTTTCAAAGTAAATGGGGTGTTTAAATGGGATTTCTTTTTGTGATATTGTTTTCCTGTGGATTCGTTGACCAATGTACATCTGGGGCAATATTGAGATTGAGGACATTTTGAAAGGGTGACCGGTTGTGGCCCATGAAGGGAGCCGAGTTAAGTGCTTGTGTGTTTGGGTCACATGAAACTAATAGCATCATTGTGGTCCTAGAATCATTCACGGATGACCAGTTCCAATGCATCCAGCTCTGAGAACATTTTTGTCTACTGAAACCTTCTGGTTTTGAAAGAAGTAAAGCCCCGGAGAGCTGTTCCACTAATGCCACAGTTTGTTGCCAGCCAATCAAGGATTATTGTATGGTTGACCATGTAAAATCCTACAGAGAGCCTGAGAGGCTCAGAGCACATGCATTGTCTAAAGCGGTGAAAACATTTTCTCAAACAGTTTACAAAGGCAGTTTCAGTACCCATGTCAGTGCCAGAACCTGGACTGGCAGTCAACCGGGCTATCATTTGAACAAATTGTACCTTTTCAAGAACTTTATTTAGCCATGGGAGAACACACTTTCATGCTACTCTAAAATTAGGATAACTGCCCCAGAGATGTTTCTGTCTCTTTATGTTTATACGTTGCAAATGTTTAGCACATAGTCCTAAGGTCTCCTCAAAGGAAGGGACTAACTGTCATAGAGCAATCATGATATACTAATATTAAAGCAGTAGTGATAACATTAATTCCTGTAAAGGTCTTCTACCTAGTTAGAATCCTATAACCACTGGACATACCTATGGAATGCCCTTAATTGGCACCAAGGTAGATAGGTTAGGTTTGTATTCAATTCTTGCCACTAGACGTGCAATAATATTAGATCCTTTGCCTGTCCTTTAATAAAATACAGTTTTAAGGTAGTGTAGCTAGTAACTGAATTTAGGACAAGAGCGGTAAAGATAAACAGACCTCTTGAGAGAAGAATCGCTGTCAGATTCCTTTTTTAAGCATGGTCCAGTGGGCTTTATCCAGTGGTCCTGGAACGATTCTCAGAGTAGGCGTTCTGCTATCAACATTAGATCACTGAAGCCATAAGGACTGTGACAAATCCAAGCTTTCACAAAGCGTAGCAAATGAGCCTCATCCATTCAGCAAGAGAATGGTAAGGGGTGGTATGTAGCCAGTGATGTATTTTGGAGTACACTGTCACAAATATATTACTAAAGCATGCTGTGGTAGCCCATTGTCATTTGTAAACAGCACATTTTCCATTGAAATGGCCACAAAATTTGCCGTGACATGGAGTTTCTGATAAAACGATATAGTGCACAAATGATAGTGTGCGGAAATAGGGTTTCATCCAATATTTATCATTTGCAAATCACCAAGTAAAGTGTCTTGATTTGTTTTGTTCCTATTAAATCTTGGTTTACATCACACTTCACAATTGTTTTTAAAAATGTGCTTCATTTGTGTTTTCTAACTGCTGATATATTTGGAAATATGTGTACACTTCATTTACAGGTATTTACATTGTGTTGTGTATTCAAAAAACTGACATCACGCAGTCTTTCCTTTCAGACTCCTGTACCCCAGAAAGATTGCCGCTTTACTTTATTAGTTTACTTTGCAAATCCCTCTAATTTTGCAGTCATAGAAAGACCAATGTCCATGTTAAAAGAATAAGTAGCAAATTGTCAAAAGACAGCCTGCCATTGGACCTATGCCTTTGAACTAGCAGGAAATGTGACAAGTTAAAGACAAAATATAAGTCATCTTCATTGCTTATTCACCTTCTGAACTCCAGCACGCTTCTTTTGGGGACTTCATCACCGTCACATTGCATCTCTGTTGACAGTTTTTGCGTGGTTTGTGTGATTTTGACAAGTAGAGTAGTTTGTCACTTTGCATCTTTGTTGACTGTTTATGTCTGGTTTTGTGTGATTTTGATAAGCACAGTAGCTTCACAGTGTGAATGTGCTGAGGACATGAGAAAGGGTGAACATACGCCTTCTGGCGTTAAGGCCGCCTTTTAGTATTTGGATATGGCTTTATTTAAATCTAATTATTATTAAATCTAATTATTATACATGTGCCAATTAAAATCTTCCAGTGCTTAAAGTAGCTGCCTGTTATAACCGCCTTAAGTAAATGTGACTATGATGTAGAATTAAATACAACAACTGGTGGCTTTTTAATGTATCTAATATTGCTCAGAGAAAGAGACATCTCCTTCTATAATTTCCGCATGTTTTGATTGGTCCTCAGCTCATCCTTCCTGCCTTACCTTTAAATCGTGACCGCCACTTTCCATTTCATGAAACGTCTTTGGGAGGTAAAGGGCACTCACCGGAAAAACTTAATTGAATTCTTTGACATTCTTGACCTCCTTTCTATGTATAGACTTGATTTGCTATAATGTGCATGAGAAAAAACAGCTGCATAAAGGTATGACTAGTACCCTGGGAATCATATTTTTTAGAAATATGCAAAACCTTTATTATGTTAGAGTAATTGCAAAATATAGGATTATGTAACTCAAATTCGACTGCTATCAGGGTGACAAAGTGCTTTACAGAGTATTATCATAGCATGATGCTCGAAAATGATTGATCAGGTGCTCACACCTCAAAGGGAGTGGCATCTGATTCGCCCATAGGATCAAGGACAGCTTCGCCTGTGAATAGTGTTGGACAACCGAGGGGTAGCATCCAGTGATCTCGTGGATCATTGCATACTCCCCTCAAATTTTCCAAAGCGGAAATCTTTTTTTTTGGGGGGGGGGGAGCAGTCTTGCCCCTTTAATGGACATTGGCTGCTTTTAAAAATAAAAGCTTCCTGTGTGGGGAAAGTAAATGCTAGTGTGGTGGTCTGCTCTATCTTAGAGGGAACAATTCCGTCATTCTCACTGTTAGAAATGGGATTTCTGGTTGGCTAGGGCTTGCGCCTAAGCCAGGCAGAAACCACCACTCTAGTCAGGGCAAGGGAGTTACACGCTGAAGATAACCCTTGCTCACCCCCTTGGTAGCTTGGCACGAGCAGTCAGGCTTATCCCAGAGGCAATGTGTAAAGCGTTTGTGCAACACACACACACACAACAGCAACACACTAGGCAAACCACAAAAGAAACTCCACACAAGGTTATATAAAAAAAATAGCCTTTGTATTATCATAAACACATTAGGTCATAATAACACATATACACTGTGCCACCTGGCACTAGGTTATACTTTACAGGGGATTATATACAGGACAGGGCCAATCGGGCCACTGTCATCACCATTAGAAAGCACAAGTAGTGAATATAAAACAACCAGTACCTACTGGTATTAGCACTCAGCATATACACATTATGCATAAACACTGGGCATAGACACATTATGCATCATCACATTAGGCATAAAATACATTAGGCCTAAACACTGAATTAGCCCCTGTGCACCACAGTAACACTGATAAGGTGCACACAGCTCATTAGCCCCTCCTGGGTGTAAATATCACTGTTCACGGGCACCAAATTCCACCATGTCCCCAAGAGCCCACTGGCCCTCACAAGGCCTTCACCCTGGCCTCCCTGGCTGCAGATGCAGCCACAACAAATGTGCCAGAAAAGAAATGCCCCCGTCGGTGGAGAGACTTCCCTCAGTCCCTTTTCCACCAGAAAAAGAACAATGACCAAAGGGCGGCCGCCCGCTGCTCCGCTGTGCGGCTGCCTCCGTGTAAGCAAGGAGGGGATTCCCCCCTCCGGACTCACCCTCACTCCAACGACTCAGCCGGCTCAAAAATCTGGCTGAAAGCAGGCCCCAGCAGGATGCCCTGCAGGCCCCGTTCACGGGACCTCTTCAGACCTCGCCCGGTCTCTTTGTTGTGACCGGCGATCTGCGGGGACCTGCCTCTCCCTCTAACAGGCGGGGGGAGGAGGGAAAGTGCAGAAATGGAGCCCACAAGGCTCCGACTCTGCCTGCTGCGGCCTGGCCAACTCACGGCCAGTCAGGGTTCACGGCTCACCTGGCAGGACACAGCGGTAGCGGGACACGGAGCGAAGTCTCCGTCGGCGTAGTCCTCTCTGCCTCTACTTCTCCCTGAGCAGTCTCTGGCAATACGCGGGGCTTCCATCGGCACAGCAGCCCCGCCCACCTCCAGGCAGCCGGTTTGCCTGACTTCCTCCTCTGGCGCGGCCCTTCACGCTTGGCCATGCCCCAAGTCAGGCACTCCTCGCCTGGCTTCCAGTTTGCGTTGGTGGCTCCTTTCGTCGCAATAAAAGCACGATCCCACTTTCCCGGGCTCAGCTAGAAAAAGTGGAGAAAAGGCTCAAGCGCTCTTTGGGGGCGCTGACACCGTGCTTTTTCCCCCATATCAAAGAGGAGGCACCCCCTAATGGATTCAGCTCTCCCTTAGCGCTAAGCCTGCAGGGCAGGATCCCCCAAAGTCCAGAGGGCAGAGCTGGGCAAAGGCAGGCAAGCACGTAGGGACCCCCAGGAGACAGCAGCGGGGTCCCACGGCGGTTCCTCCTGGCCCAGCGGTCCTGCAGTAATTACAGCTCCAAGAAAGCACAATTCATGGGGTCACAGCCCCAGTACTTATACCCCATATGTCTTTGTTCTCTCCCCCTGGCACAGACCTAGACCCGGTCCAAACCAGTTCTGGGAGGCACTCCAACCTTCCTTTACAGGGCACAAGCACCCTCATTGTTAGAGTAGGTCCTGGCCCCAGACACACCACAGGGGGGCGGAGCCAGCATTGTACAAGGCAGGCACAGACCTATTCAGGGTCAGGGGCTACTCCTCCCACTACTCCAAATGCAGATCTGCCTATTCAGCCTAGCGCTGACTCACCCTGCCCCTCTGGAGCCACACACCTCACCAGCCCCTGTCACTCCAGAGCCAGACATGCAATACACATCAGGCAGGCAAAGACACATAGCACACAGAAATGCCAACTTCTAAAAGTGGCATTTCTAAAATAGTGATAATAAATCTGCGCACACCATCACACAGCATTTATTATTACTATTCCAAACATAGCAAACTTGACCACGCTGCTCCTCTCATATCAGGAATTACCACTGACACATATATCAGGGAATACCCAATGCATTCCTATGAGAGGGCAGCCTCACAGCAGTGAGAAACCAAAATGGCTGTTTGTCACTGCCAGGACATGTCACACAATTAAGGTACATGACCTACCTTTTACCTACAATGCACCCTGCCCACAGGGCTAGCTAGGGCCTACCTTAGGGGTGACTGACATGCAGTAAAAGGGGGGTCACAGACGTGCCACCCACTTTATGTGCCACGTCACAGCGGCAGTAAACAGCGCGCACAGGCCCTGCAATGGCAGAGGCCTGAGACAAGTTTGAAAGGCTACTTTGGTGGGTGGCGCAATCAGCGCTGCAAGCCCACCAGTAGCATTTAATTTACTGGCCCTGGGTATCTGAGATACCACTTTACAAGGGACTGACAGATAATTTAAATACGCCAAACAGGTGTAGACCAATCTTACCATGTTTACCACAGAGAGCACACGCACTTTACACTGGACAGCAGTGCTAAAGTGCCCAGAGTCCTAAAACCACCAACACCAGGTCAGAAAAAAGACTAGGAGGAAGGCAAAAAGTTCAGGCATGACCCTGCAAAAAGGGCAAAAGTCCAACACTCACTTATTCACAGGTGTTCAAAAATTGCGACCTGCCTGATTATTAATAATTAAGCGGGTTGTTTGCAACTCCCTGCAAAAATCCTTTTTTAATTTGACCTATTAGTGCATAGTTGAAATTGCAAATTACAAACCTGTACACAAACCAGTGTGTGTGGTGTCGGCCCTTATGGTTGTATGTTGAAACAACGAGTTCCTCAACAACGACTACCTTAACAACGCGGTCTCTACAACGACCGCATCTTAACCACGATTTTCTTTACCACACATTCGTTTACCACAAATTTTCGTGATAAAGGAATGCTTGGTAAATGGCCATCCGTGGCTAATCTTACGACCACCCTCCCTCTCCCCCTGAGCCCTAAATACACCCCCGACCTCTTAAAAACTACCCCAATCCCCCCTAACCCCCTAATAACTATCCCATACCCTCCACCCTCTAAAAACTATCCCGAACACTCCACCCCCTAAAAACTACCCCAAACTCCCCCACCATCTAAAAACTACCCAAAACCCCACCCCTAAAAACTTACCCAAACCCCTCCCACCCCCTAAAACCATGCGTGGTTAAGGCTAAATTGTTGTTTGGGCAAGTCGTTGTTTGGCTTGCGTGACTCCGGAACTTGATGCTCCGTAGTCATTGTTCCGGAAGTTTCCCGGCCCTTATACATTGGGCCCCTAGTTGTTGATTCAGACTCGGAGCATAATCACTTTACATGAGCAAATAGTCTAAAGCAGTGATAATCTAGATCCAGAACATACAGCTCTTCTATGGCAAAAACATTGAAATCAAACTTTGCCCTGTGGTAAAAAAAAAATTTGAATCTGAATTTATTGATGCACTTGCTCCAAATAAAAGGTCTTAAGGACTTTTGTGTGCTATTCAAATGCAGTTTGTGTATAGTGAGCTTGCAATGTTTAGCATGCAGTTGATAGTAGTTTGATTGGGAGCAAGTTAAGTTTGGGGATGATTTCATCTATATGGCATTTGGAAGGCATGAGAAATTGGGTTGTTGGTTGACTGGGGTGTGAGCCTTGATCAAGCAGCAGCCACAATCATTGCCAAGGTGAGCGCAAGCAAACCCCAAATTAACCTATGCTCAGCCCCTTGTATCTTGGCACAGAGCAGTCAGGCTTAGCTTAGAGGCAATGTGTAATGTATTTGTGCAGCACTTAAAACAGTAAAACGATGGAAACAACCCACAAAAAGGATCCCACACCAGGTTAGAAAAATAGAGCTGAATTTAATAAAGAAAACAAGTCCAAAATTACAAAAGTCCAATCAGTATAACTGGAGTTATGATTTTTTTAAAAAAAGCGCCTAAATGCACAAAGCGGCAACAGAGGCTACCTGGTCACGCTGGAACTGGTCAAAGTCAAAAGTTCAGTCAGACCGCAATGGAGCGCAGATTGGATACAGTCCCAGATTAGTCCCCCTGAAGGTTTACCTTCTCAAGTTTTGAGGCAAGAGTACCGTTGGATAGGAAAGGGCCGCAAGGAGCAAGGAGAGTGTCTCGGGACACTGAAGAACCGGGCCTTTGGGCCTGGCGGCGCAGGGCACGCCTGAAATCTTCGGGTTCACCTGCCTTGTTGCACAGAGACACGGAATACTCTGTTGGCGTAGAAAACCAAGTTTATTAGCTGCAGCTAAACACAGTTGTCCAAGAAGTACATCAAGTAGGTTCTCAGGAGACTGCCACTTGACTCCGTGGCTCACAAGCTTTTATCGTTGAAATACATCTGTACAAACATACACCCATCGCACAACTTTTTAGCCAATCAGGAGAGTTTGAAAACAAGATATTGTGTCACCAAAATGCTCTCTGCTTACATGTTGTGTGTTATCCAGCCCCCACAGTTAATCAATACTGGTACCCATAGTTCGGTGTTTGCAATGGCAGGACATATCTGTATGCTTCAAGAGGAAGGTTACAAAGTAGGAAAACACAGGGAGAGAATAGCGAAGGCCAGAAGATAAGATATGGCGAGAGGAGAATACTAAAGGCTAACAGATAGTTGATACGGGGATTAGGTAGTCCAGACAAGGATTAGTTAGGCCGGCTGGTGTTTGAGATTGCTTTAAGGACAAGGACGGAGGGGGTTTTTGACACGTTGCAGTCCAAAAGGGCAGAGACACTTCGCTCATCGAGCAGCCTGTGTAAAGGCAACACAAAAATGGCGGTGACTGTAAGATGGGGTCAAAATTAAAGAACCTCAGACCCTCCTTTTGCCATTACGCAGGCAATACACAAAGACTCACGCTAATCTGAATCAATGTCGATGGTCATAAAGTCGTCAAGTTGTTGCTGCAACATCATCTTCATCTTCATATTCTCCGTTTTCTGTGGCATGGGTCTTGGGACACACATAATAGCACAAAGACCACATATTGCGGGGCCACATTGTAAACAAAGGCAACACGAGAAGATGATGGCCAAAACTACTCCAACAAAGGTCAATACCTTCCATCCCCATGTGGACAGTAGTTCCCAAAACCATCCCATCAGAGACCAATTTCCTTCGTCCTGGTGGATGGACTCAGCAATGTGGTGCAATTTAGAGATGGCCTGGTATACTGTAGGGGCGTTATCAGGTATATAAATGCAACAACTCGATCCAATCAATGTACAGACTCCACCACGATCTGCGAGAATGATGTCTAACACCATTCTGTTCTGTAATGTCATAAGGCGATCCGCCTGAAGCTCAGCAGTGACATTACTCAGTGCTCCGACAGTTTCATTTATTGTTGCCTCAACTACTCGAATGAGATGTCTGATATTTCTACTATTGGCCATAGGGCCCCAAAATGGGAGGAATCCTTTAAGGAAGTCACCTCCTTCCTGTCCTGCTGTGTCCTCCAAAGCAATAACCCCTCTGCCGTACCTTGTCTTGTGATGTCCCGAAGGAGCTGTATATGTTGGAGGGAGGAGAAAAGCCATATAACAAGTCCCTGAGAAATCGGCTGGTAACCATGTATAGGCTCTGTCATGGCAGACGAAATATGTTCCTTGAGATGCTACCAATGGTGGAGACGTTCGGGATGTATAGATGTATGTAATATTACAAGTGCTCTTTCCCAATTGAGCCTTAGGATTTTGACCATTGGCTTGGAGACATAGGTGACCTTGGTGGGGTACAGTATATATAGGTGGGGATCCTTTCCTTTTGGCTCTGTCTGTAAGGCTAGTGACATAATGTGTCACATTCCAGTCAATGTATGCTTGTCGCTCGTCGGTGGGGAATTCACTAAATGTTTTATAATGTTTTGACATAGCCACTATTCCCTTTATTAGTGAATTATGACTAACGTCAATTCCATCCCTATACGGACCAACAGGATGTAGATGTTGGTTCTCATAGGCATTGGCAAACATAGAGGTGTAAGCCCAAGCAGATCCTTTTAGGGAGAAGGGTAGAACTAAATATGGCATTCCTTTATCTGTATTATGGGGTAAAAGTCCACAAACCCAACAATCGGTGGTATTGATTACTAATTGATGCTGGTGTAATAGCTGGATGAATGAATTGTTGAGATATTCCATTCTCCTAATTTGTTCATGCCCTGGTAGCGTATAGAATTGGTGTGGGGAAATAGTAGTGCGAAAAGGTATGGGCTGAGAGGTAGATATAGGTACAGATGCTGGCTGCAAAGTGTGAATAACCCAACCCACACAAGCTAATAAAACACATAACATAGTTAAAACACATAATACTACGCCACATCTATTAAATAGTAATTTACAATATTTTTCCTTCATTTTGTTTTTTTTATCAATTTCTGATTCACCGGAAGTCATCCCCTAAAGTGTTGCTCGTGGCAATCTTCCTATCTCACTCAGTTGTGGTTATTGGCCGTCCTATGACACTGCAAGTCCTGCAGACCTAGTGCCACTACTCAGGTCACAAACCAAGTCTCCTACCACGACCCTGCAAAAATGGGATGAGTCCAGTATCACAAAAGGAAGAAAATATATACAATTAAAAAATTCAAAAATGCAATCTAAGAAATAAAAAAAATTGCAGTTTAGGAACGAAGGGGAGAAAAAATAAAAATAAATTTCAAATGTCTTTGGCCACTCTAGGCCTCAGATTGTATCTATCCTTGTTTGGCACAGTCTGGTCTTGAAAAAGTGTCTCTGGATCAGTTGTATCTATTCTGAGATGCGATGGTACAGCTTCTTGCAAAACATCATCGTCCTCTTTCTCAGTCCGAGTCCATTCTAGGTGTGCATCGCCAAAAGGTACAAACCGGGGAACTCTCTCTCCTTCACAATCACCTATACCTTCGTGGACCCACTGATCAAAAGGCAAAGGCAAGGGTACCCTTTTGCAGTGCACACCATGGATCCAGTTCTTTTTCCCAACGACTTTTACGGCTGTACGTGTCGTCAGCAGGACCTGTCTTGGCTCCCGCCAGCGAGGCTCCAAATTCCTTTTCCTCTGAAAATTCTTAAGGCACACCCAGTCGCCAGGTTGGAGGGTGTGCCCAGGATCCGAGGAAGCCTGTGGCAAGGTGTCTTGTACCTGCTGATGGAGAACACGCAATTTAGTGGTGAGGTCATGCAAATAGTCAATTAACATTGGGTATTCTATGTCAGAGTACTTCTTGGGTCTAGGGACACCCCAGACATTAGCCGGGCGTCCGAACACAATCTCATATGGGCTAAGTCCCACACGAGAATGAACAGTTGTTCGAGTTGACAAGAGGGCTAAAGGTAAAGCGTCGGGCCAGGCAAGACCTGTGCTGGCTTGTATCTTTGCAAGTTTAAGCTTGAGAGTGCCATTATAGCACTCTACCAAACCCGCTGACTGAGGGTGGTTTGCCGCGTGGAATTTTTGCTTAATCCCAAGACCTGCACATACTTTCTGCATGATTTGACCCACGAATTCACTTCCATTGTCACTCCAGACAATTCGAGGTAAACCAAACCTCGGGAAGTATTCTTTCAGAAGGACCTTAGCTGTAGACAAGGCAGTATTATCCTTTAGGGGGTAGGCCTCTATCCATCTGGAAAAGGCACATACCACCACAAGGACATACTTTAGGTTTCTGCATCTCTCCATATGAATGTAGTCTATCTGCACTACCTCAAAAGGATACGTTGGGGGAGCAAAATGGCCTGCTGGGGTTGGTGTTCCTCTTCCTGGGTTGTGCATCAAACAAACAATGCAATGCTTAACAAGATTGTCTGCACATTTAGGAATCCCTGTATTTTGCCATACCGGAGCCAAAAGCTTGCATATTCCTTTCGCACTGATGTGGGCTGGACCATGCGCCATAGTCACTACTGGAAGTACATAGGCGTCTGGTAACAGCCAACGTTGGTGTTCTGACAATTCTATCCAACATCCTGTCGCATCCAACATTCCCGTACTATCTCTCCACTTACTCAATTCTTTCTCTGTAGCCTCTTCCTGAATCATTTTCACACTTTCTATTGTGTCCTCACACATTCCTCCTTGACTGACCCATCTAGCAGGTCCAGCAACATACATATGACTCGTCACATCTCTCGCTGTCTCTTTCGCTATCTGATCCGCAAAAGCGTTTCCTTCACCCACATCATCAGTGATTCTTTTATGCGCACTACACTTCACAATTGCTATCTGAGTGGGTAAAGCAAGTGATTCCAAAAGGTCGTTCACTAACTGACCATGCTGTATTTTAGTACCATGTGAGGTAAAGAATCCTCTTTCCCTCCAAAGGCGGCCAAAACTGTGGGCCACCCCAAATGCATATTGGCTGTCGGTGAACACATTCACTCTCTTCCCTTCAGCCAATACACAAGCTCTAGTCAGAGCTATCAATTCAGCTGCTTGGGCTGAATTCTGCCTAATGCGTGCTGTCTCCACAATCGTATGCAAAGTGGTAACAGCATAGGCTGCAGTCGTTTCACCATTGGGGAGCTTAAAACACGAACCATCCACCCATAGGATCCCATCCGGGTCCAGGAGCGGCGTATCTTTTAAATCAATCCTACCTTTTGTCTCCTCCTCTGTACGGAGAAAACAATCATGTTGCTCTTGAATGTCTTTCTCTACTGGGATTGGTAACAATGTAGCTGGATTTAGGGTATTACATCGCTTGATGTGCACGTGACTGGCCAAGAGCGTCAGCTCATACCCCGATAAACGGGCGCTCGTAAGATGCTGGGTTTTTGTCCTGTTTAAAAGTGTATCCACTGCATGTGGCACCATGACAATAAGCGTATTGTCTAGCACCAATCCAGCAGATTGGCGAATAGAAACTGCTGCTGCTGCTGTAGCTTTCAGACAACTAGGTAATGCTTTAGCTACAGGGTCTAACGTAGCCGAAAAATAAGCACACGGGCGTTGTTTGTCACCAAATTGTTGTGTCAAAACTGACAACGCGCAACCTTCTCTCTCGTGCACATAAAGTGTGAAAGGTTTGCTGTAATCCGGAGTACCCAACACAGGAGCAGAACACAAGGAAGTACGCAAATCAGTAAAACTTTTCTGGCATTCCTCTGTCCAAGGAAGAGGTTGGGGGGTATCTTTAAGGGTAAGTGCTAACAAAGGTTTTGCTAACAAAGAAAAATTCGGAATCCATTGTCTGCAGTAAGAGGTAATACCTAAAAAGGCACGCACCTCTCTCTGTGTGCATGGTACAGACATTTGTGCAATTGCTTGGATTCTTTCTGGGGTCAACCGCCGTCCCTCCTTCGACAAGAGATGACCTAAGTAGGTAACCTCTTGGCGACAATATTGTAATTTAGAGGGTGAAACCTTATGATGAAGGTCAGACAAGTGATGCAACAGTGAAACAGTAACTCGTTTACAAATTTCCTCAGAATCAGCAGCAACTAGCAGATCATCTACGTACTGAATAAGGGTGGCACCTGGAGGCAAAGTGAAAGCATCGAGCTGAGTTTTCAAAGCCTGACTATAAATGGAGGGACTTTCACAATAGCCTTGAGGTGCGCGCTTGAACCGGAAGCTTCGGCCTCCCAAAGAGAAGCCAAAAATATCCCTACTTTCCTCAGCAATGGGAATGCTAAAGAAAGCATTCTTAAGGTCAATGACCGAAAACCAGGCAGCTGAGGCAGGTATCACTGTCAATAAAGCAGTGATATCTGGGACGACAGGAAACTGGGGTACAACGATCTTGTTGACCTCCCGGAGATCGATTACAAAACGATAAACCGGTGGCTGGGAAGAGTCAGTACGTTTAAGGACAGGCAGAACAGGACTATTGCACACATTTCCTCTAGTCTCTTCAACCACACCTTTCTCAACCAAATCATAAATGATAGCCATCAGCGCTCTCTCACCAGCACTCGAAATTCTATACTGAGGAATGCGAGGTAACCTAACATTGGACTTGAGGGTGACAACATAGGGTGGAATCTGCAAGAGACCAACATCATTGGGGCCTGTAGCCCAAAGAGTAGTAGGCAGGGAACGTAATTCAGAAGGGAGTTGGTCTCTAGACAAATATGTCGGGGAAATTAATCTCTTGCCTAAAGTAAGATGTACACCAGAAGGAGAACAATGCAGTGTCGCATACAGTCTCTTTAACAAGTCCAACCCCAACAAATTCTCACCACAACCAGTTGTCAAAATAAGAGGAGCCTCCAAATCATAAGGGCCAATGGAGATAGGTAAAAGACAAGAAACTGGGTTACGAACTGGGGCGCCAGAAAATCCTACAGAAACATTTGTTAAGCCAGACAAAGGTGCCCCAGGGAGTTTAGAGTGGATGATAGAACTCTTCGTTGCACCAGTATCCAAGAGAAATGGTTCTGATACACCAAGCGCAACGACATCAACATAAGGCCCATTTTGGTCCACTGGAACTGAAATGACTCCCTCACTTTGTCCACGGCTGTCCTAGCTAGAGAAACCCTGATTCTCATCTTCCATATAATAATCGTCATTATAATAATGGGCAGACTGAGTATTTTGCTGATCAAAATAATTCATGGAATTTTGCGGCGGAAAGGAACGTTGATCCTGGGACATGGTACTTCGCCCCCTCCCCTAGGTGTTGACTGGAAGCCACCTCGGCCTCGCGGCCCAGGCGTACCACCAGCACGCTGCAATAATATCGGGCAATTATTCTTGAAGTGACCTTCTTCCTTACAATAGGCACATTGATTAGGACCCAGTGGAGGCCGTGGAACAAAAGGCTCAGGTTTCTGAAACACCTTCTGAAACTGGGGAGTCGGCTGAAACTGGCGCTGAGCAGGACGAGGAGGATAAGCCTGTTGTAAAAGAGCCTTCGTCTTCAAATCTTTAGTCTTTTTATCCAATTTGTCCTTCTCCTCCTTATCCCTATTTTCGTAATATTGGGCAGTAGCCAATATCTGGGCTGAAGAAGAAACAGCCCATGAACTTTCGGAATCCTTTAATTTATTAGAGAGCTCGGGAAGCAAATTAAATACAAATTTATCTACGAACAATCGCTGTCCCCCCTCTGTACTCATATCCTGACCACTGTGATCAAGAAACGTTTCTTCAAAACGAGTGAAGAAGTCAGAGACACTCTCATCCTTCTTCTGCTTACAGGCAGCTAACTTATCCCAATTAACTCGCAGAGCGGGCATCATAGTTTTCATTAAGGTAATTATTCTACCAGGAAGTTCTGCAATTAAATTATCGGGTTTAGCGCCACCCACTTGGAGCCCATCAGCGGCTAGTATAGCATTCCAATCACCTCCTAATTCTTGGGCGTGGTCCTCCTTCCGAATCCTAGCCCACAATTGTTGTGGGACAACATTTCCCATTAACATATCTATGTCAGCCAAATTCATAATACAAGCGTCAACAGTCTGAGATAATTCCTTGTAGTAACCAGCAGGGTTTTTACGGGGGTCAGGTAAAGACTGTTTAAGGGCCAGCACCTCAGATCTCTTCCAAGGTACATGTACCCATATACGTTGGAAGTGAGCTGGTATAAGCGGATTATTACCCTGGGCTGCAACCTCTTCTCTCCAGACTGGGGGAACCTCTCGCATAGGATAGTGTTTCAGTTTGCGCCTAACAGAAGGATCAGGTTCAGACAAAGACCGGGAAAAGAACATTGATCTAAAAGTAATAAGTGTCCGTATAGCATTCTCAACCTCAGGACCCACAATAATTCCTTTATCAAAATCAGTCCTAATATCCAGCAAACCCTTGGGAGCTAAACCCAATCCCGTGGCCTCCCATTCCTGACCTAGGATTTCACACATGGCATTGAAAACGAATCTTTGTACAGGGGCATCCCACTGTTCAAAAGTATCCATGATATCTTGAACAGTATATTCAAGATCACTCAGGATCCACCTGCGAGCAAGACCCATGAACGTATCTCGTTCTTGGGAGTCAGGAAGTAAACTACGGGTCTGCCTACGGGGAAGAACAGGAGTCAGACTTACTGACCCAAAGAGAGGAGAAAAGAGACCAGAAACAGTCTCAACCATCCGCTGACGGATAGAAGGGGAAGTTGACAGAAAAACAGGAGATAATGTATGAGACGTAGCAGGAGAAGAGGCAACAGGTAGAGCGGAGGTCGAAGGCAAAGGAGACTGAGGCAAAGAAGTCGGAGGCAGAGGAGCTGGAAACAAGGGAGCTGAAGGCAAAGGAAATGGCGGGAGTGGCAGTGCCACAAAGGGCTGTGTTGGAGGTGCAGGAGCTGGAGCTGGTAGGAGAATAACAGGTTGTTGGATGGGTAACAAAAGCGGGGGTGCATGAGCGCCTTGTACATAGGGCGGGGGCGATCGTAATAAGTGAGACATTAAAGGATCCTTCTCAGGATCAGCATCGCGATTTGGGGAAGAAGTTGGCAGCACTGGGTAACATTTGTCAATCGCCATGTGATGTTGCCTATCTAAGATCTCTATCGCATGATCTATTTCATTATTTTTAAACTGTTGGGCAGCCTGTATGACAGTGATATCTTTTTCTTTCCTATCTCTTTTTGCCTGTTTAATTTCTTTCTGTTTGGCTTACTTGCGCCAAAGGCGAAAAGAGTCAAACATAGCCGGCCGGGCTTTTCTTTTAAACAAAGTAGCTTCTAAATTGTCTAAAATATCAGGCTCAAAACTACCATTATGTGGCCACTGTAAAACACCATCTTTCTTCGTATAGCGGACCCATATGTCATTAAAGGTGATGGGGCCCATACCATGTTTAGAGTAAAGCTCATAAGTAGGAGTTCCAGCCGGAGGAATTGGACAAGAGTCCTCCAGTCGGGAGTCCATATCGCAACAAAAACAACACCATTTTTTAAACTTACTGAAACCAGGCATCGTTACTTTCACTGGCTTCCGACAGACAACAAGGGGCTAATCAAAACAGCACAAACGTACTCACCCCTTGGCTTCGACAATTGCAATTTTCGAATCGAAGAACCCAAAAACAAACAAAAAAAAGGGGGTGGGAGCTACCCACCAGTACTTAACAAATGTCTTCTTCACGCCAACAGAGGTCCGTCTAACGTCTCGCAATACCAGTCATCACCAAAAGAGGGACCAAGGCAGGGCAGCAGTCAGGGCAGCAGGCACCAGCAGCCGTTGGAAAGGAGAAGCCACACTTCAAAAGACCATCGGCCCACTCTTCGACATACAGGGGTCGCTGGTGTGGGGGCGCCTTCTCTGGAATTTTCCTGCGGGGGTCCTCACGATCCTTGGGCTCAACCGCTACCTCTGAAGCCGCCCCACGCTCGGGCGCCAATTGAAGAACCGGGCCTTTGGGCCTGGCGGCGCAGGGCACGCCTGAAATCTTCGGGTTCACCTGCCTTGTTGCACAGAGACACGGAATACTCTGTTGGCGTAGAAAACCAAGTTTATTAGCTGCAGCTAAACACAGTTGTCCAAGAAGTACATCAAGTAGGTTCTCAGGAGACTGCCACTTGACTCCGTGGCTCACAAGCTTTTATCGTTGAAATACATCTGTACAAACATACACCCATCGCACAACTTTTTAGCCAATCAGGAGAGTTTGAAAACAAGATATTGTGTCACCAAAATGCTCTCTGCTTACATGTTGTGTGTTATCCAGCCCCCACAGTTAATCAATACTGGTACCCATAGTTCGGTGTTTGCAATGGCAGGACATATCTGTATGCTTCAAGAGGAAGGTTACAAAGTAGGAAAACACAGGGAGAGAATAGCGAAGGCCAGAAGATAAGATATGGCGAGAGGAGAATACTAAAGGCTAACAGATAGTTGATACGGGGATTAGGTAGTCCAGACAAGGATTAGTTAGGCCGGCTGGTGTTTGAGATTGCTTTAAGGACAAGGACGGAGGGGGTTTTTGACACGTTGCAGTCCAAAAGGGCAGAGACACTTCGCTCATCGAGCAGCCTGTGTAAAGGCAACACAAAAATGGCGGTGACTGTAAGATGGGGTCAAAATTAAAGAACCTCAACACTGCCAGCATTGCACAATGAGCAGGCCAGGCATCGTGGATGGGCGGACTGGTGCTTCGTGTTGGGGGTCCTCTGCAGCAAGGCAATGCTGCCATGTGAAGAGACAGGCTGGCAGCGAACTGCACTGGTTTTCAGTGCGGGCGGCACAGTCTCAGTGCAAACGGGCCTGTTCGTGGTTGCAAGAGCACAGAAGCTTAATTGTAAGAGCCTGTGAGCCACACAAAGGGTCCAGGGCCTGAGAGGCACGACTTGGGGGGTCAGACACTCACTGCAGCTGGATCCAGGAGCTGTTTGGGGAGCCTTTGTGTACCTGAGGCTCAGATCAGGAGGCCAGCAGACTAGCCCTTGGAGTCACTCTGGCATCCTGGGTTCAAGGTGAAGATGCTGGTCCTGTTCTTCTTCCCCAGGCAAAAGGGCACAAGGCAGCAGGCAGCAGTTCAGCTCAGCAGGGCAGCAGTTGCTTTCGAGCAGCAGTCCAGCAGAGTGGCTGTCTTTGTAGCAGCACAGCAGCCCTTCTTCCTGGCAAAGTATCCACAGGTCCAGGAGTGTACTGAAGAGTTGGTGTATGAGGTCCAGTATTTATACCCAGTTCTGCCTTTGATGGGGGGGGGATGCTTCTAGAGGTTTACCTTTAAAGTCCCCAGGCATCCTGCCTTCCCTGTCCTGGCTCCAGATTAACTACAGGGAGTATGCAGCCCTTTGTGTCGAGTCAGGATACAGCCTATTCAGGTAAAAGTGGGGCTGTGGCAAGCTCCTCCCTCTCATCCTGCCAGTAATGGCCCATTCAGGCATACCTAAGCTCCCTATTGTGTGTGGCTGTCTAGGAGAATCGCACAAAGCCCAACTGTCAGCTAACCCAGTCATGTGATCAGAGACAGGCTACAGGCAGTAAATGACTAAGGCAAGAAAATTTGAACTTTATAAAACTGTATCAAAACATTTTTGGTTCACTCGAGAGAAAGAAAATTAGAGAAACAATCTAGGTAAGCCAAAGAATATCCATATATATAAAACATCTTCCCTTGCTGAATAACTGGAGGCACACTACAGTCAATTACAAGAAAATATATTTTTAAATACAAATAATACTCATCTCAAAGAAAATTACAAAGTTTGAATTAAAGAAACAGACAAACTTACAGAGAATGAAGGAATCCAGGTGCGATCAAAGAAACTAATAAAAAACTCAAAATAATTGGCTTCAATTGAAAAACAATAAATAACAATATCCAATAATCAATTGAAAATATTCAACTATTACAAGGGTTATTCACACTGGACACAGAACACTTTCTAAAAGTGAAATTTTCAGAATTACAATTTAAAATCCGACTTCACCATGATTCAGGATTTAAAATTGTGATTCCAGAGACACAAACCATGAACTGGATATCTACTTCCATTTGGAAATTACTCTTATAAACTGTAATAAGGTAGCTCCAATGTTATCCTATAGGAGAGATTTTTCACTATCAGGACATGTAAAAGTTAAAAGTGCATGTCCTACTTTTGAAATGCATTGCACCCTGCCCTCTCGGCTTACCAGGGCCTATCCGAGGGGTTACCTATATTTATTAAAAAGGGAGGTTTAGACCTGGAAAAATGTTTATTTTGCCAGGTCGAAATATCTGTTAAAAACTGCATAAACACTGGCTGAAATTGCGGGCCTGAGACCTGTTTAAAGAGCTACTCAAAAGGGTGGAACAATCAGTGCTGCAGCCCCACTAGTAGTATTTAATTTACAGGCCCTGGGCACATTTACTGCCATTTTACTAGGGGCTTATAAGTAGTTTAAATATGCCAATTGGGTATAAGCCAATGTCACCAGGTTTAGAGGAGAGAACACAGGCACTTTAGCACTGGTTAGCAGTGGTAAAGTGCACAGAGTCTTAAGGCCAGCAAAAACAAAGTCAGAAAAATGGAGGAGAAAGGCAAAAGGTGTGGAAGAAGACCACCCTAAGGCTGGTAGGTCTAACAGAGGGTCTGTGCTATTTTGTAAATGTTAATTGTGAGACTTTGGGTTGTTTTAGAGACGAGGAGATTTTGACGAATTTTAAAAGGGAGAGGGGCATATTGCTGCAGAGCATGAAGTCTTTTTATTGTGTAGAGTCCAGGTTATGTGATTGTCATTAGTTTGCCAAAGTGTCTTAATGTAAAGGGATGGTTAGGAGAACTTCTCAACAAGGTAAGTGTGATTAAGATCTAGTCCACAAAGCACCATAATTGGGTTGAACAATAATAACTATGGTACTTAGACACAGGATAGCCATTCATGCATGTCCATATGCAGAACAAAATTAACTCTGGGGTTTATAGTTGCATCAAAGTCCGAAAAGGTAAGGAAGGATTCAGCTGTGTTTGAAGGCTTGATTCTTTGTTATGATCTGTTGATTAAAGAAGGTTAAATCCTTTTAGATTTGGAAGAAAATATGGTCATTAAGTAATTGATATAAAGAGGAAGTCATCATCTGTACCTTTAATATGCTGGGTAGTACGGTGCAGTTTGGCTTTTATCTTTGTCAGACCCCTTTTGGGGACCACTGGGTAGACAGGGGCTACGGGGTCCCAACCATAATGTTTGTCCTGGTGTCCTTCCTACTATGAATTTGCAAACTGCACCAATTACAAGCCTTTCTGCAATTAACTCTCAGGGTAGGAAGGACTTGCAGTCACAGGCATCTCATGGAAGTAGCAAGGGATAGCACGAGCTCAGAACTAGAAAATCAACTACAAGACACAATAACTTCAATGTTCATAAGGCACATATTAATCACACAGCAGAACTCCTTATTACAGAGTTCATTCCAGTATACATTGTGGTACAGATGATCATGATACTCTTGTTGGCACTAAACTCCTTACCTTTGTCTCCATGCTCTCTCTGACTCTTGTTTTTTTTTTTTAGAGTTTTATAAAGCGCCAGCTAGACCCGAGACATCGGGTATCAGAGCGCTTTACATGAGCACCAGTTTTGTTACAGATGGACACATTCATTTTTGTTAAGCACGGGGAGATTAAGTGATTTGCCCAGAATCACAGGATGTTGAGCGTCGTTGCCGAGACTCGAACCCGGTTCCCCAGCTTTGAGGTCGACCACTCTAACCGTAAGGCTACATCCTCTCCCTTGTGACCTTAGTTGGGTCTATCCCCCAGCAAAACTATGGTACAATCATGAATAAGGCTCAGGTGCAGATCACCTTCCTCCACAAATCAAATGTGCAAACAGTCACTGTTGACTAATGTAATTACCACTGCTATTGTAGTGGTTAATCTTTAGTCCTTTGCACCTCCTTCAGTGTGAGCTCAGTGGCTCAGTCCACCGCTGGCAAAGGTCCTCAGTGATTGCTGCAGCTTTAGTGGTGGCAGCTGAAAAAGTTAGGTGTGGTTTCCGGCTTCTACAAGTACGGCTGCCCTGGATGTCCTAGTGACGTTCAGTGGATATTGCCATCACTGTGTAGGGCTGCCTGGCAGTTTTAGTCATCTTCTGGGCTGACACAACCGTTGTCATGGCAGTTGCGGCCCTACCTGGGCTCATGCACATGTCAAGACAGTTGCATCCCACCTGGGGCTGGTACACACATAGGCAGTTGCAGCCCAACCTATGCTAGTGCTCATTGCATGGTAGATGCAGCACCAACCTGGGCCAATACACAAGGTAAAGAAGAAGCCGCCTGAAATGGACCATTAGGGCCCCATCCGACTTTGAAAGTGTTTTGTAACGCCTGTTGAGCTGTGCTAGCAGTATATAAAAATCACAAATAAACTACTTTGAGTGTTCTGCAGAACGAAGTGGGTTGATTTTGTCTAACGTTTATGCACACTTTCTAAACTGGGGTTGTGACTCAACTGTCTCAAACTTCAAAACAAGTTTGGGGTGGTTCTCTTTCAAGTGCCCTTCTCAGACAGCTTTCCAGAAGCAGTCATTGTGTAAAGTTAGGCTTTTCACATTAGATAGCACTGGGCTGTGTCTAAACTGGAGCCTCCTGCAACATGGACACCATGAAGTGTAAGGTTTCTACACCTGGCTGTCATTGGTCTCTCTCAAGAAGTAATCAGGGATAGACAAAAGGGCTGGCCTGACCTTGAAATTTAAACAACAGTAACTGCAATCCAACCCTTCATTCTGCTATCTTCCAAAAGGCAGTGATAAGGAAGAACTAATAAGCAGCCCCTTTCTAAAGGAGTCTTCAAGGAATTTTTAAAGGTAGCCATGTCTTCATCCTTCTCACTTCAGTGTCTGGATCTCCACTCTGCAGCCATAGGAATACAGGCAATACACTTTCGCTGAGGACGCTGTCCTCATCCTCCACATAGTGCCATGATAAACCAGGGGCATCCAAAATGGATCCCACTGGTTTCAATACTCATACACACACACAGAGTCCCACTGCTACACATGTGCTAGATGCATTCTACTCATCCGTATACTTGATATACACACAGGATGTCAATGTAAGGTTCTGTGTTTTCACGCAACAGTAGAACTTTACATGAGTGGAGACAGTGGGCCAATATCTCACTGACATAGATATAGAGGCCTATTCAAATATAGAAGATCACACAACATGGTATGCTTACACTACTACCTTATGTGCTAAACCCCCCACAGGGACTGTAGTCCTCTTTCTACTCTGAAGGATCACTTGACGTGCCCCTGCACTCACAGGACCGGGCTTCACATTGTCAGGGACAAGCCAAGACCTCTGTGCATGTGCTAGATAAGTGTTATTCCATGAGCAAAATCAGAAGTCGGGATCCCAGATTCACATGCAGTCGCGTACACAGGGCAGGGGCACAGGCTTGTTTACAAAGCAGGGGGAATTCCTTACCAGCAATCACCATATGACATAAAGGATGCAATCTGATCTTCTTTCCACAAGCAATGCAGTAGACATGAATAAGAACACTACATTAAAATCTCTCAGGGAAAGCTATTCCCCCTGCAGATTTTCGAAAACAATCTCTAGAAATATTGATACCTCTGATACTTCCTCTGCTTGAATATTGTTCAAAAGTTTTTTATTGGTTGTTTTCCAAACAATGAGTACACAGAACATACACAATATAATATAAAACACAATACTACAAAATAAACTATATAAATTAGGCACAATAATCCAACCTAAATAGCAAAATAAATAGAATTCCACATAAAACATACAGTGCTAATAGACTTCTACTTAATTATTGCGATGACATAGTACATATGGTTCCCTGTGGGAGGAAATAGTTAGCAGTCGGATGTAGGCCCGGTTATGGACCGCCCTTATATCACCCTATCGCTAAGGAATACAGTTCACGGCGGTTTGTGCGATTCAAAATATATATCAAGGCTATCCCACATGTGTCTGAGGGGGGGTTTCCATGGTGAATTTTGGAGGGCAATTGTGTCAGCACCCCTCAGGTGGGAGACGCAATTTAACCAGCATTTAAAAGACGCTTTATTTGTGTCCTTCCAGTTATTTAAGATGATTTTAAATATCTGCTTGAATATTGTAACAATGCATTCATCTTTATCCTCGGTTACTTTATTAATAACCTACAAAGACACAGAATCTTAAAAAGACAACAGCACAACACCTGCAGGAGTTACAATCCACTAGCTCAGAGAGTATTCCCAGTACAAGTTTTATTTATTTACAACATTTCATCCACAAGCCATCTATGCCCCAAACACATAAAAGGCAAATCACGTTAAAAAAAATCAACACAGGATGGTGATATGAAACAGTCTGTACCTTGAAGATTAAAATGTTGCTCAAATGAAAAAAGTAGGGTATTGAGGCTTCTCCACACGTGAGAGAGAAACTACGTGAATGCCAGAGCTGAAAAAGAAATGTGTTGGAAGAAGAAAATCAGCATTGTTTGTGCAAAAAACGAGAATGTGAGATGGAAAGGTTAGAGAAAAATGGAAATTGTTTGCACTGGAGAAAATATGCATGTCAGAAACTGTCAGGAAAATGATGCAGAACCTAGTCTGGGGTCACATAAGTACAAGGATAGCTTCATGTAATACGACACATAGAACATTCGTAAAGTCAAGTCGACTCATTTATAGGGTTGGAAGTTACAAATAGGCAACATTCAGCCAATATATGATGCCTCGTGTTGTGAACCTTCAGAAGAGGTTTATACATAATCTTCATTCACTGTGCCTTGTTATTCTCTTTGATCACAGTGCTTACTTTATAAACAAAAAAATGCTGGGGCCCTCGTCATGAGGCCACCGCAGTTTGCACCACACATTGCCACTGTACTTACACAACTGCTAACCATCATACTGCTACAAGTGTGACAATTCAGACCGTTTGATCCGCCAAAGCTTTAAGAATGACTTGGGTGGCAGGTATTAGTTGTTTTTAATGTATATTAAATTAACAAACAACTGTATTTCTGCTCATCTTTAAATTACTTAAACAGCACCACCATGTGGCAGCTGTCATAAGTGCAGGTTCAGGCATTTAAGTGTCCGAGCGGAGAATTAAGTGCCGAGCACCGGAAACCACCAGCTCAAATTGAGCACTGTTTCACCATCTCTTTCCTCAGTTCGGCTTCCTCTAGGAGAATCTGACAAGGAGCATCCAGAAGGGTTTTGATGGTAGAGTTTTTTCAACCTCCATTCTTTATTGCTGCTTATTTGTTGACGTGGAGTCCCTTTTCAACAGCTCACCACAATACAATCAGTGCTTGATGACGATTCCTTGATTTGGCCTCTCTTGGTTATTCTTAGATCCTGAACTGCAATCCACTAGTGAATATTTTGTCCTGAAGCCAAGGTCTAACCTTATTTTTAATGCTATTCTCGATTCTGAGTTAGAAGGCTTGCCTGCTATAAAATGATTATGATTTTTTTTCCTCATTCATCTTATGTATGTATGTATGAATGTATGTATGTATGTATATGCTATGTCTAAAGCACGAACCCAGCTAAAAGGCAGCAGAGCGCTGTACATGGTCAGAGGCAAGCTTGAAGTCAGCGAGTAACACGAGCGGACGGTGAGTGGAGGACATTTAATGCATAGTGATGTAGAGTTTTTTTTGTCTTTGAGCTTGGTTAATTCCTCTTTATCTTTATTTACATGTGTTCATACGTCAGGGGGTTGTCAGGCTGTTTGAGGCTAATAAAGGTGACCTCAGCAGCAGGAAGAACTCCAGTTTCTCTTTATCAGTCACAGCTCATTTGCTTAACTGACATCACAGATAAAGAGCTGGAATTGTTATTCATCACAAAAAATACAGACGTGAGAAGAAACTATTAAACTTATTTTGGGTAGATCTCTTTGGCATAATTGAATGTTGGTGCACCAACGTACAAACATAACAAGACGTGTGCAGTTTTAATCAGTGTGGGATTATCTCTTCAAACATCGGATTTGATTAAACCAACATATGTCACCATGGAATTTCACGTGAAAATATATTTCAATATACTCGTTGCTTTAGAATGGAAAGCTTGTGCTCTATCAGTAAAAATTACACTTTTCGTAGCTTTGTAGATTGTTATTTATTTTTATCATGTCGTGAAATTAAAAAAGTCACTGATCGACCCAGCTGTAAACAGTTTTTTGCCTTGCACGATAAATGCACTTCCGTGCAAGATAAACCGCCCTATGGCATGGCCATAAAATATAAAACTGTATACATCTTATGTTTTCATAAGTGGATGAACAAAATTAGATATGCAAAGAAAGGGGAATTGCTGATAAGAAATATGCTTTAAAGAATAAACAAATCAAATGATGCTTTCACCATAAGATTTTTAAGAAAAAGGTTACAGGATGTGAGTAGATTACCTTAAAATGGAGTAAGCGATAAAAGCAAAAACCCATTTGCAGAACCCTTGCTGCGGATTTATCTTTGTTAATGTGTGTAAACTGCTTAAGCGAGATTTGACTGATCTGATACAAAATATGTATCTTAAAGTATCTAAAAGCAGGACAACGAAGCTCTTGTATCCACTTTCTATAAGAAGAAAAGGAATCCATTACACTGCACTCTTACACATCTGAACTACATGGATAAAGCACATTTCTGATACTACAGTCTGAGAATGTGGGGGCATATTATCAAGCGGCAGCGATAATTATCGCTGGCCGCGCTTAGCGTGAGAATTGTTATCGCCGGCTATCGCTGGAAATTATCGCCATGCTAGCGCTGTATTAACAACGCTTAGCGCAATGGCGATAATTATTCCAGCGATAGCGGTGTTTTCCATGGAACATCGCTGGTTTTCCAGCGATGTTCCATGGAAAACAGCGATAACCATGATGATAGGGCCTGTGGTCTTAGCCACAGAATCCACCCCCCATGTTAGGTATGCCTTAGTCTGGAATTTAACAGACGTTAAATTCCAGCGTTAAGGCATAGTTAACGCGATTTCAAATATCGCTACCCCTCGTTGATAATATCGCGAAGCTGGGTTAGCGATATTTTCACATGGGGTTTTGTCAGGCACGCCCCCCTTGCATCTCATTAGCGATGCGATGCGAGGCGTGCTGACAACGGGCGCTAAGGCAAGGAAACACGCGCTAACGTGTCCTTGTCAATAAAGCGATAATATTATCGCCGCTTTTCACCCGAAAACGGACGCTAAAGCGGCGATACTCTTATCGCGGCCCCTTGATAATATGCCCCGTGGTTGGATACTTGGCCGAAAGATTAACCATCATCTTTGGGCTTTCATATCATGTGTAAGACAATGAGGGGCTTATTTACAAGCCCTGTGTGCTGCTGGAAGGTCGAGTGTTTTGACGTTCCGGTGGCCCACAGTGCAGGCCCATATCTACGAGGCTGCATGGCTTTTCATGGCCTCGTAGATATGGTGTGAGGCAACGCCGCTCAAGTGGCTGCATTGCCTCAGACTGCTTTGGGGAGATGTGTCATGGGCGTTGCGGTGGATGTTCCCACTCAACGCCCGTTGTATTTGACACATTCCCAGATTTACAACATAGCGTATATCTGGGAATGTGTCAAAACTGTGCACCTCCCCAGGGCAGGCTCAATCATTGTTTTTGTGAAGGAATGTTTCCCTTCCTACAAAAAAACAACCATATTTCCGTAGCAGGCACCCTTGCTCCATGAAACTAGGGTGTCTGTATTAGTGCAAGGCTGCCTAAACGATGCCAGCACAAAGGAAAGGGCAGGGATGTGTCGTATTGCCGTAAATACAACGCATCCCTGCACTTTACTTATGTGAAGTCCATGGGCATGTTTTTTAAATTTCAGGACATTTATATTTTCCATAAATAATTAAGAGTAGCAACAGCACCCTCTTGAAGCAGAAAGAAACAGATCCCATCTCCTGGAGGGGCCACTCTGTGAAAAAGGGGGGCAGCCACTGCTAAGCAGCCATCCACCCCATCCTATTCTGAACACCCTGCATCCCCAAACAATATTTCCAAGCCACCAGGCTCTCCTTCACCATACCACCAGTGCACATGGTACCTTGGCAAGCATGCCACCACTGCCACCTATAGTTTTATCATTGTCCATTCAGCCCACCACTGATCCCCCATGGTCATCTAAACCGGCAGCTCTCATTGGTGACCGTGGGAAGGTTTAGCTTTCATCCCACCATTTCTAATTTCAGAATTTTCTACCCAAGGAGCAGGAAACAGCTGTGTGTGTGGGTGGGGGGGGGTTGGGCAGTTAATTGTTACTATGCTTCAGCATTCTAAGGAAATCAGGAAACTTTGGTCAACTTCAAAAAGGCTGGCATTTTCCAATCTCACCCTACTTCACAGGTATCATAAACAATTCACCCATTCCTGCTAAGACTAGAAAATATCTTTTAGACGCAAAGAGTTATTTGCCAAAGTAGCAGATGACGTTGGCATCAAAAGCTGAGTTCTAATGCACCTGTCTACCTCCTTCAAAAGCTTTGGTCACAACATTGTACTAAGGAGTTTGTTAGACCTGGCATCCTCTGCATGGTTTTCCCCTCTAACGTTTTGCCTTCAACCCTCCTATTTTTCTGACTTCGTTTTTGCTGGCTTTAGGACACTGTGGATGCACTACTAATCAGTGCTAAAATGTTTGTGCTTTCTCCTTAAAATATTTTGGAATTGGCTTATTCCTAATTTCCATATTTAATTTACTTTTAAGTCCCTAGTAAGGTGGCACTACCTGTGCCCAGGGCATGTAAGTTAAATGCTACTAGTGGGCCTGCACAGCAAAATAGATGCCCAAAACCATAAATCCTTAGGTCTGTTTTTAGAGGCCGCTTAATTACTCCGAGGCTGAATCTTCAAAAACACATTTTTCATTCATCAAATAATTGTTTTACTGTTATCTTACACCTATACATAGAGCAAAGAGGTATTAAAGACATTGGCTGATAGACAGAACAAATTGACAAATTGTAAACAGAAAACCTCATGAAAAATTATAGATAGAAGACATCACTTTAAATTAATTAAAGACATAGAGCAAATGCATTGACTTACTAATAACAGCACATTGTCACAAAAGACTTTTTTACATCACAAAATGATAACAATACAATCATATGAATACTTAACATGGTCTAAAGAAATTACAACATTTAACATCAATCCAAAAACTGATATTGATGTCAAACACAAATGTCCATATAACGAAGAATTGTCCAACATCGATCGATTGCATCAATTTAGGAGCTTCAAATTTGTCCTCCTTATTCTTGTCTAAATCCAAATGGCGCTATAGATTTGGGCCACAAGGTAACACCCTTATTCACCATGGACAGTTCCAGTATCATAATTCGATTCACCACTTTTTGGCCTCTATTAACCTTTTTGTGGGTGTGCCCTCGATGTCTATAAATTACGCCTGCATGTTTTGACCTTCTGTGAGCCTAACAACTTTAGACGAAGGTCTTCCTCAGCACTCACAAAATTTCATAACTGACACAGTCTTGCCGTAGTGCAGAGGGTATATGCCACAGATTTTTTTGCAGATGTGTGTCGGGAGTTTATTCTGCCACCATTTTTATATAGTTGACCTATGGGATGCTCTTTGTATACTGTTGTGCGGGAAATATCTTCACCCATGATTGCAGGCAGGCTTGTGAACCAGGTCATGACTGCCACAACAATACACTCTGTGTGAAAACCGCTGCCTCCCTACAATTGTGAGTGTAATCTTTTCAAAACTAGTGGCCCTGCAGCACTGATTGTGACACCCACTTAAGTAGCACTTTGAACATGTCTCAGGCTTGCCATTGCAGCCTGTGTGTGCAGTTTTAAACTGCCATTTTGACCTGGCAAAATAAACTTTTTTGCCAGACCCAACCCTTCCTTTTTAATGCATTTGTCACCCCAATTGTAGGTCCTACAAAGTCCAGAGGCAGGGTGCAGTGTATTTAAAAAGTTGGACTTGGACTTGTACTTGTAAATTTTACATGTCCTGGTAGTGAAAAACTCCTAAATTTGTTTTCACTACTGCAAGGCCTACCTCTCCGATAGGATAGCTTTGAAGTTGCCTTATTTAGTTTAATAAGCTGTAATTTCCAAATGGGAGCAGGAAACCAGTTCATGTTGGGTGTCTTTGAAATTGCTATGAAAAATCCTAAATTATTGTGAAGTCAGACTTAAATTACAGTTTTGAAAATATCACTTTTAGAAAGTTGACATTTTCTTGCCTCTGCTATTTGGTGCCTGCAGCTGTCTCTGGGTCACATGACTGGGCGTAGTTGACATTTGGGCTTTGTGTATTCCTCTTACCCAGCCATACACAATAGGGAGCTTAGGTGAGCCACCATTGGCTGGATGGAAAGGAGGAGCTGGGCAAAGACCCACTTACACTCGATTAGGCTGTGTCCTGCCTCAACACAAAGGGCTGCATACCCCCTGTAATTAGTCTGGCATGGGAGCAAGGAAAGCAGGGCCTCTGTGCACTTCAAAGGCATGCCTCTAAAAGCTTCTCCCCACATCAAAGTAACAACTGGGTATAAATACTGGACCTCAGACACCAACTCTTCAGTACACTTCTGGACTGTGTATACTCTGCCAGGAAGAAAGACTGCTGTGCTGCTGAAAGGATTGCCACTCTGCTGGATTGCTGCTCTGAAAGAACTGCTGCCCTGCTGTGCTAAAGTGCTGCCTGCTACCATCTTGCCTGGGTGAGAAGGCACTGGAAATGCATCTGTTGAACCCAGGACTCCAAAGTGACTCCAAGGGCTAGTTGGCTGTCCTCCTGACTTGAGCCTCAGGGACAGAAGAATCCAACAACCTTGACCCTAGCACCTGGACTGTGCCATCTGTGAGTCTACCCTGCCAAGCGGTGCCACCCCAGATATGGCCCCCTGGAAGTGGGCCTAAGATGCTCTGCCAGCCTCTGTGGATCCAGCGGAATCGACGCATCACCACTGCTGTACGGCACAGCCCCAAGCAGAACATGCGCATTGTCACTGCTGCAATGGATCGGTTCCATTGCAAAGACCTGCATTGCATCACATCCCGTCACCTCATCAGAACTGCCACTGCACACTACATCCAAGGTGCAGGCCCTCGCACCCATCATCAATAGCAGCCTTGATGACATCGCCGGACTCCGCATTACAGCCTCGCAGGTCCTCATAACCGTGCATTGCCCTGATTGCATGGCAGATCCTTGACACTCAACACCAGATTTTGCACTGCAAGCCCTCGTCAATGGGATCCTCAATGATGACGCAGGACCTCACATCACTGCCTCACCTCCGAACCGACGCATCCCTTCGGCTGCGTGACGCATCTTTGACAGGGACCTTCACAATGCTCCACAAACCAAGATTCAAGGTACTTTTTTTAGCAGGCATAATTGGGTCCTTGTAGCAGGCCCATGCTCCATCACTGTTGGCCTTAACTTGTGACTTTGTCCTGATTCGACAAAACGAGATATCCACAGTTGGTGCTCTGTGCTGTTTGGCTCTATTTTAACTGTATTCTTTAAACTTGCATGTCTCCTGTTCTACTAATTGGATTTTTGTCTTTGGTCCTGTTTCATGTATTTAAAGAAACTATATTTCTAACTTGGTGTGGGATCCTCTTTGTGTGGTATTTTTCACTTTATTACTATTTGAGGTTTTGCGCAAATACTTTGCACATTGCCTCTAAGTTAAGCCTCACTGCTCTGTGCCAAGTTACCAGGATGAGCACAGGTTATTTTAGGGTTGATCTGTGCCTCAGCTTGACATGGATTGGAGATGCTGCTTGACTTAGAATCCCATTCCAGTCAACACACAACCAATTTTCTTTCTCAGTTGTATAAAGATAAGAGATTATTAGAGACAGTTATTTGCTGGTTCTCCTCACTTCTATTATATCAATATTAACGACGGTGCAGTGGCACGTGGGCACAGTGCTTTAAAGGGCCCACTGCTCCTAAATTATGTGTTAATTTTACTAACCCGCCAATAGAGGGGAGCATTTTTCTTTCTTGCTCCAGTGCCCATGTCATCCTTGTCACACCACCCGTCTAATGTTACATACATCACAAACATGCCTGAATGACAACAATTTTCCTCAAATCTTTATGAATTATAACTGGATGCCCGGCTAAAATAATCGAAATAAATTCACTTCAATATCCAGGTAAAGAGGCTTCATGACATTCCTGTAAATATATGCTGATGATTTCAAATATATGGAGATTACACACTCTACGGAACTCCTTTTACTCCATATATTATAGAATTTTGCATTGATTACATTTAAAGAAAGTCTTTGTGTGTGGCAGATCTAAAGGCTCTTCATTTCCACATTTGCATGAGAGTGTGCACAAAAAACAATAGCACATTAAAAACAAGATGATGCATGGAATGCTTGAATTAAAAGTCAGCCACAGGCAACCGCTCAGGCCGCACCCCAACCATTGTTTTTCACTCAACATGCCACCTCAGTTTGGACCCAGCCATATGCAAATCAGTCTTGATTCTGCTCCAGTGGGAACAGTCCAGTTTGAACTGCTAGGTCAAGTAAATCCTCAACCAGAACACCAGCTGTCCAGGACCGGTTTCACCCTGGACTGTTCCCATTGGGACAGGGTCAAAACTGATTTGCATACTGTTGGGTCCAAACTGAGGTGGCATGATGGGTGAAAAACAATGAATTCGAATGTGGTCTGGGCGATTGTCAGTAGCTGAGGTTAATTCAAGCAATCCATCCATCACCTTGTTTTTGATGCCATATGTGTGATGGGTATGCCCAGACATGGGTCCTGTGCTCACTGTGCCCCTGGAACCAAGCTTACCTGGCTGATGTGGCATCAAATTTCTCTTAGGGCACTCCATAGGAGATAATTCAGCCAGGTTATACTTGGCTGATGTTGCATCAAAATTCTTCTAGGTCCCTTCGTAGGTGACAATCCAACCTGCAGGAGTTCTGTCTTATGTTTTTCTACTGTCCTTCAGCTTGATCCACAACTTATGAGTGAATCCCCAGTTCAGTCCACATCAAAGGCATTCCTGCACCTTATGTTGACACTACATAAGGACGTTTCTTAGAGCACAAGACACAGAGAAACTTGATTAGACAGTTCTTTCTTTCATGGAGCTAAGAGTCGTCAGAGTTATTCAGCAACAAATTCAATGGCAGCCAATAGTGATATATGTGGACAAGAATTTAGTGTTACAACAAAAAGATCAAGACTGCTAAAGCCGACTTCTTCAGATCCCAACTTAATCAAGCTAACAACGGCCCTAAGAAACTTTTTGAACTCATTAAACAACTATCGGTCAAGGCACCCAACCGCCATGACCTTGGTGATGGCTCTCCTACGTGTGACGATTTAGCCGCCTTCTTCTCCCAGAAAACTAACAGCATCAATTTGGACATTGAATCAAAGAGGGCTCTTCTCCCAATTTATGAAACCTCTGCCCCACCTACCCATCAAGAGCCACTCAGCCCCCCTAGTTTAAGCCTCAAAAACAATGCATCCTGGCACACCTTTATTCATCTCAGTGAAAGTGACATTTACAACACTCTTCTTGCAATCAATCCGTCTAACCACTTCAGTGACCCTCTTCCACCTCCCATCTTCAAGGAAATAAAAACCTCCATCCTCCCCTCATGTTCCAAGATTGTCAATGCTTCACTAGGGCAAGGCACGATCCCCGACTGTCTAAAAACAGCACAGGTTTCCTCCATTCTAAAAAAACCAAATGCAGACACCTCCGATCTGAACAACTTCCGTCCCATTTCCAACATCCCCACTCTGGCAAAACTTCTTGAAAAATGCGTGCTAATTCAACTCTGTCCACACATTGAGAAATTCCAATTGTTGGATCATCATCAATCTGGTTTCAGGAGAGGGCACAGCACCGAATCTGCACTCACGCACATCATGGACGACATCTTAAAGTTCCTAGACCATAATGAATCTTGCTTATTGAGCCTCCTTGACTTATCTTCTGCCTTCGACACTGTGAACCATAACAAACTACTATCTACTCTAGAACACAGGATGGGCTTATCAGGATCGGTATTGAATTGGTTCACTCCCTTCCTTCAAAACAGATCCCAAAGAATCAAGATGAATCAATCTCTTTCTCAGCCCTGTACAGTAACTATGGGGGTTCCACAGGGGCTCGCCCTATCACCCATACTGTTCAATTTATTCTTGGAATCATTAGCAAATGCCTTGAACTCTGCAAACATTCTTTTTCATATGTATGCGGATGACACTCAACTTTATCTGAAAATCACCTCCCCAGAAGACATCATCTCACTCAACTCAATCCTAATGAACACTCAAAACTGGCTCACTGACAACTACCTCATGCTCAACACATCCAAAACTGAATTCCTTCTCATCGCTCCTCCTAATCACACTCCCAAGACTGACCTTTGGATGAAACACCTCACAGCCTTCAACTGCTCCCCCACATTATTGATTCAGCTAAATCCCTTGGAATCACGCTTGACATGCACTTGAATATGAAGAACCACATCAGCAATGTAACCAAGGGAGTTAAACATCAGTTGAGTTTACTAAGGAATCTCAAAACATTCATTCCACAGAAAGACTTCAAATTGGCGGTACAAGCTCTAGTTCTGCCAAGACTAGACTACGGTAGTTCCACGCTATGTGGTCTTCCCAAACAGAGCCTGGCCCCACTAAGGGCTTCCCTTAATGCCGCAGCTAGACTGATTACTGGGACAAAAAGAAAAGAACACATATCCCCAGCCCTAAAATCCCTAAACTGGTTACCCTACGAGGCCAGAATTCAGTTAAAGATTGCCTGTATGACGCACAAAGCCCTTCATTTCAAGACCCCCATCTATCTGGCTCAAAAACTAGAACTATCAGGGGGCTGCAGAGCTTCACGAAGTGCAAGTACAATGCTCCTGAAGCCGCAGATTTTCCTCAAAAAAAGAACGAGTAACAGGGCCTTCTCTGGCATTGCTACAAAGATTTGGAACTCTCTTCCTTCGGAAATCCGTACAATCTCCTCCACTGCTTCCTTCAAAAAGGAAGTGAAAAAAATCCTAATGCTCAAGTTCCTGCCTGAATAGGCCTTGGCCACTAGACTCTATTATTGCCCTCTATTCGGTCATCTTGATTGACTTGTGACATGGTTATATACCTGGGAATAACATCGTTAACATGCATTGTACATACATATGTTCGAATGTTCCTCACCCATTACTGTATCCTTATGTGAAGAGTTCCGATACCTACAGGAGTCCTGCACGCGTCTTGCATAATTATGTAACGATTATTTTGCCTCCCAATACTGTATCCCTCTTACCCAAAATTGTGAAGCGCTCTGATACCCGTGAGGGTCACGTTCGCGCTATACAAAACTTTATAAATAAAAAATAAATAAAAATAAACATGTACGAGGAAAATAATGTTCTATATTGCTCTTTTCCTTGATTGAGTTGCATATTGTGCCATAGTGAGAAAAGGGGCAAGACGTAGTGAAATTTTTTTTAATATACAGAAATTCAAAATCATTGTAGCGAGAAAGCCTTAATGGTGGTAGATTTCGTTTGAAGTTGAACTGTTCATTGGCCATGCATGTGAAAGCGATATTGCATGGGGTGCGTGATGCTGGCGGTACATGCCCATACTAGTTCAATAAGCCTTTTTCATATTTATATCACATATTTATGCTGTTGACGCTACACCCAACCCCGTCCTTCCCAAAATTAATTTCTTTCTCTGCTCTTTCCTTCCTAAATGAGCTATACATTAAGTTTAAACCTTCATGACATTGGTGGAATTGGCACAAATGTCAAACAAGGTGACCTTTTTACGGTAACCTATTATGGCTACATGATTTGCATATGCTGCTCCATTAATTATTATATATTTAATTTTATATTTATAATTTTTGCTGTAATATATCTAACTTACAAAAACCTGACATAGAGAAGGATTAAAGTATTAATAGATCAGCAAAAACTCACACCGTCATTGTCCTGTCCATAACAGAAAGTTCTCACTGCTGCATATGGGTTAAATTCGCAAACGTTGGGAAGCCAATCCATGTTTAGTGGCTATATTTATGAACATCTCCAATTTTTTTTCCTCAAAACTCTTTGTTTTAAATCATCTCAGTACTTTTTGACTATTCAGAATCACACTTCACCATGTCCACAACTTTTGTTTTAGTGAGAATTTGCTACTCGATCCTATTTTTACATGACAATGATGTTCTTTCACCCAAACTAGTCAATGACTCCTCCACAAGGAATGCAAGATTACGTCAACAGTTTTGGCTTTGCAGTAAACTTTGTCTCAAAATATGTTCATGATATGTGGGAATGTTAACAAGCCATCGATGTGACTCTTGCATTTGGACGACCCCAACTGTTCTTAAGAGACATTATGTGACTACAGCAGGGTCTATCACGTACATTTTGCCTAATTCGGCATTTGTAAAGTGGCATCTTTATTCTGAAATCGATAGGTATGAGGCATGTCTATTTATGCATGCAATTCATGGTTATTATTCTTTTCTTATAATGTGAATTACTTCCATTAATGACCACAATAAATAAACTAATTAATTACTCAGCTAACGCTCTGCATACCATAAGACCATATCAAATTGTTTTATGACAAATTGTCACCTCGTAGGGAATACAGATGGGGTCTGTTATCTTACTCTCTTATTACTCTCGCCTGTTTAATATTTCATCGTTGAACATATTTTTATTTTGAAGAGGTTCCTATGTCACAAACATCCAGGCCAGCTTGTTCTATTCTCTGTTGGATATGACAAGCCATGCCCTACAGCAAACACGCATTTAAAGAGCACATCTACAAAAATTAAAATCCGTGGCCAGACAACCTTTCACTTCAGCCCATGGCATTCTGCGGATTTTATTTATTAGTTCAGAAATCGTTGAAAGTATGCAATATCTGGCTGCCATCTTCTTTAGGACTCTAGGGAAAACCAGAAACAGAAGACAAATACAGCATAAAACGCAGCTCGCAGGACAGGAGCTTGAACTCGGAAGCAACTGTCCAGATGACGGATGACATGCTGGGCGCACATCTTTATCATGAACAGAGCACAGAATCCAGCTGTGCACCTGTTTTGAAGGAACACTCCCTGTCTCTATGACATGCACTAGCTTGTTAACTGTACAAACTATTGCATAAGCGGCATAGAGCACAGCTTGGAGCTGTGCTGGCCACTATGGCACTCTTTACCAGTGGTTTATAATTTCTGATATGGCCCCCTTCTACCCAACCTGTAGGGGGCTCAGTCACATGGCGCAACTAAGGGCGCCCCTCCCCTAGGCGCGGGGGGGGGCGCCTGTTCAGGTCCCGAGTTTTTCACCTGCTCGAAGCAGGTGAAATGGCTGGTAGCATTACACTTGCGTGAGGGACTAAATTACTATGCTGATTTACCACCCTATGGGCCTCATCCGGCACTTTTGTGCTGCCGGAATGTCACTTTTTTGACATTCCGGTGGCGCAATGTGTCACTGGCATATGTAGAAGGCCACATAAAGCCACGTTACGTGGCTTTTTATGGCCTTATAAATATGTGCCCCTTTCACGCAGAAAACTGCGTGAAAGGGACGTTCCATGGGCGTTGCAGGGGGCGTTCCCAGCAACATCCATGGCTTTTTGACACTGCCCCAGATTTACGAGAAATCGTAAGTCTGAGCCAGCGCCAAAAACTTACACCTCTTCAGGGGAGGCTAAGGGAGGCATTCTGCAGCACACATAGGAAGAGTAAAAAGCCTCCTGTGATTGTTTTTGTGCAGGAATGTTCCATTCCTGCACAAAAATAATCATCACCATGGTGCACAGGTGCCTGTGTTGGCGCAAGGCAGCCCATTGTGCGCTGGCGCAGGGGAAAACGACAGGAATGTGCCGTATCTAATAGATACTGCGCATTTATGCTTTTTTCTTTTGCCATAGGACAGCACAGCAGCAAGGCATGCTGCACTGCCTTACGGCAAAAAACCCATAAATGAGGCCCTATGTGTTTCTGAGCTGTGCTGTCTGTGGCTCTTGCGCCTACTCAGAGAGTTTAATAGAGTTTTGAATGAATGCATGCATGGGCAAATTTAAATAAAATTTAGTGCAACGAAGATGCTGCCTTGCACAAGAGTAGAGAGCAGCACAGAGACAAATTTACTAAATATGGACTGTCTGCTGCTGCTCTCTTCGTCTACACTGGTGCCTAGAGCTGTGCACCATGGTGCATAGGTGTGTGTATGAATGAATGAAAATACTTTTATAAAGCACAACTGCTGCTTCATAAGAAGCTTCCAGGCACTAGAAAAAAAAAGGAAGGTAAGCGAGATTCTAAGGTTCACGGAACAGGAAGAGCTTCAGTTGGGTTTTAAACAGACTTTCACAAGGAAGGAATGTTGTAAAGGTACAGTGGTAAAGAATTCCAGATAGTGGGTGCAAGAAAAAAGAACACTCTGCCGCCATATTTAACTCTACGCACTTTTAGGACAAAAGTAAATTATGATTTGTTGAGTGAAGTGCCATAGAAGGAAAATATTTTTTTAACATGTTTTGAATGTAATACGGACCCAAGGCTGGGCTGGCTGTACCGGGCATCGGACATTTCCCCAAGAGGCTAGAAGGGTGGGGGCCGGTTTGGTACTGGGAGCTGATTTTGTAGAAGTGCAGCAGTTTTAAAAGCACCCACTGCGCAGTTCCTTGAATATTTAGCAGTTTTCAGTAAAAAAAATTACAATAAAAATGTCAAGATAACTCTGATGATTGATGTACATGCCGGAGAGTTTTGTCTAGTTTTGTCTCGTGGCAGTTTTGACTCATCCACATATCACAGAACAGTATTTTATTTGCATAGCTCAGTGGGTTTCTGCTTTTGTAACAGAGTTCCCTTTGTTACTGTGCAGTTCATAAATTACAATCGTAACCTAGCACAGTGAGCTGTGAACTGCCATGAAAGACCTGCGTGCAAGCTGCATGGCACAAGCTAGAACGTTATGTTTATTCCCAGTCTTTTATTATCCTAGTGTTTCTGAAAAGGGCGTGTTTGAATTCTTATTAGTAAGGCCACCTCAAAGCACTATGTTACTTTCTGAATTCTGAGCTTGTGCTTCTCGACAACCGAGCACTCTTGAAGAATGCCTACCAGTATGGATGACATGTGACTCCTACCCCTTGTAGTCCCCTTTGTGTTATGTAACATTTTCTATACACTTATTTACACTCATGTGATTCATTGTCTCTGAATGTGTTTGTGTGATGTAAAGTGCTTCGACACCCTACTCTGATAAATAAAATACATGTGAGGGAGGGGCTATGGAGAGATGAGAGGCACTATTGGAGGGTGATAGTGATGGAATCATTAAAGAGCCCCAATATGATTGTTGCATCCAGGTGCACAGTAAGGTCATCATTTACTATGTCTTAAAAGCTAATACTGTTGAATATATACTGACAAATGATTTGTAGAAAGCACCATTTTTGTAATTTGTTCCCAAATTTTCAATGGGGAAAATGTGGTCAGGATCGCTCGCTATGCACCATACGGGGGCTGATCTGACACATTTTGCCAGGGCTGCTTTGGATTCCCAGCCGTTCTGGAAAAAAAAGCTCTGTGTGTGATCAAAAGGGATTTAAACTTAATTCTAGACCTGAATTGGTAGCCAGTGAAGTGATTTTAAGTCTGATCCAATGGAATGTCTTTTTGAATGTCTAGCATAGGTTTTGTACTTACAGTACAAAATCCTACATAAACAATATTTTTTTTAAATTACATACAGGAGGTGCGTTGCACAATGTAGCACGTATGCAATGTATGAACAGTTTGTAGAAATAAATATATTTCTCCAACTTTTCGCCTGCCTCGCAGTGATATCTTAAGACTTTGTGGGGCTCCTGCAAGATTTATTTTGTGGTCGGCTCTTAGGAGGAACCTTGAAGTTATACTTCTTTTTGGCTCATTCAAGCACCTGTAATAACAATAAAAATTATAAGCTAAACCTACAGAAACAGGAGCATGCAAAACAACTGAAAGTTGTACCAATAGAAAACTTGAATGAGCATTGATAAAGTCATTTCTTTTTGAGTTTGATTTGTAACAGCAAGATTATATGTGGAATTAAGTGTCTAACCGACTAGGTATTCCCATTGTAGGAAAAACATGGTAAGGGTGACCTGTGTTTTTTAATGTGCCAGTGCATAATATGCACATGCACGTAACAGTTGAAATTGTAGCTTTAGTAGGCAAATATTTGTAATCACAAGTGTATCCCCCTTCACCACTTGCATTCTTGGTGCAACAGTAAAAATCGAAGCACTGCTCTGAGGATTTTCATGATTCCATTTGTTTTCATGATTCCATTTGTTAAAATTAAATAACTTTCACCAAATTTCTCTTCCCTTGTCTTACCTCTCTTTTCTTTAAATGCGCATATCTTTTCTTTATATGCATGCACTTTTCTGGCTAAAGAGTTACCTGTGCCCTGCTGAATCGGAGAAATGGGACAGGACAGGATGCAAGAGCTGGGCTGTGCTATAAAGAGAACCATGAAGCAAGATAGAGGGAGCAAGTCAAGTAGAGGGAGAAGGGGAAGGGCTAGAGATGATGCAGAAATATATGTGAGGTAGGTAGAGAACAAAAGTAAATTGAGAAAGGAGACAAAGCCAAAAGGAAAGATAAGGAGAGATAGAAAGAGGAATATGTAGGTAGAGAAAGAGAGGCAGAGAAATCGGTAAGGTGCTAGGTTGTGGTAAAGAGGTGGATAGAGAAAGAAATAGGGAGAAGGAAATGTAGGGAGAGTCAGTGGAGCAGAGTACTCCATTTGATGAGGTAGAGAGAGAGATATGTAGAAAAAGATGAATTAGCAGGAAAGGTAGCGAGAGGCAGACAGAGAGACTTTAGGAAAAACAAAGATATGCAAGGTTGAGGGAGAACAAAATGAGAAGATGTTTAGAAAATTGGGCTATAAAAAAGAGTGGTGGGGAAGAGAGAAGCTCTCTAACTACCCCTTCTGTTACCTCCAGTAAGTCCCACACACTGGGTTTGCTGAGAGGTTTTTGGTGGCCACACCCCCTTGCTCCAACACTCTTTACTTTTCTAAGGGAAGGGGGGCTGTGTAGCCCCTTCTTCCCTGGGCTGATTTCGGCCCCAGGGACCTCATCCCCCAGGCGCAGGCATTTTAAGAATGGAGAGAGTGCCGCATAACCCCCATCCCCGGGCCGATCTTGTCCCCAGGAACCCCATCCCCTGGGCCCCAGCCTTTCTTTTTTTTCTATTTTTTTAAGTAAAGGGAGGGGGGCTTCTGGCCCCCCTTCACTGGCCCTGCCCTTTATTTATTTATTTTCAACAGGGGAGCGGCCCCCCTCCCGGGCCAATTTTGGCCCTGGTGAGCCCATCCCTGGGGCATGCCCTTTATTTAGAAAAAAATGATATATATAATACAGTGGGGGGGGGTACGGCACCAGGGGCCTGGCCACAATACTAGGTTCCCTGGTCCCACCCAGGGCACCCAGTATTTCAAGTGGGGGATAGGGGGGAAGCCTGAAGGCCCCCGTGGTCGCTGCCATCTCCCACATCCTGCGGGAGCCAACATTGCTTTTAGACAGAGGGAGCTGCTAACATGTAGCTCCCTCTGTCCAAAAGCAATCCTGCTCCGCTTCTAGAAAGCGAGAGTATTTTCTGCTCTAGCTTACTAGAAGCAGAGCAGTGTCTCCTATAGCTGCTTAATGCCCCTGGGACCTGGCCCACCCAGCGGCCGATAATGAACGAAGCGCGGGAGCACGCAATTCGTTTTTTAAAAGAAAATGTCTTCCGGATCTGCTGATCCTGCTAAAATGTAAAAACAAAAAATGCTTTTTTGGGTGGGACCCCCCCCCCTCAAGAGGCTTAGGGGGTCAGGGTGTTTCTACACCTGCCCCCTTTTCTTTTTTTAATTTTTTTTTGTGGGACTCAGTTTAACCAAGTCCCAAGATGGCTGCCGACACTTCCTGGTTGAAGTGTTGGCAGCCAATCAAATTTCAGTAGGGTCTCAGTAGGCTGTTGGGCTCCCAGATATCTCTTTCATTTAAACTTAAATATTTCTGAAACTACTAAACGGATTTACACCAAATCACAAAAAGCACGCTTTCTGGACCAACATCTAACTTTCTGCCAAATTTGGTGTAATTCTGTTCAGCGGTTCGGGCTGTAGTCGTGTTAAAAAAATGAAAAATCCCCATAGACATAACATGGGGAAAATGCATCTTGGGACCCACTTTTTTCTGGGCCCCCACTTGATGGATTGCCAGAAACTTTCAATACAGCAGCTGAACCAAAAAGAGGACTTTTTTGGAACATTTCGTGAAGATTCGTCAAGCGGCGCCAAAGTTATTTGCCAAAACAAGAAACACTTGTCCTATGGAAACTTTGGTCCTAACTATAAGTACCTACTGGCGACTGTATGCATATATTTAACATATAGTCTTCTTTTTGGTGGCCAACTCTTCATCTTAAGGTGATTTTTTTTTATTATATCCATTGCAGTTAATAAATGGATACTTATAGGTGTTCTTGTGGGAAGCACCTCGAATATAGCTACACAGTCCAGGTACCACATCATTTTGGAACATGGTTGTCAATGACAATATACTGTTCTGGCCTGGCATTCTGATTTTTTATTTCACAGGTACCTCAAAGAGGCCCTTTTGTCTCTTTAGTGACAATCGTTTGTACACGTTTTTCATTTATTTCACATTGTATCATTGTTTCCATAGCAGAATGACAGTGTAAGGTCCTAACGAATGCCCCTCACACCTCACATAGGCTAATTTTGGGAGGAAACATGTTGACCTCGACATTCTGGCAAGGATGAGTTTCATCCCTGCACCACTTCACCATTTTTAATCCTATCCATGGGTGTTGGAAGAAATTTGTAGTGTCCCACCAGGAATTAGTTTGAACTTCGTCATATTTCTTTCTGTGAAAAACCAGGGCTTTTTGCAGTGTCCCCCCACTTTTTGCCCCCAGTTTGACTACTAGATGCTGGTTTCTTTTTACTCTGATTGTGCCTGGGCTCTGCTAACCAGACCCAGGGCCTGTGCTCTGATTAAAAATATGGGGTAGTTAAGAATAATTACAATTGGTACTGACTACCTACCTGTGAGTCCCTAGTATATGGTAGGGCATGTAGGTTTAGAGGCCCAGCAAATTTAATGCACTTAAGTGTGCACTGCAGTAGTGCCTGCTGTCATTTTAAAAGTCAGCCCTGCTTTGCAGGCTACTTTTAAAGTAAATTATATGCAAATTCGAATTTGGTTTTAAAGGTACTTCCAAAGTCTTAAACTACCCTATTTTTACAAATAAGTCAGCCCTAAGGTCTCCCCTAGGTGCACCAGGGGTAGGGTGCCTTATACTATAAGCAGGAACATTATAAAAGATTGTTCCTAAGCCCTGGTGAGGGAAAAACTGCCAATTTAATTTTTCCCCATTGTAGTGCATTAGCTCCATAGGCTAACATGGGAAGGCTTTATTAAACTTTAATAAAGTCTAACTATTGACAGGAATGAGCTAAAAAGATACTTCAAATGTCTAAATAATAGTTAGAATAAATCCAACAACTTGCCAAGGTTGGATTTATAATAACTATGACAGAAAAGAAGTTATAGAACTTGTTTTTCTTTTGTGCCAAAATCCAACCTTTTAGCAGCCTCACAGGTTGGCCAGCCTTTGACAGGCTGAGCCAAACTGCTCTGATGAGATATGAAGTGACCTGCATAGAGACAAAGGATATCTGGTGGGAGGAGATCTGCAGCTGCAGAGCAAAAGGCAGGATGGGGTTGGAGTAGCCAAACTGTGAAAAAAAAAGTCATACTTCGGCATCCAAATTTTGATTTCAATTCAGAGTTAGATTTTTTTTGTTTTAGCAAAATGAACATAATATTTCGATATCAGCTTTAAGGGAACATTTAATGGAAGGTGTATACACACAACTAATGCCGCTGCTATTGAGAGCAAGAGAATTTTGGACACCTGGGGCAGAACAGCAATTATGCTGTGTGCAACCTTTTCAGCACAGCATGTAACCATGGATCAGTGAGTGAAAGCAAAACACAACCTATACAACAGCAAAAAGCTTGGATAAGTTTGCTTTAAGTAACACTTTTTTTCACTAGAATGGCATAATAAGCAACAAACGTGTCCCCTTTGCCTAGGAGGGAGGTGGTGGAGCAGTGGAATTTAGTCGCCACCCTTTATTTGTCACAATTTGCAATTAAATACTCATATCTGACATTGTATTCACTGTGTGTCTTAACTTCTTTAACGTGTGTGAAGCATTTAAATGTATTAATGAAATGTAATCATCGTAGGGATTAGAGCTTTATATACGAGTGCACTGATGTTCAGTTGAAACAAGTAATCATGTCTTCTCTTACTCAAGTTTTGCACTTATTCTTATAGTACCTCTGTATGTATAATCATGTATTTGAAAATCATGTTGACAGCTGTGTTAACTTAGCCTGACTACAGACCTCAATTGAAATACGTTTAGCCTTGCCAGTATGTTCTTTCTTTATTTTTGCAGGTGCATTATCATTCTTCTTGTAAGTTAGAGAAAAGCATATTGTTTGTATTAGACTGTCAACAGTGAGGCCTGAAGGAGGAACTTGGCAGTGAACGTGGAAAACTAATGGTAAAAAGAGGCTTTCTGGTCATTATGTACTAGGACAGCGGGATGTTCAAAGTTGCTGTTTACATTCCCAGTTTCAATGCGATGGATACTTAAGGGGTGGTCTGGATGCTTCTCTCAAGTAACAATGTGGTTGATTCTAGGTGGTGTGAGAGGTGATAAGGATGTTTCTGAAGCTCCTGTTATTTTGATTGGTATTCCCACAGTAACAAGGGCAGACTCCTTCTAGACTTGGAGCGGCACATACTTAGCTGCTCACTTTTCTTCCTGCAAGTGAGAAGCTTTTGACTAGACACGTTGTTCCTTTTCCAAGACTTCTACAGAGGACTATATTATGCTGACACCTTCTAAGATCCCTTTATAGAAATACTGGATAGATGGTCCTGTAGTTGATCTATGTTCAGAAGAGAGTAGGGAGGTTTCTTTATGGCACACCTATATGCATTAATTTGTTTCATTATTGTTGTGGCTGTTGCTATTCTGTATTTCATGTTATTATGGCTCCATCTATTGAGATATTTCAGCTGCATTGTTGTAGCTCTTGAACTTAATTTTATTCTGCTTATATACTGGATTGATTAGTATTCTAAAATAAAATCCAATTAAACATATTTGGTGATTCCTGGTCCTTATTGTGAAGTCACATTGGCTTCATAAGCCAGAAATGTACTGCTGATGTCTTCTCTCTTACATCGCTTCAAGTCAACCAACAAAGGTCTATATGACCAATGGGGAATTTTTTTTAACAACTTCACTAAAAGACGGCGGTGTGGGTACCAGTGCGCTGTCAGATGGTAGCATTTCAAATGGTTGGTTACTGAGGCAAAGGAAGCTAGAATCCTCCTGTAGGAACTCTAGACTTGCCCAAACACAGTCCCAGACCTTAAAGACCATGTTTCAATTCAGAGGATCAGCGGAGTTCCAGCGCTTCTGAAAAGAGTTGTAATGGAGGAGTGTGTATTAATAGGTTTGCGCATTGCAATTGTACATATCAAGCTACCGCTATTTAGATAAGATTATGTAGTGTGATACAATGATGTTTTAGTTGTTGTGTAGATGTGAATGTGCTTAATGCTGAGTGGTTGAAGTTGTTATCGGGCTGGTCATAGCTTGAGATCCCAAGATAAGTGAGAATACATTGTGTTGTAATTTGTCTGCTAAGTTTAGTGGTGTCAGTCGTGAGGTACCATCGACTGCACAAATGAGATACATATATATGACTTTATGGGAGAGTAAATTGGGATTTATGTGGTGGATCCTGTTGTGCAAGGGAGAAACTGCATTAATCGGGGTGATTCCCTGCTTGTCAAGGTTTCAATCGAGTGTTGGTCTGGGCATGTCGAAAAGTGTCACCCCAGACCATTTCTTGTTTGATTGAATACTTTGAATTATTTAGTGGAGCAGACAAAAAGTTATTTGTTGAAATCACTTTGTGTTTGTTTATTATGCTTGCTTAGTGTTGAGCAATAGGGTGCTCTCATAAAAAAATTACAAAGGTGGGTGAACCACTGAAAAGAGTGAGGAGTACGTTATTGGGAATGTTTTGGTATTGGACGCTTGGCATTACGCTGGTATTGGTTGGTTACAGAAAGACCAGAAGAAATTGAAGGTGGTATCTGCCACAGAGAGCAATGAGGAGCCAACTCCTTCGATAGATGGCTTCCCGCTGAGAGAGGTGACTGGTAGAGGTTACATTCATGTACCATGGCGTAGAGGTGAACAATTTCCCCAAATTGAGAGAGAATCCAGTGTCAAGTTATATCCAGGTTGATAGACTTGTGAATATTTCTCAGGTACTGTGGGTGGATTTGAATACCCTTCCGAAATTGTGGTACTGAGTGACTTATGGGCAGAGTGTAAAGTGGCAATACAGTGGCCGGCAAAGGAGCCTCAGAGAAATCCAACATCACATGCCCTGTCACCTTTGTTGATGAAAACGTATCAGCGGGTTATTACCTTTTTTAAATGGAAGGTGTAGGTGAAGGATATTGATTGGATTAAGATTGAAAGAATGACTCAGGAGCCTAAAGAGACTGTGTAATCTTTTTCTGAGATATTGTTGAAAGCGTTTATACAGTGTAGTGGGATCGAAAATCCAGCAACCAAAGAAATGGGAAGTTTTGTGTCTCAATTTGTGACAGGGTTGAGGATTGAGATTAGGTTGATTATTCAACTGCATTTGTTTTTTGGCAAAATCAGTCAATTGATGAGATCTTGAGCTATGCAAAATATTGTAGTGATGAATTGGTCATGAGACAGAAGCAGCTGAAGTAAAAGTTCATGCTGGCTCAAATGAAAGCCGCACAGAGGGGAAGTCAGAATTACCCATATGTAGGGAATGTTGGTGCTATGCAAGATGGAGTGCATCAACAGGGATTTCCTTTGATGCAGGGTGGAAATGGTTATCCTCAGGGTAGAGGTTGTGGCATCTTGATTGGCCCAAGTACTGGGATTGATGTGGCACCATTGAAGAAATCAAATCCATGTCACTATTGTAATAAATTGGGCCATTGGTAGTGGGAGTGCCGTCCTAACCCCAACAGGTGAATGAACAAAAATCAGGTTTAAAATTCAACGTTTGTGCAGATGCAGGTTAACTACCCCATACGGCCACCGAATTTTCCAAAGCCAAGGTTGCAATTTCCTAACATACCACAAGCTCCAGTGATGCAGGTTCCTCAAGCACTGATGCCTCAGCAAAATGGGCATGGTCCTAGATTTAATCCTAACCAGGTCCAGAATTTTAATCTGAGTTTGTGCCAAAATCAAGACCCATTTCAGCAGTTTCATCTGTTTGATTCGCTTGGAGGCTATGGGTCTGATTTATCACAATGACGGTGCCTGAGGAGGGAGGGCGATTGTGTACTTGGCACCATCTTAGAGGTAGATCAGAGTGGTCCATTTGTGGAATACAAAGTGAATGGGCACCACATGTCATTTTTGATTGACACTGGTGCTACCTGTCACACTGTTAGAACTGCAGAAGTTTCAAACCTTCTCCTCTTGGAAAACAGAATCCAAGTTGTAGAAGTTGCAAATTAACAAATGATAAACCTTGTAACACAAGAATTACCTTTTAGAATAGAGTCCTTTGAAGAAGGCCTTGATTTTGTGGTGTGTGAATCTTGTTCTGTGAATCTTTTAGGATGAAATTTGCTGTCTAAACTAAACTGCATCATTTATTGCACACCGAAAGGAGTGGAGTTCCAGACCCATGATAAGGATGTTGATGTCAAATTTGTGAGTCAAGGGCCAGACATTGGACTATACCCTTTGAAGATGACTGATGATTTGCCACCGGATCTCAGAGATACAGTGAAGCTTGAAGTCTGGGACTTCTCAGGAAAGGACAGAGGTCTCATAAAGGGAGTTGAGCCTGTCCGTATAAATGTTAAACCTAAAACTGAATATCCACGGACTCCTCTGAACAATTTGACTCTCGAATCGATAGCCGGGATGACCTCGGTGATTGAGTCAATGATACAACAAGGCATTTTGAAGAAGATAACAGAGAGTCAATGTAACTCACCCACATCATGGGCCTGCTGATACCTAGCGGCAAGTACCTCATCATGCAGGACCTGACAAAAATGTATAACATTGTTGTTCCCTGTTGTCCTGTGGTACTGAATCCAGCTGTGATTTTATGTCAGACTCCATGTGAGGCTGAATGGTTTACTGTGATCATTTTATGACACACAATTTTCTCTATGCCCCTGTATGAGAACAGTCAGTACCTCTTTACCTTGTGGTTCCAGAACAGTGTTTTGACATAGTACCAAGTCCCACAGGGGTATACAGAGAGTCCTTTGATCTTTAATCAAATCCTTAAATAACCTTGAGTCCCTGGTAAGGCTGTGTGACTATGTCTTGGTTCTGTACATTGACTACCTGTTAGTAGCATCAGATACCCAGGACGCTTGTAAACAAGACAACACTTCATTTTTCAATCACTTGGCTGAGAATGGGTAAAGTGTGCCTGAGTAAGTTGCAGTATTGACAAAGAGAAGTTCTATATCTCAGACATCACATTCAGAAGGGAGTGAGGAAGGTGTTACAAAAAGAATTTCCGCACTTCTAAAAATGAATCCGCCAATCAGCCAAAGAGTAGTCAGGTTGTTTTTGGGAATGGTGGGCTACTGTCAAAAGCAGATGTCCAACTTCTCCCTCATGGCCAAGCCCTTACAGAGGCTGACATACAAGGATGTGTAGGATCCAGTTCCATGGGATAACAATTGTTTGATAGCCTTCCTAGAGCTGAGAGAAAGTCAGTCATGCCCGAGTGCTGGGAATGCCTGATTATAATAAAGCTTTTCTGCTTTTCTTCAGTGAGAGAGAGACCTGTGCTCTCACAGTGCCTGTACAGATGCATGGGGATGCACGGAGACCAGCATTGAAAGATGTGAGAGTATCCTTATTGGACACTCATTTACTGTCATGGTGCCCCATTCAGTGGAAATACTGGTGGCGCATACACTAACTCAGCTCTTGACCAACAGCCGATTGACTAATTATGAGCAGATTTTACTTGCGGCAGAAAACAACACTGAAGCGGTGCGCTTCCTTGAACCTGCTACCTTGTTACCCTTGCCTGAGAATAAAAATGATGATGGGAAAGTAGAGCATGACTTTGTTGATGTCACAGAGCTATGCACCAAGCAAAGACCAGATATACAAGATGAGCCACTGGCAGAGCCCGATTACATATTTGTTTGTAGATGGGTCCTGTTTAAGAGATATTGGGGAACCCCACGAGCTGCCTATGCAGTTTGTACAGTCACAGGGGTAATGGAAACCTCCTAGCTGCGAGGGGTGTCTTTTGCTCAAAGTGGCTGAACTGATCGCTCTTACTAGTGCTTGCTGTATTTCTGAACAGCTCAGAGTTACTATTTTTACTGACAATCAGTATGGCTTTGGTGTGGCTCATGACTGTGGAGAGTTATGGAAACAGAGGGGATTTATGACATCACCAGGATCCCTGTCCATAATAGGGAACATGTGATGAGATTGCTTGCCAAAATTCCAGTTGTAAAGTGTTTAGCACACAGGGGTGGAGATGATTATGTAACGGCCGTCAACTGATATGCTGATGAGGTTGCACATTATTGTGTTAATTGGTCCTGAACATTCAATGGAGGATATGCGAATGAATTTGAAGATGAGACCTATTACAACCTTTTGTTATCAATAACTGATACTTTGGAAGAAGTGAAAAGGTTGCAGGAGGAAGTACCAGAGGCAGAACAGCAGGGTTGGATCAGAGTAAGTTGAGTTAAAAGAGAGGGTGACATCTGGGTTTTAGCAGATGGCAGACCTGTATTCTGTATTTCTGGATAGCTTGCTGTTCCCAATGGCTAGACATTTTCACTGTCCTGCTCATGTTGGGAAGGACGCCATGGTCAGGTTGTTTCGACAGAATTAGTTTAACCTGTGTTTCAGATTGTGGCCAAAGGATTCTGTCACAGATGTGTTGTGTAACAACAACAAAGAGGGCCTCTGGTAATTGCAATCAGGAGAATCAGGGAAGCAAACACATAACAAAAAAACAAAACCCACTGCCTGAACAGCGTTTAAACAGGCAGAAATCTCACCCTACTTCTAGAAAACTTCTTAAGTCATTATGGAATCAAGGTGCGAATGCAAGATTTTCTATCACAATTTAAACTGATAAACATGGGGGGCGTGGCCAAGATGGCGGAGCGGTAGGATGCATTATCCCGTCTCTCCGCTCCCGCCGGGCAGAACTGGATGATTAACCAGCACTCATAGGGCGCCTGGCAGCAAAATACCCTCTGGGAAGGACGGGTGAAGTGAGGAGCCCCTCCTAGATAATCAATTCCGGAGTCCCGGAGTCAGCGCGGCTTCTAAAGCCAGACAGGTGATTTGGTGTTGGAGCGGGGCCGTGCTTGCGTGGTCCCCGCTGATTAAGATAGAAGGCCGCGAAGCGGCGAGAGAGGTCTGGCGAGGATCCCGGGGGCTCCGGAGCCGTGGGAGGATGCCCTGGGGTGGATTCCCCCCCCAGCACCTGAAGGCACCGCAGAGGACCCGGCCGCGTGACAACGACAAGTGGCAGGAGTGGCCAAGACTGGGCCGCAGCGGAGAGCCCCGGAGGCCCTGGTCTGAATGGGGTATCATCGCGGGTCCGCCTGGAGGCACCGGGTGAAGTCTTCACCCCCCCCTACATCCAGCGCTCTCCTGCAGTGACATGCACGCAACACCGGGACCGGGCCGGCTTGAAATCAAGGGTGCGGCCTGAAGCAGAGGCCTACAGCAGTGGAGGTTGGTGCTGACGGGGCCCCCTCTCCTCCCTCCCGCCTTGGGGTGTTATCAGCGGTCCGCCCTTTGCCTACAGTGGGTGGCGGACGGCGGCAGGTGCCAGGGGGCCCCCGGTGGACTCAGGCAGTCTGGAGCGGCAGGTGCGGCGGCCCTAGTGGGCTGCCGCAGAGTGTGGGCCCCGGGTGCTGCAGAGACGCCCCGGTTAGACCAGGTGCGGTTTGTGGCTACCCGGGTGCGCCCCCGCTTGCCTGCTCGCATGCATCTAACTGCCCCCCTCCTCCAGAAGTGTGTCCTCCGACAGCGACTTGGGCGAGGCCCTTAGGTGACCTAGCAGTGGACGGGGCCCAGCTCCCGCTTTGGGCTGGGCCTTTCAGCTGGGAACTGGGGAGGACCCCCTTCAAAAGCAGCAGAGGGGAGACTGTAAAGACCACAGTGAGTACGCTCCGCCACGCAGGACCAGTTTGCTGCTGACGGCGCGCCGAGGCCTAGAGGGGACAAGGCCTACATAATTCAGAGCGCGTTTGCACTGCAGCGAGCCGCGTTGGCACCGTTGGTGCGGCTGGAGCTCCAGGGATACACCCTTGAGATAATAGGGCAGAGGCGGACTGACTTGGCGGCGAAGGAGCATTGGCCCTAGTAAGATCGCTCTGGTGGCTGGGCCCTGACCTAGACACCTAGAGCCCTACCAAAACTGCACATTAAGCCACCAGATCGGAGCCAGGTGAGGTGGTGGGAAAGAGACTTCGGCCTAGCATACAGCAGTCCTCCCCTCCTAGAGTGGACACGTGAGAGTCAGGGATAAAAAGGCCACGTCCATAGCCATTGAGTGAATCCCGCGACCTGCACCTATAGCAGACAAAGGGAGGCAAGAGGTGACCCCAGAGGTGCCCCCCAGCCATGGCAGCAGGCAGACCAAATAAGGACAGATCGGTCAAAGACATGCTCCTAAAAAAAAAACAATCCGAGAACCCACCCATTCAGGGGCCCTCAGCGGAGAGGGAGGGGGTGGAGATGCGGCGGGGCCAGTCAGTCGCTCCTTTCTGGAGTCCCTCTTCTCCTCCCTGAGGGAAGACCTCTCCACCATGAAACAAGAGCTGTCTGCAGACATGAGAGAGGTACGATGGGACATAGACTCCCTGGGAGAGAGGGTCAGCTCCCTAGAGGACCACGAGTCAAACACGGTGGAAGAGCTCGAGAGCCTCCAACAGGAATTCATCAGCTTACAGGACCAAAATCTGGATCTTCAAGCTCACACAGAAGACCTGGAAAACAGGTCCCGTCTCAACAACATCCGAATACGCATCATTGCATCAGGGTTGGAGGATACCAACATCGAAGCCATGGTGGTGGGCATGTTCCGCACGCTTCTCGGCGAGCCGGAAGGGTTCTCTATCAAGCTTGACCGTATGCACACAGTAGGGCCTCAAAGAAGCAACTCGTCCTCTCCAGCAGATATTTTAACCTGCGTCGTTGATTACCAGTTGAAATAACGGATCTTGCGCGCGGCTAGAGACGCCCCCACCTTCAAATAGAAAGATCAGAAGCCTACTTTCAACCAAGACCTGGCTGCCTCAACCCTACTGAAAAGAAAGGCGTTTCAACCCATCACCACACACCTACGATCTATTGGAGTGGCATACTCGTAGGGTCACCCATTCAGACTGATTTTCTCTCATAATGGTGAACTTCGCCAACTTCGCTCGGTTGCTGAAGCCAGCAAGCTCCTGGGCATTGCAGATCCTACAGAAGAGGAGACACCGCCAAGTAAACCAACCAGGAATAGGAGAAGCGGCCACGGATGGACTCGGATCAAATCCCCTTCTAGCTCATTGAAACTGGACTCAGCCACCATTACCAAAGAGCGCCAATCAGTCTTGGAGTCCCTCACCGGTGGAACATCAGGCGACGGACATTCAGAGTAACAAGAGGTAACAAGCGAACTCTGTGCATCCACCTCTGCTTGATTCACACACTGACGCCAGGTCCGTCTGCGGGGGGCGGAGAGACACTGGCCACGGACACCCCATCCAACTCCCCTTTCCCCATCAGGAGCCGCGGCACAGGCCTCGGACCACACACATTCCACGATGTTGGACTTTCATTCTTTGAGACTTTGTTGTAGAAGTTTCTTTTTTGAGGTTCTTTACTTTTTCTTTCTTAAATTCGTTTTCTCTCCTGGGTGATGGACCCTTATTGTCCTGCTTGAAGCAGTGGTCGCCCGCGCTAGAAATGCACCGGACGTCCTGGGGGGCGCTAGATGGGAACACATGAGGGACAACAGTTCACTCCCCAGGACCTTTTAGGGCTCTACAGGCACGCTAGATGAGATTAAAATCCTTACCCTGAATGTGAAGGGTCTAAATGGCCCGATTAAAAGGAGGGCCATGCTGTCCTATCTAGAACACTCGGCAGCACAAATTTTCTAATTACAAGAAACACACCTCTTAGCCAAAGACACCCACCGACTTAGTTCGCGGGCATTCCCACAACAATATTTCACCTCACACACTACCAAAACGGCAGGCATGGCTATTCTTTTTTCGCGCTCTTTCAGGGGCAAAGTGGGGGGAAGCAGGCAGAGATAAGGAAGGCTTCTAGCTCTCACGATCACTGTTAACGAACATGACTACACACTTGGCTCCATACATGTGCCCAATGAGGGTCAAGAGCCATTCTTAAGAAGGGCGGTGATGGATCTTGCTGCCTCTCCTGAACGATAGCTCCTACCAGGCGGTGACATTAATCTAGTGTTCGATAACCAGCTAGATCGCTCTGCACAACGTCACGGGGGGACTGGGGCCCTTACACAAGTGGGGTGGGAGTGGCTGCAGGATCTAGGTTTAGTAGATATGTGGCGTTCCATGCACCCCAACGATCAAGACTACACTTTTTTTTCACATGCCCACAAAACGTATGCTAGGATTGATTATTTTATTGGTTCACGCTCCCTACTTTCCCACACGTAAACTTCAGACATCGAGCCGCGTTCACACTCTGACCACGTGGCGCTGACCCTCACACTCAAACTCCCCTCCCCCCAGACAGACCATTGTTCACCTGGCGACTGCGCGATACCCTGTTGCATCGCCCAGAGGTGATAAAACACCTGGACAATGCCATAAAGGAATTCCTTACATTCAACAATACCCCTGATACTTCAATCCTCACATTATGGGAAACACTTAAGGTATGCGCCAAAGGGGAACTCATAGCTATCTCCACAGCTGACAATAGAATTAGGAAGGAGAGACGAAGGGATCTCACTGGTCAGGTACAAGAATTAGAACGCATTAATAAGGGACTGGAGCCCCACGGGTGTGGCGACAGCTGGAGGCAGCCCGCCGACAGCTCACAGGCATTGACTTAGATAGAGCAGAATATGCTGCACTCAGGTTGCGTCACTCTTTTTATTCTTGGGGTAATCGGTGTGGGTGCCTCTTGGCCAACAAACTCTGGGCACAACGCCAGTTGACTGCAGTTCACACGGTATGGGATGAGGCTGGTAACGAGTGTACAGAAGATAGTGCTATAACCCGAGTATTTCGGGATTTCTATGCCAGACTGTACTCCGCACAACAATTAACAAAGCAGGACTCACTCTCTTACGTACAAGGAGCTAACCTCCCAAGGCTTACCCCAGAGCAGGCGACTAGTCTAGATGATCCCATCGAATTGAGGAGGTGATCTCGGCCATATCTCGCCTCAAATTGCATAAATCTCCTGGCCCGGATGGCTTCTCTAATATCTTTTACAAGACCTTCTGCGCATCTCTGGCCCCCATCCTCACTAGATTATTTAATGCAATAGGGGACATGGGGGTCATCCCTCTCACAATGCTTGGAGCTTCAATTGTAGTAATCCCGAAACCAGGAAAGGATGTTAGGTTCTGTGCCTTCTATAGACCAATATCCCTCTTAAACATCGATCTGAAGCTCCTCATGGGCATATTAGCAGCACGCCTAGGCCCGATGATGTCAGGGTTAATAGACCCCGACCAGTCCGGTTTTGTAGCTACCAGACAGTGTAGTGACAACACGAGAATGTTATTTCACCTCCTAGATAAAGTGCAGTGTCAAAACACGGAACAGGTCATGGTATCGATTGACGCCGAAAAGGCTTTTGATCAGGTGGATTGGGGATATTTGAAGATTGTCCTGGCGAGGTTCGGGTGGGAGGCCACTTCTTAAGATGGGTGCTCAGCAGCTACAGCCAGCCAACGGCCACGGTGCGGGTTAATGGGCACTCGTCTGAACCCTTCCAGATCTCCCGGCGCACCAGACAGGGGTGCCCGCTCTCCCCGTTGCTTTTCCCTCTCTACATGGAGCCGATGGCCCAGAGAGTGCGAGAGGACCCACAGATCTTTGGGGTGCGTTTCGGGGGGGACGCTCATGCCATTAGCCCATGTGCCGATGATGTGGTCGCCACGTTAGAAGACCCTCAGATTTCTTCCCGCCTTCTTTGCCGAGCTGGAGAGATTTGCAGCAGCTTCTGGCTTTAAGATCAATGTGGTGAAGTCTCAGGCTATGGGGCTCTCACTCCATCCGTCCACCACGGAGGTTCTGGCACGTTAAATCCCGCTCCAGTGGGACACAGGATCCATCCCATATTTGGGGATCCAACTTACAAAATCTACCCACAACACAGTAGCCTTGAACTATAAACGGCTCCTGTTCCAGGTGCGTGGAGAGCTGGGCAGATGGGGACCCTTCGGTTTCTCCTGGTTGGTAAGAGTGGCAGCGATCAAAATGAACATCTTACCCAAAATCCTATACATCTTTCAAACTCTCTCCATAGAGCCCCCTCCTGGATTTCTTAAACAATTGCAGAAGGAGATCAGTTCGCTCGTCTGGGCTAACAAGAAGCCCCGAATGAGTAGGGAGCAGAGTTATAGGCCGCCTAGAGAGGGGGGACTGGAGGTCCCCAATCTGACCCGCTGCTTCCGGGCCACCCAGTTGCGTGTCCTTTTGGAGTGGTCGTGTAGCGAGTCGGAGAAACACTGGCTCTTCATGGAACGGGTGCTTGCAGGTTGGGCTCTGTGGGGGGTCCCCTTTTTACGCAAATCACAGCGTCCAGAAGGCATATATAACTCGCCAATAAGTCGCACAACTCTGAGGGAATGGGATTCCACGGCGGTCGAGTACGACCTAACCTCATTTCCGTCACCCCTTACCCCCATAACTGGGAATGACGAATTCTCCCCCGGACTGGATTGGAGGGTGTTCCATCACTGGGAGACCCTGTGTTGTCGGTCCATTGGACATATGTTCGATGCAGAGGGCCCCCTGACGTTTGAAGATCTCAGATTCGCATTTGCTCTGCCATAGACTGAACGATGCCGTTTCCACCAAGTGAGACACTGGGTGATGCACCCTCAGGTATGCTCAGGGGCCCAGAGACGGTTAACACCATACGAGAAGTGGCTTTATACAAAGACAACCAATGCACACCATTTCACTGAACTCTATCATATGCTGCGGCCTCCATAACAGGCAACCTCTACGCCAGGGCAACGAAGGTGGGAGACCGAATTGGGCCGAACTCTTTCCCAGGAAGAATGCGGGGATATCTATTATAGCGCGCGCCACACAGCACGGAAAGTCTCTAGCATCGAAACTGTGACTAAAATAGCTACCTACTGGTACCTTACCCCACCCAGAATACATGGATACAATCCCATCCGCCCCTCACACTGCTGGAGACAGTGTGGAGAGGAGGGCACTCTAACTCACTTATTGTGGGGGTGTGCACACCTCTCCGAGTTTTGGGAACAAGTCATATCAGATATTGATAATCATTTTAATACGCAAATCTCATGCTTCCCAGCATATATTCTTTTAGGCTTACCTAACAAGCTTACCTTCCCTCTTAAATCTTGCAGAGGCAGGCAGATGGGATTGGCCCTGGGAGCAGCACTCAAGAACATACTGGCCCACTGGGGCACCAACAGGATTCCAGCACACCAAGGCTGGTTGGGTAGGTTAGGACTGTGCTGGGCATGGAGCGCATTACACTCACGCTACAGGGTGAGGGGGCCTCGTTTGCAGACTACTGGTGCCCATTCTTATCTATACTTAGTACAGGGATGAGGGAACTAACCTGCCCTAAGTATCTGCGTCTGCTGCGACTTGAAGAAACCACAAAAGACCCTATTCCATCCGCCACCTCGGACACAGAGGCGGAGAAGCCACAAACTACCAGCTGAGCCTCTAAGGTAGGGGGGCCGGTGCGTAGGAGTGGAGAGGAGGGAGTGACGACACATAACAGAATAGGACCCAGGAGAATTTTTACTTTTCCCTTTTGATTTTTATTTCGCCTGTCAGGGGGGAGGGCAGGAGGGTGGGAGTTGGGTCTCTTATTGTAAAATGTACTTTGTAATTTCGTTAAAGGCCATGCTACTCCTGCTCTGTTATCAACGGCACTGTTTCATTATAATAACTTCAATAAAAATGATTTAAACCTAAACTGATAAACATGAAATAATAACTGACCTAATCCCACATTTTTATCAAAAATATAATTTATTTATAATCATCATCATATGAAGATGTTGGTGTGTATATAAATCAAATACATGCAATAATGAAATTGACATAGATAACACAGTGAAAAAATGTCATACATTTAAGTATCATGGAGCTACAACACTGATAACCATGCTCACAAAACACCAATACCCATTCATTCAAACAAGATACGAGAAATTCAGTAGAATGCACTGATAAATATACAGAAAAAGGAGAAAAACACAAAATTTTGGGATTGAATTATTTTGCATACATATGTATAGCCAAAAGTTCAATAGAAACAAGATTGATAGATATTCCATACAATAGGTTGGTCAAATCTAGTTGTCCACAGATGCGTCTGTTGTCTCTAAATGAGCCGACGCGGGTTTCGGTGACGACCCCTCTTTTGGTCACACCTTCCTCAGGGCGCTAACAACAATCAATAAAGGGTGAAAGGAGTAGGGAGACTCCAGATGCAGACTCTGATATTAAGGTAAAACCGATGATAGATGACGACAAGAGTATGCCTTCAATTATAGATAGAGGAGGGCAATTGGATAGGCTGATTCACTAAAAGGGCCCCTAAAGGTATGAACCAGTCTTCATTCCAATCCTACAGTGTGAATAATGGAGATGGGGCAGTTCACGGAGCACCGATAGAGATGCACTTCTTATGCGGTTCACTGACAAAATATCGAAGTAAAAAATATTGAAGTAAACAATATCGATGTAAAAATATAGAATGCAAAAATATCAACTCCCTATACTTAAACAGGTAAGTACAAAAATATAGAGAAAAAAAATATCGATGTAAAAAATATAGTTGTACAAAATATCGAATTTTATATATATATAAAATAAAATATTAAATATTAAATATGTTAAATAATAAAATTAATATAAAAAAATAAAGTAGATTTAAAATAAAAAGAAAAATAATAAATAAACTTAATTTAAAAAGTTAAACACAAATACATAATAATTCATATATATTTCCTTTAAAACAATTAATAAACTATTAATTTTAATTAATTTTATAATTTTAAATTTATATAAAAATGTACATATATAAATACATCACAATATATATATATATATATATATATATATATATTCACTGAAAAACCATAGGTTTTAGGGACAGTTATAGTTAGTTGGACATTTTACTCGTACAAAACCCGTGAAATTCCCCCGTTATAGTTACTTCAGCTAACTATAACTCGCGCCCCGCAATGCACTGCTGATGACGTCACATATTACATCACTCATGACATGGTCAGTGACATCACTGATGACATCACTGATGACATCTCAAATGACATCACTGATGACATCATCCAGTGACTGTGTGTTTCTGTAAAGTTTAAATATTTTTAATATATATAGGAAAAGACGTATTGAAGAATGAGTGGGTGTGTAAGTGTCTGTATGGATGATTTAGTAGGTGCGTGACTGACTCTATAAGTGAGTGATTTAACGTATCTTACTGAATGCATGGGTTAGTGACTAAACTGGGTGAATGTCTGTATCCGTCTGTCTGTTGCTGTGTAAGTGGCTGCATGGGTTTGTGAATAATTACATGAGTGTCTATAAGAGTTATTGATTTGTTGTCTGAGTATCTGTATGGGTGCCTGAGTGTTTGTGTGGATGGGGTGTGTGCGACTGTGCATAGATGTGTGAGTGGGTGATTCACTGGGTGGATGGTTTCAAGACTGCATCTGTGATAGACTGTATGGGTGGGTAAGTGTGTGTAAGAGTGTGTTAGTGAGTGAATGTATGTCCCAGTGGTACATGTGTGAGTAACTACATATGTGAAAGGCAGTATATATGTGTGTAGGAGTATATAAATAGCTATAGGCGAGAGTGAGTGATTGTGATAGTGGCTGTATGGATGAGTGTGTGCTTGTATCAGTGATTATATAAGAGCGTAACAATGTGCTAGTATTTGTATGATTAAGTGAGCTGGTGTGTGTATAACTGTATAGGTGAGTAAATGGCAGCGTGTTTAATTATTTGCATGACTGACTAGGTGTGTGAGTACCTCTATGGATGAGTGGCGGTGTTTGAGTGTCTATATAGGAGTAAGAGTGCATATGATAGTCCTGTACTGAGTGACCATAAGTATGAGTGACTGTACGGGTGAGTGAGTGGATGTGTGTGTGTAGACCTAAGAATCAGTGAGTGGGTATGTAGTTATTGGTGTTGGAGTGTCTATGGTTTTGCGAATGGCAGTCTGTAATTTAGATTGGGTGTATCAAAGGTTATATTAGGGTGTGAAGAGCTGCATCAGATTATCACGTGGATGATGTCATCAGTGATGTCATTTGAGATGTCATCAGTGATGTCATCAGTGATGTCACTGACCATGTCATGAGTGATGTAATATGTGACGTCATCAGCAGTGCATTGCGGGGCGCGAGTTATAGTTAGCTGAACTAACTATAACGGGGGAATTTCACGGGTTTTGTACGAGTAAAATGTCCAACTAACTATAACTGTCCCTAAAACCTATGGTTTTTTCAGTGAATTTCAAAGGTTTTTTAAATGCTAATTTCTAACTATAACATATCTGAAACCTATGGTTTTTTCAGTGAATTTCAAAGGTTTTTTAAATGCTAATTCCTAACTATAACATGTCTGAAACCTACGGTTTTTTCAGTGAATTTCAAAGGTTTTGTAAATGACAATTTTTAAATGTATTAATTGTTATATTAATTTTTTTCATACTGATTTACTACATTTTTAGAAACAATTTTTTTTACATATTTTATTTTTTAAATTACATTGTAATTACATTATACATTACATTACAAAAATACTTTCTCAGAATGAATTACTTTAGTTTAAATACTTTGCACATAGGCAATAGACTTTTAAGTACAGTAGTTACAGTTGTTGCAATGGGCAACACATTTTCAAACACAATGCAACATTCAGCTCAATGTGAATTTCTAGTTAAATGCAATTAGTTACTTTATGGATTACTTTTCTAACCACAGGACTGGATCCTAGATTCAGTCCTGGTACATCTCCTGTAAACAGTTGAGTAAAAGCGTTTTGGTTACAGTCGTGATTTTTAAGGAATATTATTGTATTTTAAAAGTTGACAGAAACTTTTTCTCATAGAATCACCAATGTTATCCTATGGAAGGAAATTCACTTAGCAGGTAAAAACTGTTATCGTTACTTTTTCTTACTCAGTGTTGGATCCTGGATCCAGCACTGGTGCATCTCCTGTAAACAGTTGAAAGAATGCATTTAAGTCATACAGGCGATTTTTAAGGAATATTTGTAGTTTGTGAAAATTGACACTTTGAAACTTTTCTGCTGAAAACCAGACAATGGATTCCTATGGAAGAAAATATAAGTTACTGGTAAGTACGGTTAAAATTACTTTTCAGGGTCAGTGCTGGGCTAAAAGATGCAGCACTGGGTTCTCTCCTGATAACAGGTGAGTAAATTGGAATTCGTACTTTGGTTGATTTTAGAGGAATATTATAAAGTTCCAAAACTTCACACTTAGAAGAATTTCCAAGTGAAACCAGTCAATGTTAGCCTATGAAGGAAATTCAAGTTACCAGTAAGTACGGTTAAAATTACTTTTCAGGACCAGTACTGGGCTGAAAGATGCAGCACTGAGGTCTCTCCTGATAACAGGTGAGTAAATCAGAATTCGGATTTCGGCTGATTTTAGAGGAATATTTGTATGTTTCAAAAATCAACACTTAGAAACTTTTTCAGCAAAAAGCAGGCAATGATATCCTATGGAAGGAAATTCAAGTTACTGGTAAGTACGGTTAAAATTACTTTTGAGGATCAGTACTGGGCTGAAAGATGCAGCACTGAGGTCTCTCCTGATAACAGGTGAGTAAATCGGAATTCGTATTTCGGCTGATTTTAGAGGAATATTTTAAAGTTCCAAAACTCCACACTTAGAAGAATTTCCAAGTGAAACCAGTCAATGTTAGCCTATGAAGGAAATTCAAGTTTCCGGTAAGTACGGTTAAAATTACTTTTCATGACCAGTACTGGGCTGAAAGATGCAACACTGAGGTCTCTCCTGATAACAGGTGAGTAAATCAGAATTCGGATTTCGGCTGATTTTAGAGGAATATTTGTATGTTTCAAAAATCAACACTTAGAAACTTTTTCAGCAAAAAGCAGGCAATGATATCCTATGGAAGGAAATTCAAGTTACTGGTAAGTACGGTTAAAATTACTTTTGAGGATCAGTACTGGGCTGAAAGATACAGCACTGAGGTCTCTCCTGATAACAGGTGAGTGAATCGGAATTCGTATTTCGGCTGATTTTAGAGGAATATTTTAAAGTTCCAAAACTCCACACTTAGAAGAATTTCCAAGTGAAACCAGTCAATGTTAGCCTATGGAAGGAAATTCAAGTTACTGGTAAGTACGGTTAAAATTACTTTCAGGACCAGTACTGGGCTGAAAGATACAGCACTGAGGTCTCTCCTGATAACAGGTGAGTAAATCGGAATTCGTATTTCGGCTGATTTTAGAGGAATATTTTAAAGTTCCAAAACTCCACACTTAGAAGAATTTCCAAGTGAAACCAGTCAATGTTAGCCTATGAAGGAAATTCAAGTTTCCGGTAAGTACGGTTAAAATTACTTTTCAGGACCAGTACTGGGCTGAAAGATGCAACACTGAGGTCTCTCCTGATAACAGGTGAGTAAATCAGAATTCGGATTTCGGCTGATTTTAGAGGAATATTTGTATGTTTCAAAATCAACACTTAGAAACTTTTTCAGCAAAAAGCAGGCAATGATATCCTATGGAAGGAAATTCAAGTTACTGGTAAGTACGGTTAAAATTACTTTTGAGGATCAGTACTGGGCTGAAAGATACAGCACTGAGGTCTCTCCTGATAACAGGTGAGTAAATCGGAATTCGTATTTCGGCTGATTTTAGAGGAATATTTTAAAGTTCCAAAACTCCACACTTAGAAGAATTTCCAAGTGAAACCAGTCAATGTTAGCCTATGGAAGGAAATTCAAGTTACTGGTAAGTACGGTTAAAATTACTTTTCAGGACCAGTACTGGGCTGAAAGATGCAGCACTGAGGTCTCTCCTGATAACAGGTGAGTAAATCGGAATTCGTAGTAAGGCAGATTTTAGAGGAATATTTGCACAATGGTGAAGGGAGGGGGCGGGGCCTGAGGTGACATCTGTGCAAACGCGCCCCGTGGCGCGTTTTAAGTTGGGGGATTAAGTCCCTTGAATCATGAGGTTCCCTAGGGGCCAACTAGCCCACCATGAACCTCCAGTATGCGCCAGGGGCTGCGTTGCAGAGACGTGTAGAGAGGCCACACCCCTTTACACCTCTCTGCAACGCAGCTCTGTGGCGCTTTCTGGATGTACCTGTTGGGCTAGTTGGCCCCAGGGACCTCAGGATTGAAGGGGATTTAATCCCCATCTTAAAACGCGCCACGGGGCCTGTTTGCACACATGTCACATGAAGCCCCGCCCCTCCCTTCACCACTGTGCAAACGTGCCCTGTGGCGCGTTTTAAGTTGGGGGATTAAGTCCCCTTGAATCCAGAGGGTCCCTGGAGTCCAACTAGCCCACCATATACCTCCAAAAGCGCCACAGAGCTGCGTTGCAGAGAGGTGTAAAAGGGGCGTGGCCTATGTACACGTCTCTGCAAGGCAGCCCCTGGCGCATACTGGAGGTTCCTGGTGGGCTAGTTGGCTCCCAGGGACCCCCAGTATTCAAGGGGAATTGTTCCTCTGCAAACGCGCCAGGGGCGCGTTTGCAGAGTACTGCAGGGAGGGGCGGGCCTCCGGCACGATGCCGGTCGTTTTTTTTTTTTTTTTTTTTTTTATGGGAGGGGGCTGCGTGGCCCCCCTTCCCTTGCCCACTTTTGGCCCCGGGACCCCATCCCCGGGGCCTGAGCATTTTTCTTAAATTTAAAAAAAAATGGGAAGGGGGCCGCGTGGCCCCCTTCCCTGGGCCTGTATTGGCACCGGGACCCCATCCCCGGGGCATGGCCTCGATTTTTTATTTTTTTCTTTGGAGGGGGCTGCGTGGCCCCCCTCCTCAGGCCATTTAAGGCCCCGGAAACCTCATCCCCCGGGGCCGGCCTTTCCCTTATTTTTTTTTAACTTTGGGGAGGGGGGCTGCGTGGCCCCCCTCCCGGGCCACTTATGGCCCCGGGGACCCCATCCCCCGGGCCTGGCCTCACGTTGGAGACTGTGGGGGTCCCCAATCCCCCACAGTCCCAGCCGGCTCCCCGCCTCCTGCGGAAGCCGGCATTGCTTTTCACAAGGGGAGCAGCTAACATGCTGCTCCCCATGTGGAAAGCAGTTGGTTTGCATTTGAAAGAGAGAGCAGGTTTCCTGCCTCTCTTTCAAAATGCAAACTAAGTTTAGCTATGACAGGACGGAGCCGCGAGGCTCCCGTCCTGTCATAGCAAACAGCAGTGTCCCAGGGGTAGGCACTCCGGGACACTGCAGGAGCCGGCCCTGGGGGTGGTGGTCCCTAGGGCCATCAAGGGCTCCAGGAGGGGGCCGCGCGGCCCCCTCCCATTCAGTGCACAGCCCCGGGAGGTGGTGGTCACCGGGCTTGGGGTCCGTAACGGACCCCCATATTTAAATGTTTAGTGCCCCGGGAGGTGGCGGTCCCTGGGGCATGTGGGGCTGGAGCCCCCACACAGGTTTAAAAAAAAAAAAAGAAGCCCCGGGAGGTGGCGGTCCTCGGGGCTGCGGGAGGGCTCAGAGCCCTCCAGCCATCATTTTTAAATAAAGCCCTGGGGGTGGCGGTCCTCGGGCTTGGGGGCCTTAGAGGCCCCCTACATAAATTAAAACCCCCACCATGCCCCCGGGACTTGGGCCACCCGGGGCCACTTAACATCGAAGCGCGGAGACCGCGCTCGATTTTTCGGCAGGATCCGCGCTCACTGAGCGCATCCTGCCGATTTAAAAAAAAAAAAAAATTGTTTTTTGCCCAGGGGGTCCTTGTGGGACCCCAGGGGGTCCTTGTGGGACCCCCTGAGCAGACCTAGGGGGTCAGGGTGTTTCTACCCTGCCCCCTTTGTGCGTTTTGCGCACTTGTTTCTGTCCCTCGGTTCTACCGAGGGATAAAATGGCTGCCAACACTTCCTGATTTGGAGTGTTGACAGCCAATTAGCATGCAGCTCGTGATCGGGAGGGTGCGCGAATCCGACGCTGCCATAGATATATATGTACTTTTACTTTTGATTTTCTCAGCAACTACTGAACGGATTTACACCATTTAACAAAAAGGGTTCTTTCTGAACCAAGAACTACCTCTTTGCCAAATTTGGTGTATTTCCGTTCAGCAGTTCGGGCTGTAGCCGTGTCTAAAGTTTCCTATGGAAAAATGAATGGGGAAAACGCGTTTTGGGACCCCCTTTTCTCGGCCCCCGCTTGACGAATCACCCCGAGACTTTCAGGGTAGGAGCGGACCGGAGCGCCCCACAAAGTTTGAAAAGTTTGCGAAGATACGTCAACCGGCAAGAGAGTTATTTCAAATAGAATGTCGCGGATTTCCTATGGAAAATAGGTTCTAACTATAACTATCTACTGGCGACCGCCAGTAGATAATATATATATATATATATATATATATATATATATATTCTAAATCTGTGCAAATCAAGTGATCAATCGGAGGTTTGCTTACATCAGTAGATGATTTATTCCAGGGAATAAATCATCTATTGGTGTAAGCAAACCTCCGAGTGATCGCTTGATTTGCACAGATTTAGAAATTCTACAGTTGGCGCGCTCCGCCAACCTTTGCGATCCTCTGCAGAGGGCGGGGGTAGGCAGAAGGAGCCCTGAACTTTAAAATATATATATATATATATATATATATATATATATATATATATATATATATGTACCAATAACATAAAATCTAATTAAGAAAAACATTCTATTATAAATTAAAACATTAAACTATTTAAAAATCTTTAAACTTAAATTTCCCACTCCAGTGAGTGCAACAGTAGGGAAAGTGTTGGATAGCAGAGGGGTAAAAATAACTATTCCCACTCCAGTGAGTGCAACAGTAGGGAAAGTGTTGGATAGCGGAGGGGTAAAAATTACTATTCCCACTCCAGTGAGTGCAACAGTAGGGAAAGTGTGGGATAGCGGAGGGGTAAAAATTACTATTCCAACTCCAGTGAGTGCTACAGTAGGGAAAGTGTTGGATAGCGGAGGGATACAAATTACTATTCCCACTCCAGTGAGTGCAACAGTAGGGAAAGTGTTGGATGGTGGAGGGATAAAAATTACTATTCCCACTCCAGTGAGTGCAACAGTGGGGAAAGTGTTGGATAGCAGAGGGGTAGAAATTACTATTCCCACTCCAGTGAGTACAACAGTAGGGAAAGTGTTGGATAGCGGAGGGGTAAAAATTACTATTCCCACTCCAGTGAGTGTAACAGTAGGGAAAGTGTCTGATAGCAGAGGGGTAAAAATTACTATTACCACTCCAGTGAGTGCAACCGTAGGGAAAGTGTTGGATAGAGGAGGGGTAAAAATTACTATTCCCACGCCAGTGAGTGCAACAGTAGGGAAAGTGATAGATAGTGGAGGGATACAATTTACTATTCCCACTCCAATAATTGTAAAAGTAGGGAAAGTGTTGGATAGCAGAGGAGTAAAAATGACTATTCCCACTCCACTGAGAGCAACAGTAGGGAAAGTGTTGGATAGCGGAGGTGTAAAAATTACTATTTCCTCTCCAGTGAGTGCAACAGTAGGGAAAGTGTTGGATAGCGGAGCAGTATTAATTACTATTACCACTCCAGTGAGTGCAACAGTAGGGAAAGTGTTGGATAGTGGCGGGATAACATTTTCTATTCCCACTCCAAAAATTGTAAAAGTTGGGAAAGTGTTGGATAGCGGAGGGGCAAAAATTACTATTTTACTAAATTTTAACAACAATAAAAATATTTAAAAACAAAATCAATTAAAAAATATAGAAATATGTTAAAAATTAAAATACAAATATATTTAATGATAAAAATATAAAAACATATTATAATGTTAAATATATATAACAAATTCCTACAAAAATTATATTAAATAAAATAAAAAATAATTTCCAAACAAATAAATATTTTTAATTAAAATTATTTAGAAACAAAAACATTAATTATTACATAAATGTACTTTTTATTTCCTACCCTATAACACCACACAAATTCACAACACACATCTACATTTAAAAAAAATGTACTTTCTCAACTAACATAATTAAATACTTCCCACACTTTACCCCTATAATCCCCACAACCCACAGTTAAAATTAAACTATAAAAAATGAATTACAAAATTAAAACTTATTTTCAATTAAAAAACGAATAGTATTTAACGACCAATTATAAAGTAAGTTAAATTAATTTACTCCCCACACTATACGCCTATAACAATAAAACTCACACACAAAAAAATATAAACAAATACCCTAATTAAATATAAATTAATTAAATATTATTAATGATCAACTAATTTTTAATTAATTAAACAAAAATTACTTCCCACCCTTTACCCCTATAAACCCTGCAACACACAACTTAAATTAATTACACAAATTCCATAATTAATGATCAATTAATTAGTTAACATAAATTAACAACTAATTATTAATTAATCAAAAATAAATTACTTCCCACCCTTTACCCCTATAAACCCAACAACCTGCACCTAAAAGAATTAAACAATTACCATAATTAATTATCAATTAATTAATTAATAATAATTAACAACCAATTAATAATTAATTACAAATAAATTACTGCCCACAATTAACGCTATAAAATCTAAATTAAATAAATAAAAAGTAATCATTAATTTAATAGAATTAAATTACTTCCCACCCTATTCCCCTATAAACCCACAACCCGCAACAGAACTAAAAAATGCAAAATTTAATTAAAATAAAATTCATAACTACTGCAAATTGAACACATATATTAAAAACAATACTTATACAAAAAAACATACATCACATACATTTACAATATAAACTAAAATACATACTACTAATTAAAAAATCGATATTTTAAACATCTATATTTTTGCAAACCATATTAATTACTTCTATATTTAAAAACGATATTTCTTACCTTAAATTTGATATTCTTGACCACGATATTCTTGCTGTCGATATTTCTGAATCACGATATTTCCAACTCGATATTTGTGTGAGTTGACATTTCCAACTCGATATTCTGTCTCATCACCCATTCAACAGTATGTAGCTCAACTTAATTGAAATGCCTGTGTGCAACGGGCTGAGATATGTCCTGGTGACTGTGTGCATTTTTTTACATTGGGTTGAAGCATATCCCAACCAGAAGAAATGATAGTCACACAGTAGCTAAGTTGTTGTTGAGGGAACTGATCCCCAGGTTTGTTTTCCTGATTTCGCTGGAGTCAGACTGAGGAACTCATTTTAATAATGAGGTCCTGAAATTGTTGTGTGCAGCATTACAAGTGAAGCAAAGACTATATTGCAGTTATCGGTCTGAGGCTTCAGGCATTGTGGAATAGGTGAATGGGATGCTGAAATCCAGGTTGGCAAGGGTGTGTGCGTTTATGTCTCTGAAATGGCCTGATACTTTGCCTCTTTTGTCAATGAGTCTTTGCAGCATTCCTGATCGCAGGACAGGACTGTCTCCACATGAAAATCATCATGGGTCAAGCAATGAGACTGCCTGTAGTGCCTGCAAATGCACTTGTAAACATTACAGATTACATGATTCTTGATTATTGCAAGGGACTAGCTGATGTGGTGTATTCTACCACCCCTCCGCATCAGGAGCAGTGAAATGACCTAATTCCTGAGGACTGGGTCTTGGTGAAGAAACATGTTCAGAAGACATATCTGGAACTTCGATGAAGGGGTCCCTTCCAGGTGATCCTAGTGACAAATACTGTTGTTAAATGTGCGGGCTTCCCCAATTGGATACATGCTGCCCACACTTGTAGAATGGATTGTCCCCTTGATGATGTGAAGTTACCTCTCCCAGAATTGCAGGCAGCAACTGAAGGGCAGGGGGAAGAAGTTGAACAAGCTACAGAAAATCGCAGAGAACCTCTGAGCTCGGTGGTGGTCCGAGTACCTGCAACAGCACACCCTCAGTCTGAGTGGTTCTTGATGTGTCTGTGTCTGGGACGAGACAGGAAGAGAGTTTTGGCCTGTGGTGCTGATTGGCCCAGATTCAGAACTTGGCGAAGAGCCTCGTGGTGTGTCACGCAGAGTGGAAAATGGAGATGGCTGGCCGAGAAGACAATAGGGGGAGATATTAAGTCTGCCTGTAGAACTGAAATGATAGCTATAAGATCTATGGTGATGCAGAACCGCCTTGCTTCAGATATCCTTCTCACAAAGGAGGGTGGAGTCTGTAAGATGCTGAAAGTTCAACAATGCTGTACTTATATTCCTGATAAGAGTGATGAGGTGAAGAACTGCATTAAGGACATTACAGACTTAAAGGAAGACTTAGGGGCCGATTCCGATCTCGGGCGGAGGCGCACCTAACACTATTTGTCCGGAAAATACCAAGCTGAATGCGTGTTTCCCGACCGATTCGAACATACGTCCGAACGAACAAGTACGATGCGCACAACAGCCCCGATCCCGACCCAGCCGTACTCACCCAATGCAGCTCCTGATCCCCGACCGAGCCGGATCCGTAAACGCAGAATCGAGTCGCACGGAAGCAAAAATACAGCACTGTCCGGCCGGACTAGTACGATGCGCACTCCGTACGCGCCGAACCCGTCGCTACGCACGGCACGTCAGAGCATCCGGGAGAGGCGCACTTAAGCTCCGATTCGCGCCACAAGACGATCCACGGCTACGAGACGAACACGCCAGCCACGAGGTCGAGGCGAAGAAACGACAAAGACGAACGAGACGAACCAACCATGAATCCCATCGCGCAGGTCCTACCAATACTCTACATCTATTACCGGAACTGGTACGGACGCGTACGGTGCAGAAGGTAAGTCAAACACCCACCACACAAACAAACGACACGTACCAGACATATGACACACACACATAGGGATGCAGAAATGACTCACAACAGCAGAACCATAGGGGCGGGATGGCTATCACCAATGCCATATACACCCATAGGGGCCTGGATGCCTACCACTACCACCACCCCTACTCAGGGGGTGCTAGATGCCTACCACTACTACCATCCCCACTCATGGGGGGCTGGATACCTGTCACTACTACCACCCCTACTCTTGGGGTGCTAGATGCCTACCACTACCACCACCCCTACCCATGGGGTGCTGGATGCCTGTCACTACCACCACCCCTACCCATGGGGGCCTGGATGCCTACCACTACCACCACCCCTACTCAGGGGGTGCTAGATGCCTACCACTACCACCACCCCTACCTATGGGGGTCTGGATGCCTGTCACTACCACCACCCCTACCCATGGGGGGCTGGATGCCTACCACTACCACCACCCCTACTCAGGGGGTGCTAGATGCCTACCACTAACACCACCCCTACTCAGGGGGTCCTAGATGCCTACCACTACCACCACCCCTACCCATGGGGGGCTGGATGCCTACCACTACCACCACCCCTACTCAGGGGGTGCTATATGCCTACCACTGCTACCACCACCCCTACTCAGGGTGTGCTAGATGCCTACCACTACCACCACCCCTACTCAGGGGGTGGTAGATGCCTACCACTACTACCACCCCTACTCTTGGGGTGCTAGATGCCTACTACTACCACCACCCCTACCCATGGGGTGCTGGATGCCTGTCACTACTACCACCCCTACCCATGGGGGGCTGGATGCCTACCACTACCACCACCCCTACCCATGGGGTGCTGGATGCCTGTCAATACCACCACCCCTACCCATGGGGGGCTGGATGCCTACCACTACCACCACCCCTACTCAGGGGGTGCTAGATGCCTACCACTACTACCACCCCTACCCAAGGTGGGCTGGATGCCTGTCACTACCACCACCCCTACTCTTGGGGTGCTAGATGCCTACCACTACCACCACCCCTACCCATGGGGGGCTGGATGCCTGTCACTACCACCACCCCTACCCATGGGGGGCTGGATGCCTACCACTACCACCACCCCTACCCATGGGGGGCTGGATACCTGCCACTACTACCACCCCTACTCATGGGGGGCTGGATGCCTACCACTACCACCACCCCTACTCAGGGGGTGCTAGATGCCTGTCACTACTACCATCCCCACTCATAGGGGTGTGGATGCCTACCACCAACACCACCCCTACCCATTGGGGGCTGGATGCCTGTCACTACCACCACCCCTACTCTTGGGGTGCTAGATGCCTACCACTACCACCACCCCTACCCATGGGGTGCTGGATGCCTGTCACTACTACCACCCCTACCCATGGGGGGCTGGATGCCTACCACTACCACCACCCCTACCCATGGGGGGCTGGATGCCTGTCACTACCACCACCCCTACCCATGGGGGGCTGGATGCCTACCACTACCACCACCCCTACTCAGGGGGTGCTATATGCCTACCACTACCACCACCCCTACTCAGGGGGTGCTAGATGCCTACCACTACCACCCCCCTACCCATGGGGTGCTGGATGCCTGTCACTACTACCACCCCTACCCATGGGAGGCTGGATGCCTACCACTACCACCACCCCTACCCATGGGTTGCTGGATGCCTGTCACTACCACCACCCCTACCCATGGGGGGCTGGATGGCTACCACTACCACCACCTCTACTCAGGGGGTGCTAGATGCCTACCACTACTACCACCCCTACCCATGGTGGGCTGGATGCCTGTCACTACCACCACCCCTACCCATGGGGGGCTGGATGCCTACCACTACCACCACCCCTACTCAGGGGGTGCTAGATGCCTACCACTACCACCACCCCTACTCAGGGGGTGCTAGATGCCTACCACTACCACCACCCCAACCCATGGGGGGCTGGATGCCTACCACTACCACCACCCCTACTCAGGGGGTGCTAGATGCCTACCTCTACCACCACCCCTACTCAGGGGGTGCTAGATGCCTACCACTACCACCACCCCTACCCATGGGGGGCTGGATGCCTACCACTACCACCACCTCTGCCCATGGGGGGCTGGATGCCTACCACCCACACCACCCCTACTCATAGGATGGGTAATGCATGACACAACCAGCATACCACAACATAAGGAATGTAAGAAAAAAACAGCCTCCCAACACCATGACAAGCGTGTGTAGACTGTGTCAAATGCCTACAACACTGAACATGACATTGAACATACAATGTGACCCCCTATCACATGTGTCACACATAAATGTGTGTTGGCTCCACAATGCAAGCAGAGCCAAAAGGTAAGTGTGGGGTCCATAGCTGAAGCACATTTTGACCACTGTGGCAATGGGGTCCAACCCCCATCATCACAGTGACCAAAAGGTAAGTGTGGGGTCCATAGCTGAAGCACATTTTGACCACTGTGGCAATGGGGTCCAACCCCCATCATCACAGTGACCAAAAGGTAAGTGTGGGGTCCATAGCTGAAGCACATTTTGAACATTGTGGCAATGGGGTCTAAGCCCCCATCATCACAGTGACCAAAAGGTAAGTGTGGGGTCCATAGCTGAAGCACATTTTGAACATTGTGGCAATGGGGTCTAAGCCCCCATCATCACAGTGACCAAAAGGTAAGTGTGGGGTCCATAGCTGAAGCACATTTTGAACATTGTGGCAATGGGGTCTAAGCCCCCATCATCACAGTGACCAAAAGGTAAGTGTGGGGTCCATAGCTGAAGCACATTTTGAACATTGTGGCAATGGGGTCTAAGCCCCCATCATCACAGTGACCAAAAGGTAAGTGTTGACATGGAAAAAGCTGCAACTGCCAAACAGCATGGATGATTCCTGGTCACAGAACAACAAACACATCAGTGGCAAAGTAGTGCTTGTGTCCCATAGCAACATAGATTGGGGGAGGCAAAGAGTGCAGTGCAAATAAGACATACCTTTGGCCATGTGCAGACAAACATCACCCATGGGGGCTGACACTGTCAACATTCATCAATGACACAATGACAGAAGTGACCATCACAATGCAGACCCACATATTTGCACCAATGGGCACACAAATGTAGATATCCTGTGGAGTCTGCAGATGTGAGATGAACAAATACCATACCATGGCAGCAATGGGACACACAAACCATGATCATTGTGCTGACTGATGACCTAGGAGTCCCAGGGACAGCAGGGGAAACCCACAAAACAACACACAGCCAATGGCACACCAAAGATATGCCAATGCAGTGGTGCAGATGCACAAACACAAACAGGCAGCCCCACACTGCATATCAAACACAACAGGTGAGGGGGGGGGGTGCCAGTGTCCCCAGGCAACCACACAACACATGAGGAGGCCTGAATCCCAATTACACAGATGTGCATACAGTGCCACACAAAAGAAACTCATGGGTCCGAATCCCCTCTGTGGGCAATAAGGCATTGTCAGATGAGAGTGAGCCCAAATTACACAGGTCACACAGGCTTGTAGGAACAGCAACTAACACAGCAAGACACAGACCCACCACAGCACTACCCCCAGGGTCCCCACATTGTGGTGATACTGGCCTGCATGATAATCCCACTGTGATGACAAAGCTAGATGTCGTCCACGCTGTGAACCACAGTCATGTGCCCTGAGCAACAAACTACCACCACACCTACACAAGCACAAATCTATCAGCACAGCCTGTCAGCCAAGGCCAACATGGAGGCAGGGGTCTAGCCGTGCAACAACTCCCATCTGCACACACTCAACACCACACACCATGATCACCACCAATGTGCAGCAGTGAAGCTCACATGCACTGGGGACATTGCACATGCACCCATGACAATCCCAGGGGTGGTGGTGGCAACTAAGGTGCAGAAACCCATCACACATGGCCACTCAACAAGACTCGTGAATGTCTGACACACTGCACAGTAGGCCGTACATGGACATGACGTCAATACCACACCAACCAATGGGATCCCGGCCACAAACACACAAAAATGAAGAAGCCAAGGTCACCCACAAAGAACACACATAGACAACTTCCAACATTGCAGCTCTGACCCTGAGGAGTGGCAGCAGTCACACACACAACGTGTCACAATCACTGAAAGCCAACACAAACTGGAAATTACATGACCGGCGTAACCAACAAGTGCCAAGGGGAATCCTGACTGTGTCCCATCTGCATTTGCCCACAAACCCAGCCCTGACAGCAAACACACCTATGGGTGACACCCTGATGACCAGTAATGTGCCATGCACCCACATCACAGCGAACCCAGGGAGATGACTTGGGGGGGAACATAGGTCAACTCAGCAAGCATCACAAACAGGAACATCACTAGGGATCCCAGCCTGCCTAGCAAACTGGAAGTGAACACACACAGACATGCTCACACAACACACACCTTGTGCTCAGGCAATGTCACAGATTCACACACTGCTATGAGGGGACTCCACTCCTGTGTAAGGAAAGCTGTGCCATACGTTGTCTCAGTAGGGCTCTATCATGTCAGCAGAACACTTGGTCACACAGTCAACAATTTGCACAAAATGAAGGCTCCCGTCATATCAGCCTGGTCATGGGAGTGTCACCGAAATCATCAGCACAGATCCAACACACATGTATAGCAAGTTGCACTGATAACACAGATGGGTCCTTCCCCACTGATGCCCAAACTTGCATGTCCAGTGGAGATGGTCACACGGTCAGGGAAGTAGACTAATTGAACAATGGCAAGCACAACAGATGTGCAGGGGTGTAGGCCACAGATGTGATATTGCAAATGTAAGTAGGAAATCCCATTGCCAAAAGTGAAAACATGACACCCTCATATTGCTGCAAAGGATGAAATGGATACACAACAGGATAGGACACATTCCCCCTGGACCACATGGGGTCCTGCACAGTAACGCTTAATTTTCCTGAGATCAAAAATCACCATCACTGCAGCAAGGGCACGGTTAGCAACATCAACATCATGTACATCAGAAGCAAAACCACTAGAGAACAGAAAGTAGCTTTATTCAGCATGTGTGTTTTTAAAAAGTGGGAGTCCAGAAAAACACAAAGGCCAATGGCCAGTCCTTAACAAGAGTCCAAACATGGTGACAGTGCCAGATGTCACCCTTCGCATGCCTGCACTGCTACACACCAGGGACATTCCCTCGGAGGGGCATACGGGGGGCAGGCCAGGCACTGCAGGGACAGGATCAGGGCTCACCAGAAGGAGGCAGGGAAGGGGTGGTGGGTGCTGGAGAGTCACTGACAACTGCAGTGGAGGTGTCTGACATGGTGTGTGCCGGCACAACTGGGGGCATGAGTCAGATGGTGTGGGTGCCAGCACGACTGCAGTGGGCCTTGCAGATGGAGTGGACAGGTTCCCCACTGCAGTGCCCAAGTCAGACGGGGTGGTAGTGGACTCCACTGCAGTGCCTATCTCCAGGGGAGTAGAATGGGGTTCAGGTAAGGTGGGCAGGACAGAGGGGGAGGACACCGTCTCCACACCAGTGGCACAGACATGCGCAGCGGGGGGTGTGGTGCTGGAAGAGCAAGTGGCAGGGGGAGAAGGCCGGATCATTTTGGGGATGGTGTATCTGTGGGTGGGGGAACCTGGGCAGGGTGTGGTGGGGCACCTGTGGAGTGGGGGCCTGAGGGATGGAGGAAGGAGACTTGGTGGTTGAGCTGGAGGGCGGCGGCGGGGTCTTGCTCTTCTGGGTCCGGGGGGACTTGCGGATGGGGGCGTCAGTCTGTCTGCGCCTGGGGGAGGGTGTCTGGGGTGAGGGGCATTCCCTCTGTGTGGGTGGGCTTCCTCTTCCCCTGTATGCTGGATCAGCTGGATTGGAGGGGAAGAGGCCGAGGTCACAGAGGAAGACCCGCTGTGTAGGTGGGGTTGCAGGTGAGGCAAGGGAAGGGGCCTTGGAGGGAGAGGTATCGGAGAACTGCGGAGTGACTGTGGATGCCTGTATGTGTGTCTGTCCCCCATCCCCTGTGGGTGTGGTATCAGTCCCCTGAGGATGCCTGCGTGCACGTCTTGTTTTTGGAGTGGGTGTGTCTGTGCTGCCCGTGTCTGTGTGTTTGGGTGAATGTGCAGGTGTGCATGTGCTTGGGACAGATAGGGTGCCAGGAAGTGTGGATGGGGCAGAGGTAGGAGGGGCGAGGGACTGTTGGAGGAGGGACACTGCTGCCGTCAGGGAGGAGTCCATGGACCTATTGCTCCTCTGTAGGGCAGACATGCCCGATGAGATGCCCTCCATGAATGACACCAGCTGAGTCAACAGAGTGGTGTGGGCATGGAGGACACTCAGCACTGCTGTCTGCCCTACATGGAGCTGGTGAAGTAGGTACACAGACTCCTCACTCAGGGCAGCAGGGGACACAGGGGCAGGGGGTGCGGTGCCTGGCATGAAGGAGACATGCTCCAGAACACGGGAGCCTCCACGGACCTCTGGAATGGGAGCCGATGGGAGGGCGGCGGTGGTGGTGGTGGTGGTGGCGGGGACAGCAATACTAGCTGGGTTGTGGTGGCTGCTGACACCCGCCTCCACAAGGGAGTCATCCTCCGAGCTGCTGTGGTCCTCAGCTGAGGTGGATGGTGCTGAGCACTCCTCGGTGTGGCTCTCCTCACCCTCCGTGCCACTGGGTCCCTCCGACCAGTCCTCGGCTGCTGACCCAGTCTGGCTCTGTGGCTCCTCCTGGTCCGTGGAGCTGTCCCCTCCTGTGGCCGTGGATGTATCTGCAAACAATAGGGAAACAGACAAACATCAGTCACCTGCACTGACCGCACACACCACAGTAAGTACAGCACATTACAGAGCAAGCCCTGGCAGCCTTAGTTGAACATTGCCAAAAGTGCCCAAACAGAGTAGGAGAAGCCAATTGTCAGTCTGATGGTCAACCATGGCACTCACATCCCTCCTGGCCTTGCACCCATCTGTCTGGTGTCTGTCGGATGTCAATACCCCAGTGTGGACACATGCACCACCTACACAGTAGTTGGACAGTGCAGAGTACACGATGAAGTATGTGAACATGCACACATCACAACTCTTGCCACTGAGTCAGTACAGATGTCCGGATAAAGGGATGGCCAGAGTCTATCTTGAAATGCATGTGATGCATACCATCACCAGACACCATGATGCACCCATGTCCTGATAGTCAATGCCACAATGTGGTGCATGTAGCACATGTCACTCCCCTGCAGGATCACTCATTGGAAGTTTAATGCCATGGCACAGGCATGCCTGCAAAGTCATACATCACTGTCTCCAGTCACATGGGCAGGGCAGCCAGACAAACAACAATAGTCTGCACTGTGTAACAATCATAGGTCATGGGGAATGCAAGTCCTGGAGCTGACAAGTGCACATGTCCATCCCCAGCAAACCACATCATCTGAACTCTTATTTGTCCACGTCATACCAATTGGACATATGGGAGACCTGAAACACAACCCTCTGAACCTGAGCACCTCACAATCTGCTGTGAATGGGAAACAGCTGCCTGAACTTCACATTCGCATACCCCAGTCTGCACGGGTAAGTGATCAAACACCTATATGTCACACAAGTATCGTCTCCTATGGTCACATCTCTGGTGGCATGCTGAGCCCTAACCGAGAAACACCCCAGTAGTCCTGACAACGTAGCCACAGCACAATGACACAGAGGCAGACACCTGAGGGAACATTTCCCTGAGCACAACGTGTCAGCTGATACACGGGAGTGGGAGTACTGAGTGTATGCCCTGGAATAGGCATGACTGTCCTGCTCCACGTGAATGAGGGATGAGCCCTGGACAGTAGGCAGGTGGCTAAGTATGTGTGACACACTTGATATACATACTCCTGAGCACTGTTCCCAATAACGTGCGCGCACCTCTGTTACATGAAGCGCGCAGTGCTGTGTGTGGAGCGCGCACACACACAGCACATCAAACAAGAACATTCGCGCCGCTGCTTTTAAAAAGCGAGCGGCGCGAAAATCGGGTGTTTCTTTCATGTAGAGCTCCGGCTGCGGTGGCATACTGTGTGCTTTTGTTTAAGTATTCATGTTAATTGCAGCGCCGTCACGAGCTGCAATTGACATGAATACTTTAAACAAAAGCACACAATCTGCCCATCACCCTGCAGCTGCGCTCTATTATGAAAAGAAATTCAGCAAGTCTACAAACAGGGCGTGAAAAGCACACGTCGTGTTTGTAGACTTGCTGAATTTCTCTTCTTAAGAGAGCTGGGCTGCGGGGTGATTGTGTGACTTTGTTAAAGTTTTCAGGTTAATTGCAGCTCCAGACGGGCGCTGTGATTAACCTGAAATCTTTAACAAAGGCCCACAATCACCCCGCAGCCCAGCTTGTTAAGAAAAGAAATGCAGCAACTCTACAAACACGGCGTGAAAAGCACACGTTGTGTTTGTAGACTTGCTGAATTTCTCTTCTTAATAGAGCGCAGCTGTGGGGTGATTTACACTTTTCTGTGCTTGGCATAGTGTGCCACCCTACTTGTATTTTCCCTGTTTCTGTCATTGCATCCAGATATACGATACAAGTAACATCATACCCAGGGCTTTAAGTGGGATGACAAAACTGGGTGGTCTTGCAAAGGGGCGTGGCCATTGTAATTAAGGCCCTGGCTTAAGACACATAAGCTAAAAATCTGTACTTAGAATAGTGTAGCGCCCGACTTGTATTTTGCTGTTTCTGTCATTGCATCCAGATATACGATACAACAAGTAACATCATACCTACAAGTCAGGACTATTGGCTTTGTCAATGGTTGTTAGTTGCATAAGATAAATAAGCAGCAACTATGGCTTGTATGTAATATTGAAAAGGCTTCAACTTAAAGCCCTGGTGACACCACGACAATGTTGCTGCTCCTGAGTTTCAAAGAGAAGGGAAATCCAGAGAGAAAATGACTCTCTTTAAAGGATTTCCCATCCCCTACAAGTAGGGTGACTAGAGCGTGCGACCCAAAAACCGGGACATTTCGCAAAAATAGAGGAAGGACCACAAATTTACATCAATAAAGTGGCAAATAATGACAGTCCTCATCCTCATAGAAACACAGAACAGGCACTAAGAAAATAAATAAAATGTAATTTTTAAAACCAGCATCATGCCTGTTAATTAAACTGCTTACTTATAACAGCTGCTTACTAGCCCTGCTTTGGAACACCTAAAAACATGCCTCTCACTGTTTTTAGTTCACCCTCTCAAAAACCGGGACCTGAGCCACTTTTTCCGAAATCTGCCGAGACAACTGTTGAAAAACCGGGACGGTCCAGACAAATCCAGGACTCCTGGTCACCCTACCTACAAGGCTCACCAGGGATGACGTCATGCCCTAACTTCTCTACTAGTGAGAAATGAGCAGTGTGAGCACGCGCACATCGATGTGCCTAGTGTCACTGCAGTCTGGAAAAACGGACTGCCTGGGCCAGGATATAAAACAGAGCCCGATAGAGACCCGTTTCGAGGCCCCCTTTAAAAAACTGCCAGTGCTCAGCACCGGTGAGACCCGGCCCACTTAAAGCCCTGATCATACCTACAAGTCGGACTATTGACTTTGTAAGTGGTTGCTAGTTGCATAAGATAAATACGCAGCAACAATGGCTGGTATAAATTAAATCCATCTAAAATTTGAAAACAGCGAAACTCTCCAGCCATCTTTCTAGTTGTGATGAGGCTGCCAATGACCGAGACTTGCTTGAGTGTCTGTTATGGTCACGCTGGTAGTACAGTTTTAACAACCCCTTTGACAAAATGTGACATTTTAACAAGAAGCAGTTTGACTGTTAATGAGATTCGCTTTTTGTACTTGCATATATTAGGGCGAAAGGGGTGATCTTCTGTACAAAACTCAGCTCTGAAATTCATCAGGTTAAGCAGACTGTCTTGTAATAGGAGCTTGCCATACATCTAGTAGTGCAGATTCCGTACTGTGGTTGGGACAGAAAAGTGACTAATGGGAATTCAACAGTTGGCTTGCTTCTAAATATTTTTCAAATTGTAGGGTGATTATTCTTTCCAGGTTTAATGGGGTCAGAGGAAGGAAGAAAGGGGAAATGTTTGTGGTATTTCTCTATTTTTTTAATGTAGATGCTCATTATGGCAAGTCTGAAGAATAGACTAGATAAACCTTGACCCAGTGAGACACTGATGATGGTAACAGTAGTCTTGAGCAGTGGAGGAGCAGAGTCTTTTTAGGGTCTTAATTATTGTTCTATTATTGTCTTGAGAAACTGACATCTAGAAAGAGTGTTTTTACGCATGATGATCTGTGACCTGAGCATTCTACAGGACTAGGTGATGTACCAGTGCAGTGATGGTGCAGGTTTTCACAGATCTCTTGTCAGCGTTGTAATGTTGGTCTAAGTTTGTATTTTCTCAAGGATTTGAAAGTTGCATAGCAGTTCAGTGATCACTTTTCTCACCTATAAAAGCCTCTAAGCGCACTGCCCACTCCTAGTCATCCCGTTTCACTTCATCTGAAAGTTTTCTTGTTAATTGCAGCTCCAGATGGGCTCTGCGATTAACCTGAAAACTTTAACAAAGGTCCTCAATCACTCCTGCAGCTGCGCTTTATTAAGAAGAGAAATGCAGCAACTCTACAAACATGGCGTGTAAAGCACACACCGTGTTTGTAGACTTGCTGTATTTCTCTTCTTAATATAGCTGGGCTGCGGGGTGATTGTGTGACTTTTTAAACTTTTCTGTGCTTTGCATAGTGTGCCCCCAACTTGTATTTTCCTGTTTCTGTCATTGCATCCAGATATATGATCCAACAAGTAACATCATACCTACAACAAGTCGGACTATTGGCTTTGTCAGTGGTTGTTAGTTGCATGAGATAAATAAGCAGCAACTATGGCTTTCATATAATATTGAAAAAGCTTCCACTTAAAGCCCTGGTGACACCACGACAATGTTGCTGCCCCCGAGTTTCAAAAAGAGAAGGGAAGCAAGTGTTAGTGAAGAGAATACTCCTGACAGATGGATCAGTCATTTACACACTTGCAGCTGCCATCTGCTCAGACCTGCATCTTGGCAAGATTAAAAATCTTGGCAAGGCCTAACCAGCCTTCCACCCTTCTTAGTTCGTTCAGGTGAGGTATCGATCAGATAGGACTAGGACACACACACACTGTAAGGCTGTTCGAAAGGAGCACAGACATTTAAAGGGGGAACTAATGGAAAAGAAGAATTTTGAGAAGGAGGATACATCAAATTACCCTGATAAAGTCCCTATAAGAGATGAAACGCCTTGGCTGGGTCTGTTTTAAGCGTCTTAGAATTGGATACTTAATAAAAAGAACTTTATGGAAAAAGGCACCAACGTCTAGAAATTAATTGAAAGACAAAATATGGAAAGCAATTGAAAACAAAAGAGTGATTACAGATACATGCAATTCAAATTGGAAAGTTTAAAGTGAGCAAGGAAATTAGGTTGCCCTCCTAATATTGTGAAAACATTTACCACATGCGAGAAGCTGGCTCAGTATATGATGTACACTTATGTAAGTGGACACCTTGCACTGATCCAGACAACCCTTATGATGATTTTAGTGGTCTTAGACAACCTTAGCAAGCTCTCTAAGTGGTAGCTGTGAAGAACAGCCTTCAGTCTTAGTCCAGAAGGAGTATAAAGCAGCTTGTTTTACCAGAACATAATCTTATAGGTATAGAGTAAGAGAAAAAGAACCACATTGTATTTATAAAAATATGTATTTAATGTAAGACACTCACTAAAACATTTAAATATCTCCTAGCCAGAGATATACACAATACACACAATACTTTGCAATAGAAACAGGTAAATAGTACGGAAAACAGAGTGGTCCCCAGGGGGATACCAAACCATATACTAAAATAATGTTATGCGAACCACGACTCGAATCAAGACTATAGTCAGAGGCCGTAGTAGTGTCGGGGACCCAAGTAACCACCTAAGGTTAGTATCTAGGAGCCCCACGGAGGTCGTGTGCAGTGTAGGAACACAACCGCGTTCTCCATACAAATCAACGTGTAAGTCGTGGTTGCAATTGTAAAGAAGGAGGACCCTCAAGTCTCCATAACCCTCTCTCTTTCATATTTATTTTGTTTAATAGCGCCACTCATACCAGTGTAAGGTGTTAAGCACTTTACATCGCATACACATTACACAGAGACACTGAATCATAGTGTGTAAATCAATGTATAGGAAATGTTACATCAGACAGAGGAATAAAATGTCTCTTCTTAACAGAGCTGGGCTGCTAGGGTTTTAAGCAAACGTTTGTAGTGATATTTGGCGCTGCACACACGCGCAGTGTGGTTCCTGGTGCACATAGCCATGGCTGCAGCGCACTGAGACCCTACACTGCCGCACACAGAGGAAAAAAATTAGAGGGAACATTGCTCCTGAGGCCCAAACATTATTCCCACCCGCAGCATGGGTGTGTGACAAATACCCCAGGCACATGTGGTGAATCAGAACAGCAATTGGACCACAAATCAGAGCAACACGCAGATTACATGTGAGAACTCAGTCATTGTGTAAGCAATGGACCCACCCATGAAGCCCACCACAGAATTACGGGAACAAATGCTGCCCCCCACCTTGAGCTAAGCAAAATGCAAGGACACAGTACCCAAGTGACACAATTTCCTGACTGTAAGGGCCACACCTGGGTATCAGATGAGGAGTGGGCAGTGCACAATTGAGGGACATGGGTCCTGGACCACATGACTGATGTACTGTTGAAGTTTAACCAGGCCAGAGGAGGGCACATAGCATGGCAGACAAAGTTCACAGTGCAGTCATGTATTCACCCCCTCCTTGCTGCTCTCTGGCCTTCAGCTGCCCATCCAGATCAGTGAAGACCACCGCCAGGATCCTGAGCATGTGGGGGGTCAGGGTCCGGTGTCCGCCCCTCCTGCGAGGAGGCGACAGCTTCAGCTGGACCCGTGCGATCCTCCGGGTCCAGCCCCGAAGGTCCTGCCACCTCTTCTGGCAGTTGCGGATCCGACGCTTGTAGACCCCCACGGATCTCACTGCCCGGACGATGGTCAGCCATATCTCCTGCTTCTGGTGGGCATCAACCTGTGAGGATGACAAAGTGAAAAGCCCATTACTACACATGCAACATTTCCGTGCATCACACATTTGGACATACATGTCTCAATCACAGGGCCACATGATGTACACAGGCAGTGCAACGATGGCTATGAACAGTTTGCCAGCAGTTACTACATGGTATCATTGCCTGGGAAGTAAAACCTCGTTTAAATGCACTGTTACTGCACTATACCTGTTCAGTGCATGTAACTACACACTATGGGGGGTGACAACTACTCAGTGAGCCTGCTAGCCAGTGACGTGCAGACTGTAAGTCTTGCTAGTCAGACAACATGCACATTTAGTGAGGCAGTGGACAGCACACTCACCTGCTCCCCTGGTTTCCCATACAGCTTGCTGTACTGTGGAAGGAGGCTGTCCAGCAGGGCCTGGTTCTCCTCAGTGGTGAAGGCTGGGGCTCTCTCCACAGTACGTGCCATTGCAGGATCCAGAGGATGCAGAGACAGCAGCAGTGGTAGTGGCAGATGTCGTCCAGGAGCATGTAGTGCAGGCAAGTGAGCTCTCAGGGGAACAGCCAGCATTATATGTGTGCTGCTGAGGCAGATACTGTCCCATGTGTCCAAAGTGATAGGTCCAAGTCGTTTGCATCTTCTGAATCTGGCCAATCCATGGCATTGCGCCACTTACACACGCCCACAGCATCCTTCAAAAGTTCAACTTCATGAGACCCATGAATTTGCAACATTGTTGTGGCTGGCCAACTGAATTCACAGCATCAGACTCGTTAAAGGTTTGAAAACGCGTCCGTTGCCATGCCAGGCCATAGCCAATGCGTGCGCACAGATCGGTCCATTGCTGTACAACGCGTACCCGCTCACATCGTATGCAATGGCCAATGCGTGCGCACCGATCGGTCCATTGCTGTACAACGCGTACCCGCTCACATCGTATGCAATGGCCAATGCGTGCGCACCGATCGGTCCATTGCTGTACAACGCGTACCCGCTCACATCGTATGCAATGGCCAATGCGTGCACACCGATCGGTCCATTGCTGTACAACGCGTACATCGGATGACAACGCTGCACCCGCTCACATCGTATGCAATGGCCAATGCGTGCGCACCGATCGGTCCATTGCTGTACAACGCGCACTCGCCACATCGTATGCAATGGCCAATGCGTGCGCACCGATCGGTCCATTGCTGTACAACGCGTACCCGCTCACATCGTATGCAATGGCCAATGCGTGCGCACCGATCGGTCCACTGCTGTACAACGCGTACATCGGATGACAATGTGTACCCGCTCACATCATATGCAATGGCCAATGCGTGCGCACCGATCGGTCCATTGCTGTAGAACGCGTACTCGCTCACATCGTATGCAATGGCCAATGCGTGCGCACCGATCGGTCCATTGCTGTACAACGCGTACTCGCTCACATCGTATGCAATGGCCAATGCGTGCGCACCGATCGGTCCATTGCTGTGCAACGCTGCACTCCGCTCACATCGTATGCAATGGCCAATGCGTGCGCACCGATCGGTCCATTGCTGTACAACGCGTACCAGCTCACATCGTATGCAATGGCCAATGCGTGCGCACCGATCGGTCCATTGCTGTACAACGCGTACCCGCTCACATCGTATGCAATGGCCAATGCGTGCGCACCGATCGGTCCATTTCTGTACAACGCGTACATCGGATGACAACGCGTACCCGCTCACATCGTATGCAATGGCCAATGCGTGCACACCGATCGGTCCATTGCTGTACAACGCGTACATCGGATGACAACGCGTACCCGCTCACATCGTATGCAATGGCCAATGCGTGCGCACAGATCGGTCCATTGCTGTACAACGCGTACCCGCTCACATCGTATGCAATGGCCAATGCGTGCGCACCAATCGGTCCATTGCTGTACAACGCGTCCCTGTACAAGTCACTGGCATATGTCACCATGCCTGTCACAGGTGGACGTGTGCCAGCCACATTTACTTCCCAGGGAGTGAGGGGCACACCTACAACACCACAGCCTGTCCACACTGTATCCTAGGGCATGTAAGGCTGCATTACCTTTTCCGTGTATGGGGGTCAACATGTGGTTTTTTGGGTGGCACTTGGGGGCAGCCACTCCCAGGCTGTGCACGTGTTCATGGGGACAGAATCCTTGGTGTGTTGTGCACATGACCACTGTGATGTGCAACTGTTCATTTCAGAGCATGTGGCATGGTCACATTTCACGGTTGTGTATGTGTATGTCATGTCACATGCCCCCTGAGTCCCATGTGGGACGGTATGTACGTCCCAGGGTGACCCATTGCCACAATAGTGATGGCCCTCCACAGTCTGTGTGCATGTTGTGTTTACAATGTCACTGAGTCCATGTGCACAATGGGAGACAGTCTCCACATCCACGTTGTTTGTGCATGGACTTTGATGTTGTGCGTGTGTGTGTCACAGACGTCCATGTCTGTCCTGCCGAGGCAACAGGGACCACTACCTGTGGAGGTCATTGTTGTTTTGCTGTGGTGTATTCATGATGCACCATGTCATGCCAGTGTCCATGTGGCAATACAGGCTCCCTGGGAATCTACCTGTCGATGAGCTGTGGTGCCTGGGGCACATCTGTCCTCACATGTCACTGTGGGGTGTGTTTGGAACATGACAGCAGTACATGGGTACTGTGACACAGCCTAATGATATCCCATAGCACAACCTGGGACTTGTTGAGGACACATGTTGAACTGTGATGTTAGATGTTAGCCATGTAGGTGCCATACATGTCCTTACGGAATGGCACACACATCATGTACTTGTGTCTCGTAATGATGTATCATGTGATGTTGAGTATGGTCTATGCCACATATGTGGGGTGACTGACAATCTTTCTTTCTTCACCTATGCACTGCAGGGCACTAGCTGTCCATCGACCATTCCCTGACCTTGCAACCATGATTGAACGGGACTGCATCCGACGGTACCGCTTCACCAGGCCACTGATTGAGGAGTTGACGGTGCGGTTGGCCCCACATTTGCAACCTGGCCGGACATACCCTACAGCACTGACCCCCAAGGTGAAGGTGATGGCAGCCCTACACTTCTTTGCCACCGGTACCTTCCAACACACTGTGGCGTCTGCTGGTGGGATGTCACAGACCATGTTCAGCCGTGTGCTCCGCGATGTTTTGGAGGCTATGTTGAGATACCTGAACCAGTTCATCTATTTCCCTAAACGTCAACAACTCACTGATGTGAAGAGTGACTTCTATGCCCTGGGGAGGATGCCGCATGTCATTGGCTCCATTGATGGGACACATGTGGCTTTGGTACCACCACAGGCCCAAGAGCAGGCATACAGGAACCGCAAGCACTTCCATTCGGTCAATGCACTGGTGGTATGTCTTGCAGATATGTGCATCACACACGTGTGTGCCCGTTTCCCCGGTTCTGCACACGATGCCTACGTGATGAGGAGTAGTCGCATCCCGAGGATGATGTCACAGATGCGGAACCAGCGTGCCTGGCTTGTTGGTGTGTACTGACTATGTACCATTGTGTGTGTTCTGCAATGTAGTGTTCCACCCTCTTTTCCAACTCAGCTAATGTGCAATTGTCTGTATGTAGGTGACTCCGGATACCCCAACATGCCGTGGTTGCTGACGCCCTCAGGAACCCTGTGACACCAGCCCAGATGCGTTACAATGAGGCACATGGTCGGACCAGGAGAGTGATTGAGCGGACATTTGGTCTCCTGAAGAGCCGCTTCCGCTGCCTGGACAAGACAGGAGGGGCCCTCCCATATGCCCCAGCAAAGGTGTGCAAGATTGTCATCGTCTGCTGCATGCTACACAACCTGGCAGTGCGGAAGGAGTTGCCTCTCATCCTGGATGACGATGACCAACATCCGCCACCTGTGGAGGATCCTGGCCTGGGCCACGATGTCATTGATGGTGATGATGATGAGGGTGATGTCCGCACACAGCTCATCACAAACTTCTTCAGCTGAATGTGAGTATCCGGAGATGTCATGTCAATGATGTGAGTTTGCGTGATATGTGTTGGTGGTGCTCTGGTGCTGTTTGAGTGTGTCCATGTGCTACTTGACTGTATGCGTGCAGCGATGTGTCCTTACAGGTAGTCTGTACTCCACAACAGTGTTGACATGCTAACTTGGTTTTGTGTAGGTATCTTGTGACATGTATTGGGCATGGGTCTTGCAGTTCTGTCCTGTTCTTCAGTGCTTATGACTGTGTGTCATGTCTGTCCTTCACAGGGTACTTCCAGAGTTGTTTGGTCAACTGTGATCCCCCGACACCGTGATTCAACTTCCAGGGTGGAGGCTGTCGTTTCCCTACAGGTGATGGGCCCCACACCCCTGGACTTCCTTTCTTGTACACTTGTTGACTGTGTGGCCACTACCACGTGGGATTACCTTGCATCTGTAGTGCAAACAACATGTTGCAAATGTGTAATAAACCTGTGCTTCACTTTGGGATGTGTGTTGTCTGTGGTCACACATCTGACTGACTTTTGCTTACTGCACCAGTGGGCTAGTTAACACAGACTGTGAATAGGTGTGGTGTCTGTGCATTCCACTGTATTTCCTGGCAACATCAGTGTAGGCGATGAGTCAGATGGCCCTGGTGTGTATGTGTTGTGTAGCCCTAGTGGTGTGTCTCCCTCATATGTGTCACGTCGCCATGACTCACATGACGGTGTTGTACTTGCTGTAGCAGTTAGCATGCACAGTGTCATTTAGCAGATCATCATCTCCATGACAGAAACCACGTTGGAATAACAACAGAGGCAAGTATGGTGTATTAGTGAGTTTATTTACATACATGTGTGAGGATAGTGCACAGGATGGTGGGTGCTGTACATTGGGATTGTAATCCAAAGTTCCCAGATGAGTTGGAAGTCTTGGTAGCAGAAATGTCCAGGGTAAAGTCAACAGTCATCTGATACATTGGTCCAACTTAAACTCCCCATGTCATGTGAGGGAGTTGGGTTGCTTGCGACAGGGTGAACAGTTTGCACACAAAGGTGGATTTCCAGAACAGGTGTTGGGTTCCTGGGGGATGTGCATGGCCATCGGCCTCTCAGTTCTCCTTCCAGGGACAACCCCTCTTCTTTGGGGGGGGACCCTCACGTGCAGGCTGCTGTGGTGCAGGGGACTCTCCGCCAGAGTCATCCTCCCTCCCTGTGGCAGTTGCAGTTGTTGCGGCACCAGATGTTGTGGGCACACATGGAGGTGTGGCCATGTTGGTGCTAATCTGACGGAGGCATGTCAATATGTCCCTATGCACCGCCGTCAGTTCTTGCAATGTGTCCCACTTGGACTCCATGCCAGCCATGTGTGTCTCCACACGGGACATGTGTGTCTCCATACGGGACATGTGGGAGTCCACACGTGACATGTGTGAGTCCAAGCGGGCATGATGGGCAGCCTGCTGTTGTTGAATGTCCTTGAGGATCCCCACTACCTGGCTGACCTCTCCAGTGCTATTCTGGTACGCATCAGCAATGCGTACCAGTTGTGGGTCATCATGCAGTCCAGACCCCTCTGCAAACAGCGACCTATGTCTACCACCCCTCCCACCACCTCTGGCGACACGTGCGGGACCTGCAGTGGCACGCACAGGTGACCCTAGGCCCACTTGGGGGTTGTCACTGGTGTTGTTGTCCGTTGCTCCAGGTTGGGCCGGGGTCACTGTGCTGGTGTTATTGTTGGTCCTTGGTCTGTCCGTGTCGGCGGGGGTGGTCTGTGTGTTGGCAGTTGTTGGAGGGGTGGGTGCAGGGGGTGCAGATGGTGGTCCTGATGGTGCTGCATGATGACTCACACTGGAGGTGCCAGGTAGGTCTTCGCCATCCGAGGAGGCCAGAGGCTGTTCCACACCAGTGAGCTGAGTGTCCCCCGGAGCCTGGGACAGGTACTCCTCATTGTCTGCTGCTGTGTCCCCATCATCACCTGTTTTCGGAGACACACACAATGTATGTTATCTTTCTGCAGGCATCAATGGTTCACACACCTGACAGTTGTGGCTGTACCTCTGGATGCAGGCCTGTACATTGCATTGTCCTAAGTTGTCACAGTCAGGGGTTGATATTGGTGTGGCACATTGTCCTGCAAACTTGAAGCATTTCAATGTGAATGTTGAGGTGTGTACATGGACAGCATTGGTTGTATTTGGTGGACATCCGGCCCTCCTTCTCCCCCAGCCCAGTTATCCCACCATGAAGCATGCCAACCTTGCAGTGGGTTCAGGTTGACTCTCAGGATGTCAGTCAGTGGTGTCCTGCTGTTGGTTGGTGGCCAGTTCCCAGCATGGCCTTGTGCTCCCCACAACAGAGCACCAGTGTCAGACATCTTTGATGTGGCTTTTCACTCCCTGTGAGGTGTGCATGCTTCAGTGTGAGCTTGCTGGGCCATGTGGGTGGGGGATGTTGAGCTGTGACTACCAGTCCCATCATGCTATTGCCAACACCCCCCTTCCCAGCATGCCCATTATTCCTTCCTTTTGAGTGGACTTCGCTGTGTGTGAGTGTGACAGCAATGGCAAGATGGCTGACAGTGGTGTCCTGCTGTTGGTTGGTGGCCAGTTCCCAGCATGGCCTTGTGCTCCCCACAACAGAGCACCAGTGTCAGACATCTTTGATGTGGCTTTTCACTCCCTGTGAGGTGTGCATGCTTCATTGTGAGCTTGCTGGGCCATGTGGGTGGGGGATGTTGAGCTGTGACTACCACTCCCATCATGCTATTGCCTACACCCCCTTCCCAGCATGCCCATTATTCCTTCCTTTTGAGTGGACTTCACTGTGTGTGAGTGTGACAGCAATGGCAAGATGGCTGGCAGTGGTGTCCTGTTGTTGGTTGGTGGCCAGTTCCCAGCATGGCCTTGTGCTCCCCACAACAGAGCACCAGTGTCAGACATCTTTGATGTGGCTTTTCACTCCCTGTGAGGTGTGCATGCTTCAGTGTGAGCTTGCTGGGCCATGTGGGTGGGGGATGTTGAGCTGTGACTACCACTCCCATCATGCTATTGCCTACACCCCCCTTCCCAGCTTGCCCATACTTCCTTCCTTCTGACTCTGCTTCCCTGTGGGGTAGTGTGCCTGTGCTGAATGGATGGCTGACAGTGTTGTCCTGGCGTTTGTTTGGCTACAAGTCCCATGTGTGTCCCTGTGCTTCCCACAGCATAACACAGGGTGGTGGTTCTTTGTCGGATATTTAATTTTAGTGTGAGGCAATGCATTCTCCCAGGTGAGTTGTGTGTAGTTTGTGTTAAGGGTGTGTGTGAGAAAAGCTGCTGGTAACTATGGTCATAGCTGTCAGTCCTCCTTCCCACCCAGCCAGATATCCCACCATGGAACGTGCTTCCATTGCAGGGAGTGCAAGTTGGCTTTCAGGATGTCAGTCAGTGGTTTCCTGCTGTTTGTTGGTGCCCAGTTCCCAGCAGGGCCTTGTGCACCCCACAGCAATAGCCAGTGTCAGCCATCTTGTCAGTTGTTTTCCACTCCATGTGATGTGAGCATGGTTCAGAGTGGTGTTGATGGGCGAATTGTGAGGGTGAGCAATATCTGTGACTACAACTCCCATCATGCTATTGGCTACACTGACTTGACCAGCATACACAGGATTCCTTCCTTTCTGTGGGCTTCCCTGTGAGGTGGTGTTCTAGTGGTGGCTACATATATATATATCTGACTGTGTTTGTTGGTTAGATTTGTGCCACTGCCTAGCTTTATTTGCTGTTGGGTTTGTACATGTCATGACACAGTTATATATCACTATGAAATGGCATGTATTGTGTTTATCTGACTGACATACACATCTTGGGATGATTCTGTTTTTGTTGCTGTGGATTTGCTAAGGGTGCATGGTTTGACTATCCACTTGACAGTGATATGTGTATATTGTCACACGATATTGGGTATATTGGTTGTGTACTCACCAGGCTCTGGGATGTTTGATAGTCCATATACGCTCACTGGTGGTAGGAGGGCCCGCACCTTCTCCTCCCAGGGCCTGAGGTATACTGGTTTGGTGGTGGTGATTGATGTGGGTGTGGGTGTGCAAGTGAGGGTGTGTGGGTGTAGGTTTTGCTGGGTGTATGTGAGGGTGCTATTTGTTGGGGTGCTGATGGTGTGTGGCTTGTGTGATGGATGAGTTGTGAGTGTGTCTGTGGTTGCTGTCTGTTGGTGTTCTGTGCTGGCAGGTCAGTTGAATTTGCAAAGGATCATGGTAGGGATTTGTGGCCTTTATATTGGTGGAGTTGTGGGTGTGTCTTTGTTCCCTGTTTCCCGCCCCCAGTATTTATTGGCTTTGTAATTGCTTGTTTGGCCTTTTTTTTGTATTTTTCCCTTTGTACTTTATGTGCATGTAGGAGACGTTCTTCTGACCGAGTCGGACGCTGCAGTTGTCTCGTGCGAGCTTCTCTGAGTCGTTCACGATGTGTTTGTGCTGTGTTTTATGTGCGGCGTACGCGTCGGTCGCGGAGTATTGGGTTGCTTCTGCTCTCTGTTTTGTATGCGTGTCGTTCGTACGGCTTGAACTCCGTGCGACTCGGTCGGGTTTTCCACGCGTTGCATCGTACTGCGCGGGTCGGACTTCACGGGTACGTTTCGTTCAAGTTCATTCCTGGTGCATGTCGGTCGGTTCGATTCACGTGGTTTTCAAGCCGGATGGCTGTTTTCCGTGCGGTTCGGTCGTTCGGCTTGTGTTCCGTACGACTCGGTCGTAATTTGCACGCATTTCATCGTACTAGGCGGATCGGGCATCACCGGTACGTGTCGGTCGGACTAAATTCCCGAACCGAGTCGGTCGGTACGTTTTTCGGCCCGAATCGGAATCGACCCCTTAGTGGAGTTGGTATCAACAGGTGCTTGAGAGGTGATTGGAAATGGGTTTGCTGCAGTAGGCAGGTGATTTGGAAGCTTGGGAATTTGGATACTGGGCTCCATTTTGAGACCCTTTGTAATCATTGCCATTTGTGCCATTTATTTGTTTGTAATCTTTAAGGGGTACAAGTGTTTAATAGCAAAGAGAAAAGAGCAGCATGAAAGGGGAATAAAAATAAAGAGAAGGGATGTGGAACTAGAGGAAAGTCAGTGTAGATTTAATGATTAGATAAAACACGTGGAAAACTCCAGACATAACATGTTGAAAACATGAAGGTTTTGAGCTGGTCTCATGAGATAAAAGAATTAATGTGTTAATTTAATGGCTAGCATCACCATTAGAGGGGCGATTGTAGCAGCAGAATTTAGGCTCCACCCTTTATTTGTCACAACTTGCAATTATATCCTCATATCTGACATTGTATTCACTGTGCGTCTTAACTTCCTTAATGTGTGTGAAGCAATTAAATGTATTAATGAAATGTAACCATTGACGGAATTACAGGTTTATTTACGAGTGCACAAATGTTCAGTTGAAACATGATGTCTTCTTTTATTCATGTTTTGCACTTATTCTTATAGTTATACTTGTGTATGTATAATCATGTATTTGCAGTTCATGTTGACAGCTGTGTTAACTTAGCCTGGCTACAGTCCTCAATTGAACTGCCTTTGGCCTTGCCAGTATATTCCTTTATTTTTGCAGGTGCATTATCATGCTTCTCATTAGTTATAGAAAGGTGTATTGTTTGTATTAAACTGTCGATAGTGAGGCCTGAAGGGAGGAACTTGGCAATGAACGTGGAGAACTAATGGTCAAAAGATGCCTTCGGTTCATTATGTACCAGGAAGGTGCGATGCTCAAGGCTGCTGTCTACAGTCCCAGTTTCAATGCAGTGGGAAAATTTAGGGAGGGTGTGGATGCTCCTCTCAAGTCTAAATTTGGTTGGTTCTTGGTGGTGTGAGAGGTGATAGGATGTTTCTGAAGCTCCAGTTATTTTGATTGGTGTTCCCACAGTTAGGAGGGCAGACCTACTGGCGTAACGAAACTTGAGGGAGGCCCCTCTGCAAGGTATGTGGAGGGCCCCCTCCAGACTCAATCAGGGGCTGTCTAGCCAGAGTACTGTGCTGAAGGGGCCTCCAGTAACTTGGAGCCCCCCGCACCGTGGGGGCTGCGGGGGCCTGAGTTACGCCACTGGGCAGACGCCATCTAGACTTGGAGAGGGACACACCTCTCTGCTTACTGTTTTTCCTGCAAGTATAAAGCTTTTGACTAGATACTTTTTTCCTATTCAAAAACTACTACGGAAGTCTATTTATGCAGACACTTTCTAAGTTCCGTACATAGAAATACTGGATAGATGGTCCTGTAGCTGATCTATGTTCAGAAGAGAAAAGAGAAGTTTCTTTATGGAACACCTATATACTTTAATTTATTTCATTATTGTTGTGACTGTCACTATTGTAAATGTAATTGCATTTATATGGCGCTTACTACCCCTGATAAGGCGTTGAAGCGCTTTTTGGCGAGTAGCCCGCTACTCCGTAACCCAAAGGATTAGTGGTGAGTTAGTATAGGGAGATATGAAATTATTTTGAGTGGTGTATTTGTGAGTTTGTTGTTTGGATTGAAAAAGGATGGTGGAGGGATAGAAGAGAGAAGGGTTTAGCATTCATATAGCGCCTGCTACTCCTGATGAGGTATGGAAGTGGTTTTTGGTGGGTAGCACGCTACTCCGGAACCCAAACAGGATTAGTGGGGAATTAGTATAGGGAAATATGATATTAATTTGAGCTGTGGACTTGTGAGTCTGTTAGTTGGATTGAAAAGGATTGAGGAGGGATAGAAGAGGGAAGGGTCTAGAAAAAGTTTTTGGGGAAATCATAGCAGTAGGAGGATGTTTAGGATGAGTAAAGGTGAGGTGTAGGAGGGAAGAGTCCGAGGGAAGGGTTTAGAAAAGCTTCTTTGGGAGATCTGAATAGTAAAAGAGGCTTGAGATGATGCAAGAGGGGTAGAGGAGGGAAGAGTATAGAAAGGGTTATTTTGGGGATCATAGTAGTGTAATGGGGTTTGGGATGAGTCAGAGAGTAAAGGTAGAGGACATATTGAGAGGTGTATAGGGTGAGGTATAGGGTAGTGCATTGGAGATGCTGTATTAGAAGTAAAGTAATAAATATAAAGATACATAAGTACATGTAAGGTATATATGTATAAGGAAGGTAACATATGTAGATTTAAGTTGTATTTAATAAAACAGACTTTCAAGTGTTGCTGTACTTTAAGCTAATTTTCTTTGTTTTTATAATCTATCATAATTAGTTTTTTTGTAATTCGATAGAAAAGCAATTGTAGATAAAATAGTTATGATAAAAATGTACTTATATGCAGTGACCTATATACTTTTTAAACATAGAATAATATAACCATAAGTAATATGTACATTTGTTAAGCAGAACTAATGAATATCTATATATTATAAACATAATTATTATTGTGCACACCAGATACCTCCCTTCTTCTTACTTGTTCGGCTTTCTTCGCTTTTCCCTTCTTCCGTGGAGTTGGTTTAGAGGAGCAGGAGGCACTCAGCTTCCTGCCAACAGTGCCTTTAGCCCGCCTAGGGCTCATGGACAACGAAGATACCACCGTGGTGAAAGATTGCTGAGGCACACCACAGAACTGCAGAGGAAACCGATGTAGAAGCCAGCCAGGAGGCTCAAACGCAGCCTCAGGCTTGCTGGAGGTGAAGTTTGCAACACGGGGCACCCAGCAGGAGGTGACCCTGCCTGGCGTGCCCCGGAAGGAGATTCTTGCCATGGCGTGCCTGTCCTGGTGCACACCATCCACAGCCTGCAGCAGGTGCCCCCCACCCAAACGCGCAGACCGGAGCCGCACCCAGCCAGCTCTGCCATGCGCCCGAATGCCGTGCAGCTGCCCGGCGTGCCGAAAAAGCGAAAAGAAAAAAGCCCCGGAAACCCTCCTGAAACGAAGCAACAGCCGCAGCCTGATCCTGCACCAGCCCCAGCCGGTCGAGACCGAAGAAGGGCAGCTACAAGAAAGTAAGGCTCAAAGAGGCTAGGGCATGTGAGGCCGAAGGAAGGAGACGGAGCTCACGGCCGGACTAACCAGCCGCCATGTTCCCCTTTAGCCCTCTCATTGTGGTTATGTGGAGAAGTGCCAACTCTTGAGTAGTCTTCTGAAGATAAGGTTGTTATCCGTGGATCCTATGTTTGAGGGTAAGGCGTTCCATAGTTTGGCTGCTTGAACAGAGAAGGATGTGCCACCTACGTTTTCTTTCTTGTACAGTGGGATTTTGAGGCGAGGTGCAAATCTAGAATGGAGGATCCTTTGTTGAATGCATTTGGTGATTTTATTCCTAATGAAGAGCGGTCCTGTTCCATATATCGGTTTGCGGGTGATTCAAAGCTGCTTGAATGTGGATCTTCTGGCAACCGGTAACCAATGTAGGGCCTTCAAGGCAGGGGAGATGTGGGCTTATTGCTTTATATGTAAGAGTAGTCTGGCAGCAGAGTTCTGAATCTGTTGTAGTCTTTTCATAGTTATTAAAGATGATCCATGGTAGAGGCTATTGGCGTAATCCAGTTTAGACAGATGCACCCATGCTCCGCCACACCATCAACCGCTCCCTGGCGACCGCCTCATTCCCCGACGACTGGAAACACGCCGAGGTCAACCCCCTCCTAAAGAAACCCTCAGCGGACCCCACCGACCTCAAAAACTACAGACCCATCTCCCTGCTCCCGTTCCCAGCGAAAGTCATCGAGAAAGCCATCAACAGCCAACTCGCCACATTCATTGAAGAACACAACATCCTCGACTCCTCCCAATCCGGCTTCAGAAAAAACCACAGTACGGAAACCGCCCTCCTCGCCGCAACAGACGACATCCGCACCCTACTGGACAAAGGAGAAACAGTAGCCCTCATCCTCCTCGACCTATCAGCGGCGTTCGACACAGTCTCCCACCGCACCCTAATACGCAGACTCTACGACGCAGGAATCTAGGACAAAGCCCTCGACTGGATCCGCTCCTTCCTCTCCGGCAGGACGCAGCGGGTCAGACTCCCCCCTTTCCTCTCGGACCCCACACCTACCACCTGCGGAGTCCCCCAGGTCTCCTCCCTCAGCCCGACGCTCTTCAACGTATACATGGCTCCACTTGCCCCCATCGTCAGAACCTACGGACTCAACATCGTGTCATACGCAGATGACACCCAGCTCATCCTCTATCTATCCAATGAGCCCAACACCGCCAGACGTAACTTTCGAGAAGGCATGGAAGCCGTCGCCAAATGGATGAAAAACAGCTGCCTACAACTAAACACCAACAAAACAGAAGTACTCATCATGGGCCCAAACCCCGACGCCTGGAGCGACACCTGGTGGCCCCCCGCCCTCGGAAACCCGCCAACCCCCACGTACCACGCACGCAATCTGGGAATCATCCTGGACTCCGAGCTCAAAATGGACCGCCAGATCAACTCTGTCTCGTCTTCCTGCTTCCACACCCTCCGCAAGACTTTCAAATGGATCCCCCTCGAACACCGAAAGACCGTCACTCACGCCCTGGTCACCAGCAGACTCGACTACAGAAATGCTGTACTCTATACCGGAATAAACAAAAACCTCACCCGCAAGCTACAGAACATCCAGAACTCCGCCGCAAGACTGGTCCTCAACCTGCCAAAACACTGCCACATCTCCCAGCACCTGCGCACACTCCACTGGCTCCCCGTCGAGGCGAGAATCACCTTCAAGATGCTCACCCACGCACACAAGGCCCTCCACGGCACCGGACCAGCATACCTGAACAGCCGACTCAAATTCCACGCACCCCAAAGGACCCTACGATCAACCCAGCTCTCCTACGCCATGGTCCCCCGCACCAGAAAGACCAGATCAGGAGGTCGCTCCTTCTCCTTCCTCGCGGCCAAAGCATGGAACGCCCTTCCGCTCCACCTCAGACAGACAACATCGCTCCCCATCTTCGCAAGAAACCTCAAAACCTGGCTCTTCGACAGACCCCCTCCTTGATGGAATGGAACCTGCACCCCCCCCCACCCCTAGCGCCTTGAGACCCTTACGGGTGAGTAGTCGCGCTTTAACAAACCCTTGATTGATTAATTGGAACAAGAAAGATAGTAGCCTGGACTAGTGTTGAAAGCCCAGGTGGAGGAAGATGTGTCGCAGAGTTTTCATAGTAATGAAGCTTGATCCTGCTAGTTTGTCCACTTGGGCATGTAATGATAGCTTGGAGTCCATGGTAATGCTGAGGTGTCTTACTTCCTTGAATATTTTAGGCGGTGTTCCCAGATCATCAGGCCAGGCGGTAAGTGGGTCATAATATTTCCAATCGCCACACGTATTTCTGTTTTGGAAGCATTCAATTTGAGATGGCTCCATATCATCCACTGATCAATGGCTCTGAGGCAACTGAAAATGTGCGAGTTTCCAATGTCTTTGGGGCTTTCCAGTTTAAGGAGTATTTGTGTGTCATCTGCATAGTTATAGCATGTGAGGTGAAATTCATTGATCAGTGCCGGTAATGACTTCCTGTAGATGTTGAAAAGCATGGGTGAGATGATAGAGCCTTGAGGGACCCCTGCTTTTGTGAAATACGGTTTGGAAGAGAAAGGATGACATTAGTTCTGTTTTGAAGGTAGGATGTGATCCAGTAATAAGCAGTCCCCTCTGTGCCGGCTTCGTAGAGTCTTTGTATTAGAGTGTCATGATCAACCTTGCAAAGGCAGCTGAAAGGTCCAGAAGAAGTATTGCAGCAACCCCATTGCAGTCAACTGTGTTCTTAAGATCATCCCAGATGGCAATGAGGGCAGATTCTATGCCTCTTCCTGGGCCGAATCATGCTTGGAAGTCTGAAAGTATAGAATTATCTTCAATGAATTGTGACATCTGGGTAAATGCTGCTCCTTCTATCAATTTTCCCAGGAAAGTTCCATTTGTAATTGGTCTGTAGTTTTTGGGGTTAAGCGGGTCCAGGTTTTTTTCTTAAGTAATGGGCACATGTATGACTTTTTTAGATCTTCTTGAAATATTCCCGTAGTTAAGGAATTGTTGATGATTCTTCTTACTGGTGTGGCAGCAGAGGTAGTTGGTAGAATTTTCTTGAAGGTTTGTGGTGGACATGGGTCATATGGGCTGCCGGCAGGCAAGCTTGCTTTGACCAGGTCCATAAATTCATGGTGTGATATTTGTGGGAAGGAAAGCAGAGGCTGGGTTAGCCTACTCTTGGATGGTTTTTTGGAAAAGGTTTGGTGCTGGGTATTTTTCTTTGCTTTAAATCAGAATCCAACGTGTCTGCTTTGGTCGTGTAATGATTTGCCAATTTGTCTGTGAACCTGAGTAATGGGTTGATCTCCTTCTAGGCAATTTGATTTACGAAATTCAGTGAGAATTTTATAGAATTCTTTATTTGCCCATTTAGCATTTTGAATTCTGTCTGAATACTATTTTATCTTAGCTTTCTTGATTGCTGACTTGTATAATCTGTTAAGTTTTCGTAGGTGAAGTTTGTCTTGATTGATGGTTGTTTTGAGCCAGGTGCATTGCAGCTTTCGAATTTGCTGTTGTATCTCTTTTAGCTCTGTATTTCTTGAAGGTGCCTGTCTTCTTTTGTTCTGTTGTGTTGTTCTTAGTGGTATTAGGATATCAAAAGCTTCCTGTAGATATTCATATAGTTTTCGAACTGAATTTATTGTGCCTATATCTGTACTGGATGTTAGTTGTGTTTTTAATTGTTCGAAAGTGAGTTTGTTCCACAGTCGATAGGTGGATGCATGTAAGGTGGTTTTAGGTGTGTTGCTTGTGTTGTTTTGTCTTGGAAAGCAAAGAAATGGTCATCTGAGTATGTGACTGGAGTAATTATTTGAAAGGTAACTAGTTCTGGATTTGCAAAAATTACATCTAGGATGTGTCCAGCGATGTGTGTGGGTTTGTGGATGATCTGATGTAGGTTCAGTGCATCTAGGCCAGTGATTATTGTTTTTGGATGGGGTATATTGGGTTTGTCAAACCAAAAGTTTAGGTCACCAAGAATGCATAGGTTGGAGAGTAGTGTTATAAGGTTTGAAACTGTGTCTAGAAATGTGTCTGGGAATGTTGCATTGCTAGGTGGAGGTCTGTAAAGGAATAGGAAGTTACAGCAGGACGATGGTGTAGGATTGCATCTGGTGAAGAGGGCCTCACAACCTTGTATGGAGACGTAGTCAGGTTTAGTAATGTTCAATGTTTGCTTGAATACAACAGCTAGGCCACCTCCTCGATTTTGTGTGATAGTTTGATAGCCTAGAGGAATTGCTTCATGCAACACTGGAGCCATGTCATCTCCCAGCCATGATTCACTTATGAAGAGTAAGTCAGGTTGTGTGTCAGTGAGAAGGTCGTAAATATGATGCTTCTTTTTGAGAGTGATTGAGCATTTATCAGTAAGCAGGTTAGAGAATTTGTTTTGGTGATAGTGTGACTTTGTTTTGTAGAAGAGTGAGGAGTGTTTTGTGGACTTGTAGTTTGTGTGTCCTTAGTGCTGGTATTTGCTGTATGAGAATAGCATTAGTGTAGCTGTTCTGTATCATATTCCTCATCCAGAAGCTAAGAAGGCATTTTCATGGGTCTGTGTGTGCGGTGAACAGTCACAATATCGAATTTTTAATATCGAATTTGCAAAATATCGAGTTTTAAATATCGAGTGGACATAATATCGACTCACAAAAATATAGTGGTGCAGAATATCGAAATTCAGGTAAGAAATAATGATTGTCATAATATCGAAGTTAGTAATATCGACAGTCATAATATAGTTGTTAAAAATATCGAATTTTTTTATAGTGTTTTAAGTGTTAGTATATGTGTTAAAAGTATGTATTATTTTTGTAATGTATGTTTGAATTGTTTTAAATTAATGAATTTTATGTTATTTAATTTTTGCGTAATTTAATTCCGTAGCAGGTTGTGGGTTTATAGGGGAATAGGGTGGGAAGTAATTTAATTATAGTAAATTAAATAATAATCTTTAGGAATTATTAATTATTTTGAATTTAATTTTGCATTTTAGTTCTGTAGAGGGTTGTGGGTTTATAGGGGAATAGGGTGGGAAGTAATGTAATTGTAATTAAGTAATTATTTATTTTTATTTTTTGGTATTGATAATTAATTTATTGTTAATTAATTATTAATTGGTAATTAATTTTTATTAATTGGTAATTAATTTTTATTAATTGATTAATTGATAATTATATTAATTGTGTTAATTTATTATTCGGAGCGGGTTGTGGGTTTATAGGGGAATAGGGTGGGAAGTAATTTAATTGTAATTAAGTAATTATTTATTTATTGGTATTGATAATTAGTTTATTGTTAATTAATTATTAATTGGTAATTAATTTTTATTAATTGGTAATTAATTTTTATTAATTGATTATTTGATAATTATATTAATTGTATTAATGTATTTTTGGAGCGGGTTGTGGGTTTAGAGGGGAATAGGGTGGGAAGTAATTTAATTGTAATTAAATAATTATTTATTTTTATTTATTGGTATTGATAATTAATTTATTGTTAATTAATTATTAATTGGTAATTCATTTTTATTAATTGAAAATTAATGTTTATTAATTGATTAATTGATAATTATATTAATTGTATTAACTTATTATTCGGAGCGGGTTGTGGGTTTAGAGGGGAATAGGGTGGGAAGTAATTTAATTGTAATTAAGTAATTATTAAAATTATTTTTGTGTATTCATAATTAATTTACTGTTAATTAATTATTAATTGGTAATTTGTTTTATTATTTATTAATTTTTGGTGTCGAAAAATAATTTGTTGTTAATTAATTATTAAGAGGTAATTAATTTTTAATAATTAATATTTATTGGTATTTATAATTTATTTATTATTAAATAATTTGTGATTGGTAATTAATTTGTATTAATCTTTTTATTGGTATTGATAAAAAATTAATTTTTATTTAATAATTAAATCATTACTTTCCCTACTGTTGCACTCACTGGAGTGGGAATAGTAATTTTTACCCTCTCGCTATCCAACGCTTTCCCTACTGTTGCACTCACAGGAGTGGGAATAGTACGTTTTACCCTCTCGCTATCCAACGCTTTCCCTACTGTTACATTTGTTGGAGTGGGAACAGTACATTTTTCCTACCCACTATCCAATGCTTTCCTTACTGTTGCACTCACTGGAGTGGAAATAGTAATTTTTACCCTCCCGCTATCCAATGCTTTCCCTACTGTTGCACTCACTGGAGTGGGAATAGTAATTTTTACCCTCTCGCTATCCAACGCTTTCCCTACTGTTGCACTCACTGGAGTGGGAATAGTAAGTTTTACCCTCTCGCTATCCAACGCTTTCCCTACTGTTACATTTGGTGGAGTGGGAATAGTCAATTATTCCTACCCGCTATCCAACGCTTTCCCTACTGTTGCACTCACTGGAGTGGGAATAGTAATTTTTACCCTCCCGCTATCCAATGCTTTCCCTACTGTTGCACTCACTGGAGTGGGAATAGTAATTTTTACCCTCCCGCTATCCAACGCTTTCCCTACTGTTACATTTGGTGGAGTGGGAATAGAAAATTATTCCTACCCGCTATCCAACCTTTCCCTACTGTTGCACTCACTGGAGTGGGAATAGTAATTTTTACCCTCCCGCTATCCAACGCTTTCCCTACTGTTGCACTCACTGGAGTGGGAATAGTAATTTTTACCTACCCGCTATCCAACGCTTTCTCTACTGTTGCACTCACTGGAGTGGGAATAGTAATTTTTACCCTCTCGCTATCCAACGCTTTCCCTACTGTTGCACTCACTGGAGTGGGAATAGTAATTTTTACCCTCCCGCTATCCAACGCTTTCCCTACTGTTGCACTCAATGGAGTGGGAATAGTAATTTTTACCCTCCCGCTATCCAACGCTTTCCGTACTGTTGCACTCACTGGAGTGGGAATAGTAAATGTTACCCTCTCTCTATCCAACGCTAAAAATATTGAATATTTTTTAATATTATTAAGTTAATATATATGTATTAAAAAATAAACATGCATGTTATTATTTTTTTAATTAACATTCATTATTTATTCATTTTAAGGTTATTTAAGTATTTTTTAGTATGTTTTACTTAATTAAATTCATTATTTCATTATTTTACATTACTTTTAAGACATTTAAAAAATTCGATATTTTAACAAACTAAGGGGGTCATTAGGATGGCGGTCGGAAAACCTCCCCGACCGCCATGGTAGCGGGAAAAGACCGCCCGCATGGACCGCGGCATCACCGCCGGTCGAATTAGGATGCTCCGCAGTCGAAATCGGACCGCGGCGGTCGGATTCTGGCGATTAACATTGCGGCGGTCGCTGCTGCCAGCAGCACCGCTGCGATGCCGAAAGGAGCATGTCCTGCATTCCCCTGCACTGCGTGGCAGGCACTGCACAGTGCCTGCCACCTGGTACAGGGGAATGTCGGAGGGGCCATGGGTACCCCCCCAGTGCACCCCCAACCCCCAAAACTTCGGGGGCCCGCAACGGGCCCCCGGAAGACAATCTCCGCATGCCTTTCCATGGCGGTCTCACCGCTGAGGAAAGGCTGGCTACCGCCGGCATCCTAATCCTGCCGGTGGAGCCTGCTCTACCCCGCCACCATTATCCCGGTCCTTTTCCGCCCGCCAGGCAGGAGTGTGGATGGCAACCGGCGGAACAGCGGCGGTCGGAATTTCCCACCACCGCGGTCACCACCGCCATCCTAATCGTACCGGCGGTTTTCTGGCTTGCGGTGCAGGCGGATCTCCACCGCCGGTCCAGCGGACACCGCCGCCGGACGGGCGGTCGACATCCACCCGCCATCGTAATAGGCCCCTATATTTTTTACAACGATATTTTGGATTCAATATTTTTGTACTTACCTGTTTGTAGATAGGAATTCGATATTCTGGTAGTCGATATTTTGTCACCGATATTTTGGTAGGTCGATATTTAGCTCCTCGATATTCTGTCAGTGATCCGTGTGTGCAGGTGGTGGAGATGGTCGTTGAGAGTGAGTTGGTAAGCTGTCTTGTTTTTGTAGAGTTGCCTGGTTGTACAGTAGACATGGAGATGCAAAGTTGTGAAGAGTGGCATGTTGGTTAGTTGTTTGCGTCTGTTTAGGGTGAAAGGTGTATGTAGGGGTAGTAGTGCAGTATGTGGGTCATTTTGTAAGGTTTTAAATTGTCCAATGGATGAGAGGCGGTTAAAAGAGAGTTGCTGTGCTGCTGTATATGTGTTAAATGTGGGGGGAAAAAGAAAGCTTGGCAGGGAATGCATTATTTGTGTAGTCAGGAGGGTAGGAGTGGGTGAATATTTCTAGTTTGGGACAGAAAGTATTATGAGGAAGTGTGTGTGTGGAATTTTGTTGTGCTGGTGTGTGTGTCATGTTTTGCTTTTTGAGGAGTAGTGAGAGGAGGTGATGATGTATTTCTTTTCTGAGAAGTATTTGTATGTAAAGTATTGTTGGTGAGTGGAAGCTGCAAGGTAAAAGTGGTGGTGATGTGTTTTGGAAAATAGTGTATGGTGTTTGTGAGAGGGGACGAACAAGATTTGAATGTTTGTGCTAGATTTGATTGGTAAAAGAAACAACATGTGTGATGCAATGGAGTGTAAGGGTTATGCGGTTGTGTTCTTTTGGTAAAAAGAAGAGGAGGGTGTTGGTGACTGAAAAGATGGAAGGCTGAGTATAGGTTTGGTGGTGAAAGAAAGAGGTATGTTAGGAGTTATTAGAGCAGGGAGTGTGTGTCTGGATGGGATATATTCTGTATCTCATTTTATTATTGCTCAGTCTACTGAGACATTTAGGCTTACCTGCTGCATTGTTGTATCTCTTGAACCTATTTTATTCTGGGTTTATACTGGATCGATTAGTATCCTAAAATGAAATCTATTTGACCATATTTGGTGATTCCTGGTCCTTATGGTGGAGTCACATTGACTTCACAAACCAGAAATGTTTTGCTGATATTTTCTCCCTTTCAGCGCTTCAAGTCAACCAACAAAGGTCCTTACAACCAATGGGGAAAAATATTTAACAACTTCACTAAAAGATTGTGGTGTAAATACCAATGCGCTGTCAGTGGCAAAATGATACCTCATCTATGGCACCAGAAATATTTGCACCATCCAATACAAAAGATGTAAATTATTTTCACTCCTTTATGTTGAATACTGCCATCCTGAGAGTTCTGTTGAACAAACCACAATGAAATGCTGAGAAACCAACAACAAGCATTGGGAATGCAAACCTATTGATGATGCATGCGTGCACTTGCATCACAAGGCATATGTGCATTTACATTGTGACGTATTTTTTACTTTGCCATTCCAACATGGTCAACTGGCATTTTATAACCGTAAAACAAAATTAAAAAAATATACAGCATGGTTGCACGTAAATAAGAAGGAAGTGGTCTGCATTCACTTTGCATCTGCCTGACCATGGAAAACAAAAACATGCTCAAATCACACAGGGCAGTACAGCGATGGGCAGGGAGCACCCGAAAGATACAGACAAGTGGGGCAGTAGTCGGTGCAGCCAGACTTTCCATGTGGGAATTCATTTTTGGATGTTCACCCCTGTGAAATAGTACAGGCTGGTACCAACAGTGATGGACAGCCTGAAGCTAATTCAGTGATGGTAACAAATAGCTAAAAGGGGCTTTACAAAAGTCCTTTTGTGAATACGTGAATATATGTATGAGTACATTTGTTTTTGTTCTATTTGTTGTGGTGTGTGCTGTCGGGTCTGGTATGGCTTTTAACTCGAGTCAGATAGCCGAAGCTGTCTGTAGGCGAAGCCTAAATTGTTCCTGTCATAAAGGAAACAAACAGCACTAATACCATGGCAGTTATTGCTTTACTAAAGTCAACAAAAAATAATACTAGCTGTGTGCAGGAGACAGAGAGCATCAGTACAAAGTATTGCCCATGTTTTTGCTAAAAAATAGCTAACAATTACACAATAAACAGAAACGCAGACAAACCTCTGCCACTCAGGGCCCTCAATAAAAGCACAACACGTGTAAACTATACATCATCTATATTTTATAAAGTAAGAAAAGTGGCCCAGAATCAGTGCAGTCCAGGATTGTTTCTCTACGGAGGCCTTGACCCTTAACACTGCGACACCACACCATGAGATGATTGAAAGCTTTAAAGGTGTAAATGAACTGGGATTCACAACATGACTTGCAGCGGTTGTGCCTAGAATGTGAGAAGCCCCGGGGGACCACTTGTGGCCCAAGGGATCAGCATCCACACATCAGATTTCACCTTCAGACCCTGGGGCCTCTTTGCATGCTTCTGAAAGATGCATGAATTCCAATTTTATATGAAACTGTAGCAGTGCAGCATATATTTTGGGATTTTGTATTTATTTCCTAGAAACCTCAGGAGCAAGAGTGCACTTTATTTCTCACATCAAATGTAATATCAGTATGTGAAGAACAGAAGCATGGATGGCTCGTATGCACCCTCCGTAAATAGGAAGAAATAGCTTGTCAGCAGACACAACTGGGAATACCGAGACAAGTGGTTGCCTGGTGAATTGATCCATCATGCCCACACAGTACGAGCTGGCGGTATATGCAGCATAATTCGACTTAGCACAAAACGAAGGGCATCGCTTTGCATAGATATCAATTGAAGAAGGATCCAGGGGGACGATCAGGCGAGAATCATTAAAGGCACATCAAGGTCTTCCATCTATAGGATGACCCTTACGGCTAATGTATAAGGAAGGTGCACCAGGCTGAATATTTGCTGAAGCTCCTAGAATAATATATGCAGGAGTTAAATGTTTTAGACTTAAATTAGCACCATTAACTTCATACATGTTGTAAGTGTTTTAGGTACTCAATGTAAGGTGAGCTGCTTTTCGGCTACCACCAAGGGACATCGTAGCACAACTGACAGGCATAAAGTGTTGCTCCACTGTTACTGATTTTATTAAAAAAATTAAGTGAGACCTGTAGATGGGAGGGGAGCATAACACACACATAAAGTGAGTGAAGGTGGAATAGGCCGTCTCTAGTGCTGAGATTCTGAATCTTTATTGAACGACTGCGAGGAAACCGGTGGCCCGGGCCTGGTCACTGATCTGAGTATGCCAGATCTCTGACCTAAGCCACATGGACTGTACCTATTACCTGCCCCAACTCCTTCAGAAGCCCCCTGCCACCGCTGCTCCTCTAAGTTCAAGGCTTCGAGTCCCGTCTTGCAAACCCAGCACCTATGTATCTCTTTTTTCTGCAGTAATGATGCTAGACACTAGGGGGCATATTCTCAAGGACTCATCGACGATTTAGCGGCACTTTTCCGCCACGAAAGTGGCGATAGATTTATCGCCCTATTCACAAGCCTGCGCTAACAGCCGACATCGTCAGTTTACCTGCGATAGCTGCCGCTAAAAACATCGGCAAGGCTGACAACGACAACTAATGCTAATCATATGCAGAGTAGGCGTTCCCGTGCAAAAACTCACGATAACACCACTTTGCGATATTCTCAACGACTAGCCAGATCGGCGATGCGGTCCAAAAACAGGCCACATCTGAAGACCAACAGATGCCATGGAGCTACTAATCATGCAGCTTGGAGACCCAAGAGGGCCACAACACCCACCGCCACCACCCCCAGGACCACTGCCACCCCCAGGACCACCCCCCCCGGACTACCACCGAGACAGCGCAGAACAAGATAGCGGACCTTCCGAAAACGCACCAGCCTCAGAGACTTAACGCCAGAGGATGTCATTGACCACTACAGGCTCAAAAGGGCAACCATCCTCCGCATCCTAACCCACATTGCCCATAGGCTGACGGTACCAACACAGCGGACAACCAACATCCCTCCGCAGACAAAGCTGCTGGCTGTGCTGCACTTGTTGGCCTCTGGTACCTTCCAACCAACAACTGCCAGAGTCGGAGGAGTCTCACAGCCAGCCCTATCAAAGTTCCTCACACCTGTCTTGGATGCCATCATCAGCTTGATACCCCAGCACCTTCACTTCCCCCACACTGCGCAGGAACAGCTGGAGACCAAGCAAGGCTTCTACGCCATAGCTGGCTTCCCGCACGTGTTGGGGGCAATTGACTGCACACATGTCCTACTTGTGCCCCCTGCCGACACTGCATACAATTACCGCAACAGAAAGCACAAGCATTCTATCAATGTGCAGGGAATAGTGGACCACCAGGGACTGTTCACCAATGTTGTCGCCAACTTCCCAGGCAGTGTGCATGATTCCTACATCTTCCGACAGTCCATCATCAACCAGCGCTTTCAGGATGGCACCTATGGAAATGGACTGCTCGTTGGTAAGTACCAACGGAACACACCACACACCTCAACTCCACAATCATACAACTCACAGCTGTGGGAATGCACACGTAACAAAATCACATACAACATGCCAACCAAAATGCCCACCTACCAGACACGACAACACAAGTAACTGTGGTAACAGGGGCCAGACATGTAGACAAACTATCCACAAAGGCATAACCCCTCTGCCACACAATTGCAGAATGTGGGGAGAGGTGGGAACCAAGAATGTGCGAAGGAGGCAAGTGACCCATGAATAAGAATGTACACAATGCCAAGCCTGGCGCTGCTTATCGCTGATATTTTTATCGCTGTTGGGCCCATCGCCACTTTTTTCACGTTCGGGTTTCCTTTTTTATCGCCGTCCCGGTAATTTTAACGCGGACATTTGACGCGTTATCGGGAAACTATCGCCTGTTGCCGGCGTGTTGGGAATACGCCGTTAACAAGGCGTTAGTTTCCCGCGATAGACGGCGTTATGTAAATTTGCGTTATCCTAGGTTGGCGATAATTATCGCCCGTTCTTGAGAATATCCCCCTTGGTTTCTTTTCTTCAGGCATGCACACATAATGAAGCAGAGAGAGAATAAAGGACAAAATTGGGCATGCCATTTGTAAGTCCTTCTGAGAACCCCAAAGTAAATTGCTCAGGTGATTATTATTGTTCCCATTCTTAATTTGAACTTGCATGGTTAGGGCCTAACACAATCCCTTGCAGTTTTGGCAGTGCATGGGGGCCCCAGCCCTTCTTTGGCCCCAAGCCCTTCAGGGAGGCATCATTCAGCACCTGGCCAATGAATATTTTTGAGGTATCAGAGACTCAGACCCCCCTCTTCATAATCTGCAGGGTGGCCCCATCATTTTGCTTTGCGTTATTGCTCTAGTGCTGCATAACACTGCCTTTAAGTAGTAAATTGGCTCAGTGTGTTGTGTGTTTGTTTCCGACATGGGATTTGGTCAATCTGTCACAAGTTATTATTATTGTTTGCTAGAAAGAGTGCATCTTTCTTGCTGTTGATTGCGGGGATAGGCTGTACAATGCTTTTCCAAGTAGGAATGGCTACATGAACTGCAGAAAGTGAACACAAGCACATTTCTGCTGAAGCTCTATGGGGGCAAGTAAGAATGGCTACATGAACTGCAGAAAGTGAACACAAGCACGTTTCTGCTGAAGCTCTATGGGGGAGCTGGCTTTTAACATGTAGCTAGACAATATGAGGCAATAAAAGCATGATGAATTTCGAGTTACAGTGTGTAAAATTAATAATTGACTTTCATAGTATGAAAACAAAATAGAGGGTGTGCAAAATGTGTGTCATTTGCTTTTGCGTAACTACATGTAATTCCACAAAAATTATACGAAATTGTGTGAAATGCAAAGCCAGCATTTAGGTCTATATTTTAGTAAGAAATACACCTTTGAATCCATTTTGGACAAGAGGACACATTTTGCATAAACAAAAAATTGTGGAAAAACCCACAAGGTCCACAAATAACAGTTGCTCAAGTTCTAGTTATTTGCGTTGTTCCTGTGCTTCTGCACTAAAGGTTTGTGGCGTAATCTTGCAAATTTCTCATAACAAGAGTAAGAAGAAATTTGTAAAATTACACAAGGTTATGCCAGCATATCAGACATTTCTCCTGGGCCTAGAAAGCACTGACATGGGATAAGCTCACCCAGAATTCAAGATAATGGTCATGATAATGGAGTTAGAGTCATTTAGCTCTGACTTCCTTCCACCTACTTCAGAAGTATAGTAAAAAATGACACGCTTAAAGTCCAACTTATTTTTAATGCAATATAGCAATAAGCACAGCAAAAGATCAAAGACAATTGTCATTTCAACTGACTAAAATTTTCGCAAAAAAATGATCATTTGGAACATAGCACTAAAATTCATAGAAAACTAGTCCAGTATATATATATATATATGCTTTTTCTAAATATATGTTAATAGAGGTTAGTCACTTGACAGAAATGTGTTACCGACAGAGAAAACTTATCTAATGAGCAGGTGGCAGTACCTTCTCCCTTTGGAAGTGATTGAGTCATTGATGAGCATATATTATTTATCTGCAAAGGGCCTTATTTCTGAGAAGTGACGCATCACCACGTGAAAAAAGCGATGCATCACTTCTCAGTGTGCCCGCCTTGCGACATGATGGATGCGTCACATTTACTGTATGACGCAAGGAGTTACAGATGCGTCAGTATTTCTGACGTATCTGTAGGCGCAAAAGTGACGCAGTGCTGGGGTGTGTCTGAAAACAGACGCAACTCCAACAATGTGTCCTTTCACATGGGGCAAGCCCCGTGTGAAAGGGCCTGTGTCAGTCTTACGCCTGCTGTGAGGCAGGCGTAAGATATTAACGCAATGGCATCCTAGAAGTGGCGCTCTGAAATCTCATAGATTTCAATGCGCCACTTCTACGAGGCTTTTTATGGAGGAACGCCCACCCTGCATGCATTATACCTGGCACAGGTATAATGTGGCGCAGGGGTTTACAAGTGACGCATCTGCCTAGATGCGTCACTTTGTAAATAGTGTGCAACATGCCGCATTTTTCACGCCGCCAGTGCGTCACAAAAAGTGACGTACCAGCGGCGTAAAAGTGACGCAAGGCCTCATAAATAAGGCCCAAAATACTAGGCTCATTATTCTCCAAAAATTCTACTTCTACTTGGCAGTTTTGAAACTGAGGTTGTGCAGCTTGGAGAAGTGAAAAGGTGCAACTCTGAGCCTACTAAAGTTGGGAAATTAGCGAGCATAATCAGTGCCATAGGAAGCTTCAAACTCTTTTAAAAGAACATATATATATTAATTAACATAGGGCCAGATGTAGGTGGCTAAATACCGGTCGGTAACGCCGAAATTCGGAGAATTTCAGCGTTACCGACCGGTATTTGGCTGAGTGCAATGTAGGTGAGTTCATACCTACATGCAAAATAAGGAATCGCAAAATAGCGATTCCTTATTTTGCTCTTGCATTTAAGGAATCGGAAATACCGATTCCTTAAATGCAATATGCAGTAGCACTAAAAATAGTGCACTTGAGCGTTAAGGAATCGCTAATTACCACCAACTTCAAGTTGGTGGTAAGTAGCGATTTCCTTTAAAAAGCAATTTTTGCTTTTTTAATGTGCCATGTGGCACATATCCATGCCCTTAGGGCATGTATGTGCGCCACATGTGCACACATGCACATTTCTACATTCCATTTAGCGAGTCCTTAATAGCGATTCGGTAAAAATCGCTATTAAGGACTCGCTAAATTGAAGTTACCTACATCTGGCCCATAGTTGTTACATTAAGAGACACATATCCAATTATTAACACAGTGTTACAAAGGAGTATACAAACAAGATTTAAGTTTTCCAAAAGTAACATAAAGATAGTCTTATTGACGCTAACAGTGGGAAAGTGCACAGACTCACTAAAGACATCCAGGTCAACAACAATAAAAACTTAGCTTCAATCTGATTACCAGCAGAAGCAAAGAAATTCATGTTTCCTGCAGACAGCAAGCATCACAAGGATCTCTGGAACAACGCATGAACCTTCTGAGCACTCTTACTAGGAATCAAACCTCTGACCTGAAAATGACCCACAGTGCATTGGAGCAGATTTATTGATCACAAAAGACGTTTTAGGGTGCTGAAACCTGCAGGATGCACACTGATTTTGAGGGAATACCTTAACTCACTGAGTTACCGTGCCACCTGATTCACTTGATACACTTGGTCAAAAGATATAATTAATGAGATAGTTCAATAGCTAATGTTTTTTTTAAATTTAGGACAACTTAAAGGTTGCAGGTTGAAATCAAGCTGCAGCCTACTCAACATTTCATCTTTTAAACAGTGATAAAATAAGTACTACTGAGGCAGCGTAAAATAGCACCTAGTATTTGCAGTTTTAAATAGCTCATACTATCTGTGAGAAAGTCATCCTTTTTGCCATGATTACCCCCATTTTCTGATTGATACTAGTTGTAACTGACTGTGCCCTGGTCTCTGCTTACTAGACCCAGGGCCAATGCTCTGATTAAAAGGTATACGGTAATTAGGTTTAATTACAATTGGTACTGACAGCCTAGCTGTAAGTTCCTAGTATATAATAGGGCATGTAGGGTTAGAGGCCAGGTGGAATTAATGCACTTAAGTGTGCACTACAGTGCTGCCTGATGTCATTGTAAATACATCCCTGATTTTCAGGCTGCCTTTACATTAAATTTATATGCAAATACGACTTTGGAATTAAAGATACTTCCAAAGTCTCAAACTACCTTATCATTACATATAAGTTACACCTAAGGTCTCCCATAGGTGCCCCAGGGGTAGGGAGCCTTGAAACTATAAGCAGGGACATTTTGAAATATGTTTTATATGCCCTGGTGAGGGAACAACTGCCAATTTCATTTTTCCTCATTGTGGTACAATGGCTTCACAGGCTAACATGGGAATACTTTTAAAGTGTACCTATTGAAAGTAAGGAGCTAAAAATATACTCCAAAGTATCAAAATGATAGAATAAATCCAACAACTTGCCACTGTTAGATATTATTATAGCTATCACAGAGAAGAAGTTATAGAACATTCTTTTCTGTACGCCAAAATCCAGCCTTCCAGAGGCCCTGTTCTAATTGGTCAGCCTCTGCCAGGCTGAGCCAAGCTGTCTCAATGAGGTATGAAGGGCCAGATGTACGACCCTAAATTGCATGCGCAAACGGGTTTGCGACCCGTTTGCGCATGCAAAATGGTCCAGGGCCATGTACAATTCCTAAATAGCGAGTCACAATTTATTTGCGACTCGCTATTTAGGAATTGCGAATCGCAATTAGGAAGGGGCGTTCCCTTCCTAATTGCATCCGCAAAGCAATGTATGAATGTTTTGTGACCGCAATTGCGGTCGCAAAACACTCGCAAATTACCACCCTCTTCAAGAGGGTGGTAATGCAGTCGCAATTTGGAAGGGGTCCCCAGGGGACCCCTTCCACTTTGTGACTGTCTCTAAAAATAATTTTGAAGGGCAGGCAGTAGTCCCAGGGACCACTACCTGCCCTTAAAAAATGAAACTAAAACGTTTAATTTTGATTTTTAAATGCATCCCGTTTTCCCTTAAGGAAAACGGGCTGCATTTAAAAAAAAAAAAAAACTGCTTTATTTAAAAGCAGTCCCAGACATGGGAGGGCCAGTCATTCCCAATGGGGTCGCAAATTGCGAGAGGCTCATTAATATTCATGAGCCTCACAACTTGCTACCCCATTGGGAATTGCAAACAGTGTTAAACTGTTATACATGCCAAATAGCGCCTCGCAAATTGCGAGTCGCAAATGAGTCGCAATTTGCGAGGCGCTATTTTGCAGGTCGTACATCTGGCCCGAAGTGCCCTGACTAGAGACAAAGGCTATCCTGTAGGAGAACTGCAAGCTGCAGAGCCAAAGGCAGGATGGGGGTGGTGTAGCTAAACTGATCTTCAAAGAGAGAATGACAATTTAGGCCAGCACAGGCTCACCCACACATCCTGCACCCCTAGCCTGACAGGAGCCCCAGTAATTAGATTAGCAGTAGGGCTGGAAGGGGGTATTTGGGAAACTTAGCCTAGCCAGTGGGATGTTTCAGCCAGATCTTAACCTCCAGGAGTAAGTTTCTTTATTTTGGCGTTTGGAAGAATAGTGCTTTCTGGATCAAGAATATGCCACACTTTGGAAGAAGTGGTCATACTTGAGAGTGGCACCCTGCACCTCATTGGTCAGGGGTGCACCTTGCTTGTCACCCAGGAACTGTGAATCAATGTGGGAGTGTTGCCCAGGAACTTCGATCCCTGCCTAAAACTACAAGGAGAAGAACGACTGCCCTGCTGGAACCCTGACCTGTACCCCAAAGGATTGTACTCTGAATGAGTGCACCTTCTGCACACTTGGAACTAACGCCCTAAGTACTCTGCCTTGCTTCAAGAAGTGAAGGGTGGACTCCCTGAAGGCAACAGGTTAAGATAGCTCCCCCTACATCATCTCCACCAAGAAGACCCCAGCTGGAATGCATCCACATGACCTTTAAGGAGCTGACCAGGTGCATTCTGGGAAAACGTAGTCCCAACATTCCTAGGAACATCTCAGAACTTTTAGACCCTTGGATTTGTGTTGTGGGCACTTTGGAATCCCAGGAGGAGCTTCAGGAAAAGGTTCTAGAAGTTTGGAGCAACGTTTGTAAAAAGGTCCATAAGTTGACCAGGTGCATTGTGTGAGTTATAGTCCAAGACCCCCCCAAGAGGCAAACCAGAGCATCTGAACCCTTGGCTGGTGCCGTTGACCACTTTCCTGCATCAAGAAACACTTCTGGAAGTAAGTGTAAAAGCACAATCTTTTTTTACACTTTGGGGCCGATTCCGATCTCGGCCGGTAGGGCTCCGAATCGGATTCGGCTTACCGGATCCGATTCGGAGCCCTGTTTCCCGACCGAACCGTACGCGGGTCCGGCCGAGCGAGTACGATGCGAAATCGCCGACCGACTCGTCCGGGCGCCCCGACCGCTCCGACCGACTCGGCTCGGACCTCGACTCGCACCGCGCAATGGAGACGCTTCCCGGCCGGGTAAGTACGATGCGCGCCGCGAGCAGTCCGACCGAGCTGCGCACTCTGGCGTGCGTGTACGGCGCGAGTCGCTTCGCCGCGTACCCGCTGTAGGGGGCGCCCTTGTCCGACTCGCACCCATTGAGTCAATGGGAGCCCGCGTACGCGTTGTACGACCGGCTCCCATTGACATCAATGGGAGTCCGACCGACTCGAGTCCGATAACATACGGACGCATCGTACTCGCTCGGTCGGACTGCACGGGTCCGATTCGGTCGGAAATCTCTCCGGGTCCGGCTCGGTCGGAGAAATTTCCGGCCCGAATCGGAATCGACCCCTTTGAGTGGTATTTGCTTTTATCAGTAGTTTTACTTTTAATCTTTAAAAATTCTTTTCTCTTGTTCCCTACGTTAGATTTTGGTCATTTTGGTGTCATTTTAATCATAAAAATATGATTCATTTTTATAAATTGGTGTTGGATTTTTACTGTGTGTTGTGTCTTACTTATTTAATGTATTGGTGTTTTTAAATGCTTTACACACGTCTCCTAAGTTAAGCCTGCCTGCTCATTGGCAACTACCAAGGGTTGAGCAAAGGATTAATTTAATGAGGCCTTGACTGGACCTCATATTGTCATTGTGGCTTTAGTACTAGTGGTAGGTCAACACTTATCACTACCAATAACCCACTTTCCAACACTATATTTGTCCCTTCCCTCACTTTTGTCTAAGTTTTCAGTTAACTTTGACTCCTGTTTTTTTCTCTTTTCACTGTTTGTCTCTCCATTTTCTATTTCACACCTCACTACATCTTTCTTTACCTTTCCTTTCCTGTTCTATCTCTATCTACCTAGATCCACTTTTTCTATTTCTCCCAGTTTCATTTCTTACTCGTTCTTTCTCTCATCACACTTTCTTCTCATTTTGTGTTTACAATTTGACCCTTTCTCCCATCCTTATCTTTTTTTTGTCCTGTTGCCCTTTGCTCGTTCTCTGCCTAAGACTCTATTTTCCTTTTCCTCTCTCTCTGACAGATGATGGGTCACCAGCAGAAGGGGTTTAGAGGTCAAGAGAGAGGACACAGTTAACCTTTTAATTTACTTGATTGAGAGGAACTTGATACTAATGACCATAGCAGGAAACTTGGCAGGGATAGCCTTCGATGGAAAATATTTTTGGATGTATAAACCCAATGGGGGAGATCGTGAAATGCATTTTGGAAAGATGATTCAGAGAGAGGGTTTGGCAGTGTGACACAAGACTATCTATCAAGAGTGAGGAATTGAGTGGGGTTGTTCCTAAAGTGAGACACATATGTAAAACCACACTGGAGCTTTGGCTTTACATGCCTTGTTTATCACCTGCTGTTTTTGTGCATTTCGGGTGTCATAAATGGTGAGGGGCAAGGAATTATGATGGTTTAAAGTTAGAGCATCTTTTCTTGGAAAGCCATAGAATTCACTCAAGGTTATAAAGGAGCAAGATGGATCAGGAATTTGGGGTGACAAGTTGATATGTTTACTGACGGCGTTCAAAAATTATCTTCAGTTCGGGTGGCACAATATTGGTAAGGATTTTCAAAATGAGAATGGTGTAAGGTGACAGACAGGCAAATGGTGAGGGTTTTCAAAAGGTGTTTGAGGGATGGGGGTGGCTGGCTAGACTTTTTGCATACATTTCTTCCTGATGGAGTTGAGCTGGTTGAAAAGCATTAGCGTTTGAAAGTTAAGCTGCTTGTGGGATTATATGCGCCAAGTGGGACAACTTTGAATGATATTATAGCTAATGGGTTATTTTTGGGCAGGTTTGGTAATGCAGGGGAGTCAAAAAAGGAGGTTTGGATTATCCGGCCATTCTATAGCAAAGTGGGCCAGTGAACACACTAGACACAGTTTTATGGACAGAAGTTAGTTCGCTATGACAAAAGGGTAACATTGGTTGGGCAGAGAGAATAAGAGATGGGGGCAACTTTTGCATACTTAGCAAGAATTAGGGAACACTAGGCCAAGGTCGGATCTTGTATTCATTCATCTATTTGGGTGAAAAAAAATTACTACAGGCTCCAGTGTTGCAGCTGATAAAAATAATGCATCATGACCTCCAAGTAGTGCAGGACAAACGGGAACAGACCGATGTTTTCTGGACTCTGCTTCTAACCATGAGAGTTCTGCAGGATGCACAGAAATGGACTGTGATTAACAGGTCATGTAAGGAGGTGATTGGTGAGATTTCCAGATTCTGCAAATACAGAAACATTGAGGTTATCAAGCATGTGGATCTCATCTAAATTGCTGATTATGTTCTGGCTTTATCACAGTTAAAGAAGAAAATATACCTAATGAAAATAATGAAAGTGCTAGACAAATGATGGGATGAATGATGAGGAAGGGGGTAAAGAAAGAGCACCTCAGACAAGGTTTTTAGGTTGAGCATTCGAGACCTCTTGTATATACTTTAGTATATACTTATATGTGTATGTACTTTGTGGGCTCTGGAGATCAGACCTAGGACTTGTCTGCTTCCGCTTAGGGACTTTTTTTTCTGTTCAACTGCCTCTATTTAACTGTCTTGATAGAAAACGACCAGTAGAGGTCAGTAAAATACCAGAATTGCTTTCTGCTTGTTCAAATGCCTCTATTTAACTGTCTTGATGGAAAACCACCAGTAGAGGTCAGTAAAATACCAGAATTGCTTTCTGCTGAGGGACTTTCTTTTTTTTATTTTTCTGGCAACTGCCTCTATTTAACTTTCTTGATAGAAAATGATCGGCAGAGGTCTGTAAAATACCAGAATCACTTTAGCATTCTCTAGATTCCAGTCCATAGAAATTGTCTTCTACGAGCACCCGTAGACAATGATATTTTTTTCAAATCTTGTATTTTCAGTGATATGACCACCGAAGGCCCTGTTTTTATATTAAAAACAGAGCTTTGGACTTTACCATTTTCCACTGAAAGGCAATATTTCTCTCCATGTGTTCCCATACCTGGCCTGTCACGCAATTTGGTGCTTACTTTCCCTCCATGTTAAAGAACAGTAGCTGTTTCAGCACCCAGGCTAAAGTGCTGCATAGCTAAATACATATAAGTTCCCAAAGGCGAGACCGATTGCATTGCAAATGCTTGTTTCTAGTGATGTGGAGAGGGAGCTCCTGCTAGTCAGAAGGGTAGCAGGGAAGGTCTTCGGATCAGGAAAAGCAGGGTAGACCATTTAAAAGGGCTATCAAGAGGCAGTTTTGGACCTAATATGAGCAAGCTAGACACAAATGTGGATAGTAAATGAAGAATAGTGTTGGGCTTAGCTTGTAGAGTTTGATATAGTATAATATCGCAAAATTACAACACAATTATGTAAAATTACGTAGAATTACGCGAGGACCTTAATCCTGCATTTAAAGCTATTTTCTTACCCCAAAATGCACCTTTGCATCCCAAATTATTGCAAGGATGCATTTTGAGTTAAGAAAATAGTGTTAAATGAAACAGAACAGGAACAGCAGGTACCAGCAGCCACTCACGCTGTGTTCCTGTGCTCTTGGGTATGAATTTGTGCCCCAAATTACATGAACTGGCGTAATTACGTAATTGTCAATAATTACAAAATCGCAAGAGTAACACAAAATTACCAAAATTACTCCGATTATGCTGGCATAATTAAACTTTCACCCAAGTCTAATGAAGAACTAGACACTGAAGAGAATCAGATAAGACCATAAAGTTACGGTTTGTAGGAATAAGTCAAGTTGAAGTTAAAGTGAAGGGGGACGTGATTTCGAAAATGAAGGGGTGGGTAATATATACAGTGCGGAGGATGGGTTAGTTGTTGATACTAGTGCACGTTTAGGGACATTTGAGGGCGTAAAACTAAAGCTGAAGGCTGCTGATCTTGTGTGTTAGTTCAACTTGCTTATAATAAAGCAGCCTTTTCTATTACAGCGGGGGCGTCAATATTTTTGTCCCACCCCAAGAAGCATTTAGGGAGGATTTACTATATTTCCTTCTGGGAAAACATTAATGTTCAATACGGTGAATAATTTTATCTCCCCAAAAAACCAATGCATAAACCCTGTGAAAAATGGATGGATCAGAGCGATGTGCTGTTTGAAGAATTACATCGGTGACACTAGGGTTTCAAGAGAGAAGATCATACTTTAAGTTACAAGAGCTGGCATTAGTTCTATTCAAATGATTCTCTTCATTTTGCTGATGATGCTTTTGAAGTACAGACATATATGTTCTTGATACCAAGGTCCACATTTGCTGTATTTTGGTGCTACATGATATAAAGCAGTGAAAGCAGTAGTGCTGACCAACGTTTGTGCGCAAAAGGATTTTTGCACCAAAGGTTGATGCAAGTGCAGGTCTGAATGGCTTTGTCTCATGTAGTACCAACCCCTAATAATGAATATAAATTGGGTGTAGTGAGGCAGAAACTGGAAAAAGTCTCTGGGAGTCCACAAAAAGCCAGATCAACTAAAGCCACACAAAGGCCCTCATTATAAGCTGCCTGGTAAAAGGGACAGAGTTCCCCCATATCTGGAGTTACTGATACCTGGGATACCAGTAACCAGTGCTTAATTTGTAAAATATTAAGTGCCAGGGCTCTGACCAGGAGGCCTCTGCAGCTTGCACCACCCATCACCCTTGTCATCGCTGCCAAAACAACTACTAACCATCTCTCTCGCATGTAAATGCGACAGTTCAGATTATTCCAGGTCCCCAAAGCTAAAGGAATGGCTGGGGAGGCAGGTATTAGCAATTTGAATGTATATTGTATTCCTAAACTACCGTTGTTCTGCTCATCTCTAAATTAGGTGAGCAGCGCCACCAAGTGGTGGACTGTTCCAAGTATGGTGTCAATAATTAAGTGACGGTGTCGAGCACCGGAAACCAATTAAGTGCCGGTGCTTAGCACCGGAAAGCCCCGGCTCAAATTAAGCACTGCCAGTAACTCCCTGGGTAGGGATAAAGCCAGTCCATTAGGAGTTCGACCCTGATAATCCACTAAGAAATTAGGAACTACAAGGATATCAGTAATTCTGAGTCCATTTCCCCCAATAATTCCTCATTTCGGACAGGACTTTCACCTGGAGATTTCAGCAGCTTTTAGCAGCCGAAATCACTGAGGGAATGTTAAGCAATCAGTGCTGTTTCCGCAGATCTCATAATTCTGATGGGGCCGGTAACTGCTGTTGTGGGCCCCACTGGAATTTAGTGGCGACTCATAGTGAGGGCCAACATAGCATGACTTGGATCAGCAAGCAGTCCTAATGCCAAATAAAAACAGGTGCAAACAATGGGCAAAAGGAAAAATCGTATCATTTTCCCATGCTTAATACAGGTAATGTCCGTGATCATCTACATATTACATAAGTAACACTTAAGCAACTGTGAGTACAGATTTGTACTGTAGGATGTGTAAAAGATTACACAAGACAAGACACTGCTCGCCTTTATGCTATGGTGCTATGCTTATAGATGTGCAACGATTACATTTTCGGATGTGGGGCAGATGACATCACTGGCATTCATTGCACATTAAACGCAGTTTTCTGTTTACCATTCCTGCAACAGAACTCTGCTTATGTCCATGCAGCGTTGCATTGCACCATTCTTTGTAAATCTTAGTCCTAACTTAATATTACATTTTTGCATTGAATCTGTAATTCAAATATAGAATTGTCTGCCTAAAAAGTAAACCTTCCCTAGTGCTTGCAAAGTGCAATCTCTCCCAAATTGAAGGCATACTTTCTACTGTACATTGTGTGAAGTTGTGTACAAGCCAGTCTAGGTTACAGCCACTACAGATAAAGCCTGCGCCAAAACTTGGGGCCTCATTTACGAAAAGTGTCACATCACTGCGGTAAAACAGCGATGCAACACGTTTCACTGCGTCCTCCTTGGATGGATGCCCCATATTTGCTGTACGGCGCTCCATGTCGCAAGGATTGACAGATGCATCAAGAATCCTGACGTATCTGTCGGCGCAAAACTCACGCATTGCTGGAGTTGTGTCGTAAGCATGATGCAACTCCAGGAATGCATGGGGGAGGCCTATAACTAGTGCACTGCGTCACCCTTACGTCTGCTATGAGGCAGGCGTAGAGTTTTCACCTAGTGGCGTCCCAGAAGTGGCACCGTGAAATCTGATAGATTTTACTGCACCACTTACACAAGGCTTTCTTGCAGGGGGAACACCCACCCTGCATACATTATACCTGACGCAGGTATAATGTGGCGCAGGGGTTTACAAAGTGACGCATCTGCCTAGATGCGTCACTTTGTAAATATGGCGCAACATGGCACAATATTTACGCTGCCGCTGCGTCACGAAAAGTGACGCAACGATGGCGCAAAAGTTTTACAAGGGGCTCATAAATAAGCCCCTTGGATTTTAAAATCTGACGCACACGTGCAATATTGCATATCTCCGTGAAATAGCATTTGAACTAAAGTGACTTTCTTCTTTGATTTGTTATGATGTACATTAAGCCACCAGGGTTGTAAGTGTATTGAAATCCGGAATTCGTGTTTGTTCAGATTATGTCTGACAGGATTTATTTTTCTTTGTGTCGGATTTCAAACAGTGAGCGTAACAGCAAGCGCATACGTGCTCTGAACATTAATGTGAAGGATGACTCTTCTCAGTGACGCAAGCTGTAACAGGGGTCCAGGCCAAAGGCACACTGCTGGAGTGACTGCGGATGGAAAGCTATATGTCCTCAGATTTAAAGGTTAATACAGGATAACACGACAAATAGATGTAATCAAGTTGTCTTCGCATTTGTTCATGTTGTATCATACTGTGAGCCCTAAGGTCTTGGAGTCCACTGCTTAAAACACCCCCTGTGGCTCCTACGAGCAAACAGTTGAGTCGCATAATGCTAAAAGATTGCATGAAAAGAAAAAAGAACTGAAAGTTTGAGAAACCTTTTTTAAATGCCACTTTAACTGCAAATAACTTTTCCTCTTGGCCGCAGTAATAGTCCTATTGAAAAGGATTACTGGGTTATGTTTCTGAGACATTGTATTTCCTCAATTGCTCATCCCTCTGCAGTGCACCATTTTACAACATTAGTTAGGACAGGATATAGATAAAAGCAGGCCTATCCTTTATATTTCACCCTGACTCAAAAAGAGAAAATGATCATATCCAGTTTTTTTGTTAATCACATGAAAGTTTTAGAGGCAGCTTGGCATTGTTCAGGAACTATCAAACCTGCTTTGTTATAACTAGGCTTTCCTGTTATAAGTGTCTATTTGTTGTGAATTCTGGTGTGTTTCTTTCAGTGTTTTCCAATGTTTTCAGCATTTGTAAAAAAAAAAGCAGTGGTTATTGGTGTGTACTCATTTTTATTTTGCTCTATACCAAATTGTGGGGTTGATGTTTTTCCAATGTTGAAAAAGAAATTTGCATTTACTTACTTACCTTGATCAATCCTATTGTCAATAATTCCGCCCTTCCTTCCAGTGCTTAACTCCCTTCTTTGTTCCTTTCCTTGAATTTGCTCTTTCAAATTAACTTTTTATTATTTTTCTCAACTCCTTATCTGTCTAAATTTCCAAGACTCACACTCCTCTTTCCAGTGCCACCCCATGTCAAGTGTCACTGTCACACTGCATTGTCTTTCTCGAGATACCACGAAAGAACAGGGCTAATAAATGTGGTCAGACACCCTTAATATATAGCAGCAGGGTCTGTTCCTGCTCTTGCAGGTCAAATGGGAAAACTGTGCTAAGGAATTAATGTGCATACTGCTACATATACAGACTTTGGTGACAGCAAACTGTGTAGATGTACGAAGAAGCAGATGTGGTGGTAAAGAAACTTTGGGATATACTTACAAAAAAATATCTGAGTTTGGAGCTGCGCCAAAATCAGCAGTGCCGTGCTCCGACATTTTTTAAAAGCAGGGATGTTCCATTTTCACAAAAAATACAGCGCACTCCTTTATTTCCCCTATTTATTTATTTATTTTATTTAAAGAGTTTTATATAGCGCTGGCTAGACCCGGAGGTATCAGAGCGCTTTACATGAGGATCATAGAGTTACAAGTTACACATTACATCCGTTACAAGAGCATAGTAAAACACAGGAAAAAGAAAAACAATGTTACGGTATTTGGCCGGGAGGAAGGGGAGAAAGGAGACACAGCGGGAAGACGGGGAGAACAGGAGAACTGTGCCCAATGTCCGGCTGGGTAGGTGACAGCCGAGGGGATGAACCAGGGCCGATCTCCTCTATAGCTGTCTAGCAGCTCCACCGGGCATCAGCCACGTTGCTCAGGACTCCGCAGCCAGGAAAAACAAGAATAGCAGTTTTGCATAGTTACATTAGTTACAGTTGCATAGTCAAACATAGAAGAGCAAGTCCTCAAAAGAGGATAGAGGGAATGGGGGAGGAGGAGAAGAAACAGTGGGCTGGGCAGCAGATCAGTTCTGGCAGACCGACAGTGGGAGAAAAATGCCTCATGACGGCCCAAAAAGTTAGGGTAAGCGGGACCATCACTCAGGTAGGGGTCACAGAGTCACTAAGTCCAGAGCAGATAGCGCGAACAAAGCTGCCTAGTGCCAGTGCAGGCACCCTGCCGCCATGTTGCAAGGGTTCCTGCGCTGCAGGGGCGACTGTTTATGTGCAGGAAGGGACATCTTCCTGCACATAAAGAATCATTCATGGCGATTTGCTCTTTCTGTGTTTGCTGCAGAATGCAGCACATATGGAAAGAGCCTTAGCCTTGTAAATCTGGGGCAGCGTCAAAAAGCAATGGGTGTGGCGGTGGAACACCCACCGCAACACCCATTGCATTCCCCTTTGCTGCAGAGGACTGCGGCAGAACAAGGCATATTTACAAGGGAGAGTTAAGCCACGTTAAGTGGCATAGTGCCACCTTTTAAATATACGCCACCGGAGCGTTAAACAAAAGTGAAGCTCCAGTGGCGATTAGGGCGTGTAAATATGCCCCCTCATGTCCTGCAAGAAGCTTTGGGTCATTTCCCTTTGCGGTTCGCACCATGAGTTACATTCATTTTATATAGATTAGAATCTTGTGGGATTAAGAGTTTAATTGAAAGCCAGCACAATGATTTTAGCAAGCAACGCCTTTGTTTATTGAATAGCAGTCGGAGACAGCATTCCTGGCAGGCATGAGTAAGAGTTGCAGGCACTTTATTTTTGTGTTCTTTGTGGCTTTCACTGTTTTAGTACATTTCCCATTTTAGGAGAAACAACTAGCACAGCTCAACAAGTGTCTATTAAATGTGGTTGTTTGTGCAAGGGATGTTGCCAAGTGTCAAGCCTTGTATTGGCAGCATAGGTTCCAAGCTTCATTCTGAGACTGAGGCAGTAGGAATAAAAGTTCAATTTGGTGATCCTGGGGTTGTTTCAGGGATGCGTCCCAAGTCAATGCACAGGCTCAAAACTTGTTGATGTACATGTTTTTGCTGAAATTATACTGTCTGATTCATATACTAGGAAACACAGCTGGATGGGTACCTCTGTATGTTTCTGAGATAGACTGTCAGTAGATAATACTCTAATTAACAAACTTTCAGAGTTCATGTATATGTTAAAAGCAGTTTAAGCAAAACTGGCACATGGGCCCCTTTTGGGCTAGCACATGGACACTGAATATATTCATCTGACCCTAACTCCATGTATGTGAAGGAATGCCCAAGACATCCTCATGCTTTTAAAACCATCATGTTGTAAAAATTAGAGCAGGAATATGGATGCAATGGTTTATTGCGGTACATTGACTCTGGAGGCATTCACATGTACAGTGATTGTACTTGCCACACATCTGAAACCTGAGCTATCAGAAAACAAAGCTCCATACCCTTCTCCTTGAAGGAGGAGGCTGTCCATGGAGTTGCTTCTTTCCCTGGACTGAGACTTAAACCCTTCTCAGAGTCAGCTGCGAACCTGCTGGCCAGCACACAGCAACATGTAATGAACAGCAAGTTAAAGCCGTGGAAGGTAGCTATGCTCCCACACCAGGAGTAGAAGTAGGTCCTGGGAGTTCAGAGACTTTGCAGATGTTCTCAAGGGCATATTAAGTAGCTTAACGTGGCTTCAGCGGGTCAAAGCGGAAATGTTTCCATAAAGGAACAGTGCTTATGGGCGGAGACTGCTCTTATTCTGCTTGACAACAGACGCTGAAAAAGCAGTAAAGTGCAGCAAAATCCAGTGTTCTCCAGTTTCTACTGAAAAGCAGATATTCCCTTTGGTGGTGTATTTTAGGTCATAATCGAGGCTAACTGAAACCTGGAAAACCTATTTATAAAGTTATAATCGTGTTCAGGAGCCATGAGCAAATGGCATGATAGGACAAAGGGACATTTTCCTTTTTTATAATTAAGCTCATAGCACACCCACTGACTTTATCTTTAAACTTTTCAGTTCTGTTTCCCTGTACATTTTTCACCCCATATCGAATCAACATGAACTGGGCCAGTTCGGAGAGAGCGTATTCTGTGGAAGCCTGTTATCTCCCTTGGCCCAAACCTAGCAAGTTCTCAGCCACACAAAGACAGAGTATCAGCTTTGATTGATGTCATGGAATGCCCCACTGAGTGTGAAAGCAAGGGTGCTGGGTTGCTGGCAGTCCATAGACATCATTTAGTGGGTGCAGAGGTCGCAGTTGTTTCCCCTGACTTGCCGATTACGATTCCTGGGACTGCCTTTGCCACTCCTGGCCTCAGAAGTGGCAAAATCAGTGCCAAGAACACAGGCGTGGAGGGGCATTACATTCCTTATCGCCTGCCTGTTTTTCATTATAATAATAGTGAAAAATACTCTATTATTCACTATTAGTGTAATAACAAATTAAGCACACTTGGGACCTATGGTGGCAACTGTGGTGAGTAAAAATGGTTTTATATGTATGTTTTATGTATTCATGCTTGCAGATAAAAATGTGTGTAAGTGAGGGAGAGTGTGTGTATATGTGTGAGAAAATATTTATGTATGTGTAAGCATGTGTGTGAGTGAAAGTGAGTGACAGTCAGTTGACAGGTAGGGAGTGAGATTGTGTGAGATTGAGGGACAGATTTACTATTTCTTTGATGCAAGGCAACACTGCACCAAAGTTGCTGCGCTGACTTGCATTAAAGGGAGAGAGAAAAAATTGGCCATATCTAATGAGATATGGTGAATTTGTTCTCTACCCATGCACTGCCATGCGCCAACACACATACCCCTGTGCCAGAGTGCAAAGTGTGCGCATTTTTGGGAGCATAGTTTTTGTACTGGAAGGGGTCCCTTCCAGGTCGTAAACTATGCTTTAAGGCTTTTCCCACTGTATGTGTGTGCTGTACAATGCAGCACACATGCAAAGTTAGAAAAACAAGATGAAAATCCTCCTCGTTACAACTGCCTCGTGGAGGCTATAAGACTTTGCTGCAAATTCCTGTCTACCAATGTTTGTAGATAGGGTTTTGCGTCAAACCCCATGGGTGGTTGCATGGAACACCCATGCACCATCCATGGAATGCCCCTTGACAGAAAATATTGTAAAGCAGCACATATCGCAACTTTGCTTTACTTGTGATGCTATCCAATGCAAATCCTTAATTATTGTGATGTTAGGGTCATGTGACTTGCCCTCCTGGAAAAAACCAATGTCAGGGGTCACATGATGTCACCTCCTGTGGTGTCATTATTGTCAACGGGCATGTGATGCCCCTTCTCCTACCCCAGGAATTTTGGTAAATCGACATCTATGTGGCAGTCCTCTTTCTGTCACTTTAGACATACAGCTCATGACCATTCATTCCTTACCGGGTGACTAGGCAGACAGACGGGGTCTTCAGGCCTCATAAAATGCTGGCTTGAATCTTTCACGACAACGAGTGTGAAAAATAGAGTTTATAATCTTAGTGGTCCACCGTCATCCTGGCACATCGCAGGTTACCAAAACAGGCACCATATCGATTGCTGTGCACATTTGCTACAAAACTGATGAGATAAAAGGGGGAGAAGACGGGAAAGATATTCACATCGTCCATTTTGACAACAGACATCGTCAAGCATAGTATGATTTGTGACTAGGGGCATCAGCCACCACTAACCTGCATTATGTTGCAAATCAAGAACCTGTTAGTTGTTTCTGAGTCCCAGTTCTTGTTTAAAACCCAGTATCCCAAGTAGATAAAGAATATAATTTCCATCAAGCACCATAAAAGAGATGTCTAGGGAGCTATTATTCTATCATGGCTACGCTATGCAAATTGTGATTTAGGACAGTGTTTTGTTAGGTTAAATTGGAAGGCTCTGGAGAACTCAGATCAAGGAAGTTTGATTGATATTGCAAATTTGAAAGAACAGGACCCTTACAACCCGGAACACAAAAAAACCAACATTAGACCACTGCATTTTGTGCAGCAAGCATAACCTTTGCCTTTGGCAATTCCCAGCTACTCCCATCACTGTAATGGACAGCAACACAGTGTCAGAGAGTGAGAGGCAGGAGAATCAAAAATTGTACATTGAACAGGTGCATCTGTTCACAAATGAGGTGGTGAATGGGCAGCTGTGGCTATTTTTTTATATATATATATATATATATCTTTATGACAAATACATGCATAAAGCCCAGAATACATTAAGGAAAGTATAATCAGCAGTGAATAATTTTAGCATGTTAACCGCCAAACATACTTGCACAATGATATTGGCCAAAAGTGAAAATTCTGTTTACAAGATAAAACAAAAATGCTTCCTCAGTGGAACACAATCTTTATTTTTGTTTTTGCTGGTAGCCGTTTTGTGGTAAAATGACATAAAGTTCAGAGTGAACAATCTTGAATTGAAGTAATGCAAAGTTCAGCAAAATGTTGAGCAGTTCAGCATAACTATCTGCTGTTAAAATAATACAAGTTTCAGCCATCACGTGTTTCACCCGGTGTGGTGTGTCTGCCTTGAGCTTTTTCAGGGCTTAGGTAAAGTGGTGAGATGAGATACAGTCCTTAGGTTGTTAGCGATGTCCATACACATTGTAGTATGTGCCGTTACACCAGGCTGGTCTATATGTGTGTCTAATACATGTCTTGTCCACGCCAGACCACAACCAGATGTGAATCAGACACTGACACTCTAATAATTGGAGGGGTCTAGCACCAAGGCTTGTCCAGTGGTCGTAAGAGGTGGTCCAGGAGTCATACCAGATAATTAGTAATCTCAAAGCGAAAACATGCTCTTCAACACAAAACAGGCAGAGAAGAGAGAGGTACAGGGTTATAAACCATTGCACTATTTGCGCCTTTGTATCTGGCACCTGATGGTTGATACATCCAAAGACAAGGAAAATTCTTTGACACATTGATCAATCGCCAACACTGATAAGGATAAGGATATGTTTTTTCTACAATGATGCTATACCAACCTCTGATAGCATTTTGGTATCTACATTACTGTTCTCCAACTATCAAACCTATTGGAACTATACCCTCTCAGGGCAAGAAATGTTCTACTTCCATTGCAGATCTTGCTGGCCTCCCCGTTACAGGTCCTCATAAACGACATAAAAATGACTTTCATATCGTATAATTAATGGGGTTATTTGGGGATCAGGATGAGCCCGGATTGTGATTCTTCCTTGATGCGATTTCTGGGTGTTAGGGGGTTGGATTGTGATCAGAATAAACTTTGTGTCACTTTCATCTTGTTTTCCCTTTGACTTCATACACATCTCTGTCAAATGGTGTTTTTATTTTAGACAGTACACGTACTGAACTAACCAGAATACCCAAGATGACAGCCCCATATGCACTATCCTCATTAGTTCATGGCCCATGTCTTCATGCCCTGCCATTAAACAGAATGGGGTTTATAGTATGTTAAGAGAAAATATTTGTTGTTTATGATGTGGAGTCCAATACTTTGTGTATATAAATTGATTCATAGAATCATTATATTACTCTGGCAGCTCCACAATTTGGCAAAAGGGTCTTTTCTTTTCGTTTTTTTCTTTTTGCAGCACTTCACATGAATTTTACTGAATGCTGGCGAGCCGCGTGCGAGAAAAAACTCTCCATAATGCAGTGAGTGGGCAAAACTTTGCGAACTCTGCTGGTGGAGCAAAATTTATCGCCCACCCCTAGTTTTACTCTGGAAAAAATGTGGTTTGTCTAATCAATGATACTGTTTATCAATGTTATTTTAGGTGCCTTGGTTACGTGTTCTTCCTGCCTGATGGAAAATCACTGCAAAATAATGTAAAACACATCTTTTCGATGTGCATAATTAAGTTACCCATCTGTAACAGATGGAGCTTTTTTGATTTATGAGATTGGGGGAAACCCTTTGCGCATATGAAATTGAGTAATGGCACATTTCCACATGCAGATATATCACTAACCAGTAAAAGTGTGCGATAATTGTCGTGCTGTTGATTGCAACTAATGCTTTTCAAAATACTGCTACTCTCTGAATGGGAGTACTTTTTATCACTTTAGATTTTGATGGCATTACCCCTAAATTCATTTTAAATGCTTACAACAATTAGTATTCTGATTGCTCCTCCTCACACCCTGATATTTTAACGTTATACACACAGTACCATTTGATAAATGCCCTTGTCTAGACCCCACATTATTTAACTTTTAATCATTTGCTTTTTTCTTTTTTTTTTTTTTTTTTTAATTTTTTTATTGTTTTGTTTTCTCACAAACACCATAATTATACATACATGGAGCACAATGAAATCAAATAATCAAATTATAACCATACACAACCTAATTATTCGTCCAAAACGTCCGAAATTGGTGCCCACAAACATTGCCCCCTTTTTTTTTTCCTCCGCCCTTTTAATTTATAAATTGAGGACTCAATATTATATGCTGCAAATAAGCATGCCCGCCAATTTATGAAGGTTGGAGGATCAATATTAATCCATTGGGAAGTTATGCATAGTCGGGCAATGGCCATAGCAATAAACACAAACTCAGACACCGCGCTTGGCCAGTTATTTGTACTACCATTATCTACACCAAAAATAAAGAGGGTAGAAGTGATTGAAACTGAAAACCCTTAAGTGGAAGAAAGAAATCTTTCAATACCATAAATAAAGTCTGTTAATTTTGGGCATGAATAGAACATATGTAATGTGTCTGCTGCATGTAAATTACACCTACTACATTTTACTCCCCTTGTGCCCCCCATTTAGCAATCCTCGCAGGAGTATAATATAAGTCAAAAATTGTCATGAAATGTTGGCTCTTTAAGTTCCCCGTGATCAAAATCTGATCTGCTAATGACAAAGAGTATTCAATATCAATCTCAGTCTCAGTCCCCCCACCTTCCTAGCCCACTTTTCCGACTGAACTGTCAAATCATCAGGACATGAGTTGAGAAAAATAGCATATATCTTACCCAACCGACTTTTTTTTGCAGTAATTCAACCAGGGGTATTTTATCAAAATCATAAGCTAATCTATAGTTTTCGCCCCCAAGAAGCTCCGGATTTGTAGATATTTAAAAGAATCCCTCTTTTCAACCCATACTGTTCTTGCAAAGTAGCATAGGATATAATCTGTCCTTTACAAAAAAGATCCCCCATTACTTGGATACCCTTTTTCCCCCATTGAGATGTGATCTGGTCCCGAAAGATTGGTGGTAATGATAGTGTAGTCTCCAATGGGGAATAAGCATTAAGATTCGGAATCATAAATTTACGCTGAATTTGTTTCCACACCTTAAATGCGGCTTTCACAATTTTAAATCGTGTCTTTTTAAAATAGCTGGGTTCAAAAATTGACACAAAACAACAGTTAGCTTGTTTCCCTAGCCCTAATTCATAGATAGATGGGCGATTTGCCAATGGTATATCGGCTTTGGAGCCAACAAATAAAATAGCCATGTGTTGAAGCATTGCAGCCCAATAATAAAATAAAAAATTAGGTATTGCTAGACCTCCTTTACATTTTGGAAGAATCAGCCATTTGGCTGCTCTTCTAGACCTCCGATAGCCCCATAAAAACCTTGAGCATACCCTTCCAATCTTTGTAAAATGAAAAGACGAGAACTCAAGAGGTATAGTCTTGAATATATACAAAAACTTGGGTAAAATCAGCATTTTTAACACATTACTCCTCCCAATCAGAGATAAATGTAAATGATCCAACCTCTCAAGTTGTTTGTTGGTGGAGTCAATTATTGGATTAATATTTAGATCGGGAATTTTATCAATCTGCATAGTAATTGTAATACCCAAATAGGTAGCTTCCGTAACAACTGGAAAATCATGAGGGTAGGTCATACCAGAACATAAAATTTGGGTCTTCTCAATGTTTAGCTTATAACCAGAAGAAACTCCAAACTGACCAGCTAAAGCCTTAACAGCTGGGAAAGCTGATATTGTATCACTCGTCAAAACCACAATATCATCTGCATAGGCCAGTGCTCTATACTCTATTTCTTCAATTTTGATTGGCTTAATAAGTATACTACTCTCTAATTTCTTTAAAAAGGGTCAATATACAAAGCAAATAACAGGGGCGAGCAAGGACACCCCTGTCTTGTACCTCTATTAATAGAGAATGATTCTGATTCCTGACCCGTAATCCGAATCTTCGCCTCAGGATGTAGATACATTACCTTAACTGCTTGTATAAAGCCCATGCCGACCCCTTTCCACTGCAAGACAGACCAGAGGAACCGCCAGGAGACCCTATCGAATGCTTTTTCGGCATCCAAAAGGAGAACTCCCAGCGGTGACCCTGTGGCCTGTGCCCAATCGAGAAAGGTTATAACTCGTCGGACATGGTCCGAGGTATCCCTTCCTGGAATAAATCCATGTTGGTGTAAAGAAACCAGAGGGGTGATTATTTTACCTAACCTAACTGCCAGCAATTTCGAATAGATTTTACTGTCGGCATTAATCAGTGTAATGGGTCTATAAGAAGCAGGGTTTAGTTCAGGCTTCATTTTTTCTTAAAAATGATAATAATAGTCTTAGACCAAGACTCTGGAATTTGATGGTCATTACGTGCATGTTCCAATAGAATTGTAATATCATGCTTAAGCTCCTGCCGGAAAGTCTTGTAAAACTCCAGCGGAATACCGTCAGGACCCGATGCTTTTCCTGCCGCCAAAGATGTTAAAGCCAGCTCAATCTCATCCCACGTAAACTGAGTTTCTAATGCGGTGTTTTGATCCTGAGTTATCTTTACTATTTCTTCCCCTAAAAATTCTCCCGAGTAGTCATTCCTTATCTCAGCAGTACCCACAGGGTCCTGACTATATAGTTGCTTATAAAAGTTTTGAAAGATTTTTAGGATTCCAGCCGGAGTATCATTAATTTTACCATCCACGTCTTGTATTTTAGAGATTCGATTGGCAACTTCTCGTTGCTGAGTTCTTTTCGCCAACACTCTGCCAGTATTTTCTCCCAATTCGTATGCCTCCGCCCTCTGCTGTGTATATTTGATTGCAACTTCTGTACTGAAGTGCCGATTAATTTTAGATTTACAAATAGCAATTTTCTGCAGGGTATCCTCAATACCTACACCCACCCGAATATTATTTACTAATTCGCATTCTTCTTTCCTTAATTGCTTTACCCAATTATCGATTTCTTCAGATATTAATTTTTGACGTGTTATAGAAAAAGCTCAGGGTTTCCCCTCGAACAGCCGCCTTAAATGCATCCCAAACCATACAGATAGATGCTGAATTCCGATTAATGGCAAAGAACTCCCTTATCCATCTAGCCATATGAGAACAGTAATGCTCATCAAGCAAAAGTTTCCTTTCAAAAGTCCAGGCCTTCTGAGCCTTCCTAATCCCCTGCATTGGGAACTCTATTATCAGTGGATTATGATCAGAAATCACACGTGGAAAGATCTCCATGCTACTTATATCAGCCAGTTGTGGTGATAAAAAAATAATCTAGCCGTACAGACTTATTATGTGGGGCAGAAAAGTAAGTAAACCCCGGCTCAGATGAATTCATTTTATGCCAGCAATCTACCAGCCCATGCTCTAATACCAATCCTTGAAGCGCTTTAAAAACTCTGCTTTTTTACCTTGATATAAAGAAGGCCCGCCAATATCAAATTGACTATTTAGATGAATATTGAAATCCCCACACAATACTAGAGGGTCTGCCCATAAAGCAAGTTCAACACTTAAAAAATTAAGCACTTCAGGGTCATCTGAATTAGTCCCATACAAGGAGCACAGGGTCATAGCTAAATTATTCATTTTCACTTCAGCAATTACCCATCGACCCAAATTATCTGCCTTTACCCGTTTATATGAGCATAAACCATGCCTGGCCAGGATTGCAACCCCCTTAATATTTATACTCTGCCGAGTGCAATAAAGCAGCTCAAGACCAACTTCCCCCAGCCACCGACGATTGTTCCATTGTACATGAGTCTCCTGAAGACAGAGGATATCTACGTGCATATATCGCAGTTGTTTTGCCAGCACTGCCCGCTTCCTTCTATCATTAAGCCCACAGATATTAAGTGAGCAAATACGTAGACTACCCATCCTTGCTAAACTTAAAAATTCAAAACCCCAACTACACCCGGACCGTACAAAGCACCCAACTTTTGCTCTATCAAGACCATAATTTCAATTTCTCTAGACCAAATCCTTCTAGTAGTCATCCCAAAAATATGTTGTAGAAAACAAAACAACTTACCCCCCCTCTCTCCCCTAAACCCCCACCCCTCACCCTCACCTTCCCTCCTCCCCAAACACCCACCTTATGAGGCGTAAGGGCCAAAGGCCCTCAGTGATGAAGAGCAAGCTACACCCCCTCCCGCTCCCCCGAACACAAAGCCCCCCCAAAGGCCATACAGATTCCTAGGAACATCCTTCTAAGTACAACCCTGTATCATTGACCCTGGCCAGCCAACTTGCTCCCCTGCAAAGTAGAGAGAAATTCTTTGCAAGAATTTCAGACGTAAAAATTTTGGTTGACCCGTTAGCTATCACTTTTAACTTTGCCGGATTAAGCAGATACACTTGAACTCCTTTTTCTTGAAAGCAAGGGATTAACTGACGGAGTTGCCACCTTTTTCCACCGTCCCATGACAGTAATCGGGTCTTACGAAAAAGTCACAGCCTTTGCCTTTCCGCTTCCTATCTGGTCTAGCCAGATCATGAAGTGCTTCCCGGGCTAAAAATTATGAAGGCAGATCAAGATAGCCCGTGGTTTGTCACCAGACTGGTTGTGTCTCTTGGGTTGTTTAAAAGGAAAGCGATGAGCCCTCTGTAGTTCTTGTTTCCAGTCCCATTGCTTCAGATCCGGGAATGCTTCACTGAACAGTTCAACGACAAATTGATAAACATCCGTCCCTTCTGCTCCTTCTGGTATGCCCAAAATTCGGAGATTGTTTCTCCTTGCCTGATTCTCTAAATCCATCAGTTTCCAAGTTATATCCGTTTTTGAGCATCCATAGATTGGATGCTATTTTTTTGTACCGCTAGTTCATCCTCTACAGCAGATATTCTTGACTCCGCTTCTCCCATTCTAACGGCAAAGTCAGAGCATGTTTTAGCGACCCGTCGGATCGCATTCTGGACTTTTCGATATCCTCCTTGAATTGCGCGCTCTCTGCCCGGGTCTCTTCTCTGTGAGCTAAAATATTTTGATAAATTGTAGTCAGCGGGATATCGTCAGTTTTTTCTGAATTTTGCCTTTGACTCTGACTTTGATTTTGTACTCCACCTACTTCGCCATTGCCACTCAGTTTGGGGGAGTAGGAATAGTCCCAGACCATTGATCCCTCTTGGATGGGGGCTTTCCCCCTGCCAATAGAATCCCATTTTTTTTTGCGGACGGTTGTTATTTCTTGGGAATTTCGTATGTCCTCTTCTCCAAACCCTACTTCCAGTTCTTGTCCGGAATCACTTAGCTCACTTTCGCCCTCCGCCCAGCCCCCCCCGGGACTTTCATCCTCTGAAGACGGATCAGACATTGAAAAAAATTTGGCCCCGGTATCACCGTCTTTCCCTTCTTTAATAGTACAGAGTGTCGCCAAATCGAGTTCCAGTGGAAGAGATCCTTGTAAAATCTGTGAGACGTCCCTTGAATTTGAGGCTGAAGTAGCCGGTGTAGCCCCTTGTGTAGTATTGGGAGAGACTACATTAACCATAATGCATTGGTTCAGTGTCCCAGCCATTTCATTATTTGTATCAAACTCTGATTCTACCATCAGTGATTGGTTATTATGTACGTATTCCTCACCAGTAGATCCTCTAATAACACCCGGGCTCCCAGTTATAACACCTTCGGCAGAAATCGGAGCAATATCTACCTTTGTCATCATCATGTCGCTGGGTTCCATCACTGTCATAGAAATCACCACAGCAGGATCAGATCCAGATTTGCTCTCTCCTAAGCCCTTTACTTTCTGCTGCTGGGCTCTAAACATCGTTGACACAGTGTGTTTTGGTCGCGTTGAAGAATCGCCTCCACTTTGTCTGTCCAGTGCTTTCTCTACAGCGCCTCCAGCCCCCCGCCGTCCGCCTGCTTTAACAGTCCCTGCTCGGGGTTTTCCTGGTTCTCCTTCAGATATTCCCGGAGTTTCAGTAACCGTGGATACACCCCGGGTCTTCGCTCCTTTCCCTGCTACTACCTTCGGAGCCATCAAGAAGCTTTGCTGCAGCCGGACTCCCTGAATGGCAGCTCGGAAGAGAGGACTCAGCGAAGTAAGCCGCGAGGGCGCCGGTAGCTGAGAGTGCCAAATCCACAGCCGCCAAATCATTAGATCAGAGTCTCGATGTCAAGGTGCTCCTTTCTCCATCTCACCGCTGCATTTGCGGTTTTCGAAAATCACCAAGGGGAGAGCTTTGTCGGGGCCGCACAGGAGCTTGCTCACACAGCCGACGTGTCGACCGCCATCTTGCCTCCCTCCAATAACTTTTAATCATTTGCATTGATCTTTCTTTTTTATGCATGTTCTAGCATCCCTTGAAGAATAAAACCTTGGGATCGGTAGAGGTATTAAAAGGAGACAAGGGGTACCATAGAAAGTGCTTGACTGCAGTGACGTAGCAAGGGTTCCAAGGGCCCTTGTGGAAGCAAGGACAATTATCCCTCACCACACCCACTGGTAGGATAGTAAAATAAAGCCATATTTCACTGCACCTCCTCAACTATTGGTAGCTGCCCCCCTGGTTGGCTAATTCTACCAAGTTAGACTAGAGGCTTGGTTAAGCTCTTTGAACACGTATGTACTTTCCGTCAATGCATTCTTATTGAATCATATTTTACTCTCTTTGCTGCATAAACTTCCCTTCCCGAGGGTGAATTTAGGACATGCGGATTTATAAAGCCTCACTTTGAGACATAAATAGCTAACCGATTATGTGAACCACATAAAGAGAAATGGAAATAATATATTTGAAACAAGGGCACGGAACATTTTACATTAAAAATACAACCTAATTGGATTAACATCCCGGGTTTTTTCCGAGTTTACATTTTGCTACAGTATGTCCGTCCAGCTGCATTATTAATTTCTCATTTTTTTAAATTGCCACGAGGAAGTCCACCTGTGATATCAGCAGGCCACATACACTTTAGAGAGGTTCGTTCCTGTTTCCACAGTGATTGCAGAGGATTGGCAGGTGGCATTAATTAAAAGAGCGTAAATACTTAGGGGCAGATTTACAATTAACTAACGCAGCACGGCGCAGCAAGTCATTTTGCTGCGCCATGCTGCGTTAGTTTGGAAAGCACAGGGATGCGACATATTTACAAGAATATGTCGCATCCTTGTGCTTCCCCTGCGCTGGCGCACAAACTGCAGCCATGCGCTGGCGCAGGCACCCTTGCACCATGGTGCAAGGATGCTCATGCGTCGTGGGGAGATTGTTTTTGTGCAGGAAGGGGAACCTTCCTGCACAAAAACAATCACTACAACCATTTTCCTCTTTCAATGTGTGCTGCAGAATGCAGCACGCATTGAAAGAGGAAAAACGAGGAGAAATGAAAACATTTCTCCTCGGTGCGCCTCGCTACGCCACCTCTAGGGTGGCGTAGCTTCAGACGCATCTCCAGAGTTACGATTTCTCGTAATTCTGGAGATGTGTCTTGTTCCATGAGTGTTGCGTGGGAACACCCACAGCAACACCCATGGAACGCCCCTTCACCGCAAAGTGCTGCGTGTGAATGGGCCGTATTTACAAGGAGAGGAAAAGTCACGCAGGGTGGCTTTTCCTCTCCTTGTAAATATGGAGCAGCCCCCTGCGCCACCAGTACGTCACGAAAAGTGACGTACTGGTGGCGCAGGGGGCTTGTAAATCTGCCCCTTAGTTTCATATCTAAATCTCTGTTTTCTGAATATTCTGTTTTCTGAGTTTCAGAGCAGCTTTCAACTCCAGTTCCTAAGTAGCACATCCGGAAAGCGTGACATGCTGTGTCTTGTGTTCATTCTAAATCTACATTTTGTTACCAATGGGAAGGTGTTAATAGCTATTTTTTAAGTTTACATTTACCTTGCATGTTAGTTAACAAGATGTTTTTAAGAGAAGCGTGTAAATAAACGTATATCTGCGTATCTGCTGCTTTCAATCTGGTACACCTAATCTAGATTAGCTACCATGATTATTCATAACTTTAGTAACAACACCTGTATTTGCTGTCCTCCGAAGGCAGTTAATCCTTCTTTTAGACTTGGACACTGAAGCCATCTCCTTCCAGGTTTAAACTCCACCACCACTACTCAAGGTTTCCACAATGACCACCAATAGTTTTACCAATTAATTCTTCTGGCCGTTGGGCTGAGATGCGAGAAAGGTGGGACGGGGCAGCGCTGCAATGCTGTCATGCTGATGGCCTGTTCCCACCTGTTGGCACTGTAAAATCATCAGTGGCTGCTGGTGACATTTGAAAGTGGTGGGCGTAAAAGTTCGGGATGAGTGGCCTGTGGAGAGCGAGCACAGAGAGCAAGCCCGACAGTCATAAGGGGGTTCGGGAATTCTCCCCGCAAGAAAAGTTTGAAAAAAGAGTGAGCAAATGGTGCATTTTCAAGCAAATTTGAGAAAGCAAGAAGGTTCATAAGGCAGTTGTGGAACTGGGCCTTTCATCAACCTCCTCACCATCTGAATCTTTTTATAAGATTCTTATATTGATATAATTTATGTTATACAGACAACAATTTACATATTCTGTTGCATTACACTCAGGGGTATATTCACAAGAACGTGTGATAACTACCGCAAGAGTAGCGTAACACAACTTTCAATATCGCAGCCTAGCGCGGGAAAATAACCCCGTGTCCACGTGGAATTCACAACAAGGCGGTAGCATGCAATAGTCTGCCGAAACCGCGGACAATGTCCGCGATACAACCACCACGATGGAGATAAAGACACAAACTACAACACCAAAAAACACGCGATGGGCCAAAGCGCGCTGAGGAAATCAGCGACAAGCAGCGCTAGGCCTGCAACACACACCTGGCAGGTGTCAAAAGTCACCATAAAAGTAGAAAAAACACCCACACACAAACTGACCAACACCCAAGCACCATGGAGGCAGCCGGAGCAGGCGCAGAGGACGAGCACAACCCCACAAGCACCCCGGACGACCAGCCTGGGACCTCGGGGACAGGGAAGGGCAAGGACAAGAAGACAAGGAAGACCAATTTCAGTCCGCAGGCGAACAGGATCATAGTCATCGAGGTGATGGAACACCATCAACAACTCTTCGTCACCTCTAACGTGTCATTGGGCACCAAAACTGGAATATGGCGGGACATTGTCGACAAGGTGAATGCCGTCGGAGAGCACAAGCGGACAATGGACGAGGTCAAGAGGCGATGGAATGACATCAAGCGGAAGACCAAGGAGAAACTCAGCGCCAACCAGAAGGCAGCAACGCAGACTGGAGGTGGGGGCCCAGCGCCACAGCTGGAGCTGGATGACATGGAGGAGCTGGTGTCGACAGTCATCAGTATGGAGACTGTGACCGGAGTCTGGGGACCGGACACTGCTCGACAGGACACAACACAACTGCAACAGGGTGAGTGACCACCAGGTACTGGGGGGATGGGTGGAGATGGCCACAATGGCACACATGCACAAGCAAGCAGGGCACAGTGCACACCCACAATGACCCTGGGTCCTCGCCCAGACCCACAGACTGTCACAATGTACAATGCCATGCTGTCTGATTGTCAACCTGTACCATGCGGCTACATACATGTGGACACATTGTAATACACCATCTCCCCTTCACATCGCAGGGGCATCGCCAACATCTCCTGCAGAGCAGTCAACGCCACTCTTCACTGATGACGAGGAGGAGGACAACACCAGCATCGACACCCAAACCATCCAAGACATCATTGACCTTATCCGCCAGCCACCTCCAGGATCAGGGCAGCCCAGCTACATCGATGAGACCCCACCCACCACCCAAACCACCCAGCAGGAGGCACCCACAGCCCCGGCACCCTCCCAAGTCCCCCAGGAACAACAAATGGCCTTCCAACGCCGTGTGCTGGAGGGCCAGAGGGAGATGGCCGAGCAGGTGCGGGTGGGGTTCGACCTCATGGCTACCAAACTGGACGCCATCCTTGGGTGTCTATGTCCGCCCCATGGTCTCCAACAAGCCCTGACTGACATCGCTGGAGTCATGACGCGGAGGGAAGAATACCTGTCTGCCCAGAGTGGCTCCAGCGATGCCAGCCGTGAGCTGGCACACATGCGGAGGCTCATGGAGGACATGGTGCGGATAAGGCAGAAAGGATGGCAGCCACCGCTGCACATCAGCAAAATGTAGCTGGGATCTACCAGGCCCTGCATGTCCTCATCATGGCATTGCTGCCACAAGGTGTGGCGATGATGAATGCTGCTGCCCCCACACCATCCACATCTCCGCCCCCTGGTGTGTCAGTGCCTCCCAGTGCGGCAGGCGTATCCACTCCGGCCCCTGATGTGTCACTGCCACACAGTGCGGGCGACAATCCTCCTCCGGCCCCTGAAGTGTCAGTGGCACACAGTGCGGCCGACAATCCTCCTCCGGCCCCTGATGTGTCAGTGGCACACAGTGCCGCAGCCGATACTGCAACACCCACAGGTGGGGCAGAACACACATCCGGGGACGAGGACGTGGATGGGATTGAGATCAGAAGGAGGTACTAGCATTCATTTCCGTCACCTTGCCTGTTTCTGCTTGGTGCCGCACATGGCCTCAAGACCTACCACTGACCCCCGATACACTCTGATGCACTCACCTTGGACAGCGACATGGACTGCCACATCCTGTTTGATGACCATTGACACGGCGGACAGACTGCGGACTGTACCCTTCCTCTTCCGCAGTACAGGTCATCCCCGGATGGACACTGGCTGGCCCTCCACGGGCCCATATTGTGTAGTGTGCTCACCATTGCTGCTTGACTGCACTGGATGTGCAAATAAACATCCAGTGACGCACTGCTGTGTAATGTCTTACATCATTCATTTATGGATGTGTGGAATGAATGTGGGGACAGTGCCTTCCCTTGCGTCAATGATGTTCATCCTGTGGGATGCCAGTCAGAGGGTGCGACATTGCATTTTGTGTACCGGGTCCCGTGAACAATACAACAGGGACACACGCATCAGTCACTTCCTTGTCCGGACATGGACTGGACCACGCCCCGAGCCCACGAGTCATTGTTGCAAGCCCTGCGCTGGTCTGGCGTACGGCAGGCCAGACCACTCCGCTAACGCCCTGAGGTGGGGCCCTCGTTACTACCCGTCACAGCCGTTCTCGCTGTTGGTGTGCAGGTCACTGGTCTAGTTGTCAGCATGTCACAGCCACTCCCTGAGGGCAGGTTTTCACACACACCACACCCATCCGGCACAGGCGTCACAGGCCATGTGACACCGCCAACATAAGGGGCCGACGACGTCACATTCCCCTCTTCCGGTGGTGACTGGATGACGGACGCTCCACGGTTCTCACTCATATAGGGCCCATGAGTTGTTGCGCACAGGGTTAGTGGCATCCGAGGCCTTGAGTACGGCATGGGCCTACCACCACGTGGCGCAGACTGGGGTTGCACAGGGTTAGTGGCACACGGGGCCTTGCGGACGGCACAGGCACCCCGCCACAGGACGGTGACTTTGGGTGCACTGAGTCAGTGGCACCTTAAGCTGCTGAGTGGGTATGCAGCCTGCGATGATGCCCCGTCCCGGCAGTCCGGACAGGTCAGGTTTTGTGTGCCCTGCTGGACCGCAGTGTAGGCCAGAGCCAGCGGGCTGCGCGGGCCTACCGCCACGTGGCGTCGCTTCCGGGATCCCAGAGTTGGTGGCACCCATTGGGCTGAGCGGGTGTGCAGCCTGCGATGGTGCCGGGTGCACTGGTATGTCCTCTGCCATGGAGTAATCAAGACCCAGCACCAAACGTGAGACCTGGTGGCCTGCCAAGTGGGGCTGCATGATGTGGAGGGTGCCATGTCCGCGGGCCCCAGGCTTGTGGCTTCCAGCGGCACGTGGTGGGACCTCCTGTCTACGCGCCGGTGGCGGAAGGTGAGCATTGAGGCCTGGGTGTGCATGGGCGGGCATGCTCCGATGGGCGGCGGGAGGGGTTGGGGTGCCTCTGCCTGGGTGTGCATGGGCGGGCAGGCGATGTTGTCTTGTGCAAGTGTGTGTACTGTGCCAGTCATGTATCTGGGCTCTGTTTCAGCTGACGGCTCTGACTCAGATGTGTGACCTGGTGTCCTGCTATACATACCGGCACGTGGTTGGAGACACACCGGTAGCAGCAGGTGAGCAGTGTGGCTTGGGTGCGCAGGGGCGGCACGTTCTCTCTCTCTCCCTCTCTTCCTCTCTCTCCTCTCTCTCTCTCTCCCTCTCTACCTCTCTCTCTCTCTCTCCCTCTCTTCCTCTCTCTCTCTCTCCCTCTCTTCCTCTCTCTCTCCTTCGCTCTCTCTCTGTCCTCTGATGTGCGCAAGACATACCTTCTCATCCTGTTTTTTATCTTACAGGCTGTGACCTATGTATTGTCCCGAGGGGATCGGCCATGTGTGTTCATTTCATTTCGGTGTTCATTTTAATAAAGTTTCATTTGTTGCTTCGAAAGTGAATGTGTGCTGCTCATTTCTGTGACGACACATGCATGTCACCAGTTGTGATTGCGCGGCATCAAGCGGAATATTTTGTACATGTTTAGGTGTGGCTGATGTGGCATGTTTTGGTCGGGGGGTGCCAGGGAGGGGTGGTCCTGGGGGTGGTGGCGGTGGGTGTTGTGGCCCTCTTGGGTGTCCGGGCCGCATGATGGGTGGCTCCATGGCATCTGTTGCCCTTCCGATGTAGCCCTGGGCTGTGCTCCCTTTAGGTTTGCAGGCTGCCGTCCGACTTTACACCAGGTCAGAGCAGGTGTAGATTTCCTGGTGCTAACGCGCCTTATCGCCTGTTTTGTGTTTTTATCGCCAATGTGGCTGGTCGTTGTGAATGTTGAGGTGTGATGTTGTCGCGCCTTTTGCCACGGGAACGCCCACTCTGCATCTCATTAGCGATAGTTGCGCGGGTCCTCTGTGGCGATGTTTTTGGCGGCTGCTATTGCGGGTGAACTGGTGCTGTGGGCTGTTTACACCAGCTTGTGAATGGGGAGGTATATTTATCACGACTTTGGCTGCGATAAAGTGCCATTAATTTGGCGATAGCTCCTTGTGAATATGCCCCTCAGTGTCACTGTTTGCTGCAGCTCAAACTAGCTAGTATGTATGCTGTGTCATGGACCCAGAATCGCGTCTTTTTAAGAGTGCAAACTTTTTAAGGCTGCTTGACCCAGTAGCTGTAGTGGTTGAAGGGTGGCGCTGCAGAGTCAGACGCGCCTTTTAAGAGCACTTCAGTCTTCCCACACTCAGACTGTTGGTTCTGCTGGGTTTGGTTTGTGACAGGCTTCATTGCCACTACTCGTGGCAGGGAGAGAGTTAACACTACTGTGCAGTTGATTATTATCCAACACTGGGCTGATATCAGTTGTGTTGGACAGGAGGAGAAAGACAGAGCAGCTAAAAGCCCACTGCCAAGCATATTCCCACAATCTTGACCAAAGTTTGCAATCATTATATTTGCAGTGTAAAACCTCCATTAAAAGACATCTCAGAAACCACAAAATCAATTTCAGAATAAATTGCATGTTGCACCTAGCGAGGCAAATTAATTTTGATTAAGACTAAGAGTTGTATATATGTAAACTAAACTGAATAGCCTATTGCCCAATGCTTTGGCTGTGACAAAAAAACACATCAAATGCAGTGCTACCTAGGCGCTCTCTACATGCGGTCTGGGAATTGGTGCATTGACCACACTTAGTAAGAAAGTACTGGGGCAATAAGGACAATTCCTCCAATAAATCTCAGTGGGTCTGGTTTGGTCTTCAGAAATTAATCAAGGGAACATTACGGGGGTGCTTTGTTGTTTATGACAATACCCAGAATATCAATCTCGGGGTTGGAATTTTAATGGGCAATTAATTTTCATGGCATGCATTAGCAGAGCCCCCGGTGAGGCATGACTTGTGAAGCATTCTGGCATTTCTAGCCTGGTGCTTTGTAAGCCTTTTCTTGCAAAGAGAACTAAAAATCCCAAAATACCTCTCGGTTCAAAGTCGGAAATAGCTGAATCTGTTACCGGTGGCAGAGTGCTACTTATTTCAACCCAAAATGATGCAATTCATGAAAAAGCTTTTAGGTTTCTTTGTGCAAAAAGTTAATAACTATTTTATTTAAAATATGTACTTTTTGAAAGCACTTACTATCTAAGTGACTGTAAGTGGACATTGCAGTGGCAATGCTATCGTAGGCTGATGATTAAGTGCCCGAGTGGGCAGAATGAATTACTTTTGCATTCTGCAGTACTCGGGAAAGCCAGACTCCAACGAACACAACATAAAGTGCACCTTTGGCGTCCACTTAAAGCACAGCCTGTAAATTCCACACACTGGGGCATTGACATTTATCATTTATGTACATCTCACATCTGTGTTTAAGATTGTTTTTATGACCTGACAAATGGCTTGAATGTTATCGCTTGCATGTCGGCTGCTAGCCATTTGTCAGGCCATAAAAGACACAATGAATACACAAATGGGTTCCGGATTTCAGTGACACACTTGATAGCTTATAGGAAATCTTGTTCTATGTTCCTAGCCTTGAACGAAGAGAACAGACTATGTAGCAGGAAAGGCATCTAAAAACAAGCAGCATGTGTAGTGTTACTTAGAATTATATCATGAACACAAAGTATGTAAAAGATAACAGGAATAAAACAAAGTCTGCTAAAATGTGTAAAATGTAAAACTAAAAGGAGAACCAAAGTGAGCCCAAGAGGGGTTGACTTCAGAATGGGTGTTTTTCAATAGAAAGCCCATTGCAATTGACAAACAGCATTGCCAAAACAAATAGCTCAGCCTTTTAAGAGTAAAAGTATATGGGCTGAACCATGCTAAACAGTCATGTGGTGTTTCTGTTCCATGAAATGATATGCTCTTTCTCATAAGCACAGTTCTCATTATTATAGGCCAGTCCTGACTTCATGTGCTGGCAAATGGTTGACAGTGAGGTTGATCCCAAAAATTAATACTAATTCCTTCTAAAGCAAAGTTCTTCAAAATTTCTAATGCCGCAACCGCCTTCGTATAACAAAATTTCATTTGGGCCCTCTCAAAATGGCAAATATATTTTTTCACAATTAGTCTTTTAAATGGTAAATAATTCAAGCAAGCTAAAGAAGGTTATGGAGCTTTGAAGGAACACACTGTAAATAATGTAGAGGAATCTGATTTTTAATAACACTTGTCAATCTCCCACACTAAAGATCTGTGTGGTAAAACAGAACAAGCTATCCAAATGTTTCAATGGAGATTGCAGACCAGATTCCAAAAGCAATTCGAAATTGAAAAAAACATTGTTAGCAAAGAAACCAAAATGTGTAAGAGACATTAGAGTGCATCAAAAAATGTTGACAACATTTGTTTCGTTTATTCTTACCTTATATTTTACACATTATCAAACTTGGCAGGCAACAGGCCCCATATGTTGTGTGACACATCTGGCCATTCCTTGCCTTTTAGCCAAAGGCGTTTAGCATGCTGGGATTTTTGATCCCATCCTTAAAATGTTAAAGGGGAAACTACCAGCTCCACAAATTGCAATGCATTGCTGGCTAAAATATGAGCACTAGCTGGAGGTGTGTCACAAGAAGTGTGGCCATTTGGCAGTTCGGAACGTAGCATTGCAAACATTTCTGTTAAGTCCAACAAACTCTTTTACATGTTGGCAGATCTGTCACCCTAAAAGTGCCCGTATTTTGATCTGTAGTCCGAAATGAGGGTATGAGAAGTTAAAACATTACAGGTGAACATTACAGGTGGCCCATTACAGAATGGCTCACCACCTCTCTATTTTCTTTCTCTGAAATTGCAGCACCTTTTTTTAGCATGATGTTCGTTTTCATTACCCCGAAACCGGTCCCTGGATGCTTGTTTCTGCTCCAGGGAAGACCTGGCTTGGCAGTTTAGGCTGGACTGTTCGCATGAGGAGCAGGGTCAAGACTGATTTGCATATGGCTGGGTATGAACTTGGGTGGCGAAGTGAGCTAAATAAAGATGATGGATTAAACCCAGATCGAATAGTGACTGGTGGTGAGTGTCTGAAAAGTTTCAGTGCTCTGTCCATCATCTTATTGTGTTTGCTTTGTTCACCCTAAGTTGGCAGGGTATGCCCAGACATGGGTCCCTTGCTCACTTTGCCACTGGATTGAAGCTAGACTGGCTGATGAGGGGTGTTATCCTGAAACCAGTCCCAGGATGTTTGTTTCTGGTCCAGGGAAGAACTGGCTTGGAAGTTCGGGCTGGACTGTTCCCATGAGGAGCAGGGTCAAGACTAATTTGCATATGGCTGGATCTGAACTGGGGTGGCGAAGTGAGCTAAATAACAATGATGGATTTAACCCAGATCTAACAGTGACTGTGGGTGAGTATCTGAAAAGTTTCAGCGCTCCATCCATCATTATTTGTTTGCAGCATTTGTTTTTGTTACCCAAAAGCAAGGTACATGCTCCTCTTGGCTACAGACTTATGCCCCCCTGACAACAAATACCATTCCACTAGGAGGACCTGCCCCACAGTTTGAAGGCCTCTGTTCTAAAGAAGTATTATGAGTACAGATAGCCTGTCATGTAGTTCAGGGGTCACTTATTAAAACTTTGGGGCAGACAGAATTAACCCTGCCAGTTTCCTTCATGTCAGACCACTCAGCGTGTCTTAGATACATACATATAAGGTCTTGCAAGGTCCCCTTTAATTTTGATCACATACTTTGTCAAAGAGATTATTTTCAAAATAACAATTAAAACCTATTTTAACCTGGAAGATCAAATCTCTAATAAACTTTGAATCACCTGTTGCTCAGATATGAATTTACCTTAAAAATGAAAAGACAAGAGGCGTTTGACAAAACAGTTGGTTTAATTAAACGCAGCAGCTGGGAGAGCAGCAACAGAGTCATGTCTGTAGACTGTCTCGATGTACGGAGGTTTTGGTCGGCATTATATACAGTACAATAGTCGGTTATATACAGTACAAGAAACCGATTACACATTCCTGCAGAGCACGTAAATCCGGGACTAGTCATCAACCATAAATTCAACCATCGGATAGGGGGGCACAGCTGGCTATCGACTTTGTGGAGCCCCAATGTGGGCCAGTGTGTGTGTGTCCAGATGTCCGAGATGGGGAGCAGCAATGATGTGAGTTTGTTATTACTTGTACATATAACATGGCGGTCATTGATATTGCATTTACCAACATTCTCATTATTGTGCGTACATTTGTCATTGTGTACATTGACATTGTTATGTGTACATATATAATGGCGTACATTGACATTGCATTTACCGGTATTGACTTTGTTTTGCATACATTTTATTATGCCGTACATTGACATCGCATTCACCGATATTAACATTCGCCCCTCTAGTTGAATTTTCAACTACATAATTTTTCTCATATGTCATAACAGTCACATTACTCGAGGCTGAGTGTGTTTCTGTTGTGTCTGCTGTTCTTTCTCTAGCTATTTACATGGTACCTAATTTGAGGACTGTGTTTTTACAGCAGGAAATCACCACTTGTAGGAAACCACACAATAGTAGTAAAAAAATGAGAACTGGAAGCAATGACGTGTGCAGTTTGTCACCCACAGGGGGAGCCAGGAGAAAATACTATGAAACCAGTCCTGCTCAGGGGCACCTCTTTCTTCATGTCAGTTTGTAGATGATGCAGTGCTTGGATGGCAAAAGCGAGGGTTCCGTTTTTTAAATAATTTCCGGGACTAAACATGAAACAGGAAGCACCAATGTTGGCACATACCCCACCCTTCATTGCAGAGATCAAGTCCAACACATACTGATGTTGCATCACCATGATGCAGATGGCCCTTAGTTATTCTCCGATAGCATTTAGGCCAAGCTCAGTGACGTTAATCATCTTCAGTAGTTCCCACCTGGTTATCTGTAACCAGCGGGTTTTTGCCTTTGTTTGTACAGTGAAGAAAGGTATGGACCCTCCTGCCTTTACCTGAGTGTCAGAAAACAGTCTGCATTCTTCTTGAATGTCCTTTTTTACTGAGCCTAGCCAAAATAGTCAGCAGTTTTTCTTCTTAGAGCCTGTTGCAACAGAGTTGTTTTCTTCTGTAGCGGATGTTGGAACAGATCTTCTCCAGGTATGACTAGGGTTGGGGTGTGTATGGTCATGAGCGTGCAGAGGCCTCGTGATCCAGGGACGAGCTGTGCTTAGGCAAATTCTCTTCATTGCCAGTAGTAATCCATCAACATGGAGGTGCCCCATTTGAGGTCTGGTATGTGCAGTATTGCTTCACAGTTTTCATTGGTACCAAGCGGTATTGTTCCTTTGCCTCTGAAATACAAAGATTACACTGTAAGTTTCCATACAATTAGGGGTTACCCCATCCCTTTCAATAATGTGTACCTATCCTTCACGGTATCCCAGATTTCTTGGCATGGGTTATCTATGCTGGTGTCATCAAGTTGAATGGAATGCACTGCAATCCCATTTCAGGGGTCCATTTTTCATTAAGAATGGCTGGCCCAAATATGTTAAGGGCCATCCTGATACCACAGATGGAGGCAGGAGCGGATGTATTTGTGCACTGGTGAGGTGGCTTTGCTACCTTTTAGAACCTCTTCTACGAAGTCTCGGGGCCAAACCGTATCCTCCCCTATAGTGCCCTTTCTGCTCATCCTGTCTAGCTCGGTATGAATGTCGCTAGGTTCGATAGAAAGATATAGTGCTGTGGGACTGGACTCATACTGGGTGATGTTTACTGCTGCTCTATGGGGTTCTACTCTATTGTATTGTATTTTGGCCCTAATTCTATATAGGTACAAGTGGATGAGACATTTTGCTTTTTCAGGGGTTATCTCTTTGGATAAGTAAAGCCTGTCTGCACCTACAGCGTGGGGTAACAGCGAACATGTGTAACACAACCTCTTTGTGGTTTGGGTGCCTACGGTGGTCATGTGCTGATACCATGTGTTGTGTAGGAGTTCACTGTGTAGTGTGTGAGAAATGATAGCTATGTAAGCATAAGTGAGGTGGGAGAGGTCCTTACGCAAGCTCTGAAAGAATGTGGAGGTAGGCTCCATGAAACTAGGCAGATTTCTGATTTGTAGGGGTGCGAGAGCACACATGCTAGACTGAGCGTGTACAAAAATAGATAAATACATGACTTTGGAAGCATTCATAAGCCTTGGGATGGTCTCCAGGGGAGATGTCTGTTGTCTGGGCACCCAGGGGTGTCTTGGCTTGGTGCAGTGCAAAAACGAGTATGTTTGTAAAAAGTGTCCAGAAAGGCAGCTTGCAGTCTGTGTTCTTGAGCAATTGGGCCTTGTTGAAGTCCTTTTGGGAGCTTTGGCTGAAGGAGTGGTGTGCCGCTGTAACCATGGTGCACATAGAGCTCAATTGCAGACCTGTTGGATAAGAGCTGTGGGTTGTAGGTCAGCTTGGAAAAAACACTTATCATTATACAGTTTTCGGGAAATTCCTGTGCCTCCTTTTTAGGGGTATATTCTGTAGCTTCAATATGCGTGAAACTTTTTACTGGGGTATTGGAAGGAGGTGGCAGTACTTTTAGGGAATGGTGAGGTTAGGTCGCCTTATGGTTATTTTGTGGGCACTTTGCCCTCCACCCTTGCTATGGCAGGTGAGAGTACTTTACTTTGTGGGCTGCTTCCTTTAAATGTATGTATATGTGTGTGTGTGTGATTTTATCGGTGCTGTGGCTATCCTCTGACCTGCATGTGTGTTGTGCAGTCTGAAGGAAAGTGGATGTGTAATGAATATTAGGGGCTTTGTAGGAAATGGCGATGTTTCCATTGTCACATGCATGTCCCTCTGGTCTCTGCACATGGTGTGTAATGAGGTTCTCCCTAATGGAGTTGGATGATTAGGTTATGCCCTTTTTCCTGAAGGTTTGGCTTTTCTGGGCTACTTTTGTGCAGGTTCCGTTGGGCGTTTACCTATGCTTTTGAACGATGATGCTTCTAATGTAGCATCCAGTAGGTAGTCAGGGAGTTGTTTGTGGCCCCTCTGTGGCTTTGCAGGGAAGTGACTGGGATTGTGTTTATTTGCTGTGCTTTCGACGAGAGTCGGGTGCGCGATCAGGACTCATCGTGATAGGCCCGATGCGGGTAATGCTAAAGGCTTTGATGGATTTTCTGTATGGACTGGGTGTCATGTGGTTGCTTGCTTCAGAGTTTTGAGGACATCCTTGTCCTTGGTGTGTGGGAAACCTGGATCTCGACACTAGCCTCATTCTGGAACTGTAAGGGGGCCTCCATTTGATCGAAACCTTGGGGCTTTTGAGACCTACATAGCTCGTCCAAGTTGGATTTAGAGGAGTGGACTTGGGTGCTGATTTTTATACACCAGTTGGGGGTCGCCCTGCCCCCTTGTCGGACTGTATCCCCCCCTGGGGGCATGGCAAGCCAACCCCGCCCGGGGGATCAACAGCAGAGAGAGGCCCAGGCCCATACAGACACCTGGATGGCGAACTCTAGCACGGCATACTGATCAATATAGTATATTGCGGCCCTAAAGCTGTTTACGAATGCAGGTAAGGAAATGTATCTGGAAAGGGTCTGAAGTGGATATGTCATGTTGGGGGGTGGTTTTACACTTACTGCGTGTTTGCATTCTGCAAATGTGCAAGGGCATTTCCTCCCCAGACAGTCACTCCTCCCTACCATGACTGTGGCCCCGATCCTTGCTGGGCTGGGCTCCCTGTCTGCTGTGGCTGTTGCCATGTGCTCGACCTACTACCCAGCCCCTGCTGCAGCATGGTGGCTATTGCCTGATTTCCCTGAGGTTGATTTTTCAATGCATTTGCAATGCTCTGGGCTTGGTTTTGGGTATGGGTATTCTGTTGGGGCTGCCCTGTGATTATTCCTTTCTGCTCGTGATATGTTTTTAGGTGGCATTGGTCGGTCATGTGACCCATTCTGAGACAATAGTAGCACTCTATGAGGCCTGGCTGTAGCCAGCTTCCCTGGCCTCTGCTGCTAGGACTGGGTGGATACCCTCTGGTGTTCGGTGGCGGAACTCCCTTCAAGATTGGCACTATTTGTACATTCGCGGCCAACGCAGCCCCCTCGAGGGCAGTCTTTTAAAATTTTTGTTTGCCCAGCTTGGCGTTGTCTCTTTGGGCTTGCTCCAGCTTTTCCCTGTCCATCTCCTGTGTTTTTCGGTAATAATGTAATATGTGCGCATGTATTACTCACTAAGGCTTAGTGTCTAGCCCTACTATGCAATCTAGTCCGCTCTGTATTTCAGTGGGCAGTCCTTTTTTGAGGATGTTCAAAAGGAATGCAACCTGGGGGCCCATGTCGGTCCAGGGCTGTCCTGTCTCTTGTCCCCATTGTTCCCTCATTCTGTGTCGGAAATCAGTCACGGTCTCCCTAGGCTTTATGCTCTCTGCTATCAATCCTCCTAAGTCTGGGTGGTCAAGGAACATCTCCCTCAGGGCCCTCCATATCTGGTGTCTAAATGAGTTGAATGTTGCCCCGTCATGCTCAGTGTTGGTCAGCGTGACTGCAGGGATGCAGGCTTGGGAAAACAGAAACACCATGGCAGTCTGCTCTCTGATGAGGTTGCTGAGCAGACCTTTGATGTCACTTATATCTAAGTTAATTCCTGCTGTGTTTTTCTAAAAATATGAGATCCACTTTCCTGCCCCATCCATCAATGGGGGCAGTTTGTTCCTGAGCCCTTCTTTGTCCATCTGTGCCCATGACACATAGATAGTCCCTGACGTACCCTTCTGTAGCAGTGGACATATTTTGGCATAACGCAGCTCCGTCTATTTCTCCCCGATGTAATACTCCCATCTTCTCAGACATTCCTGCATGTAGGAGAAGTTCCACTGCGGATCTCCCCCTCCATGCCGGATGCAGTCTTCTGCGATAGCATTGTCTTCTGGTTTGAAGGATTCCTCCCCCGGCCAGGGTTTATCATACTGGCCCTCCCTTTCGGTCCAGCTGGGTAGCAGATGGCAAAATGGTTGCGTGAAGGCCTCGCCTTGTTTTCTGGACACTGTCTCTCTAGGGGTCAATTTGTCTGACCGGCATGTTTGGGGGAGCAGCAGACATCCTCGTTGTCACTCTCCTTGTGCATGCATAAAGGTGCCATTCTGCTTCTCCTATGTCTTAATTGTGTTTCAGTTAGGCTACCATGATCTCTTATTTCTTGGTTGGCCCCTCTCCCATGCTGATGACCAGGTAGAGTTAGATTTCTGTTAGGGGCCTTTCTTATGACTCTTCCGCGGGCTCATCCTCATGTGGAGCCCAGGGAAAAGCTCTGGCTTCCTCAGGGGAAGGGTGTGTGGTTCTTCCTTCCCTTTAGACTTCCCAGGTGAGAGCTCTTTCTCTCCCTATTTTCAACTCATGACTCTCCTCTAACTCCCACCTGGGTTGCCTCCTTCGCTCAGTGCTGTATGCAGTTCTCCTTGGTAGCATTTTGACCTCAAGCTCACTCCTTGATGCTTCCTCTGCATCCTGAGCATACCCTGGGGGAGCATATCTTACGTTTCCCCCTTCAGTGTCACATCTCGGAGGGCTGAGGCCCCTGTTCTACGCCTTGCTGGTAGTGTTATCATCCAGAACTGCTATGAACCTATCTCTGGATCTAGAGCGTTCAAATGGGTGATTGGCGATGTGCTCTTCATTCCGCTGGGGCTTGATGGGCTGCGACCAATGGATGGGGGTCGAACTTTGGGGGAACCTGGCACCAGCCTGGGAGGTGGCTGGTCTTGCTTAGGCTGGATGGTCTGGTAGTCTCCCTAGCCTAGTTCTAGTGGCTTGCTCCCTGCAGTGTAACCCAGCAAAGTGGCGGCTCTGCTGGTGTATGGTGGGGGAGGTGTGGACGCCTTACTTGCGGTTTCGAGGAAAACTTTGCAGGATGGGGCCACCTCAAAGATGGCCCATAGTTCTAGTAGGGCCTCTCGTTTAGCCCTCTTTTGACCTATATATCTGGTCGTTATGTGTGTTCTATTATGTTGGTATCGAATGTTCCCCCCTCAGACCAAGGGAATGCGTACTCCTTGGTACGTGCCAGCCACTCACAGCAGTGTTTCTCTAGCTACCTAGTCTGTGTGGGGAATCTAGTTTGCATGTGGTCTAGCGGTGACTCCATGATGAGTTAGGAAACCTTTTAAGGAATTTGTAAACTTCTGACTTTCTCGAGTTTCATATAATTCCAAATTTTATTCTGACTGTGGGGAAATTCTTAAATGGGGTTGTGCCAGTAACAACTACTGGTTATGAGCTCTATTAAGGAAAACGATGCATCACATAAAAACAATTAACAGTAGACAAAGACAATGCAATGAAATAATAACAACCTGTAAGAAAGTGCAATGGTTAGTTTAGAACAATACAAGTTGCTTTTTAGCAGCGAAATGGCAAATATGGAGTACTGACTTGTGGGAAAAAAAATACTATTTCATAGACGCATAAACTTACTAACAGGACATAACATTTAAACATAAAATACAATTACAAATTTTAACATCACCACAACATCAACAAGGCATAAATTGAAAACCATAAATGAAAATAGAAGAGAAAAAATTGGCAGAAAAAGTCTTAGCCTGCTCCTAGTGCCTACTGCCCGATGAAGAGGGAATACTCTGTGTGGTACATGGAGCTAAGGGGCTCATTAGGATGGCCGGCGGTGGCGATCGTTACACCATCCTCATGTGAAATACCCCCGCCATATTATGATGGCGGTGGGTATCGCAGCGGACGGAAAGTCCGTCCGCCGCTTTTCCGCTGGTCGGCAATCGTTACGATTGCCGGCCGGGTGGAGCTGGGCCACTAATATGGTGGCGGTGCGTAGCAGGCACCGCCAGCCATATTAGGATGTGGGTGGTTTAAAGGACTTTCCATGGTGGCGATGCCGCCATGGAAAGGCTGGCGGGGATTGGCTTTGGGAGCCTGTTGCGGGCCCCCAGGGGGGGTGCACTGGGGGGGTACCCATGGTACCCCCCTGCAGTTCCCTGCACCAAGTGGCAGGCACTGCGTGGTGCCTGCCACGTGGTGCAGGGAAATGCTGTGCATGCCCTTTTACCATTGCGGACGGTGCTGCAGCCAGCAGCACCGTCCGCAATGGTAAAAGGCCAGGATGCATCGCCAGTATGGTGGGCGCATCCTAATTGGACCAGTGGGACCGCCGCACGTCTGGCGGTCGGTTCCATCACCGTTATGATGGCGGGCGGACTGATGTCCGCCCGCCACCATAATGAGCCCCTAAGAGAGCCAGATAGTCTGTCATTATTGGCTCAGGGACAAAAATAGCAACAATTTGCGTGGAGAAGAAGGAACAACCTGACAATTATTGACCCTCCGAGGCCAGACACAAGCTAAACCTTATTCACCAAGGTCCAAATTTTTCCCTAAGGTCCGAATTACACCATATCGCACCCAGGGGTCATGCACACTGTCTGTGTAAAGCCCAGAGGTCCAAGTAAAAAAAAAACACCTCTTCAATTATTTCAGACACTGTGAGTGTTAAGAAACCGACAGTCCCTAAGTAAACTCCTCTATACTAAAAAATAAGATCAAGGTGGTGCCCCTATATTATACCCAGGGCCTATGCATACTGTTATATTTCATATAGGTACCCCGATATAGGTCTAGGTATCATCATAACACTTCACCTACATTCTCTCCTATACTACATACATAACGGATTTGGAGGACTGACCTTTTACCCAGTTACAATACTACACATAAGTACGTAGGGTTTTTTCCTGGACACTGGCCTCATAAATTATGCATGAGGATTCTTAGTTTCTTGGAATCACAGCAGGACCATCATCTCCTGCATAATAACTGTGTATAAAGTTCATTCCCGACGTCATCCTAAGTCCGACACTGGCACAGCAAGGTAGAACCCCTGGGGATACCTTAGGGTATATAAACACCACATCTTGATGAGATAGGAGGAGGAGATCACGACTTCCATGCCGACACACTGATGCGAGACGCTGAGGTTCCTGCAAGCAGATACTCCAGCTCGCAGTGGTCTGACATCCCTCGCGGGGTGTTCAGGTCAAGACCAGAACGAGGTCCCGCAGGCTAACATCAGGTAATGGGGTTGGCTTTATCCTAGAGGGATTCTTGGCTTTACACCTACTCACATGCTAGGTACACTTAGGTACATCTAGTTAGGGTGCATCGTAGGAGTACGCATTTTATTGCCATGATTTTATACACTCGCCTATGTTTATGATTTTAGCAAAATGGTAGAAACCTACCATCTGTTTACTTTCTTAGCGCTGCTACTCATTTATATATGCTACTGTCTACTGGTGATTTAAGTGCAATTATTTTACACAAGAATAACGACTGTTCAATAAATACTTATTGAAAACGTCTCAACCGTTTATTCTGTGTATCTCTCTGAGAAAACTTGAGCACGAGTGCCTGAGCAAAAAGTGAGTTACTGTTTCCACGGTCCTGAGGGATCAGGGTTGTCATGTTCGATAGTTGTCAAGAACTATTCTCTCCTTGGTAAGAGGAGGTTATAGTGGCATTGTGAGCTAGCTGGTACACAGGTCAACATACCCGGTGGGGGAATCTGGAATCAGTCTGGACACCAGTCCCGCAGTGTATGTTGTCTAAACGCGCAGATCCTATATAGGTCTTATAGGAACTACACGACAATACCATCTGTATAATGCTCAGCAGTCGAAGCAAAGAAAATAAATAAGTGAATCCAATTTGGAGCCCTTCCGACCAAGATCGGAATCGACCCCTTAGTGTTTTAATGAGATTTGTCTAGTGACTGTATGTTTTCACATCAATGTACATGAGATACATGCCTTCTGATACGAAAAGCTTCAAGGGGCACCTGAAGAATAGCTCAAGGAGGGGATTAAGGTGTGACCTGAGCTCATCACTTGTTTCTTTTTTTGTCAATAAATCAGCTTGCACTTTGCTCTTTTCTAGAAAAGGTCTCTGTAAGACTCTCTGTCAACAACATCCTGCAGGAGAGTCCGGGACAGTACTGGTAGAAGGTGTTGAATCCCGTTGAAGTAAACAAAGCTGATATTGTTTGCACTCGGTGAAGGTGGTGAGAATGGGAGAATACATTAGCCAGAGATAGACATGTTCCCAGCCATTTTGACTTATAGCTCACAAACGTAATGGGACAAAGTTGGTCCCAGTATGTGAGCAAAATATTAAAGATTGGTTTTGTGTCATGTAGTATGTGAATTCTAGTTGACGTTTTATAATTTGTTGCCTGTCGAACCAAGATGGTTCACGAATAGAAAAACTATTGCTTGCTATAAAACGACTTTCTGGTACCTGATGACAACAGTGAAAGAAGATGACCCTCCATCTGCCATTAAATTTTGCTTTCTCCATTTGATCCCTGGACTGGATGCTCCGATTTTGTGACATGGTCCAAAAGGTCATTTGTACCTGCGCATTTTTTTTAAGATTGCCTGAGATTTCTTTAAGGTAGAACCTGGAAAGTTACAGCGCTCTCAGCATGGTGGAATGCTATTGTTTTGCATGTCACAAATTTGTGTATTAAAAAAATCAAAAGAAAAAACAAAGGCATATAAATACTAATTCTTCATTTTTCTTCATTGAAGTAAATAAAACTTTATTCCATAAAACTGAACTTTTTAAAAGAACACTGATAAATGATGTACACAAGTCCCATTTCTTTTCAACGATTTCTATGGAGGTAATGGGTTATAAATTGACAACTGTATTTCACGATCATCATCCCCCAAATATTGACTTAACTATATATTTTGACCATATAGACTCTTAAAATATCATCAATGCAAGGGTAGACTTATTATTTATTCCCCCTGCGACTGTTGGAAACTGGACGGGGAAGCCGAGCCAAGACGCCCTCACCGCTGGGGCCTACACGCCCCATCAGCCCCTGCACCAGTCATCACACGCTCTTAAGCACGACTCAGACCTGCTGTAAACTGTATCCGCTCTTGGATCATGGAAGGGGGAAGCCGTGCCAAGACGCCCACACAGCTGGGGGACTACATGCCCCATCAGCCCCTGCACCAATCAGTAGTCATCACGCGCTCTTAAGCGTGATGTGCCCCTGCACTGCGGGACATGCGCTGGATGCACCCGGGCCAGGCTGGGCAAAGCCTGGGCCAAGACTGGGCCCGTACACACCTGTCATAGCCCGGAAGAGGCTGGGCTGGGCCACCCCCCTAACTTCCAGTCTTTTGTGATGGCACAGACAAAATCAATGGGGAAGAAAAAGGACAAGCGGATTGGCACTGGGGGTGGAAAAACAATAAACACTCTTGAATCCTTTCTCGTGAGGGCAGCTAATGTCCTAAACAAGGAGATCAAGATTACAGAACGATGGCTTTGTATTAAGGAGGTAAGAACTAGCCAGCTCATTATGATACTCAGCCCTTGCTGGGATGTCATACTGCTGCAGGGACAGAGGAGGAAAGGAACTTGCCTCTGAGCTTGATTGATAACCATATTGATCCGCCGGCCTGTACGTCTAACACTTTAAGGGTTCCTCTGAGAAAGAGGAAAAGTGTGGGGGGGGGGGGGGGATAAACAAATTACTGCATCCAAACCCAAGAAGTTGAAGAAGTCGGTTGGAACTGAACTTTTACCCCAGAGTTTACCCTCCTTAAATATGGGTGTTTTCTGTAATTGACTTGAATGCCTTCTTACATCACAGTTACAGCCCGTTTTGAGTTGACTAGATCTTATAGAGCAACGTCTTATACATATAAGTAATAATAGAGGGCCCACTCAGAGCATGCCAGCTAGCACTTTACTCAGTCACTTGAACCCATTATCAAGTTCCTTCATTCCATCATCCAACTCGAGCAATGCAGCTAGGCAAGGGGACGGAAGAGTAGTTTACATCAAGAAGTGGATCAAGGGTGGCTTCAACTGTCTCAAACTGTGAAAGGGCTAATTCCCCCTCGATGGCAGATCACTCTGGCCCAAGGCTAGATCTAACCTCCAATATGACCAACGCATGTGTAAAATAAAATCTCTCATGACCCCTGCCATGAGAGAAAGCTAAAACCACATTGGGAATGGGAGTAGTAAGAGAGGAAGTTCCTGTTGGGAGGCCCCAGAAGCTGCAGACACTAGTCCTGCCACCAGAAGCTTGTCCATACATCCTGGTGTTGGTAAACATTCCAGAGCTTAGACAACAGAACAACTTATGGCAAAGGTGTTAGCGTGGCATGTTACGTTTACACGAGGAAGTCCTCAGTTATATAGGCATATTTTAATGGCAAAAAGAGTTCCATGGGTGGGCTTAGCTCCAAAAAATATAATGGGGGCATGTATTGTGGTGAACCTAGACAGCCCAGGCTTAGTGGAGAACTTACTAAACCAACTTCCAATTGCACCATCCTTAAGCTCTCAGATATTTGCTCAGCCGTTAAGCAAGTTCTATAAACCGTGCCCTCATGTGAGAACAGAGGTGAGTAAACCCAGATAGGCTAGTCATCCTAACATGCAAATTAACTCACAGATGAGAATTGGTGAGATACCTCTGAGTAACAGATATGCTCCACTGGAGAGCCTAGAGGATTGCGATTGACTGACCCCTAAAGTTAAAACACCTGTGGAAGTAGAGGAGTCTAGGGTGGCCTCAATAAAGGAAAGAGAGGTGGTAGGGAGGCATATAGACACTATAAGGTTGGTTATGTGGACCATAGCAGGTCTCAAGGAAAAAAGAACAGTTTGGATTGGCTGAGGGAGGTATCAAAATATGATATATTATATCTCCAGGAGACATGGGAGGCGGGCTCAGCCTTCTTATATGGCTTCCTCTTCTACCAAACTCCAGCGATACCAGACAGATTCTGTCGTGCCGGAGGTGGCATTTTGACTCTGTTAGCTAATACCATCAAGGTTAGAAGCTTGAAGTTTCTAGACATTTAGCCTTACTTTCACACCTTGATTTGTGAGGGGAATAGAGACTCTGATGTGATCATAATCAATTTTTATATAAACTTTTTTGAGGGGGATATATATGGCACTAGTGGTTGACTCCCTGGAACAGGTGATTTGCAAAATTATTTTACGCTATCACAAAACATTGGACTTCATGGTGGGGTTTTAAAAAAAATAATAATCTTTATTATGCATTTTATGACGACAAAAACCCCACCCACCCCCACCCCGGTCAGGTTAGAATGTCATTAAACAGTACAAAATCATTTTTGATACATTGGTTGGAAAGAGAGCAAAGTAAAATTCAGCAGTTACAAAACAGGATTGTCAACAACCCATTATTTAAAGTGCAGCGTGCGGAATAAATATAATGACAGGACTAAGATTAATAATAATTGACTGAGGTAAAAGCCGACAATAGTACAACACTAGATGTAAACAACAGGCCATTCTTCAAGGTGCTAATGTGCAAAGATAAATATAATTGCACAGCTAACAGTAATAAGTATCAGCAGACCTCCCAACTTTGCACGTGCCCTTATCCTCGCCTTCCGTCACAAGAATGCGATTCAGAAGCCCTATGCCTTAAGGCACACAAAAATTGACCTAAGTCTGTTATATAAAGTGCGAGGTGCAGATAAAAAATAAATAAATAAAAATAAATAAAAGGAGAGCCAGGGCAATCCCTCTTATCATTCAAAACCCCCTCAAATTTCTAATCTAGAGACGGGTGCCCAAATTAACAGTCCTTTTTTCTTTGTTTTAACACCCTTTCTGGCATAAATTGCTCTCTCTAGACTAAAAATAGCTAATAGGCGGGCGAGCCAGTGTTGGAACTGCAGGGGTTGTGGATCTAGCCATGCTGTAGCTAATACCAATCTAAAAATCGTCATAGCAACTGCAATAAAATAATCTATCTCTGGGGTCAATTTTTCATCTATGTCTCCAAGCAGGATTACATTTGGGCTCAGTGCAACATTAATATCTAGCTTAGTGCGAAAAAAGTTTTGGATTTCATTCTTTAAAGAGTTCAAAGAAGAACATGTTGCAAACATATGCACGATGTCAGCACTAAACATGGAACAGCGCGGGCACTTAGTACCCTGTCTCGAGCTCCACTTGGCAATTCTTGCAGGCGTATAATAAAGCATAAAACAAGTTTTAAAGAACTGTACTTGCAAATTGGCCGACATTAACACTGTTTGGTATAAGTTGAGGGCTTTCGCAAATTCATTTTCAGTCACCACCAGCTTATCCTGCCATTTCATGCACTGTTTGTCGAGATCATCTTTCATTTCACAATTCAACATCTGATAAATTGACCAGTTCCGGATTGTGTCCTCGGTTATTAGCCAACCCACCAGGGCATTCTTGTCAAAACCACTAGGGCCCCCCGCTTTTCGCCAAAGGTAGTCTCTTACTTGCAGATACTTAAAAAACTCTTTGTTATTTATACTGTATTTTGTCTTTAACTCGTCAAACAAGACAAGGCCCGCCGGGAGAAAAAGACACCCAATGTATCTATGCCTGCCCCAATCCATACATGCATATAGCCATCATTGAAGATTCCAGGTAGGTTTGGGCTATTAAAAATCAGGGTATAACAATTCAGTCTCCCAAGCCCAGGATCTTCCGTATTGCAACCCAGGCCTTTGCCGTACCCAAAAGACACTTAATCTTAACTTTTTTATAATAGCTGTATTCAACTTGCCTTAGCAAACACCCCCAAGCCTCTTCCCCGAGCAATAATTCATATATAGAAGGCATAGTGTTGGGCACTATCGCTTGTTGTGGTTCCCTCAGTAGGATCCGGCTATATTGCAATAATGAAGCCCAGTAATACAATCTAAGGTTTGGAAGCCCCCCCACTTTCTCTTGGAAGTGAAAGATACCTCAGCGCTCTCCTTGGCTTAGAATAGGCCCATAAAAATCTAGTAAAAACCGCATCAAAGATTTTAAAACATTCACTAGGGAATTCTAATGGGATTGCTCTAAAAAATACAGAATTTTCGGGAAATAAATCATCTTTATCAAGTTGCAGCGACCTACCACAAGTGGTTGACTCCCTGGAATAGGTGATTTGTGAAATTATTTTACGCTATCACAAAACATTGGATTTCATGGTGGGGGGGTTTTAATGCTAAATGTTGTCTAAAGATGGGGAGACCTGTATGCAGGATAACAGACTGTGCTGGTGATAACATGGCCCACCTCGAACATGATACCTATGGCAACGCTTTGAACAGGCTTTTCATTATGTGGAACCTGATGATCTTAAATAGTATAAACCCACTCACTGGTACCTTGGAGGTGACATTTGGGAGCAAAGATAAAGGGTCTACATTAGATTACATAATTGTTTCAGCCACTCTCAGCAGGAGAGGGGTGAATATGCAGAAAAAGTTTTTGGGGCTTAGTAATCAAGCTGCCCTTGATTATGATCTGAAATAGGAGGGGAAACTGAAGAATTATCCAGACAAAGTTTCAAAACCTCTATTAGCGAGGTCAAATGGTTATATTTTAAAATGGGACAAAGTGGACAAAGCTGATTTCCTCCCTAAGGTACTGCGTTGTAAACAGGCGGAGATCATGGCCTGCAGAGACCCTTATCTGAACCCCAAACAGGTTAAAGTCTATTTTGTAGAACTAATAAATGAAATAAAACTTTATTTGACAAGGCCTTTTGCATCTAAGACATCCCCCGCAGAGCGCTGGTTCGATACTTCATGTACTGAGGCTTTATCGAACCTTCATAACGTTCTGCATACGGTCCCTAGGGATCCCCCTTTGATTAGGAATTTAAGGGCTAAATACAAGGAGGATAGAGGGAACAGGTCAAAAACATTAAGGAAGGAAGCATGGGTGGATTTGAAGAGAGTAACAGATGTCAAAGATAGCAGAGGATTCTGGAAATTTTAAATGCCCCCCTTTTTAAGGATGCTGTAGGACCCTCTTTATATACTCATATTGAGGAAGCAGGATGGGTGGCACACGTTCAAAGTATTTTTTAAGGCTCCCTAGCGACAGCTAGATATAATAGTCCTCTATAAGAGAAGGAAAATAACACTTTATATTGTTTGAGCTGGATGAGCTCTCGCGGGCGTTAGCCCAAAATAGCTCTCTAAAAGCCCCTGGTCCTGATGGTGTTTCCGCAGATAATTTTATGGAGCCCCAAGTTCTATGGGTCCCTTTTCTGACCAACGTCTTTAACGCAATAGCCAAAGTTGCCCCCCCAACTCATAGAAACATTCTACAATACCTCCCATTTATAAAAAGGGTGATAAGGGAGACCCCAAAAATTGCAGGCCGATATCGTTGATTGACAGTATGGCCAAATTGATGGATTGGAGGAATGGGTTGAGGAGAGTCAAGGTCTCTCTATAGTTCAATATGGGTTCAGTAAGGGCAAATGGATTATAGATCAATGTCTTAACTTAAGAATGGTAGTCGCCAAGTATATGATTGCGAAGAAGGGCAATCTGTACATGGCGTTTATGGGCCTTTCATTCGCATTCGACTGTGCTGGTCCATAGTAAGCTATGGGATATCATGAACTCCATGGGAGTAGATACAATAATTATTAATTGTATAAGGCAGCTTCTTGATGGGGCTACAGCCTGTGTAAGGTTTGGTAGAGGGGGGAATGCCCAAAATCATTTGGTATTAAGCATGGAGTGAGAACAAGATGTGTTCTCGCTCCATTTGTGTTCTCCCTCTATACCAATAGGGTGGAAAAGGCCCTAGAAAAATGCACCAGGGATGTTCCTTACATTGAGGGTGCCCCTCTCCCAATTCTCCTTTATGCAGATGATGCAGTGCTCTTAGCCAGAACCCCTAAGACACTGCAAAGCCTCATAGAGGAATATATCAGATTTATTAACTCCCTGGATTTGGTTGTTAATGAGTTTAAATCATGTGCTTTAATCACAGTGTCAGCCCCAAAGAAATGCCCAGTTTTTTATTTAGCCCATCGTAGAGTGGAGGTGGTTGACTCGTTTTTGTACCTTGGGATTCTTTTTGATGGAAATTCTCATAAAAGGTTATGGTTCTATATAGAGCTCGCCACCTGGAGAGAAGCTATGCAGCTGTTTTTAATTTTTCAAACTAGGTGGGGAAGAAAACCATTACAGAAATTTTACATATTTATATTGCTAAAGCAAAGACGATAGCCACATATGGTGCGGCAGTGCAGTGCATTGTAAATATAGATCATTTGCAACACATTTAGGATGCTTTTACTAAAAGGTTGCTTTCATTGCCTTGAACCAGCTCAAATTATACCTGCCATGGTGATCTGGGACTCACGTATATCAGTGATGCAATTCGCTTAGCACCACTGTTATTGTGGCATTCCATCTGGAGGAGGGAGACGATGGCCCTAAATTAAGCCGTGCTAAGGGATTGTCTCGATCTGGACTATGCCAAAGAGATTCCCTGGTTGAGGTACGTAGGTTCCACACTGGCAAGATTAGGCTTGCGAGAGTTATTTGATTCTCCTGTAGTTTGCTCCACTTTTCCTTAAGCCAATCTGAAGCAGATTGTTTTAGAAAACGCTGCTGCTATTATTTGGAGGCAAATAAAAACAAAATCAGTGTTGGCGCCTATCATATGTTTTCCCTTTGAGGTGTGATATTAAAAACTATTTAACCTTTGTTCACAGTCTGCGGCACTGATTTATTCTGACTAGAATCCGTTGACATTTTATCCCACTTATTTTGGGTTTTCCAGAACATGCTCATTCATGTAAACCTTGTCCCAATGTTCGTGTGATGGTGTGTCTGAACAGACATCCCAGCACTTGTTATTTTTCTGTTCATTTTATTCTCAATATGCAATATAGGCAAGAACTGTTGCATTTTTAATACCTTGAGAATCCATTGGTGTGCTTTGTTCTGGCCACTTACCTCTGGCCAGTACTAAAACGTAGGAAAGAACTTTAGATCAAAGAAACTAGAACGAGTACACTAAAAATAAGTCCTATCATTTATTGGCCTCAAATTTGGATGCAATAGGGCGAATGTACATTTTAGAATACAAATCAGATTCAGTATTTTAACCTTATTGTGATGGGAGCATAATGCCGTTGGTCAATAGGTCTTAATAGAAATTTATTGGGTATTGATTTTAACCTTTTTAATGTTAAACTAACTCGGCAGGAGAACCAACGAACTATTTACGCATTGTATATTTAATGAGCTAAAAATGAATTGTGTTTTATCTAATTTAAATTCTGTCTGGTTCTATTGTGATGTTTTAAGATATTTTATCCAATGTATTCTGTGTATATTGATTGTGATGTATACACTTTTATGCAAAGAAAAATTGCGAATAAAGTTTTTCTGACTGACTTCTCCCCTATGATGGCATTTCGGAAGTCAATGCTGTGGCCTTCATACTGCTAAAGGTCAATGTGTCAACCAAGTATTGTGATGAAATGCCTACATTGGCCAGCTCAAAGGATTTGACTTTTAGAGTCCTTTTAGTTCTTCTCAAGGGCATCAAGCACATTCACCTCACACATTTAGAGAAGCAAAAATGTGCTCTTTCCAATGGATATAACAGCGATCATTAGTGCACAAAGAGACCTGACAAAGGCAAAGTCAAACTGATATTGCTGTTGGATGAGGCTGAACCTTTAGTGAGTCAAGTGGAGACCAGCTTCCGCTGTGGCATTGCAGCAAGGTATTGGGTTCCCAATTAAACCATGTAAAGCACCACAAAGAGCAGGGGAGATTATTTACACAGCTGTAACATTTCCCCCACTGTCTACACTCTTACCTATCAAGATAACAGCATTGGACAAGCACAATCGTTTCAGTGTTCCATTCTTTCTAAAACCTGCGGTAGTGAAACAGTTTTGATATGTGTGACATGACACAAAATCCAACAAAGTCACCACAGTAGATTTTAAGACCGCAAAGTGAAAACACAAGAAATAAAGTTGCATTTGCCATGAAATACGACCGCAAGAAGGTGTCACAAAAGAGAGAACACCCCGGGAACATTTCTTTGTGTTTTCATGCATTCCAATAAAGGCATGAGCGTAGTTCTCAAACAACATTGCACTTGACAGCGGAAACACATTCAATTAAGTCTCATGTCCACTGCAGTCGCCACACAACATGGTGTCCTAAAATGGAGATCGCTCCAGGGATATTCTTTTGTGTTTCAGGTATAAATAAGGCCACCTGCAGGAAAGACAAATCTTTAACACTCAAATTGATGTTTCTGTAAAAGAAAAATGCTGCGGAGAAAACGAGGCAAGCTGCGCTATATGTACAAAGTTCAACTGAGTTAGGCTCTGTCTTCACTTTGTCAATTGATACCTCCATATTTTTAGATCTATACACAGCACAGCAAGGTGTGACTAAAATCAAGGCATTGAAGAAAAAAATGAAAACAAATGCTTCTTACTGATGTTACAAGCGAAAAACATTATTTAGTTAAATTCTTTACAAAATGGCAATGTCAATTATTTATAAGCATACTCTTCTAGGTATTAATGGAAGTGACATCCACAAGTGTCATTTCCAATTAACAATTTATTTTGAATAATTTGAAGACAAAGAGGCCGAGCATGCAATCTCAAAGCGATCAATAGTAATGACATCTCTATTAAATGGAGTAGCAGCACAAAATCTGAAAGTAAGTATAAACAAGACATTTAACATAAATAATGTTTTCCATCAAAAACTTTAATACAGAAGTTGAAAGGTGTGCATGGTAACTTTCTTAAACAAGCTATTTAAAGATGCCCTGTCTAATGTTAAAACATTATATGCAAAACATTCTGGGGCAGATTTACAAGCCCCTTGCGCCACTTTTGCGTCACTTTTCCCATGTTAAAAATGACGCAAAAGTGGCGCAAGGGCCTTGTAAATAAGCCCCTCTATATCTTTGATAGGTGATGTACTGCTGCATGAATTTGCCTAATACCACCTTCTTGAAAGATGGGAGCGCATAACTAAATAATGTTGAATTCAACTTTATACCGTTGTAAAACACTATATAAATGAAATCATTCTTGGTTAGTCATGCAGTAGATTTGCTATTCTACATATTTTACCATTCACTGTTGACTTGATTCAGAAACGGTTTATAGGACCTTAATTTAATTTTGCTGTTGCATAATTTGGGAAAACTATTTTGATGCCCAGTTGGTTTGACACATTTTCTCTGTGTCAATTTTTCATAGCTGCCCATGATCTTAAACCCCTCCTCAATTTAAGAATTTAAATTTTATGTGAGAGTTAATTGGATGACAATATATTTATAATTCTTAATGTACAGTCCTTTTAGATCAGTGGCAAACTCTGATATTGAAGATATTGTCTAACAAATAATTCCTACAAAGGCTTTAGACAAGGATTTCTCCAATTTTCAAATAATAGCAATTATTTATAAGCAAATGTGTATAAGGCAGCAACAACTAGTTTAGAATAAACTATACATAGATAAGTTCTTTGGTCAAAAGGTCAAAAGACAAATACATATATATAATTCTACCTAGTAGCTTTGGTGGAGAAAATGTGGGGGCATATTAGCAAGACCGGCGATAAAATTATCGCCGCTTTAGCGGCAGGAAACTGCCGCTAAAACGGCGATAATGGGCTTGCTAATATGCGTTATAGAATTCCAATAGAAGCCCAGGTTAGATGTGCAGGACATCTAACATGGGCTTCTAATGGAATTTATAACGCATATTAGCAAGCCCATTATCGCTGTTTTAGCGGCAGTTTCCTGCCGCTAAAACGGCGATAATTTTATCGCCGGTCTTGCTAATATGCCCGTGATGTCTTAAAAAAGTTATTTTTTATAAAGTATGGATTGGTCAAAACATGTATTACAATTTAGAAGTTTGATGCATATGTTCACCTTTTTGAAGACATGTGCAAAGCTATTCTTAATACTTTTAAAAATCTTAGAGCCATTAATTTAATAAAAGCAGCCTTTTATGAAAAAATGAAAGAATTCATTTTGCATATTATTTAAAGAGCTCAAGCAAAGGTGAACAGTAGTTAAATGTTTAGTGACTTTCATATGAAAAGGTAGAAATATTTTAAATGTATATACAAATGAATGTTACTAGAAGCAATTGCTAAATGAAAATGTTTTTTTGGTGTGGAAAAAATTGGTAATAGTGAGTGGTTTGCTAATCATTCTAAATAATATGCAATAATTTAATATATGGTATGAGTACTTTAGAAAGTTGGAAATAATTTGTTAAAGAAAGTTTATTTGGAAAAGAGGTAATATTGTTCGGTAATTGTTGGACCTGGCCCTTTCTGCAGGGTCACCTCAAATGTTTGCCTTCTCCCGCCTTCGTTTGCTGAACCTGATTTAGTTGCCTTTTAAGAAAGACTCTGTGCACTTTGTACCTGTTCACCACTGGTAAAGTGCTTGTGCTCTCTCCAGCTCTAATTTTAATTTACTTGTAGGCCCCTAGTATATGGTACTACATGTAACAAGAGCCTGTAAATTAAATGGTAGTAACTGGACTGCCGTGCTCATTGTGCTACCCACTAAAGTAGCCTTTTAAAACATGTCCCAGATCTGCCACTGCATCCTGTAGTACAGTTTTAAATTGCCATTTCGGCTAGGTAAAATAAACCTTTTGCCAGGACTAAACCTTCCTTTTTAGTGCTTATTTTTCACCTTAATGTAAGCCCTAAGGGTTCATAGGGCAGGGTGTGCGGTACTTAAAAAGTAGGTCATGTGGGTTTGAGTTTTACATGTCCTTTCAGTGAAAACTCTGAAAGCCATTTTCACTGATGTAAGGCTATCTCTCCCATAGATTAGCACTAGGTTACCTTATTACATATAACACATGCTATCTTCAATTATAGTTACACTCAAATGTTTTATAATGCAATATCATCTTTAATAGTAAAGTCTGAATTTAAGTTACAATTTTAAAAATGCCAGTTTTTAAAAGTTCACACTTTTCTGCCCAAACGAAATGTGCCTTTCTGCCCAGGGTCACATGACTGTTAATTGCTCTGCTGTTGTGGATTGTGTATTGTGAAATAACGAGATAAAAGAAGCCTAGGTGTGAGAGGAGGTGGCCTTTCTGACAGGATGGCTGAGGAAGAGCTATAGAGGAGCTATACCTTCCCCTGATTACATTTCAAAGGCCCTGCCTGCAGCACACACAAACAAACCTGACACCAGGCCTGCCCTTGCCTTTGTCACCTTAGACAGTTTGTAGCCAAACCCAAAGGAAAGGGAAGGACTGACCAGAACCAGTTTAGGGGTAATTACCCACATAAAAGCATAACAATGAGAACTTCAGATTCTCTCATCATCAGAACATTCATGGCCCGTGGAAGATTTAGAACAAGTACTGCAATGCCCTCTAAGAAAGAGGGACAGCCTTGCAGACTGACGAATGTTTGGGTTTTGTTCGTTTTGGTGTAATTTTATTTATTAAAATGTACTCTATTTTTCTAAATTTTTTGGGGATTTTTTCTTGTGTTTTCATGGTGTTACTGTTTGAGTGCTGCATAAATGCTTTACACATTACCTCTAAGTTAAGCCTGACTGGATGACTGGGTTGTACCAAGCTACCAGAGGGTTAAGCAAAGGTTAATTAAATGATTTTTGTGGCTCACCCTGACAAGGATTGTGTTTAATATTTGAGTGGGGCTTCCCCCCTCTCAACTAATAGCACATTTTCTTAGAGTGATATGTGACTAATATTTTTTAATATTGCAATCAATGTGGTTGAATATTTAAATATGATTTTGTTTCTGAATAAGTTTGAGTAGATTGTTAAATATTGTGCTGTTATTCAGGTATTTAGAAAAGTTGGAGTACTTTGGTAAAATGAATTTAGGGGTTATAAACAAGTTTGAATACTTCGTTTTCCTCCTCGTGTTTTGATTATTTTAATATTAACAGTTAGTCTGTTTGAATGGTGGTATGTGATAGGGGAGTTTTACTCAAATTCAAGTAGCAATAAGTTAATTTGTAGAGCTGCTTTGACCTACTTGAGTGATCCAGTAGCCTGAATTGTGAGGTGAAGTGGGTTCTTATGGAGAATTCTGAAGAGAAAGAATAACATGAATCTAGAAGTAGAACATGGCTGTGTAGGTGGGTTTGGGAGGTGCTAATTCTCAGATAATAGTTTACAAGTGAAGATAGCAGGTTAAGATATCTGAATGGTGGCTGGGGATGTCGCAGTGTGGCTTTGAGGACATGCCTGGCAGCTTAAGGTTCAGTGTCTCTTGGGAGATTTTAGATTCTGATGGCAAAATTTCAGACGAACTCAAGAGTAGCAAATTAATAATGTAGAAGGACAATTAGTAAACTTTTGCAATAGTCCAGTTTTCTCAATACTAGAGTATATATATATATTAACAATAAGGAAAACAAATAGAAAAGTGATATCCACACAATCCAGTGACTCGCATAAAAGTGTACTTTTGGTTTGCCATTACAAATCCTCTGGTAGCAGTGTTTGTATCTGGGAAATCATGGCTTCCCAGATATTATTTTTTGTAATCAACATTTCGAGCCCACATGTCTATAAAATAAATTGATCCCTCCATTTCCACCAGTGGTTAATTTGTAAAAATAAAAACCAGTGCCAGGGCTCTCTTCAGGAGGCAGCTTGCACCAGCCCATTTCTCCTGTTAACTCTGCCTAAAACAGAACCAACTACTAACCATGAAAGTGGGGAGAGGATGTGGCATAATGGCCAGAGCTGCCGTCTTCAGAGCTGGGGGATCAGGTTCAAGTCTCGGCATCAGCTGAACATCCTGTGATTCTGGGCAAATTACTTAATCTCTCCATAAATAATGTGTCCTTATCTGGTGCTCATGAAAAACGTCAGTGTTGATGATTAAGTGCCGGTGCTGAGCACCGGAAACCACCGGCTCAAATTAAGCACTGATTTCCGCATAGTCAGGGTGTTACCGTCAAGCCACATCCTAGCAATATATAGTCTTGCAGAAACTACAGCTGTAAAAACAATTCCTGTGTACTGTGAGGGAGTTATTGGAAGTTAGTCTAGAAATATCAGTCTTGTGGAGTGAGAGAAAGAACAAGAGGATTGCTGATTTCTTGAAAAACGTGCATTCCAGACGTCTGGATTTTGGCACAATTAGTAAATATATGGGCTGTATTGGCTCACGAGGTAAGACAGTGATATCATGCAGATTCTTTATGACAGCTCTATGAGTACAATCTTTTGGGAGCATATTGTGTTTATTGAATGAATATATATTGGTGAATCTTCAGATGATAAATGTTAAGAAATGTTTGATTATTGGTTATACTCTTTGATATTTGGTCTGTGGCTACTAGTTTACCAATTCTTGCTGCCCATCTATCAGCTATGTGCTGCAGTTTATCAGTCTGTCCTTCCTGCAGTAACCAGGATGTTTGTCAAATAAAGCCTTTGTGCTTTGCAGTGGCAAATAGAATTATAAAAGTAATCAAATCCATGTTCATGGCAGAATTTAGATCATGCATTAAGTATTCGCACATAGCTAGGTATTTAAAATAAAACTAATTAGACATAGAGTTTTAAGAGACGAAACAGATCCATTGTCCAGCTGTCCCAAATGTTGTAACTAGGTGTGTGACCAGATTTGATCAAGAGAATCATAGGAAAAGCCAGACTAGGATGGATGTGCCAAAGAGAAGTACAAGTGAATCTGGTGATATGAATCTTGCATGTAGTTATTGGCTCCATGGGTGAGTGTTCTTTTAAAATATGAAAATTCAAAAACCCACAAATGGTTGCTAAATCCAGCATTTAGATTAAGAAAGGCCATAGATTATTAGAAAGTCTCACTACTTGTGAAGACCTAGATGGAAATGATGATCAGTAGTAAATTTAATGGAGGGGAGAGACCATCCTCCTTTCTACAGGTGAAGCTGTAATTGGGTGACTTATACTTCTTATACTGCCAGGTAACACGAGATCATGATGATTTAACTCTATTAAAGAAAGGTATTGCGTAGGGGTGTGGCCAAGATGACGCCGAGGCAAGTTGAGCCTTAACGACTCTCCTGCCCGCCGCCGCCATAAATAGCATTTTCAGGACCGGCTCAGGGCACAGTTTGCGCCGGAGGGGCCGCTCTCAGCCCCGGAGCAGGCTGGTGATTCCGTGACCCCGAGCGACCTCGCTACGAGCAGTTTGCGAGGTCGCCCTGTGACAGCGCGGGAGGTGTGGTTCTGCGGCCGCGGCGCGCGTGCCATGTACTGGGACAGGGCTATGCGAGCGCCGAGGCTTCTACTTCTGGGCCGCGGGCGGGCAGCGGATGCGGGCGCCTGCCGCGCCGCACCCCCGCCTCTGGTGTTCCGCGGGGAGAGCCTGGCATGCACACATAGATGCCGGTTGGGGGCGCAACTACACATGACCGTGGACTGCAGGAGCGGCCGGCCTGGAGCCTCGTGGCGTGGTGGAGTAAAGCAGCTGCGCATGAGGGACGGCACCAGGGTGCAGCCTGCCTACTGTGAGCCCTTCTCGGTGGGTGGACCGACCCGCGACAGGCGGCCCCTACCAGCGGCGGACCGGACACCGAGTGGGGACCGCCAGGCATCAAGGAGGGGGAGGCTGGCCCGGGCCCGGTGGTCTGGTGGCTGGCGATGCAGTCTCGGCCTAGTGGAGAGGCGGAAGTTAGGCTGTAGACTCTACAGAACTGTGTCTCCCCTACAACATGCACTGACCTGGGGGCACCACAGCTTCGGACTAGACATGCACCCCCCCATGATCTGGTGGGCTATTGGAGAGCCTGGGCCCCCTACGGTGGCCCCAAAGCGCATAGAGGAGAGAGCCTAGAACCGAACCGAAGCTGCGGAGGGACTGGTCGGGGTTCTGTGTCCATCTGTGCATGACCCCTCGTCTACCTCTCGGCAGGCGGTTAGGCCCGTGGTGAACAGGAGCCGCTGAGGGTGGAAAGCAGGGAGCGTCGCATTTGGGAGGGAGCGCACTGCAAAACCCAACCACTCCCACGGACTCTAAGTGCCTGAGGCCCAGAGGCATCAGGAGAGGCGGCGAGCCTCGGCCTGGGCAAGGCCATGTGGGCCCCCCTTCATGAACTTGCCAAACCCGGACTACCACAGGGGGGACTCGGACACGGAGCACGCGTGCGCCTGAGGTGTGAACGGTCTTCTTGGTGCAGCCTGATTAGCGGGGCGAGCCAGGGGTCGACAACCGGACAGCACGTGTAGAGACCTGCAGATCCAGAAGGCCCCGGACGTCTGGTAAAGCTGTTTCACCCACAATGGCGAGCAGGCGCCCCAAGAAGGACCGCTCAATCAAAGACCTCCTCTCCCGCGCTGGGGGGTCCACATCGGACGACGCAACAGTGCCGCTGGGCGGGGTCGGGTCCCAACCAGACAATAGCACTGAGGAACCGGTGACACGTTTGTTTATGGAAGCACTGTTTACTTCCCTTCGAGACGAACTCCAATCCTTAAAAAGCGAATTTGCCCAGGAGATCAAGGAGACCCGGAGAGATGTGGATGCCCAGGGAGAGCGCATGTTGGATCTGGAGGAGAAGGAAGCGGGCCGCGTGGAGGAGGCAGAGTCCCTTCAACAGGAAGTCATTCGACTCCGGGAGCAGCACATCGATATGCAGTCGCATCTAGAAGATCTGGAAAACCGCTCCCGGAGGAACAACGTGCGCATCAGGGGGATGGCGTCTGGGGCAGAGGGAGGTGACATCTTCGGATTTGTCTGTGGTCTTTTTTACCATATCTTGCGGGGCCCCCCGCAAACCCCGATTCAACTGGACAGAGCACACCGGGTGGGTCTCCCCAGGCAGAACATTTCTAACCCCCGGACATACTAGTCTGCATGCATGACTTTCAAGTTAAAGAGGAGATTCTGAAGAAGGCACGCAGCTTGCATCCTGTTGTTTTCCAAGGCCAATCCCCCACTCTTTTTTAAGACCTTGATGCTCTCACTTTGCAGAAGCGCCAATCATTCCGTCTGGCGACGGCACAGCTCTGCAGTCTGGGCATATTTTACTCATGGGGCCACCCCTTTTGCTTAATTTTCCGCTGGGAGGGAAAACTCCTCCAACTTCGCTCACTTTCAGAGACATGCCACGTACTAGGAATAGATCCTCCAGAGGAGCAGCGCCCCGAGGACACACTACCCGCCTCACAAAGAGTGATGAAAAATGGCTGGCAGAGAGTGGGACGACGACGCGCAGTAGCAAAGCCAAACCCGGAGGAGATCGCTAAGGGCCGACAGGCAGCTCTGGATGCGGTTCCTTCCACACTGGCTAAAACCGCAGCCCCTTGAACCCGGATCTGTCTTCAGCACGATGCACAGATAAGGGTCGGGCGGCGGGCGGGAGGAGTCAAGCCACTGGCCACACTACATCACCCCTTTGGACCTATCATGTGGTTTCGTTCTTCCACAGGACTAGAAGAAGGAATGTATTTCAATTTTTTCTTATCATTGTTGTTTGTTCATTGGGTACGGGATTTTGTTGGGATCCACATTCACCCATACTGGGGTAGCGCTACCTTTATTCACTGTACTGTCTCCAAGCTCTGTATAGTGACCGGGGCCACGGGGGAATAGGGGGCGGGATTGGATGGAGCAGGCACTAGGATGCTGCCCACATGACAGGACATACTCTTAGCATTTTAACACTCAATGTGCGTGGGCTTAACATCCCGATTGTAGGAGAGTAGGATCTGCCTCTTATGTTGCCCCCACTTTTTTTCTGATGTTTACACTGGTTTCTGGCTATAGTCTGGCTGGGTCCCTGCCAATCAGGGCCCCAGCCTCTCTGTTCTCTCTAAATGACTTGGAGTGCACTCTAGGTGCACTAGTGATTGGATACTGTGGTACCTTATGAGTCCCTAGTATATGGTACCTTAGGTACCAAGGGCATAGGTACTTCACAGGCCTTCCAGGGGCTGAAGCATGTATTATGCCACCCCTGGGAAGCAGACTAAATCTGACACCACAGGCCTGCTACTGCAGCCTGGGTGAGGTGCTGCTAGCACTCCTCACTGAGATATAGGTTTCCTATATCTCCTCTGCACACACATTTAAACCTATCAGTCACCCCTAAAGCAGGCCCTATCAATCCTGAGGGCAGGGTGCTTGGTTCCTATGTGAGAGGGTGCCTCTGCCTGAGCAGGGCCCCTCTGCAGCTCTCAGAGTCCATTCTCTGGGGCTGTTTGTGGATGCGGTTAAACCATATACTCTTAAGTGCATTATATCCTCGCGGTAGAATGCTAACTTTGGAATGGCTGAATCAAAATATGTCGTCTTTGGTGTCAAACATCTTGGAATACTACCCCCCCCGCCAGTTCTGGCGGCGGGGGTAGCATTCCACCCTTCTAGAGGGATAGACATGTACCTACTGTGGAAACGCGGTAGAATCCTGCAGAGCCCTGGCATCACAAAATGGATGCCATCAGTCACAGACACTGGGCTGCCCTCCTGCTGATGACCGAAACTCGCAGTGGAGGAAGCCCAACAATAGGTATCCTGTCACAGGAGGGTGTGACCACCTTCCAGACAGGGTTTAGTGTATTGGGGCTGGGTGGGTGCACTCTTAGAGTGCTTTGAAGTCCTGCACTGGGGGAGCAGAAGGCTCCTCTGTGCATATGCCAGTTCAAACCAGCTCAGGGGCTACCTGCCCCTGCTCTGGCGCGAAACTGGACAAAGGGAAGTGGGTGTAGCCACCCACTCCCCTGACCCTCCCATAGGTGGGGTCATAGAGCTAGTCCCTCCCTTTCTTTTAGTATAAGAGGGGGAACCTGTGCATTGCAAACTAGATATCCCTGGACGACGCTCTGAAGAAGAATCCTGGACCCTCGACATTCCACTACCTTTGTAAGACTGAAGAAGCTCCCTTGGAGTCAAGGAGTGACTCCCCTGCTTGGCAGGCACCAAAAACTACAAATGACAGTAGCAAACTACGCCGCTCCCGCCGGAGTCCGAAGTCCCTGCAGCCCAAGAAGTGGATTTCCTGACTTCACAAAGGCCATTGTGAGTCCCCAGCGAAGCTGAGGCCAGTGGACCCCAAGAATGACGAGGAACCGCGACCCCTGGGTACCGTGCATTATTGTCGAGTGCAACCCCTTCACAACATTCTACGAACTTGTGCTTTGGACCACATGTGGTCCTAGCCTCCAGCAGGAATCCCTCTGAAGATCAGAGGCTTACCTTGTCCCGAGTGACCGTGGGCCTCTGTTGAGCGAATCCTCCTGAGGCATCTTTGCGATCCCTTGCCAGCCGGCTTGTGGGTCCCCTAAAGGCTTTCTTACAGAACCAAAGGGCTCCCCTGGTTGCTCCAGGCCTGCCCTGACTTACCCTCGCTGGGTGAGTTCCTCAGTCCTTGCTGGTCTGCGCCATTCACTTTTTACACTTTCCCCGAGACTTGCTGTTACCAAGGCTTGTTGGCTCCAATCGAGTCGCCGACACCGCAGTAAGCTGCAGACATCGTGGCACACACCGAATCCAGCTCCTGATTGTCGTCGACACCTCCTGCACCTCGTGGCTGAAGATTCAAGGCACCTGTGAACAACCTGAATCTTGCAACAACGGTGGGCATCCATCTTCCTTGCCCCGAGTCACTGCCAAGTGACTTTGAACACTGTCCCCTCTGCTTTCAGGTCTTCCATCTTCTGAATCCAGGCTTGGATTCCACCGGACACTTCTTCGGACTTCACAAGCAGCAAGTCTTCATTGTCCTCCATTGAAAACGACGCTGCGACCCGACACCAAAGGACACCTATGCACCCGGCTTCCCTGGGTGAGGTAACTCCAGCACTACGGTGCTCCTGTGGGTGTTGGCCCTAGAACTACTTACCCTGTAAGTGACTTGCTTGTAGGTTCTCCCGAAATATCCTAAAACTCTTAATTTCCAACCGCGACTTGCCCCATTGAAGTCAACGGCGACTCGCGCCTGTGTATCCACACTGCACGCGTCCCCCGTGTGTCCTTTACTTACCTGCCTTGGGTGGTTTCGTGAGGCCCCAGCACTTCTGAAGGCCCTAGGCCTTGTCTCTTTGCAAGTCGTTGTTTCTAAGTCTCTTTTTTTGTATATGGTCTGGTACGCCACTAGGGCCCCAGCCATATTTGTGCTTAATTTATTGTGAAACGTTGATTTGTACATATGTCCTTGACTTCTAATCTCATAAAGAGATTAGTAGAGAGTTGTTAGTAATAAATACATATATATTTGATATATATACCTGTGTGGTATCTTTTCATTTGGTGATTCAAGAGATTGTGTGGTAAAACAAGCTGCTTTACATTCCTTCAAGACTTAGCCTGAAGGCTGCTCTCCACAGCTACCACTAGGATAGCTTTCTTTAAAGGTTGTCTTAAACCTATCTACCATAAGAGTCGAATTGTACTGGTGCAAGGTGTCCACTTTAATTAGTGAACAGCATATACCAGGCCAACTTCTCACACCGATCAAAAGACCGGCAATACTTAATTACCTTGAGGCCTCCCGAGCAGAGATCTGCCTACCTCAAGAAACCCACCTCTTACAAGGGGACTGTCCGAGACTGAAATCCAGGGCCTTACTGCAGCAATTCTTTTAATCTGCCTCCTCCAAGTCGGCGGGAGTGGCAATTCTAGTGGCCAGGTCCTTTCATGGGGTGATAGGGCAGAAACTAGAAGAAATCAGGAGGCGACTATTAATCTATAGGTTCTCCATTGCAGGAAGTGCGTTCGCGATAGGCACAATCTATACTCCCAACGAGAGACAAGAAGGGTTCCTGCATGGGGTGCTGGAGAGAGCACTGGGGTCGGGGGATCATCTGGTACTACTGGAAGGGGATCTTAATCTGGTATTCGATAATGCTATGGACAGGCCCGCTCAGAGGTACGGCCAGTCTGGGGCGGTGTCTGCGGAGGGCTTGGCGTGACTAGGGCGAATGGGGGTGGTGGACTTATGGAGGGCTAAACATCCGACGTCCAGGGAATACTCGTACTACTCCAATGCCCACAAAACGTATGCCAGGCTGGACTATTTTTTGAGCACCAAAGAAATTCTTCCACTCACACAAGACGTCGGCATACACACTGCGGCGCTATCCGACCACGGAGCGGTTACACTCGCACTTTCTCTTCCCCCGATTGCTCTTCCCCCCAGGTCCTGGCGGTTGCGAGATTCAATGCTACTCCGCAAGGCGGTCAAGAACCAAATACAACACGCACTTGAAGACTATCTCACACACAATGATACCCCCGAAACCTCGCCAGCGACACGGTGGGGAGCACTTAAGGCTGTCATGATAGGAGAATTCATTGCTATCTCCTCAGCAGACAACAAGATGCGTAGGGAAAAAAGGGAGGATCTCACCGGGCAAATCAGTGAACTTGAACGCGTACATCAGCGCACTGGAGCACCACGGGTCTGGCGCCAGTTGACCAACATGTGCGCACAATTAGCAGCTCTAGACACAGATAGGGCAGAATACTCAGCCCCCCGCCTACGTCACTCACATTATATTGGGGGAGATAAATGTGGTCGGCGCCTGGCTAATACCCTCCGGGCTAAACGGCAAGAACAGGGCATCACTGAGATTTATTCCCCCACGGGGAACCTGGTCACTGACAGCTCAGACATTGCGAAAGCTTTTAAGGACTTCTATGAGCAACTATACGATTCCCAATGCCTGGACAGTGAGGCCGGATCCCAATATTTGAAGGGGGCCAAGACCTCGACTCTCACCCCAAATCAGGCAGAATCCCTCAATGAGGATATCCGCATCGAAGAGGTTATTTCGGCGATAGCGCGCCTCAAACCTGCGAAGTCACCAGGTCCGGATGGGATCTTAGCGGCCTTTTATAAAGCCTTTTGCCCCACTCTAGCCCCTGTTCTTACAAAACTCTATAATTCCTTTTCAGAACCTGGGGCGATCCCTTCCGACATGCTCCGAGCCTCTATATTAGTCCTCCCTAAGCCTGGCAAAGACACACAACGCTGTAGCTCCTATCGGCCGATTTCCCTCTTAAACATCGACCTCAAATTATACACAAGCATTATAGCCCACAGTATCAACAAATGCCTCCCCTACCTAGTGGACCCGGACCAAGCGGGTTTCATTCCCCATAGACAGGCCAGCGATAACACAAAGTGAGCCCTGCATATTATTGACAATGCGAATAGGTTTCAGGTGGAATACATGCTCTTAGCGGTCGATGCCGAAAAGGCGTTTGACCGGGTCCATTGACCGTACCTTGATCAAGTACTGACGCACTTTGGGTTTCGGGACAAATGCAGAACTTGCATCCTGAACTGCTACCTAGCCCCTTCCGCGTCAGTCCGGATTAATGGTTTCACCTCATCCCCCTTCTCCATTCACAGAGGTACTCGCCAGGGCTGCCCGCTTTCGCCCCTATTATTTGCTCTGTATATGGAGCCCATGGCCCAGAGGATCCGAGATCACCCGGACATTGTCTGCGTCCCATTCGGTGGAGATAGGCATTCCATCAGTCTCTATGCTGACGACGTCCTGGCATCCCTAGCGAACCCGATCACTTCTCTTCCGGCCTTTATGGGGGAGCTGAAGGCTTTCGGGGCAGTCTCGGGGTTTCAAATCAACATCAGTAAATCCCAAGCACTCAACCTTTCGGTGCCTCGGAGTACAGTGGACCTCCTCGCGGCCCAATTCCCGGTGCAGTGGGCCCCAGAGACTATTCCGTACCTAGGGGTTCAACTAGCCAGCACAATTCACGCGACGATAGACAGCAATTATAGGGCGCTTCTCCAACAAATACGAAACGATCTGGGGAGGTGGAAACACCTTCGAATTTGTTGGCTGGGAAGGATTGCGGCCTGAAAGATGACGGCCCTCCCCAAGATATTGTATCTCTTCCAGACCATACCCCTCTTCCCCCCACAGTGCACTATCGCGAAACTCCAGTCAGAACTGGCACAGTTCATCTGGCAGGGATGGAAGTCGCGTATGAAGCGCTCCTTGAGCTATCTCCCCCCTGAGGCCGGAGGGCTGGGAATTCCGGATCTGCAACTCTATTTTAAGGCGGCGCAGCTGCGCTATCTGGTGGAGTGGAGCCGCCCCGAGTCGGAGAGGCACTGGCTCTTCCAGGACAGGGCAGTGGTGCGTACGGTTCTCTGGAAGATCCCATTTCTCCCTAAAGCACACAGGCCGCGGAGCCTGTATCTGTCCCCAATAACCCGCACAACGATGTCAGTTTGGGACAGTGTTAGCACCAGAATGGGTCTGACTACATATCCGTCCCCACTGACCCCTCTGTTCGAGAACCCGGACTTCACGCCAGGATCTGAAGCAGCAGATTTCACCGCCTGGAGGGCATCGGCATGCCGCTCCATGGGTCACTTCTTCAACTCGGATGGCCTGCTCTCTTTCCCCCAACTATGGGAGGACTTTGGGCTTCCCGAGACGGAGCGATTCCACTATCTCCAACTGAGACATTGGATCTTGCATCCCTCTAATCACGCCAACACACAATGGCGCTTGACCCAGTATGAAAGATGGCTCTTGGCCAAGTCGTCTGATAAAGGCATGATCTCGGAGTTATACACGCTCCTGCTTCAAACACAGATTCACTCCTTCCACGCTGGGAGGGCACGTTGGGAGGAGGAACTTGGGCGATCCCTGAGCGCAAACGAATGGGAGGGTGTTGCCTACAGGGCTCGCCACACAGCACGTGGCATGGCCCTTACTGAGACACTCACTAAGATCACATCACACTGGTATTAACACCAGTTCGCATAAATAAAATCAAGCCTTCACATAGCGACAGCTGCTGGCGGGGTTGCGGAAACAAGGGGACCCTAATTCACATTCTTTGGGAATGTCCGCAGATCCAGAGCTATTGGACACAGGTTATTGACGAGATAGATAAATACTTGGAGACGCAGCTCCCTCGGTTTCCAACTTACATGTTGCTGGGCCTCCCAAACCCGCTAACATCCCCCCTGAAATCTATTCGCGGCCAGCAGATTGGTATGGCGCTGGGAGCGGCAGCTCAGGCCATCTTAGCCCACTGGGGCACCGCGAATATCCCAACACACACAAACTGGTTGCACAGACTATGGCACATTGTAGGAATGGAGAAGATCTCATGACACTAGCGGGGAAGGGAGACGAATTCCAGGAGGTATGGAACCCTTATGTGTCACTACTGTCACAGGAATTTCATGAGCTAACATGCCCTAAATACCTCAGACTTTTACGCCTCCTGGAGGTCCTCGAACCGGAGCGACCCACCGAGAAATGAGTGCACTTATACACATACACGGATGCCGACATAGCATATGGGTGAGTGAGGACGGGGAGGGGGGAGTTGGGGGGGTTTCTCTCGTGTGTTTTTTTCTCTTGTTTTTCTTTATTCCTTTCGTGGGGTTGTTTATGTACCTGTTGTAGCAAGGCATGTAGCCGGTTTCGCTCTCAGCTGTTTGTATACCTCAAAGTCCTACATTAGCTGCTGTATTCGCTTGGTACGGTTGAAAATATCAATAAAAGATTTAAACCATAAAGAAAGGAATTGCATCAAAGAGAAGGAGGGCAGTAAGTAAAACCAGAAATATAGGAAGAATGACTATTTTATGGGTAGATCAATGGGGGGTTTGATTGTTTTTGTTTCCTTGGCAATTCAATTCAGTCTTGTTGTGTTGCGCACAGAAAGTTCTACTATGCGGGCCCTGCTATTTTCCAAAGGGTCTATTAAGTTGCTGCTTGTGAATTTTTATAATCCTACATCATCATCGCCGGGAATTTGTAACATCTCTCTGTTGGGTTCTTTTTTAAGAAATTTGAGCACTCCTAATTTATATTATGCTAACACCATTATTGCAGGTGACTTTAATGTCCACTTGTGTGGGGACCTGAGGTCCGATGGTCTACAGGCCATGCGTTGTCCTCGCATGACAGGCTTGCATCTGGAAAATATCCACCAGGGAGGTAATCTTAATGCCATTGTGAGTGAGTTTGATTTAATCTCGGCAATGAGTAGTTCGCCCTCCGATTAGAAGGATATCAACCCCACCTTTACTGGGAGGACAGTGAGTCTTTTATTGATTTTATTTTTGTTTCCACACATTTCTTTCATTATGTTTTGGATTTTGCCATCCTCTCAAGTGTTTTTAGTGATCATAATCCACTGTGTGTTACGACCCGTTTGCCCATGTTGGCACAAACCTTGGGGATAGGAGCCAGAGGACCATTAAGGGTGTTGATGGAGGTAGGAGACTCAAGTGGGCACAGATAATTCCAGACTCTTTTCATGATTCCCTGTTTGCTCAGTGCCGAAAGGAGTTTGTTACCTGCTTAGTTCGACAGACTGATCCACCCGACATAATAGAGGCTTTTACTGTAATTTCGAGTACAATAGCAACCTTATTGAAGGCTACGGCCCTGCGACATCAGGATTTGGTTCCGAGATGGTTTGACGCTGATTGTTCTTTTGCACTAAGAAATTTGAAAAAAGCATTAAGTACTAAACTAAAGGAGCCCCATTTATTTAAGAAAAGCTGTAGCTGGTATAAGGTTGAATTGGCAAAATGCAAGGCGGTTTTAAAGGATGAGGCCTGGCCAGACCTTGTAGAGGCTAGCACCCTGAAGAGCAGCTCTAAGTTTTGGAGCATTTTAAACAGCCCTTTTTTGGCGTCAGATGCTGCTAATCCATTGGAGGCTCATACAATGGAAGATGACTGAGTAAATCGTTTTGAGAAAGCCTATCAGTCCTCTTCTGTTTTGAGTGGGGGTACTGGCCTGATGGAAGGGAAACCCACTATTTCCTTTTCAGTTGAGGAAGTAAGAAAGGGCATAGTGGGGCTGTCCTAAAACAATGCCCTGGGTCCTGATGGGATCCCTCCCGATCTCTATATATCTAATATTGATTTTTGGGTACCGGCCCTTACCTCCCTCATTAATGCAGCAGTTGTGACTGGTCCCCTGGGTTCCTGGGCGACATCTATCATTATTCTTGTTTTTAAAAAGGAAGACATAGATAGCACTCATTGTAATAGGCCAATTTCCCTTCTCGATTCGGGGATGAAGGTGGTTGGACGTATCTTACTAGATAGACTTTACGAATGACCAGATGACAATAATATTTTATCAGAAGTACATAATGGATTCTGCCCGGGACGGTCAAAAGGTTGATCAATGCTTGAACCCTTCTATGGTCCTTAATAAGTACACTGTTGCCCATACCAGTTCTATCCACTTGGCTTTTATGGACCTGTCTTCTGCGTTTGATCGTGTTAATAGAACCAAGCTCTGGCAGATCATGTTGTCAATTGGGGTGGATAGAGACATTGTTTTCTTTTTAAGGGATCTCCCTAGAGACACTAAGGCTGTGGTTCACTATACAAAAGATCTTACGGTCACCTGCAATTTTTAATACACAGAGGGGTCCAGCAGGGCTGCATCCTGGCCCCTTTCTTTTTAACTTATATGTTCACAACTTGGGGCAGGTCCTTTCGAAGTTAAAAGTGGATTGCCCCTATGTGGGGTAGCGGAGTCTGCCGGTATTACTGTATGCAGACGATGCTGTCCTTATGGCTCAGACAGCTAGGGGGCTGCAAATTTTGTTGAACTCTTTTGTTCACTTCATGGATGATCTGGACCTGTCGGTTAATAAGAAAAAAATCTTATGTGATGGTGGCGGGACTCCGCTCAACAAAATCTCACACCTTGATGGTTGGGTCCGCCCCAGTCCCAAAGACTAGTGTTTTTTCTTATCTGGGGGTGCTGTTTGACTCTGCCTTGAATTGGCAACCTCTAATTTGTAGGAAGAAAGATGACTTTGTGAGGGCTAATGCTGCCATTTTTAACTTTGCTTCTCGACTGGGCAATAGACCAACTGGGGTTCTTTTACAGATTTACAGGGCCAAGTGTATCTCCAAGCAACTTATGGAAGTGAGATTCGGGTACACATCACGCATGACTAGTTACAAATTCTAGAAAATACTTTTTTAAGATGGTTACTATGTGAGCCCCAGGGTACTTTTACCTTTGTAGTACATGAAGAATTAAGTGTGGCTTACCTCTCTGATATTTTGGGTTACCGCCCTCTTTCTCTATGGTTGATAATTTGGCTTAGGACAGGGATTGATCTAAGTAAAGAGATTTTAAAGTATTGTCTGGCCGTTGATTATTTTCATCATATCTCCTGGCTTAAATATATCAAGGACTGTTTAATGAATTTGGGTTGGGGAGATCTATTAATTAACCAAGATTAAATTTGTAAGAATGATTTGAGTTGGGTGAACAAATTCTTTTTTAGAAAGCGGATGTTGGATAGAGAAGAAGGGGTTGATGAAGGCCAGCACTCGCAGTTACATTATGCTGAAAACTGTGCATTCAACAGAGCCGTACCTTTTATGGGTTAAAAGTAGATAGAACAGCTTTTTATTAACTAGGTTTCGGTTGGATTTTTTTCATCTCCTTTTAGCTCATCCGCGTGGGGTGAACAAGGGTCAGAATCTCTTGCCCTGTGGTTGCGATGGAATGTCTCCACAGGACATGGTCCACTTTTTAATGTTTTTATGAGGTACCCAGGAAGTCATATATCATCCGCATTTTAAAAAGGGCAAATTTTAGCCAGGTTCAACCTACTTTTATCTTTTTGCAAATGCTTTCGGGTAACGCTGTACTTTATGTTTTTAGCTATTTAAAGTCTGCTGTTAGGCTTAGATCCAGCTGTGACTAAAGGTTTGGGGTATCTAGGGCTGATTGCTGTCTCACCCATTTATCTTTTCAATTGTATTTGTGCATTTTTACCTAGTTTTTAATTGTTTTTGTTAATTCAATATTAATCTCGTATTTTTTCTGAGGATGTTTTTTTTCTAAATGTTGCATATGCATCGATTTGTTGTACTTTTATGTTTTTTTTTCCAAAAGCCGAATAAAGTCGGTTTGATTGGCTATTTTAATGACATCTTCTATCTGCCCTGAATCACTAGAAGTCTATTCTATTTATGTAAACTAGCGATAATGGACACCAGCAAAGCACAATGATTGAGTTGAAACATTTCATCAAGGTGAGTACAGATTTTGACCTCTAAATATGTAGCAGATGAGACATATTGTGGTTCTGAGCTAGTTGTCTTTTGAATGGATAAGATTTGTGTTTGGTAATATTTAAAAGATAGCAAGAAATAGCACCAAATGCTGCAGCCTCATTTCCAATAACCGTAAGAGTGATCGAGGGGTGTAAAGTGAAAGTGGGATGTCGTCTGCATAGGCTGCAGTCTTGTGGAAAACACCATTAAGGAGTAATGGAGGACCATTGGAGGAGCAGAGAAGATTTTTCAAATAAGCGGCCATAGTTATAATTTTTTCACACAACATTGCTGCACTGCGTAAAAGGAAGAGGGCAGGAATGTGCCATATCTCTCAAGATATGACACATTCCTGCTCTCTCCTTGCGCTGACGCACTTTTGACTGCCTAGCGCCAATGCAGGCACCTTTGTGTCATGGTGCAAGGGTGCATGCATTGCAGGCAGGAATGTTTTTGTGCAGGAAGGGACATATGGGAAATGAAGATATTTCTCCTCGTTATACCTCCCCTGGGAAGGTGCAGCATTTTGACACATTCCCTGGTCTACCACTCATGATAAATATGAGAATGTGCCATGATCCATGGGTGAATGAGTGAGAACACCCACGCTCCACCCAGGGAACACCTCCCTGGGGCAGAGTAACGCAAAGTAGTGACTTGCACTGCCTTGCGTTGCTCCAGATTTACCAAGCACCGCAGGGCCACACAAGGTGGCCATGTGTGGCTTGGTAAACGTCATCTAGGTTTTGCCTCAAGGTTTTAAATATAACATGAAAACTTGGGATCAACTGATGTAGTTGCCATCGGCACTAGACTGTATAATGAGAAAAGTCTGATATGAATGAAGAAGGTAGCCTGGTAAAGCAGTGGCAAAAGGTAAAACTGCCTGTATAGGTGAGACTCGCCTTTGGGTGAGAGCCGAACAATGAAGCTATGCAAATCATGCTTTGTGTGCTTCCACAATGTCTGGCTTCTGAAGTTTATTACGGCACATCTGATTCTCTCTATCGTCTATTGTGTCCATCATCTCCTGGGATTGCTTCTGCTGTGCTTGAACTTGTTGCTGTACTGATGAGGTTAAGTATTCCAATTTGCTTGTGAGTTCCTCAACGTTTGTGATTCGTGTGCAATAAGTGGAATCTGCTTGGTCTTCTTTTGTGCTACAACTTGCGTTACTAAATTGGCAGTTCGTACAGCAGCTATGTCTGTTCTATATCCATCAAAAAGAGTGCAAAATAATGCATGCATTGTTGCAAATGTGGGTTATGTTATGCAAATTTGTAGTGCACACTATCACCCAGGAGCATATGCTGGTGCTGAACAGGTGTGAGTCTAGGCACATGTAGGGCCTAGTGGGGCTATTCAAAAAGCCAGGTCTTCAGCTTCTTGTGGAATTCAAGAAGTGAGGAGGAGGCTCTTTTGTGTAGTGGCAGGTCGTTTCATGCTTTAGGAGCGATGGAGGAGAATGCTCAACCACCAGATCTGGTTTTCTGTATGTTTTTAATTTGTGCAAGTAGGAGTCTGAACGAGCTGAGGTGGCTGGAAAGTTTGTGAAAGAAAGGCAATTGTTGAGGTATGCTGGGCCAGTTTTATGTAGTGCCTTCAAACTGTGGGTTAGACTGTGCGTTTACGCTGTGGCAACCCTTAAGTAGGTCCTGGAAAAGGAGAGAAGTGATGTCACTTCCTGTGCAGATGGATGATGGGAAGTCCAGTGATGTCACTCGCTGTCCAGATGGATGATGGGAAATCTAGTGATGTCACTTCCCATGCAGATGGAAGGTCAGAGGATTGTTGTTGTTGGCAAAAAGGAGATGATTTCTGAGAGCTGGCTCTCAAGTTGTCTTGGCCTGTGACTGCTTGTAAAATTGTAGCTGAGGGAGTAAATTGATCAGCTGTATCATCCCACTGAAAGATTCAGTCTCTTTATTGCTCCAATCTATGTCGCATTGATCTGTGGCCCTAGCCTTACCGTGGCCTTCCCATGCATTTCTCCATAACCACACAACAGGATAATCCATGATTGGTTGATTGTCAGTAGTCATTTAGATTTCCGTCTCTGAGTCTGCCTCTGACCCTAGGTCAGAGGTGTCTGACATGGAGAAACAAGCCTCTTGTAGTTCCACCAGTTCATTGGTCTGGATGTTTAGCAACAGAAGTTTGTACAATTTATGCCCTTTATTGAAGGGCAGCCCTGTGTTGGGGTAAAACCCCATGGACCCTGAAGTAGCTCCTGGCAGTGAGCACTGTTCAACTGTTACTGCACGTCTACTGTCTGAGACATTGCCATGAAAGAGAATAACAGGTACAGGCTATGAAGTAGCTAGAATATCTCTCACTTGAGAAGTAGCAAGAGATAAGGTATTGCTACCAGCAGTACTTGTGTTTCAGTCATTCAGCCATTACCTTTTCTGCATGCTCCCACACTCTCTCCTGTTACCTGCGATTCTGAGTACAAGAAGCCTTCTCTTTAGTATGCTGGGAGAGCAAGCCCATGCCTTGTGCAATCCAATGAGCCGCATCATTATTTAAGGAGGCTGAAAATACTAACTTTACAGGGGGAGGTAAAGCCTTAACAGTCCTGGAAATTTGAATTTGCTCTTGCAGCCCTTTATGGCTGTTATTCCTGATCTCACTAGCTTTTAGTTTGCTTTGCCACAGGCAGACGTACGTCTGGGCCCACCACTTAGGCCTCTATTGTCCAAGGGGTTGCATAGCCTCTACTGCCTTTGCCATGGACACAATTACCCAACTGTGTTGTCTCAGGGTCAAGTTTCATCGAAGTGAGGAGTTATTTGTCTTCTGGTGGCCCTTTCTCGGTATTACTAGTTGGCAAGAACTCAGAATGAGGTAGACAGTCAAAGGCAGCAGGACTGGGGGAGTGTGTGCCAAGAGGTCCTAGTGGGATGACTCACACGAGTACACCAGAAAGAAGCCAAGTAACAGCTTTAATATGCATCAATCTGCTACTTACTTTTTTATGCTACCCCGTTGCCCATTATTCTGCATTTATACCAAGATACAAATGAAGGTCACTAGAAGTGATTGGGGGGGGGGTCAGGAAACAAATATCCAAGTGGCTTCCTGCTCCGACAAAACAGCTCAGCTTAGCATGCTGCCATCTTTACTATGATCACACGCTTCATCACTTAGCACCTATAATATCTAGAAGAGACGTATAAGAATAAATGCTATGTATGTTTAGGACCTGGTATCCTATTGCGGTGACTATGGAAGCGATGAAGAATTCCATCCACATAGTGGGACTGAAGGTGCCATGGACTCTTTCTGAGGGAACAAAAGTCAGCATGTCATGTGAAAAATAGAATGAGTTAGAAACTGAGGAAGATGTGGAAGAGGAAGGATTGTCTAGGACCTATGTCTTAGATGAATTTATCATGAGAGAGCACAGTTGGGGAGCCATAGTTGGGAAGAAGAAGATGATTTAGATTGTCATTTGCACATATATGGTAGGAGAATCAAACAAAAAGATCATGATGCGGCAAAGAGAGGGATCATTAAGAGGACAAAGTAGAGGACCCATTACCTAGTATTGGGCATTTCTAACCTATAGCAGAGATGGAGAAGGCAGTATTGCCAGGCAACAGAGAAGATCCTGTCAGACAGGTAGAAGAAAAACCATGTGAAGGCAGACCCAGTGATGCCAAGGGTCTTTAAGGTGAATAGAAGAGTAATGGCAATGTAGGAAGGTTGGGGTAGAGCATTGAATAATAGAGTAAGATTTTGTCTATTAGTCCTGGTTTTAGAATAAGTAGCTGAACTTGCATATGTTTTGACCTTTTTGGAATTCAATGAAAACTTTGCATCATTACTCTAAATAACTCTTTCAGAGCAAAATGTGGTTTACTGGTATCTCGTCTGACTATTTTAAGGCAACACACACCTCACTTAAATAAGTGGTGTGAGATACCAGCAGGAAACTGCTTCAAACAAAAAAATGGCTCTTGATAAGACATTTTTTGTAAAGGTCAGTCTCCTGCTGGTATCTCAAGAGACTTTTTTATACAAGGTGCCTGCTCGCTCTAAAAAAGCTGTGCAAAATTCCTCAATGAGCAACAATAAATTTGGGAATTTGCCCAACGTAATTCAAATTTCACACAGACATAATTTACATAAGAATTTGGATGAAAGAGAGAAGGAGTATTTTAAGAAATCTCTAAGATGGAGTGTTGAGGTCAAGATTTTTACCTTCGGACTTAGATAACTTTTTGGAAGTCGAAAACCTTCAGCATGTCGAAGCTGCAGGCTGTAGGTAGAGAGGGCTCCATGAGGCCAAATATCTTTTCGGGAGGTCCCACTGCTGTGGAAAAAAACATAGCTACCACAATGTCAGGCCAACTGATGATGAGTCTTGGGTGGATCAGCTGGCAGGTAGGCCCTGTCTTCTGCCGGTTCTCCAGGAAGATTTTTGTGGAAAATGTTTTCTAATTCCCAGTTTTTGGAGAAGTACCAACGACACAACTACCAAGGGTTCAGGCCCTGGGGGGACATCACTTGGGGGAGTTAGGACTTAACCCAGCAGAGACCAGCAGCAGGTTTGAATACCTTAGGAGCTTGTTATATCCCTGTAGCTTACACAGGACGTTAACTAATAAGCCCTTGGAGTCACATCAGGTGTTCCTGGGTTCAAGGATATGGTCCAGTTTGCCTTCAAGCAGCAGGGCAGTACTCTGGTAGCAGCAGGGCAGTCCTCTGATGGTAGGGTGGTCCTTCTGAAGTCTTCAGCATGTCCGGGAGTGTACTGTAGACTGGTTCTGAGGGACCACTATTTATAGTTGGTGCCAGCTTTTGTGTGTGTGGGGGGAACACGCTGTCCTACCCCCACATCTGTTTCTGGAAAGTTCTTCTTTTCCCTGTCAAGGTTCTAAGAAGTCTGGGGAGAATGGTGTCACCTGGATGAAGGACAGCTGCCTCAATCTAAACTCATTGAAGACCGAAGTCCTCATCTTGGGCTCCACTCCCTCTACCTGGGATGACTCTTGCTGGGCCGCTGATCTTGGTCCCCCCCACACCCACAGACCATGCATTAAATCTCTGCATCAGCTTGAACTCCTTGCTCACCATGAACCGCCAGATCAACGCTGTCTCATTATCCTGCTTCCACAAGCTACGCCTGCTCCGAAAGATCTTCAAGTGGATCCCCACCGAGTCCAGGAAGATAGCCACTCACGCACTCATCAGCAGCAGACTCGACTACGGCAATGCACTCTATGACGGCATCAGCCAGAAACTCCTCAAGAAACTGTAAAACATCCAGAACCCCTCTGCCATACTCATCCTCAATATCCCCCGCCGCAGCCACATCATCAGCCACCTGAGAGACCTCCATTGGCTCCCCCTTACCACGGAATCACCTTCAAGCTGTTCCCACACGCCTGCAAAGCCCTACACAACACTGGACCTGCATACCTCAACCTCTGCCTCGCATTCCACGCACCCACCAGAGACCTCCGCCCCACCCATCTGGCCACAATCCCACGTATCTGCAAGACCTCAGCCGGGGGAAAATCCTTCTACTACCTAGCAGCAAAGACCGGCCTCTCCACCTAAGGCAATCACAGTCACTGCCCCAATTCAGGAAGGACCTCAAGACCTGGCTCTTTGACTGAACCACAGTGCCTGCAACAGATCAGCAGTCCCCCCACCCCCTCAGCACCTTGAGACCCTTACGTGTGAGTAGTTGTGCTTTACAAGTCTCTTGATTGATTGATTGATTGAAGTTCCTTTGTGTGCGCTCTAGGTAAGCCCCTTTGAAGTGTAAATGGGTCAGTGTACAGCTCTGTCCACAAGCATACTGGCAGAATGGCCCATCCTGTCCACACTTAATCCCTTTTGTGTCACAGTCTGGGATACACAAAACCCAATCTCAGAGCCATTCACAGTCATGTAACCTAGGACACTGGCAGAAGGCACAAATGGTTTCTAAGAGTGGCATTTTCAGAATTGGGACTTAAAAATCCAACTTTACTATTAAAAAGGATTTTAAATTACAATTCATTTGAGTTCCAACAGCATAGCTCCACCTGCTTACAATCCAAAGTGAGCACTTATCAAATGTCATAAGGTAACTCAGTGTTAGTCCTTTGGAGAGATAGGCCTTACAATAATGAAAAACAACTTTAGGAGTTTTTAACTTTCAGGATGTGTGAAACTTAAACCCACATTTCCTACTTTTTTAAAATCATGCACCATGTACTGGAAACTTTTAGGCCCTACCTTAAGGGTGACTTCTAAGTATTAAAAAGGAAAGTTTAGGTCTTGTAAAATGTTCAAAACTACAATGGCAGTTCAAAACTACAATACAGCAGGCATGATACATGTTCAAAAGGGGGTCTTTAGTGGGTGGAACAATGAGTGCTGCAGGCCCACTACTACCATTTAATTTTACAGGCCATGAGAAGATGGAGTACCATATACTAGGGACTTACAAGTAAATTAAATGTGCTGATCAGGCGTAGACCAATGTTACCATGTTTTAGGGAGAGAGCACATGCACTTTAGCACCGGTTAGCAGTAGTAAAGTTCACAGAGTCCTCAAGCCAACAAAAACGAATTCAGCTAAGCTTGAGGAGTGAAGGCAAAACGTTTGCGGTTGCATAGAGGGCCAGGTTCACCACACCAATTGCAAAGAAGAGTGAGAATTGTAGTTATGAAGGCCTATATGAAAGGTGTGATCCATGGTTGTGGTGCATCAGGGTGTTGTGCAGGAAGTATGCAGGAGGAATTGGGTGTCAAATGCATTTATCAGGACATGGTTAAATTGTTCAGATTATGTAATATGTTATAAAGCTTGAGGAGACGGTGCATTTGTTCTCAGAAAATTTTTGTTTCTTTTTAGATAAGGGAGCAGTACCAATAGGATAGGAAACTCCCTTTGCCTCCTCGCACATTTGCTCTCTTTTCATCCATCCATTATTCTCTCTTCGTCTTTCCTCTCTCCAGCTCTGATCTCTTTCTCTCTACCTTCCTCCTCCCTCCCTCTCTCTCAAAGCCTCCCCATACCTGCTGCAATTAACCTCGGGGAACTGGGGAAAGTGACAGATGCTTCAGGGGTAGACCTGGGCCTTCAGAACCGACCTACAAGGGCCCCTGCCTACTGGGGAAATGCCTTGTGGAATAAAAAGCTTGCCTGGCCCTGAAACCTGCACAACTAATTTGAACTCATCAATAGTGCTGTGATTCATGAACCACAGCTTAAGCAATAAAGTAAAGGGGTGTTAAAGTGGGAGAATAAAGTCACATCAAATCATGATAGGTGTAGGAGCATAAGAAAGACCCCTGCAGCTCCATTGGCGAAGGTGGGGGGGCAAACCTTTCAAAGGGCCACTAACCCTTTAAGGGTCCCCTATTCAGCCCACACCCAATGACTATCTTTGAGATATAGGAGACTTTGGGGTCTCTCATCACATTCCGTGGGGGTCCATCATTTTACTTTACGCTTCTGGATCGGAATGGCAAAGTGTGTCTCAACTCTGTAGTATGACCAAGGGAGATCCATATGCTGTGGCAGTGTTGACTAAATTATGCATTAAGAAAAGGCCAATTGTGCGGCTAATGCATCACATTTTGTGATGCTATTTCGTCATTTTGACATTTACACTCATGGTAATACTGGTCAAAGATTTCACCTCATTAGTATCAACTTAACAGAATACAACAATAAGCAACTGAAAGATGGCCGGTCAACTTTTGCAAAGCATCTGCTTGGGAACACATTGCCATGTTTTTAGCAATTTTAGATCAGTTTGCCCTAGTGTTAGACCTGGCATCCTTGGCGTAGTTTCCCCTGACTTTTTGCCTCTACCTCCTGTAGTTTTGACACTGTGCTGGAATTTGTTTTTGCTGGTTTAGATGCTTTGGGCACTTTGCCACTGCTGATCAGTGCCAAAGTGCAAGTGCTCCCTGTGTAAATTGTTATTATGATTGGTTATCCATAATTGGGATATTTGTTTTACCAGTAGGTCCCTAGTAAAGTGCACTGAGTGTGCCAGGGCTGGTAATGTAATTCAAATGCTACTAGTGGGCTTGCAGCACTGATTGTGCCACCCACATGAGTAGCCCTAAAATGATGTCTCAGGCCTGCCACTGCAGTGCCTGTACGCAGTTTATTAACTGCCATGTTGACCTGGCCAGTGCACCCACTTGCCAGGCCTAACCCTTCCCTTTTCTTACACATTGGACACCCCTATGGTAGGCCCAAGGTACCCCCCTGGGCAGGGTGCAGTTTATGTGAAAGGTAGGACATGTACTAGTGTGGGTAACATGTCCTGATAGTGAAATACTGCCAAATTCGTTTCTCACTATTGAAAGGCTATCTTGCCCATAGGACAGAATGGGGAATGCTGTGTAACATGTTTACCTGCATATCTTCCCATAGAAGCAAGGTAGAAAATTGGAGTCTGGTATCCCTGAACTCAGAATTTAATAACACATCTTTTAGGAAGGATGGTTTTTAAATTCTGTGTTTGAATATAGCACTTTTAGAAAGTGGCTATTTTCTTGTTCAACCTTTCTGTGTGCCTCTGCCTGTTTGTGGATTGACTGTCTGGTTTGAGAGTGACAGGAGCTGGGGTGGCTCCAGGAGTCTGGGTGAGTCAGCACTAGGCTGAATAGACCTATCTGCATTTGGAGTGGTGGGAGGAGTAGCACCTGGGCCTGAATAGGGCTGTGCCTGCCTTCCACAATGCTGGCTCCACCTCCTGCGGTGTGTCTGATGGCCCTGGCCCACACTCACAAAGGGAGAAGATGGGCACTGGCAGAGTGCACCCAGAACTGGTTTGGACTGGGTCCAGGACCCCTCACACATAGAGAACACAGACTTTTGGGGTATAAATACTAGATCTGAAAAGTTAGACTACTTTCTGATCAAGAGGAATCCCTGCCAACGAAGATCAGCTGAAACGCTGAGGAGAAGTACTGCCCAAGTGTGTCTAGGGCTGGCCTGCAGCTTGCTGTTTCTACTGAGGAGAGGACCAAGGGACTTTGCTGTGTACTGTGTCCCCCCTGCTTGAAGAAGGACTTTGCTGAGTGCTGTGTCCAACTGAAGAGAAGTCTCCAAGGGCCTGAGAAGAGCTGGCCTCCTGTTTCTGAAGTCCGAGGCACAAAAGGACTTCACCCCCAGCTCCCTGAACTTCCTTGCTGGGAGTTCCAGTCTGCCAGGAGGGCCTGTAACTGTGTGTGAGGCCTTTTTGCTGGTGGGAGCTGGAAGCGCGACGCAACGAGAGAGAAGCATGACGCCGCTGCAGCAGCAGCTGTCGCATCATCGAGGAAGCATGTCGCCACTGCTGCTGTTCCCCGCCGCGTCGCCGGAGAAGCGCACCGCCACCACAGAGGGTGCCGTCGCATCACCGGAGAAGCGTGTCGCAGGGCCTGTCGCGGCTCCGAAAATCACAGAGTTCGCCGCTCGGCCGTTGGGCGTGCACGCATCGCCTCCACGTTGTCGCATCGCATCAAGGCGCCATCTTGTCGCATCGGAACCGGAGCGCAGGAAGAATCGACGCATCGCCTTCTCTGCGCCCCTTTTGTTTGATTTGCGTAACGCATCCCAGGTACTTTGAGACTAAAGTGTCGCATTCATCCTCTAAAAGTTTATTTTTGCAACAACCCTTTTTAAAGACATTCTACTGAGATCTGTATGTTGGATTTTTGTCGTTTTGGTCTTGTTTAGTTTAGATAAAGATATTTTATTTTTCTAAACTGGTGTGGTGTCCATTTGTGGTGTTTTCACTGTGTCACTGTGAGTGTTGGTACAAATACTTTACACATTGCCTTTGGGATAAGCCTGTCTGCTCGTGCCAAGCTACCAAGGGGGTGAGCAGTGGTTTACTAAAGTGTGTATCCCCCTTACCCTGACTAGAAGCAAGGGTCCCTATTTGGTCAAAGGTACCTAGCTATGCCAACTAGAGACCCCCAGTTCTAACACCTAGAAACATGTTTTTTTGTTAAAATCTGCAGATTATAGATTAGGAGGCAAATGCTGCACATCCAAAATATTGTGGAAAGCGCTAAAGCCGCAGAATCGTAGAAGTCCAGTGGCCCGGAGTATGACTTATACCACAGCCTTCTCCCCTCCCCCCAACACTTTATGAAGATCTGAACATTTACTTAACAGGCTCCACACTGCGAGAGTAGAAATATTATGTTGTTCATTTCCTTAGCTGGCTAGTTTTAACCCAGTTTGGGGACTCAAATACAAAGCAGTGTAATACTTTTCCTTCCACACTATTGATAGAGCGAAATGTTCTTGTGAATTGTAGGGGTGCATCATAATCATTGATAGGCCGCACCCACTTGTATTTAGACATATATTCGTATATTCAGTTTCATATTCATGTATGTTTAGTAAAGAATGAATAATTTGCTGAGACAAAGTGAATCAGCAGCCTAATGGTGTTAGGATATTGATGTAATGTAATGCTTATTGAATTGTGTGAAAATAATGCATAGAGGAATTAGTTCGTGTGTGTAACGTAATTGCAGTAGTTTAAACGTGCACCATATTAAAATTGCACATGTAATTCAGTGTTTGCATATGAATCATAATGAAAATGGTTATAGGGAAACATAAGATGTGTGATTAAAAGTTATATGTAAAGGCCTGACTACATATATGCTTAGGGAAGGCCTGGTATATTATTATGTTAGCTTATATTGTAGGCCGAGAAAAGTTTCTCTTGGTAAGGCTCTCTGGGCACAAACGGTAGATTTAATTTGCACAGTAGAAGGTTTCTGTTGAAAGTATCTTTTGTTGCAGGTGCAAGGACACATGTCTCGTTAGCAAGACTAACTCTTTGTTTTCGAAAGCTAGAGAGAGGGGAGGCATGGTACGGGGAGTGAAATGGAATGTAGGGATGATACTTTCGGCGGAGAAGGTGCCTGGGACTCAAGGTCATCGCAACCGTCCAGGATGAAGTAACCGTTTCGATGGAAAAGCACAAGAAAGAAGACCTGGCCAAGGAGGCGTGACAAAGGCGTGTACAATTGTATTGTGGTTTTGTATTAGGGATAGTGCCCTGAGGGAGGAGGCCAGAGAAGAGGTAGGGGAGACCTGAGAGAAGGACAGAGCTGAGCTTAGGTACTATGTGATTGCACTTCTTAGGAAGTCTTCACAGCTGACACTTTTATTCACTCTTGCCTGGGAAAATCGTTATGCAGGGATGTCACTTAGCGTTAGTGTAGGGACAGCAATTGATTTTAAGCTTGTTTAGGCCAATGAAGAGTAACTTAGAAATAGGAGCAATCATAGTCTGGTTGATCCTTCTAGAACTTTCTATTCTTCTTATCCTGAGTCGGATGAGATTCCTGCGTAGATTATTATTTGTATTAGTGCCCATCTATTTCTTTAACCTCGTGTTGAGGTGCTTGCACGTTCAGTTATTTTTGGCGATAATAAATTCTCAAACTTGAATTCGGAGTCAGTGGTCCTTTCAGACAAATTGAATGCTGATATATAACCAGATGAGATTCTCTCCTTTACACTATTCAACAGGTAAAAGATCTTGGCGACCAGAAGGTTCTTATAGATAAGTAGATAAGAATCGGCGTTATCAGTTGGTAGCAGAGTAGGATGGTTACCTTTGATGGTAAGGGGAGATCTAGAGCAAGATAGGAGATTAAGTTGCCCCATAGAGCCCGAGTGACGCAGATCCAGAGGACCGCGGGAGAAGGATGTCGGAGGTCGTGGAAAACTGACGGAGAGTGACGGTGCGGCGGAAGTAGCAGTTCGTAGTAGAGTGAGTATGAAAAGAGTGATGTTTGGTAGATTGCGGTGTTTTATTGTTGTGTGATGTCTTGCGGAGTTGGAACGAAAGTTGTGTGATTGAGAAACGGACCGTGAGCGCGCGCGGGACCGGGAGATTTATTGTGGTGTAGAATACACCCAGAGTTGAGAACGTTGACCAGAGGTGTGGGGGTCACGAGACGTCATTGACAGACCCACTGAAGATAGGGAACACATGAGTGAGTGTGTGAATAACCAACGCAGGTCGTAGGTTATTGTGTGCAGAACATCGAGTGATTGAATCCTATCGAGTGTGCTAAAGGCGATTGTCCGGTCGTTTCGCGGACAGACGATTGCCAGATTGAGGTCAACAAGCTCAAGAGGCTGATCGGTCATTGGTAAGACCGACGGTCAGAGAGGTAATTGTTCGGTAGTACGGACATTATTTCAGAGTATGATTGGGACAGATGCGAGTGAGAACAAGTGAATTAGAAAGGAGGGGAACTGCTGCGAGCGGAGGAAAAGTGACGTCAGACAAGTGCCGCGCTGCGATAGGCCGGTTGGTGTGAGCCGCGCTGGTATTGGTGGATTGAAATCAGGAAGTAAAAGCGGACATTTTGAGTGTAAACAAAAAGTTGATTCATCATGAAATGTTTTAAAGCTTTACGGGAACTTTGTAGAGGTGATAGACATGTGGTTGTTCGGGAGGAGAGGAAGCTCCTCCCGAGGATACACCAGCACACTATATGGCAAAGAATGTAGGATTGCATACTATAATTTGGCTTGAGAATTGGCATAAAATGACAGAAGCAGAAGGAGAATTGTCGTTCCCTCGATATGGTACTTTCAGGTTAGAGGTGCTGTACCAGCTAAAAAGTGTAATGGCTTCATTACGACCACTACCTAGACCAACACAGTTTGAGGCACTACATGCGTGGATAAGAGCAGCGTATGATAGGAAGAAGGACAGATGTCAAGAAAGGGTGAAGAAATCGGTCAGGGCATTTCAAGATGCAAGGTGGGATGCATTGGAGAAAAGGTGGAGAGTGGAAACGATCGAAGGAGATAAGTTATACCCATTGTTAGTACAAAATGGGAAAATAATAAGAATCGATGAGGACGACAGTGATCTAGATGACAGCTTGTTGGATAGGATGTTGGCGGAGAGGCCACCACCATTTAATCCAGATTCAGAAGAGGGAAAGACGACCCCAGCAGTGGCAATAGTTGATGAGAGCCAGAACCAGACTAGCATGAGAGTGGTGGGAAGGATTTCCACAGGAACGGAGGGGCAACGGCGTCTATGATAACACAGCCTCCTGCGGGGAGCACAAGATTACCGGACTCCTTGACAGTACCGGTTACCATTGGCCCTATAGTACCGGTATATGACCCAGACCGAGTGAGAGAAGGGAGTTCCGTACCGATGAGAAGGGAGGAAGGAAACAGTGAGAGTGGGAATGGGTTTGGAGTGAGGGTGGTTCATTTCCCAAGACCAATGGAGACAAGTACGCCGTTACCGGCTACTGCGGACTCTTCCTTCAGGAGAGAAGAGGAGAGACCAGAAAGACCGAGGTCTTTGCGGGAATCTAAGTCAGCTTTGAGGGAGTGGACACCAACAGTAACGAACCAAGAGGATAGGATGCAAGGGGATAGGGCACAGAACGTCTCGGAAGACAGACCAAGTTCCAGGAATATGATGGAAGGGAATAGGTCACAAGGACAGAATAGTGACTGTAATGAGCGAGATGGCTCGGGTTGTCGAGAAGTACTGAGGAGTGCAGTACAGGCAAGGTTGCTAGACGTAGTGAGGTTGAAAGCAGAGGTAGACGAAATGATCAGTGGGGGTCTGCCTTTGGAAAGGATAGAAATTTATGGATCAGATGAGCTGCTGTTTGTAGCAAAAGATGTGACTCGAAAAGCTAGAATGGCACATGATAGATTGAAGGAATTGGCTAAAAGATATGAAGTGGACCTGAACAAAACTAAAGCGTTACAGGGACCACATAGATTACAGTACAGTGATCAGGAGCTGGAGGAGAAAAGAATAACAGGATTAAGAACACACACCAGAGACCTGATTATAGGAATGAGAATATGGATTTTGTTGGACAAATGGGAAGAAAGGTGGTCCAAAAAGAAACCAGTAAAGAGAGCAGAAGGGAAACGCCGCCGCCAGGAGGGGGGCGACGGGTGTTGGAAATTTTCCTTTACGGGAAGTACAGAATGGAGGGTACGTGCATGTGCCGTGGAATAGAGGTGATTTGGCTGCATTTACAAATGATTTTCCTCGGCTGAGGGAAAAACCGGTGGAGTGGTACAAACAGGTTGAGCGGTTTGTGAAAATTTCAAAAGTATTGTGGATTGATTTGAACACTTTGTTTGACATAGTGGTACCGGGAGATTTGTGGACAGCTTGTAAAGTCGCTATTGAGTGGCCGACTTCGGAACCGGATAGAGAGGCGGTTACAAACGGTCCATCACCACTAGTCATGAAAAAGTATGAGCAGGTGATTACATGGTTGAAATTGAAGATTTCACCTCAGGATATAGATTGGGTTAAGATAGATCGGACTGTACAGGAACCCAAGGAAACGGTGCATGAATATTATGAAAGACTTTTGCAAGCTTTTAAACAGTATAGTGGGTTGGATATCTTGGACCCCAAGGATATGGGACAGTTTGTCTCAAAGTTTGTACTGGGTCTGAGAGTGGAAATCAGCCTCATGATACAGCACCATTTGATCTGCTGGCAGAACAAGCCACTAGATGAAATATTGCGGTATGCGAGATACTGTAGTGATGAGGTGGAATCGAAACATCGAAAGCTAAAAGACAAATTGATGCTTGTCCAGATGCAGACAGCACAGAGTCAGCCTAGTGGAGGGACCTTAGGAAGAAAGCAAGGAAATTTCCAGGGAAACCAGAATGGGCAGGTACAGGGAAAGGGAAAACCAGTAGACCCCAAGACAGGAGTGGACGTGGCCACATTGAAGAAGACCACTGCGTGTCATCTTTGTCGCCAGGTCGGACATTGGAAACGCGAGTGTCCTTTGAACCCAGCTAATCAGTTGCAGGAAGAGGAAGAGGGGGCTCAGGCACCCGCGCAAGAGGTAGTTAACACAATAACGAGGCCTAGAACGATGAAAGGGGGGTTTACAATTCTCACGCCCAGGTTCCCCAAGCTCCGAGGATTTCACAAGGAACACGAACGTACCAACAGATGCCCCTGTTCGAAGGTTACGATGAGGATAGCTTAGACCCTTTATCCTGACGGTGCCTGAGGGGGAGGAAGACTGCACACTTGGAGCGGTCTTGGAGGTAGACCAGAGAGGACCTTTTGTGGAGGCAGAGATTGAAGGCAATCCTGCAACACTTTTGGTTGATACTGGTGCTACCCGGTCTACTGTAAGATCAGCAGTAGTCCCTAACCTACCCCTCTCGGGACAATCAATCCAGGTTGTTGGAGTAGCGAACAAGAAAATAAGCAGCCCATTGACAGAACCGATCTTAGTAAAGATAGGTACTTTCCAAACTAGACATCAGTTTGTAGTGTGTGATACGAGTCCAGTTTGTCTTTTGGGAAGAGATCTGTTGTGCAAGTTGAACTGCACGATTTATTGTACGCCCAATGGAGTAGAGGTCCAGACGAGAGATGATGATGCTGACTTTAAGATTACCAATCAGCATTTATGTATAGATCTGTACCCAATGGTGACTGTGGAAGAACTTCCACATGATCTGAGAGACGCAGTGTCGCCTGTGGTGTGGGATTTCGCAGGCGATGAAATAGGTTTAATCAGAGGGGTTGAACCAGTGCGGATAGAGGTGAAACAGAATGTTGATTTCCCCAGGACACCTCAATACAACCTGTCGCCAGAAACGATTGCAGGGATAAGACCTGTGATCAAGACCTTTATTGAGAAAGGCATTCTGAAAGAGATTAGAGGTAGCCCCTGTAATTCACCCATTATGGGACTACAGAAACCGAGCGGGAAGTACAGGATCGTGCAAGACCTGCGAAAGGTCAACACGATAGTTGTCCCTTGTTGTCCAGTGGTACCGAATCCTTCAGTAATACTGTTCCAGATCCCATGTGAAGCCGAGTGGTTTACGGTTATCGATTTGTGTCAAGCCTTCTTTTCGATACCGCTCCACGAGGAAAGCCAATTTCTTTTTGCGTTCAGGCTAGAAAATCGCGTGTTAACATGGTGTCGTATCCCTCAAGGGTATACGGAAAGTCCATCGATCTTTAACCAGATCCTGAAGAAGAACCTTGAGAGTCTTGTGTTGCCGCAGAACTCAGTTCTCGTGCAGTACATAGATGACTTGCTCATTGCCTCAGAAACAGAAGATGCTTGCAGAATTGACACAGTAGCCTTGTTGAACCACTTAGCAGAGAACGGACATAAAGTGTCCCCGAACAAGCTGCAGTACTGTCTGAATGAGGTACAGTACTTGGGACACAGATTGGAGAAAGGCAAGAGGAAGGTGTCACCAGATCGAATAGAGGCAATAATGAGCATGGCAGAACCCACCACACAGAGAGAAGTTAGGATGTTTCTGGGAATGGTTGGCTATTGTCGACAGTGGATTCCTAGTTTCTCCTTGAGAGCAAAGCCTCTGCAGAGGCTTACGCACAAGGATGTGAGTGATCCGGTACCATGGGACCAGGAGTGCTTGATATCATTCCGTAAGCTGAGAGATGATTTGTGCAGGGCTCCCGCACTGGGGATGCCTGATTACAACAAGGCCTTTTCATTGTTTTGTTACGAGAGAGAAGGATGTGCATTAGCAGTGTTAGCTCAGAATCATGGAGGTGTCCGTAGACCAGTTGCCTACTTTTCAGCTACTTTAGATCCAGTAGCTTCTGCGTTGCCCGGATGTCTAAGATCCGTTGCTGCAACAGGTGTCAGCATTGAAAGATGTGAAAGCATTGTAATGGGACATCCATTGACTGTACATGTGCCACATTCGGTTGAGTTATTGATGACCAGGACCAAGACCCAGCACCTAACGAATAATAGGTTAACGAGGTACGAGCAAGTCATACTTGCCGCAGAGAATGTGACTCTGAAAAGGTGCTCCGTCTTGAACCCTGCGACATTAATGCCTATACCGAACACAGATGATGAAGATTGTGAGGACCATGATTGTCTCGATGTGACCGAACTTTGCACCAAACCGAGACCTGACATTGTCGATGAACCACTGACTGACCCAGATGAAATTTTCTTTGTCGATGGTTCATGCTTAAGAGACAGTGTGGGGCAATTGAAAGCAGCATTTGCTGTATGTACCATTTCAGGAGTGGTCGAGGCTGCTTGCCTAGAAGGAGTACGCTCCGCGCAGGTAGCTGAAATCATTGCCTTGACCCGTGCCTGTTTGGCCGCTGATCGAATTCGAATCACGATTTACACAGACAGCCAATATGGCTTTGGCGTGGTGCATGACTTCGGGCAGTTATGGTCTCAGAGGGGATTTTTGACATCATCTGGCTCACCCATTCGTAATGGAGAATATGTAAGACAATTGTTAGATGCATTACAGCATCCGAAAGAAATTGCTGTGGTAAAATGCTCAGCCCATGGGAAGGGGGAGGACTTTGTATCCTTGGGTAATAACTATGCGGACGAAGTAGCCCGCTTCTGTGCAGAACAAGGATGCATATTCACAGGAAGAGAGATAGAAGAGAGCCAAGAAGGAACCGATCTCAGCATAATGTTGGCCATGGCAGACACTTGGGACAGAGCTTAAGAGATTGCAGGATGACGTTTCAGTCCAGGAGAGAGAGGGATGGATCAAAGCTGGGTGCGAGAGAGGAGATGTGGATGTGTGGGTATCCAACGATGGGAGAGCCGTGTTGCCTGAGGAATTGCTGAGTCCGATGGCAAGACTGATACATGGACAGGCACACCTTGGTAGAGACGCAATGGTGAGAGTGTTTAGACAGACGTGGTATAACCCACGGTTCCGAGCAATGGCTGAGATGGTATGCCAGAGGTGTGTTACGTGTCAACAGATGAATGCTGGAAAGAAAACTGTAGTTACATTGAGTCACATTGGAAGGTCGGGAGGGCCCTTCAATAGGATACAGTTGGATTTCGTGGAGATGCCTAGGTGCAATGGATTGAGGTACATTTTAGTGCTAGTATGTGTATTCTCATGGTGGGTGGAGGCTTACCCCACACGCAGGTGTGACACTCTCACAGTGGCTAAATTACTGTTGAGGGAGCTCATCCCTAGATTCGGGATCCCGACCTCTTTGGAATCAGATAGAGGAGGGCACTTCCATAGCGAAATCATGAAGTTGCTTTGTGCTGCATTGAACATAGACCAGAGACTTCATTGTAGTTACAGACCAGAAGCTTCTGGGATGGTGGAACAAGTTAATGGAACTTTGAAAGCCCGGATGGCAAAAATGTGTTCTTCGACATCCCTGCAATGGCCCGACGCCTTGCCTTTGGTGCTAATGAGCATGCGAAGTGTCCCAGACAGAAAGACCGGGTTGTCCCCCCATGAAATACTAATGGGGAGGGCAATGAGACTGCCAGCAGTACCAGCTACAGCCTTGATAAACATCACTGATGATTTGATTCTTGATTATTGTAAAGGACTCTCTGATGTGGTCCGTTCTGTATCCCAGCAGGTGCAAGCAGCAGTGGTCCCAGCCTCGAGTGATCTATGCCACGACTTGTGTCCCGGTGACTGGGTGCTCATCCGAAAGCACGTGAGGAAGAGTTGCTTGGATGCCCGCTGGCGTGGCCCGTATCAGGTGATACTTATCACAAACACAGCAGTGAAGTGTGGAGGAATGCCGAACTGGGTGCATGCTTCCCATACCCGCAGAATTTCAGCACCCTTGGAAGAAACAGCTCCTCTCGTAAATGAAAATCCAGCTGATGTGGCAAGGCCACATGGGAGGACACGTCAAGCTGTAAGGGTCGCTGACACAGCTGGTGGTGCACTAGAGCAAGCTGAAGGGGGTTTCCACAGTTCGAACCCTGACTCAGACACCGAGGACAGAAACGGTGCAGTGGGCGGAGAAGAGTCAGATTCAGCAGAAAGAGGAAGTAGTGCACTGGGTGTAGAAGGGGAAGGCAGACGAACGAACAGAAGTGCTGAAAGTTGGCCTGAAAGACAGAGGCGACTGAACCTGAGGTTAGCACCTGAAAGAGACCTTGCTCCAGTGTCTGAAGTATCTGAAATGGAAGCAAGTGACGAGGACCAAGCACAAGATAGTCGGCGAAGGTCAAAGAGAACAAGAGTGCCTTGTCGCAGATACTCTACCCCTGAGTGGACTTACACTGTGTTTGATGCAGGGGGTGGTGAGTACGGGAAGACTGAGGTCAGTGCAAGTGGTCAGTCGGAGCCCGAATGTGGTGGTGAAGGTGGTGCTGCGGATGCCAGGGCTCGAGATAGAAGGAACACTGACACTCACGGTTCCGAATCCCCCGCTTCTGAGTGAAGTCCGAAACTTGCTTTTGCATCGACTCGAATTTCCGCCTTTTGGAGTTGAGCCGTTTTCACATGAAGTGCTCATTTTGCGTCTTGAACTTTTGTATCACGTTCTGGTCTTGCTCAATGAGGATCTCATTGTGGATCAGTTATGAACTGTAAATAAAAGTCTAAAAGAAGAAGATAACCTAGGTCCGAGTGGAAGAAGAATAAACTTAGGGACTTTCCACAGAAGAGGAACGAAAGCTAGGGAAGTCTTTTTCTGGACTGTGTAAATAAGTTTGTGATCGGAGAGGGAAAGTCCGGAGATTTCATGGTTGCTCGAGCTGGTTAAGCAAGTCACAAATAAAGGACAGAGACTTTTTCAGAGTTCTTTGCGATAACCAAGACTTTTTGAGAACTTTCGAAACCATGGAGCCGGGAGATCCCAATCGTAGATCAAAGTGGATTGTAGGCATCCTTATAAGTAGTGTAATAATCTCTATAATCATAGTAGTTATAGTCTCATATACTGGTTCGCATGAGCAAGAAGTAGAGGAGGTGACAGGGACACCTACACCTATCACACCTAGTCAGAAGGGGGTAGACAGGGCAGCTGATAGAGCTTTGCTATTAGAAGAAAGTCGTAGATTACATGTAGATTTATCTAAAGGGGATTTTAAGTTGAATGCATATGCTAAGTTGTTGTATGAGTATGTTGACGTGATGGATGCGAAAGATTGTTATGTGTGTATGCAGTTGCCTACTTCAGTGGATGAGGGTATTAGGTATCACCATCTTCCACTGACTTATGGTATTTCATGTAGTCTTTTGCTTAGTTTGTTTTATGAGAGAGATCAGTTCGAGTATTTCTTTTCCAATTTCGACGCAGTGCTTCCTGAAGTCCCAGCTTACAAGCATTTGAATAAATATGACTATTATAAGACCGAGGACAGACCGAGGAAGTACTTCATACCGAGTTTGGAATTGGATACAGCATTCGCACACAGACACAACCTGACTTGTTTGATGTCGGATGTAGAGAGAAAGTTCGTAGATCAAGTTGAAGATAGGTATAGAAAGCTGACTGAATCCCGAGATTTCGGGCATCACAGGACAGATTGAACAGAGGAAGAACGGTTGCATAAGACCAGGGGAAGCTATGGTCCTATAGCGTTAGATAAGGAGCAGAGGGGTAAGTTGTGTATAAGGCGTTATCAGACTTACTACGAAAAGGTTCCAGTGGGACAAAGTACTTGTGATCACGTTTTCACCATGGCAGATGTAGCAAAAGATTTTCTCCAAGGTCCTGTACAAGTCATACCTACGGTGTATTACGTATGTGGGAAGAATGCTTATGTGAGGTTGCCTGCAAATTGGTATGGAACATGTTATTTGTCAATAATATTTCCAAAGATTTACCATACAGAGGATTTAAATCTTCTAGAGGGTGGAGAGCATTCAAGAACGAGAAGAGCTGCAAGTGCAGGGATCGTAGTGGGGGATATCTTTGGAGCTATGATACCTAGTCTAGGGGTAGTCTTGAATGACGTGAAGATCCGGAGGTTAGCGACTGTGGTGGATGAATTTTCGATGAACACAGCAAAGTCGTTGGTGTTGGTGGAAGGAGAGATGTTGTCAATAAGGGGAATGGTTTTGCAGAATCGCCTTGCTTTGGATGTCCTATTGGCAAAAGAGGGCGGAGTCTGTAAAATGTTGAAGGTTCAAGAGTGCTGCACTTATATACCAGACCGTAGCAAGGATCTGGAGAAATATATAAGTAACATCACTATGATCCACACAAAGATAGCGGATTTGACCGAAGAAGGGGCCTGGGAAAAGGTCGGAAAGGGTTTTGGTCAAGTGGGAGGTTGGTTTGCGAACCTAGGAAAGGGTTTCCTTGGGTACTTCCTGAGACCACTCCTTATTTTGGTGGTTTGTGTGGCTGGTTTGTGGATTGTGATCAAGGCCTACAAGTGGTATCGAGCAGGCCGAGTCAAGAGAGCTTTGAGGGAAAATGACATGAAGTTGGCAAGACTGCAGGACAATCAGTATCAAAGGCTCAAGAGCATGGAGAAATTTAGATCAGGGAAGATGGCAACAAGTTCTGTTTAGGTCGGTTCTTTCTCCAAGGGAGTAGAGTGAAATGTGATGACAGGAGTCATCAAAGGGGGAACTGATAGAGCGAAATGTTCTTGTGAATTGTAGGGGTGCATCATAATCATTGATAGGCCGCACCCACTTGTATTTAGACATATATTCGTATATTCAGTTTCATATTCATGTATGTTTAGTAAAGAATGAATAATTTGCTGAGACAAAGCGAATCAGCAGCCTAATGGTGTTAGGATATTGATGTAATGTAATGCTTATTGAATTGTGTGAAAATAATGCATAGGGGAATTAGTTCGTGTGTGTAACGTAATTGCAGTAGTTTAAACGTGCACCATATTAAAATTGCACATGTAATTCAGTGTTTGCATATGAATCATAATGAAAATGGTTATAGGGAAACATAAAATGTGTGATTAAAAGTTATATGTAAAGGCCTGACTATATATATGCTTAGGGAAGGCCTGGTATATTATTATGTTAGCTTATATTGTAGGCCGAGAAAAGTTTCTCTTGGTAAGGCTCTCTGGGCACAAACGGTAGATTTAATTTGCACAGTAGAAGGTTTCTGTTGAAAGTATCTTTTGTTGCCGGTGCAAGGACACATGTCTCGTTAGCAAGACTAACTCTTTGTTTTCGAAAGCTAGAGAGAGGGGAGGCATGGTACGGGGAGTGAAATGGAATGTAGGGATGATACTTTCGGCGGAGAAGGTGCCTGGGACTCAAGGTCATCGCAACCGTCCAGGATGAAGTAACCGTTTCGATGGAAAAGCACAAGAAAGAAGACCTGGCCAAGGAGGCGTGACAAAGGCGTGTACAATTGTATTGTGGTTTTGTATTAGGGATAGTGCCCTGAGGGAGGAGGCCAGAGAAGAGGTAGGGGAGACCTGAGAGAAGGACAGAGCTGAGCTTAGGTACTATGTGATTGCACTTCTTAGGAATTCTTCACAGCTGACACTTTTATTCACTCTTGCCTGGGAAAATCGTTATGCAGGGATGTCACTTAGCGTTAGTGTAGGGACAGCATTTGATTTTAAGCTTGTTTAGGCCAATGAAGAGTAACTTAGAAATAGGAGCAATCATAGTCTGGTTGATCCTTCTAGAACTTTCTATTCTTCTTATCCTGAGTCGGATGAGATTCCTGCGTAGATTATTATTTGTATTAGTGCCCATCTATTTCTTTAACCTCGTGTTGAGGTGCTTGCACGTTCAGTTATTTTTGGCGATAATAAATTCTCAAACTTGAATTCGGAGTCAGTGGTCCTTTCAGACAAATTGAATGCTGATATATAACCAGATGAGATTCTCTCCTTTACACTATTCAACAGGTAAAAAGATCTTGGCGACCAGAAGGTTCTTATAGATAAGTAGATAAGAATCGGCGTTATCACTATTATCACATCCAGTCTTCTGTATAACTGCTGGTATCTTACAGGTCAAGTCATGAACTTTGATTTTCCAATTGAGAAATTCTGGGCACAACCTTCACCCTCAGAGTGCTCTTTAATGAGCAGGCGATGTGTTCTCATTTCATTATTGCTTTAATTAAGGATACAGTGTCCCTATGTTCCAGGAATTCATTCACCGTTTGAAATGTGATCATTTTGCTTTCACAATTGAAGATAATATACCTTGTAAATTTGCTGTGTTTGTTGTTTTTCTGAGTCGATAAAATATACTGTGAGGCCATACGAATGTAAAAACGTGCTATACAAATCTCTATAACATACCATAACATCAAATTCATTGAAATGACCACATTATCCTATAGTTATACCCACATGGCACTGATCAGAAACCACAAACCTCCTCGACAATAGGAATGTTGTGAACATGCATTGCATTGAAGTAACAAAAGTCACTGTGTGCATCAGTGGGGCTTGGGAGGCCGGGGGGGGGGGGGGGGCAAGTTAATTCTAGAAAGTCACACAGCAGTGCCACATTTTTAAGAAACCCACATACTATAAATGAATATTCGATTATCTGATCTGAATTTATTTACACAATCTGATATTAGAATTCGGCATAGATTCAGCCATCTTGGACTTACGCAGGACACCTCTGGTGTAATTATACTGAAAGTCAAGCCCCAGCACCTGATAAAAAAAAGTAAACGACACCAGATACAAGGATAACTAGACATTTTACTTGATGCTCGCTATTTCTGCTGCAGGGTGAGACTCAACATTTGCTTCCATTGCAAATGGAGAACTGCGGGTCACCTGTACATATAAACAATGCCAAGTATAGAAAACAGTGTTTGCTACAGTTAACATTATAATATTTTACTGACAGCCACCTTGTGCGTCATGCAAAATAGCGGCCATCTTGAAAGAATTGAAAACATCACTTTCTCTACTCTTAATATGGCTGGTTGACATTGTTGGCTTTGCCAGTGCTGTTGCATTATGACTGCTTCAAGCATTGACAAAGTCAAACAGAAGCACTGACATTGACAAAGCAAATAGCAAAGGCCAACATAGAGCAAGATAGGGGAAGAGTGTTGGGATGATGGGAAGAGATAATTTAAAAAGAAAAAGCTGAGCATTGAGGAGGAAAGCAACAGGAGAGCGGGGCTGGGATTTGATGCCAATATCAGCACATGGGGGAGAGAGCTTGAAAACATGCACTCCTGCTATGGAGAGCTAACAAAAAAAAGAAACACTTATGTAGGGCTAAAGATCATCAGCAGTCGAAGGATACAGTCAACCAGTCAGAACCCTGTAAAACTGAAATGCTCAGTCAACCAGTCAGAACCCTGCAAAACTGAAATGCTCTTCGGTGGGAGAAACAGAGGGAAGAAAGGCACTGGCTCAAAAGCAGACACCTGAGATGGATCACAAAGCCATCCAGCCATGAGCAAGTGGTTGAACCAAAGCCCACTTTAGGTACATTGGAGCTACAGACACTTTAATCTCTCGTAGCCAAGACTTAAATAGATGGGAATATGATGCAATAATAAATGCACAATTTCAATTGTTTTGAATTGAGACACGTGAAGGGCCACATACAAAGGGCACGTTTGGGGATATAAAGGCAGATTGTGGGTGGGTAACAAAGTGGAAAGTTGTATGTGGAACCTGGTAAGTACAAGTGCTGATATATCTTGTCAGTGGAAATCTTTCAAGTGCATGACAGAAGTAATAAAACCTTGAGCGTCGTAAGGTTTGTTTTGAAACTGGAGTCATTCAGGATGTGATCAGCAGTTTCTGGAGTTGTTTTTTTCTAAAGCTGCATTTACTTATTTATGTTATGTATTTATTTATGTGGTTTTGCTAAAGCGGAGCCTCAGCCTAACGGGCTACAAAATGCTCATAGGGATGGTTGTCTATCAGGAGCATAAGGATACTTACTCAACTAGCAAAGAAAGAGCCAGATATTTAAGAAAATTCGGTTCTGATCTGATGACTGATGGAAGAGAGTTCCATTTGCTGAGAGCAGCCACTGAAAACACCCTGCCAAAAACAAGAGACCATCTAACTTTAGGAACTTGGAGCAGAAACAAATCCTCTGATCTTAAGAAGTGATCTGTTTTGTATCAATTGAAGCAATGCGAATGAGGCATATATCTATATTTAGCGCACTTTGGCAGGAAGAATATCTCCAGAGGACCAGATGGTCTACTTTTCCATGAGGAACAGGGTCAAGACTGATTTGCATATGGCTGGGTCTGAACTGGGGTGGCGAAGTGAGCTAAAGAACGATGATGGATTCAACCCAGATCTGTGACAGGGGGTGAGTGTCTGAAAAGTTTCAGCGCTCCGTCCATCATCTCCTTGGGTTTGCTGCTATTCCACACCAATGAAACAAAATCGCCTTTGTCAAGGGCAGAGAAATAGGTCAGCGTGCTAGGCAGCTTGATAGGGGCTTGTTTACAAAGCCAATTTGGCTAGGCTAGTAGACGTTTTGGCCTCAAAAATACAATTAGATTGCATTTTGTGGTGGGGCTGGTCAGATTGGATGGCGCAGTTTCTTAATCGCTGGAAAAATGTTAGCAGCTGTATTTGGAGAGCAGAATTTTTTTCCAAAAACATAAGAGCCCTTCGCAGCTGTAATAGTGCACTGAATATTATAATAGAACGTCTGCTATTTAAATCTGAAGGGTGGGGCATAATCTCTGCATCACTGGCGTTCTTGATTGTGTATTTCAGGTAGTGCTGGAGTAAACAAAGCATTAGTAGGTTTGATATGTTTTGAGAAGCTTTTTCTTTGTCTGCCTGTCAATATTAATTTGTTTATCAAATGATGGGAAATGTTTAGTATCAGAGCTTTGAATGTAACACAGACAAATGTGAATGAACAGTGAGCTTTCCTCTTGCCTATTTGAAATGTAAGCAGAGGTATGCTATTGCAAATTAGGCTGTGTGTATAACCAGTCATACAAATAAATGCATGAAAGACAGCTTTCAGTGGAGATATTTGCAAAATGGGAAGGCCGGTAAGAATGGAGATCACAAAATGTGGTCGAGATTGCCAGTCCCTGGACTGTGTGTTTGGATATTCTTTTTTTGTTTAAATCTGTTTTTATTATTATTTTTGCAAAGTATACATCTTGAAGACAGGCAACATTTATCATGTAACAATAACCATACCTTGAAGCATTTGGCCAAAGTAATTAAGCGTAATCGTGGATCAGTGATAATCTGTTATACATATCAAGGACATCGCTAGCATAGGAACTAGTGGAACCTAAACAGAGTACATTACAACAGGCGTTGGTGGTATGGTATCGTGGCATGGTGTACAGAGTCTACGCAGAAATCACAGGATACATGCCTACACAGATGTTAAAACTAAAACATTAATAAACAGGGGGGGAGGCGAAAATTCGATAAATCCCCATCAACCGATAACAGCAGCATAGTCCGACTTTAGGATGTTCATTCCACTTCCTGTTCCCATTGTTCCCACCTCTCTCAGACCCCAGGCGTCCCATGGACAGACCCCCCACAGGCATAGAACTCAACACTACACCTCTTGAGCGTCAGATGGTACCTTGGTGTCTGCGTGGCGCTGCTCCTGCGCATTGGTGGTTTTACTCATCACTCCCCCCTCGGGTGCCTCCACTATGTTCAGGACGCCCCTCTGTGTTGTCACCCCCAGACCGCGTCAGAGACTGTAGTAGACTTTCCCAGCCTGACGCCATTGGCGTCCTTCGGAGTCCCAGCGTTTCTTCCCTCAGTATAGCTATTCCCTCTGCCTTAGCCCACGCCAGGAGTGAATACTTCCATGCCCGCTTGTGTGGCGGATCCGGCGCCTTCCACCGTTTAGTAAGTAGTCGTTTGGCCACCACCATTCCCAGGTCGAGAAAGCGGGAGGAGACTTTTGTGGATGGTGTTCTGTGAAAGAGGTGCAGCAGGTAGACAGGCCATTCAAAGGGTATAATGCGGCCCGTGCATGTGTGCAGCGCCTCGTGCACCGCCGCCCAGTATGGGTGGAGTTTATGGCAGCTCCACAACATGTGTATTAACCCAGCTCCCAACTCCGCGCAACGGGGGCAGACCGTGTCTGTGCGGTGGAAGTACCTGTTGATCGCTTCGGGCGTGAGGTATGCTCTGTGGAGTATAAACAGCTGTATTTGGCGGAATCTCATATTGCGTGGGATACGTGTTGGACTTTGTAATATCTTACCCCATTCTTTATTCTCCAGTGGCCGCGCCAAATCCACCTCCCATTTGCGGCGTAGCGGTTCCAGACTTGCCGCCGCGTGTGTACGTAGGGATGCCGCAAACCACCGAATTAAGTGCCTACCTTGCCCCATAACATGAAGGTACTGTAAGGTATGGTGTTGGCTGGGCTCGTCCTTCATGTCTCCCCAACTAGATGTCAAAGATGCAATCAGTGAACGATGACGAAGGAATTGCCCGGGGGGCAGTCCCGACTCTTCAACTAGGGATTCATACGTCCTGAGAATGCCGTCGCGATATAAGTCTCCTAGGGTCTGTATGTCCGCTTCATCCCACTCTGCAAGCGCAATAGATGTGAGCGTGCCTGGTCCGCTGGGAGAGCCCTCTAGTGGTATGGCCGGAGCGTAGGGGATCGTATTTCTAGTAATGTATAGACTGCGGCGGTAACATTTATAGGCCACCATCATGAGTAGCGGCATTGGCGTGCGAGTTTTTGCAGCGGGATGAAAGATTTTAGTGATTTCAACCAGCGAGCGGGGAGGGGTCGCGGACGCGGTGTCGTCACGGCCTCTGTCGGCTAGCCAGCGGGCTATCCATTGTAATTGCGCTGCCAGGTAGTAATGCTCGAAGCACGGCGCAGCCAGGCCTCCCTGGTCGGTTGGCAAGTACAGCTTGGACAGCGCTACCCTGTGACGTGAATTGCCCCAGAGAAAGTCCCGAAGCGACCGAGTGAGCGCGGTGAAGAAGGCCGCCGGGATGTAAACCGGCAGGTTGGCAAAGTGGTATAGGAGGCGGGGAAGGATCACCATTTTAGATAATGCCACCCTGCCCGTGACTGTCAGCGGGAGCGTGCTCCAGAATCGCCTTTGGGACTTAATTGCTGTTACGGCACGGCCCAGATTACCCTCAATGAGATCCGCCGGTTGGCGATATATCTGAATTCCTAGGTAGCGGAAAGTGTCTGCTTTCCACTGCACTTGTGTACCATCCAGGGTATATCTCGGATCCTGGGTGTCAATGCTGAACGCATATAGACAGGACTTGCTGGCATTTACCCTGAGGCCCGAAAGTGCGGCGAAGTCGCGCAACACTTGCGCCAACCGGGCTGGAATGTTGTTTACATCGCGCACGTAGATCAACAGGTCGTCCGCATACAGTGATACCTGATGTGTCGCATCCCCTAGGGGAATTCCATCTCCCAGCGTCGCGCGGATTGTCGCTGCTAGGGGCTCGATTGCTAATGCAAACAGGAGGGGCGAAAGCGGGCACCCCTGCCTGGTGCCTCTGCGAATTGGAATGGCGTCAGAGATGTATGGCCCCGTCTTGACCCTCACTGTAGGGTTTTTGTATAGTAGGTCAACCATCTGGAGAAACCCCAGGCCCAGCCCGTAACGCAACAGTACTGCCGCGAGGTAGCTCCACTCCAGACAATTAAAGGCTTTTTCCAGGTCCAGCACTAGACAGCCCGCTCTAGGCCACTCCTGTATACTGTCCGACGCCACCCTGAAGAACCTCCGCAGGTTCAACGAAGTGCTACGTTTAGGCACAAAGCCATTCTGGTCACTGTGGACCAACTCAGGCACCACCGGCGCCAGGCGCTCTGCCAACACCTTGGCGAATATTTTGTAGTCCACATTGAGGAGTGCCAGGGGACGGTAGGAGCCCAAATCCTCTGTGTCCCTGTGCGGCTTGGGTAAGGACACCAGATAGGCCTCGCGCATTGAAAGGGGCAGAGTGCGCTCGTCAAGGGCTGTGGAGTAAAGGGCATACAGTTTAGGCACTAGGGATTCACGGTAGGTCTTATAGTATTCAGCGGGCAGGCCATCCGGTCCCGGCGCTTTCCCCGACGCCATGGAGCCAATCGCCTCCCGATTTCCTCCAAAGTGAGGGGACCGTCTAGTGTCTCATGGTGGACTTCTGGTACCGTGGGTAGGCGGATAGTCTCAAAAAATCTATCTAGTTCGGAGCCAGAACATTGCCCTGCGGAACGGTACAGGCGTGCGTAATGGTCAGTCATTGCTTTGTGGATCTCGCGTTGCGTATATACTAGAGCCCCCTCAGTTGTGCGTATCGCCCCGATTGGGGTGTGCTTACACTCCTGCGTGAGTAGCCAGACTAACAAACGACCCGACCTGTCAGCTTTGGCGTGAGTGCGAGCCGTATGGGCTACATAATTATGGCAACGCAGGCGTTCCATAAGTTCCGCATGTTTCGTCCGAAGATCCATCAGACGAGCTGAATGACGGCCACCGCCTTCGCCCTCCCTTTCGAATTGAAGTAATTGTGATTCAAGACGGGTAAGTGACAGTGTAGGAAGGTGGAATCTGACTATATGGTTGCCCCCACTTTTTTTATGGTGTTTTGCTGGTTTATGACTTAGTTGGACTGGGATCCTGCTATTCAGGGCCCCAGTCTATCTGCTTTCTCTGTAAAATGGATTCCATGTGCCTTAGGCACATCTCTGATTGGGATCTGGAGTGCCCTTATAAGTCCCTAGTATATGGTATACTATGTACCAAGGGCATAGGTACCTCAGAGGCCTGCCAGGGGCTGCAGCATGTATTATGCCACCCCTGGAAGGCCATCCAAACTGACACCACAGGTCTGCTACTGCAGCCTGGGTAAGGTGGTGCATGCACCCCTTACTGTGATATAGGTTACCTATATCACGAAATACATACACACCTAGAAACCTATAAGTCACTCCTAAGGCAGGCCTTATCAATCCTAAAGGCAGAGTGCATGGTTCCTATGTGAGAGGGTGCCCCTGCATGAGCAGGGCCCCTCTGCAGCGTTCGGAGACCATCTCTGATGCTGTTTGTAGTGCAGCCTGACCATATACTCTTAAGCGCATTATATCCTCGCGGTAAAATGCTAACTTTGGAATGGCTGCACCTAAACATGTCGTGTTTGGTGTCAAACATCTTGGAATACTACCCCCCGCCAATCCTGGCGGCGGGGGTAGCATTCCACCCTTCTAGAGGGAAAGACATGTTAACTCTGGCTTACCCGGTAACTTCTTTCTGAAGCCCTGGCATCACAAAATGGATGCTGCTGCCACAGACACAAGTCTGGCCTCCTGCTGCTGGACGAAACTCCGGCAGGGGAGGCCTGGACAATAGGTTTCCTGTTGCAGGGAGGTGTGACCACCTCCCCAGACAGGATAATGTGTATTGGGGCTGGGTGGGTGCACTCTTAGAGTGCTTTGAAGTCCTGCACTGGGGGAGCAAAAGGCTCCTCTGTGCATATGCCAGTTCAAACCAGCTCAGGGGCTACCTGCCCCTGCTCTGGCGCGAAACTGGACAAAGGGAAGTGGGTGTAGCCACCCCCTCCCTTGACCCTCCCATAGGTGGGGTCATAGAGTTAGTCCCTCCCTGTTTTACTGGTTAAAATGGGGAACCCTTGCCACAGCAAGATTAGATTATACCTGGACGAAACTCTGACACGGAATCCTGGACCTTCGACGCTCTACGACAAGATTAGAGGACTGAAGAATCTCCCTTGGGGTCAAGGAGTGACTCCCCTGCTTGGCAGGCACCAAAGAAGCATCTGTCCGGTTCGCATCACTGAAGCTCCCGTCGGACGCCGAAGTCATCGCATCACCAGAGGTGGATTCTCAGACTTCCCCGAGGCTACCCTGAGTCCCCAGCAAAGCTGAGGCCCGTGGCTATCGTGGGTAACGTGAGACCGTGACCCCTGGACACCGAGCACACTTGCAAGTGCACCATCTTCTGGGTCTCCCAAGAAGTCGTGCTTTGGGCTCCGAGTAGCCCTAGCCTCCAGCACCACCTGCACCGAAGATCACTGGCCCCCACTCCACGAGTGTCCTGTAAGCCAGCTCCACGTGCGGCGTCACGAGGCTCCTTCGCGGTCGCTAGCCCGTTGGCTAGTAGCCCTTACCGAAGGCCAATCTTTTCTTTACTTGGCAGTCTGGTTGCTCCAGGCCTGCCCTCACTTACCCTTGCTGGGTGAGTTCCCCAGACCTTGCTGGTCTGCACCATCGACGATCTTCAGCTACATCGAGACTTGCCGTTGCCAAGGCTTGTTGGGTCCAATCTGGTCGCCGACACCGCAGCACTCGACAGACATCGTGTACCAGCCCGAATCCTGCTCCTGGTCGCCGACAACGCCTCCTGGACCTCGTGGCTGCTGAAACGAGACGACCGTCAACGCACCTGAAGCACTCGACATCGGTGGGCATCCGTCCATCACCTCCCTGGTCACTGGCTAGTGACCCAGACTCTGTCCCCTCTGCTTTCAGGTTCTTCAGAACTCCGATCCACTCTTGGATCCACCCGGACACTTTTCTCCTGGTCGCCAGCAGCACTTTGCAGCAGATCGCCATAAGAACCGACGACGAAACCCGACCCCGAAAGGCACCTATGCACCCGGCTTCCCTGGGTGAGGTAACACGAGTACTCCGGTGCTCCCGTGGGTAGAGACTCTTCAAAGTCCTAGATCTCAAAGGGTTTTGTCCTAGTCCTCTTTAAAGTGTCCCTTTCCTCTATTTTCCCGATCCCGACTTTCTCCATAGAAGTTAACGGCGTATCGCGGTTGTGTATTTACACTGCACGCGTCTCCCGTGGGTCCCCTGTGTCACTACCTTGGGTGGTTCCTTGTGGTCCAAGCACTTCTAGAGGCTCTAGGCCTAGTGTCTAGTTCAGTCGTGGTTCGCATACCACTTTATTGGTATATGGTTTGGTACGCCCCTAGGGCCCAAACGTGTATTTGTGCTATTACTGTGATTTAAGATCTTATAACCTATGTACTTCGAACTCTAGCCTCATAAAGAGACTAGAGGGGTGTGTTTAGTAATAAATACATATATTTTGAATATATACCTGGTGTGGTGCTCTTTCATTTGGTCACTCAAGAGATTATAGACTGGTAAAACAAGCTGCTTTACATTCCTTCAAGACTTAGCCTGAAGGCTGCTCTCCACAGCTACCACTAGGATAGCTTTCAATAAGGTTGTCTTTGACCTACCTACCATAAGAGTCGATTTGGACTGGTGCAAGGTGCCCACTATAATTAGTGGACAGCATATGCCAGGCCAACTTCTCACATTGGTGTGCAGCGTGTGGGATTCCAGCTTGCTATTGTTTTACCAGATAATCTCAATTGAATTGATCAACTGAAAACCACTAAAGGTACCTAAGGTACATATAATTTAAGCTTAGAATATCAGTAAGTTCTACTGAACTTAGAGTTGTGTGTTAAGGGATAGCACAACCCTTTCTACAACTCAAGAGAGTTTAGTAGGCCACACTAGAGTAGGTAGTGCATACACCACACCACACTAGTAATGTCTTTAAAAGCAGGATCCAAAGATGCCCTGCAGGAAGCCATTGAGCTTCCCCCTCCAAGTATGACACACTCCCATTCTTGGAACTGAGAGCTTTGTGTAACGTGAGGAAATTAAGGACAGGCCAAAGTCCCACCACCCAACACCTCCAGGAGTTGTTGGTGGCTTATGATCTTAGTAAGTCCTCAGAGACTGAAGGGGTAGGAGCAGAGGGTGGGCCAGCAGATGAGGAAGGGGCCAGGGGTACTACTACCCCCAGCCCCCTCTGAAACTGACCAGGAGGGTGACAATGACCCTGACCTGGAAAACCCAATCCCTTCTGGGGAAGATGAAGATGAGGATCTAGAGAACCACACCTTTGTCCCCCCAGGAAGGATTATGAGTGTGCTCAGAAAGTCTAGGTCTCCTTCTCAGGAGTCTAACCACTCTGGCACCTCAATAGGGAGCTCTGTTTCTTCTCACAGGAGGGAATCCTCTCATGAGAGAAGAAAGAGACTGGTCCAGTATGAGGAAACTCAACTAGAGATCAGGAAGAAGCAATTGGCTTTAGATAGAGAATCCCTAGATCTCCTTAGAGAGAGAAGAAAGTTGGGACTAGAGTCCCATGGTGGCAACAATATCCCTAGAGATAGGGACAGGTCTTATGACCATAGAAACCTAAACAAGATTGTCCCTCCCTACCAGAGTGGGGATGACATCCACAAATGGATAACTGCACTGGAGAGGGCCTGTAAAGTTCAGAAGGTCCCCCAGAGGCAGTGGGCAGCAATCTTGTGGCTCTCCTTTGCAGACAAAGGTAGAGACAAGCTCCTCACTGTAAGAGAAGAGGATGCTGACAATTACACAGTCTTGAAGAGTGCTCTGATAGATGGGTTTGGCCTAACCACTGAACAGTATAGGTTGAAGTTCAGAGACACCCAAAAAGCTCAGACTCAAGACTGGGTTGATTTTGTAGATTGTGCTACAAAGGCTCTGGAAGGTTGGATACATGGCAACAAAGTGCATGACTTTTTAGGATTGTACAATTTGATTATGAGGGAGCAGATCCTTAATAATTGTCAAAACCAGCTTTTGCACCAGTATCTGGTGGACTCTGATCTGACCTCTCCCCAAGAATTGGGAAAGAAGGCAGACAAATGGGTCAGAACCAGAGTAAAAACTAGAAATCAGGGTGGTGACCAGAAGAAAGATTCTACTAAGTCCCAAGAGAAAGGTGGGGATAAATCTAAGGATAAGTCCCCTACAGGGCCCCAAAATTCCTCTTCTGGGGGTGGGTCCCAAACTCCTTCCTCTCCTGAAAAGAAACCATATTGCCATGTCTGTAAAAAGCCTGGGCACTGGAAAACTGATCCCAGTTGCCCCAGGATTGGCAATAAAGAAAATGTTCCTCCCACAACTACTACCACCCCTCCTGGTACTACCAGTAGTAATCCTCCAGTTGGGAGTAGTGCACCCAAAAAGTTGGGTGCTTTTGCAAGAGGAACAGAGGTGGGCCCTAGTTTAGACAGGGACCCCTCAACAGACTCCTCTGACTCTGATGGTGGTATAGGATTTGCCACCTTTACCATGGGTCCCATAGCATTGGGCAGGTACAGACTGGAGCCAATGATTAATGGTCAGAAAGCTGTGGCATTTAGGGACACAGGGGCTAGTGTCACCATGGTGGCAGGGAAACTAGTCCCCCCTCACCAGCTTTTACCTGAGTTTAAATACCAGGTGACCAACATTGATGGTGTCAGAACAGATCACCCCATGGCCATAGTCAATCTCAGCTGGGAGGGGGTCACAGGCCCAAAAGAGTGGCAGTGTCCCCAACCCTACCTGTGGATTGCCTGATGGGCAATGATTTGGAAATTTCAGCCTGGGCTGAAGTTGAACACCAAACCCATCTTAGGATGTTGGGCGTCCCTGCAAAGGTTAGTGGGGCTGTGATGGCCACAGCCCCAGCCCAAGACTTTGGAGAGATGGAGCCTGAAAGAATGGCCCACTCTCCCCCAAAAGAGAGCAAAAGGGTTGAAGAAAAGTCTTCTTCCCCCAGACAGTAGGTAAGGGTCAGCCTCCTCAGGGAACTGACCCTACCCCTAGTGAAGGAACTGCCACAGAGGTAGTCAGGCCTGGCCTGGCCACACCCCTGATGGCAGAGGACCCTTCCACGGTGGTACCCAGTCTGGAGCAGGTAACCTGCCCCTCTCTACCCTGCCTCAGTCAGCCCAGGGCTGCAGAGGTCAGGGAGGTCAGTGGACCCCCCGGGCCCCCTGTCCAGAGGAAGCCCCCATCAGCAGATTAGGGGCAGCCAGTCTAGTAGCCCTAGCCAGGTGAAAATTCCTCTACACACTGAGGGATCCCCCATACCTTTATGTAGGGACCTCCCCCAGAAGGACTCTGGTAGGCAAGGGCAAACCTGGGACCAGAAGGTTCCAAACCTGCCATGTCCCTCCAGTGTTCCATCCAAAGGGACCCAACCCCCAGCTGTAGGCAGCCAAAGGTTGACCCTTAGAGCAAAGTGCAACTCAGTCATGGAAAGACAGGCATACATGGTGACCAGTGATCTGAGGAAACTGAGGCCAACATTCCTAGGGCCTCACTTCCCTACTCAGACACCTCACCAGCCTTGTACTTTACCTAAGCACACCAGAGGTAGTGATTCCCCATGGTGGAGACCCTCTCATACCCTTAGGGTGAGGGATTGCTTAGTGGACCATAACATAGGGGGCAACCATGCTAGTGCAGGTGCTTCCTTATATGGCCACTTAGTCAATATAGGCTCAACTGGCCAAGGTTAGCCTTATCTCCTTTCGTTTGGGGGGGTTATGTAGGAAGGTGGAATCTGACTATATGGTTGCCCCCACTTTTTTTATGGTGTTTTGCTGGTTTATGACTTAGTTGGACTGGGATCCTGCTATTCAGGGCCCCAGTCTATCTGCTTTCTCTGTAAAATGGATTCCATGTGCCTTAGGCACATCTCTGATTGGGATCTGGAGTGCCCTTATAAGTCCCTAGTATATGGTATACTATGTACCAAGGGCATAGGTACCTCAGAGGCCTGCCAGGGGCTGCAGCATGTATTATGCCACCCCTGGAAGGCCATCCAAACTGACACCACAGGTCTGCTACTGCAGCCTGGGTAAGGTGGTGCATGCACCCCTTACTGTGATATAGGTTACCTATATCACGAAATACATACACACCTAGAAACCTATAAGTCACTCCTAAGGCAGGCCTTATCAATCCTAAAGGCAGAGTGCATGGTTCCTATGTGAGAGGGTGCCCCTGCATGAGCAGGGCCCCTCTGCAGCGTTCGGAGACCATCTCTGATGCTGTTTGTAGTGCAGCCTGACCATATACTCTTAAGCGCATTATATCCTCGCGGTAAAATGCTAACTTTGGAATGGCTGCACCTAAACATGTCGTGTTTGGTGTCAAACATCTTGGAATACTACCCCCCGCCAATCCTGGCGGCGGGGGTAGCATTCCACCCTTCTAGAGGGAAAGACATGTTAACTCTGGCTTACCCGGTAACTTCTTTCTGAAGCCCTGGCATCACAAAATGGATGCTGCTGCCACAGACACAAGTCTGGCCTCCTGCTGCTGGACGAAACTCCGGCAGGGAGGCCTGGACAATAGGTTTCCTGTTGCAGGGAGGTGTGACCACCTCCCCAGACAGGATAATGTGTATTGGGGCTGGGTGGGTGCACTCTTAGAGTGCTTTGAAGTCCTGCACTGGGGGAGCAAAAGGCTCCTCTGTGCATATGCCAGTTCAAACCAGCTCAGGGGCTACCTGCCCCTGCTCTGGCGCGAAACTGGACAAAGGGAAGTGGGTGTAGCCACCCCCTCCCTTGACCCTCCCATAGGTGGGGTCATAGAGTTAGTCCCTCCCTGTTTTACTGGTTAAAATGGGGAACCCTTGCCACAGCAAGATTAGATTATACCTGGACGAAACTCTGACACGGAATCCTGGACCTTCGACGCTCTACGACAAGATTAGAGGACTGAAGAATCTCCCTTGGGGTCAAGGAGTGACTCCCCTGCTTGGCAGGCACCAAAGAAGCATCTGTCCGGTTCGCATCACTGAAGCTCCCGTCGGACGCCGAAGTCATCGCATCACCAGAGGTGGATTCTCAGACTTCCCCGAGGCTACCCTGAGTCCCCAGCAAAGCTGAGGCCCGTGGCTATCGTGGGTAACGTGAGACCGTGACCCCTGGACACCGAGCACACTTGCAAGTGCACCATCTTCTGGGTCTCCCAAGAAGTCGTGCTTTGGGCTCCGAGTAGCCCTAGCCTCCAGCACCACCTGCACCGAAGATCACTGGCCCCCACTCCACGAGTGTCCTGTAAGCCAGCTCCACGTGCGGCGTCACGAGGCTCCTTCGCGGTCGCTAGCCCGTTGGCTAGTAGCCCTTACCGAAGGCCAATCTTTTCTTTACTTGGCAGTCTGGTTGCTCCAGGCCTGCCCTCACTTACCCTTGCTGGGTGAGTTCCCCAGACCTTGCTGGTCTGCACCATCGACGATCTTCAGCTACATCGAGACTTGCCGTTGCCAAGGCTTGTTGGGTCCAATCTGGTCGCCGACACCGCAGCACTCGACAGACATTGTGTACCAGCCCGAATCCTGCTCCTGGTCGCCGACAACGCCTCCTGGACCTCGTGGCTGCTGAAACGAGACGACCGTCAACGCACCTGAAGCACTCGACATCGGTGGGCATCCGTCCATCACCTCCCTGGTCACTGGCTAGTGACCCAGACTCTGTCCCCTCTGCTTTCAGGTTCTTCAGAACTCCGATCCACTCTTGGATCCACCCGGACACTTTTCTCCTGGTCGCCAGCAGCACTTTGCAGCAGATCGCCATAAGAACCGACGACGAAACCCGACCCCGAAAGGCACCTATGCACCCGGCTTCCCTGGGTGAGGTAACACGAGTACTCCGGTGCTCCCGTGGGTAGAGACTCTTCAAAGTCCTAGATCTCAAAGGGTTTTGTCCTAGTCCTCTTTAAAGTGTCCCTTTCCTCTATTTTCCCGATCCCGACTTTCTCCATAGAAGTTAACGGCGTATCGCGGTTGTGTATTTACACTGCACGCGTCTCCCGTGGGTCCCCTGTGTCACTACCTTGGGTGGTTCCTTGTGGTCCAAGCACTTCTAGAGGCTCTAGGCCTAGTGTCTAGTTCAGTCGTGGTTCGCATACCACTTTATTGGTATATGGTTTGGTACGCCCCTAGGGCCCAAACGTGTATTTGTGCTATTACTGTGATTTAAGATCTTATAACCTATGTACTTCGAACTCTAGCCTCATAAAGAGACTAGAGGGGTGTGTTTAGTAATAAATACATATATTTTGAATATATACCTGGTGTGGTGCTCTTTCATTTGGTCACTCAAGAGATTATAGACTGGTAAAACAAGCTGCTTTACATTCCTTCAAGACTTAGCCTGAAGGCTGCTCTCCACAGCTACCACTAGGATAGCTTTCAATAAGGTTGTCTTTGACCTACCTACCATAAGAGTCGATTTGGACTGGTGCAAGGTGCCCACTATAATTAGTGGACAGCATATGCCAGGCCAACTTCTCACAGACAGCGCCAGGTTTTTGCGTATATTCCACGTGGCACCGAGGCAATGACCCCTAATAGCCGTTTTATGGGCATCCCATTCCACGAACGTATTACTCGCCGTCCCTTCATTTAGTTCGAAATATTCCGAGATTGCCAACTGCAGAGATGCACGGAATTCCTGATCCTCTAGTGCAACTGATTGGAGACGCCAAGTAGGGACCGGAGGGCGATCGGGCTCCCAGTTCAGCCGTAGCCTCAGGGGATTATGGTCAGAGTGTGTCCGCCCTAAATATTCCACGTCCTCTATCAACGAAGTTAGCGCTTGAGAGCCCACCACCCTGTCCAGCCGCACGTGAAGGTCGTGTACTGCAGAGTAATAAGAGTAGATACGATCATTAGGGTGTAGACCCCGCCACAAATCCGATAGCGCCCAGTGTGATAGCCAGTCTGCAAGAGCTTGCGCGTTGGAGGTCGCCGGAGTCGTACGGAGGGGTGGGAAGGATCTATCCAGATGCACGTCTAACACCGAATTAAAGTCACCGCCCAACAGCCAGGGGAGTCCGGCATAAGGGGCCAGCGTTGTGGACAATTGTGCTAGATATGCAGGTTGGTCAGTGTTCGGAGCGTAAATGGAGCCCAGCAGGATTTGTTGACCATTAAGTGTCCCACGTGCCAGGGTGTACCTGCCTGCAGGATCTATCACGGTGCCCCGTACACTTGAACGGGGTGCCCGCCCTCACCCAAATTAGTGTACCCCGCGCGTGTGCTGAGTATGTCGTGCCATATAGTTGACCCCTCCAGCGACTACGCAGTCTGTCTAATTCCGACTGTGTCATGTGTGTTTCCTGCAGGAGGGCGATTGCAGCGGAGTGTCTTTGAAGATATGCAAATATGGAGTAGCGGCGCGCGGGTGTGTACATGCCGCGTATGTTCCACGTGATTATATCAGTTTGCGCCATTTTGGATAAATAGATGCAGTGGTGAGGCCGGGGCGCGCCTGGGTGGCGCGGGAACAAGGACAGGTCATGTCAGGTCGGTGTGCTGCAACTGAAAACATAACTAGGAAACCAGAAAACTGTGTAACATCTGGGGCGGTCATTTCTCAATGGCCGTCCAAACCACTAACCAGGAAGTAGCGTGAACTAGGACAGTGGGGTGCCTGTTGGGGTGTGCGCACTAGCGATATCCTATTGTGGCCGTCCCCTTGCTCCTACCCGTGTAATATGTCATCCAAGTGTTCACTAGTGTCTTCGCGTGGGCCCAGCAGATTGTGAATTGAACCGGTGCGTTGGGTGGGTGTGCCATTTCTCCCCCCTCCCACCCACGCCCCCATGGGATAAAGTACGGAACCCGACCAGTAGTGGGTACGCTATTGCTACCCGGCACCACAGAAGCCACCCAGTGCATCCAGTACAGTAGGTTTACCCTACCCCGTAACTACAACTGAAACAGAAGTTATCAGGCAGTAGGTTACTTGCGTGAGCTGTCCAGGTAGATGGCTCGCACAATAGTGTTCGATCAGATAATGTCATCCGCCGTTTGCGGGGTTACCACTGGCAATCCGAGATCTTCCGAAACTTCCGTGGATTGCGAGGAGGGGCCGCTGGCTACCAAGGTGGTACATTCGTGGGAGTCCGAACGCTCCTGAGGGCGTGAGGAGCCGATGGTGGTGACTGCTTCTAGAGCTTGCAGCCTTTCCCTTTGAATGTTTTCCGGGCTTGGGGCGCTTATTCCAGGCTGGATGTTCTTCCATATCCCCCGTCGCCGACGTCTTCGGGTTCTTCTGCCCATTGTGCTGTCACCCCCAGAGTTCGAAGGTCGCAGACCCGACCACAACCCCGACTCCTCCAGCCAGTCCCACGCCTCTTCTGGTGAGTCAAAGAAGCGGGTCCCTTCTTTTACAACAACGCGCAGCCTGGCCGGAAACAGCAACGAGTAAGGTAATTCTAAGGCGCGGAGCTGCCGTTTCACCGCAGTGTAGTTGCTCCTCCGTCTCTGCACCCGAGCTGTGTAGTCTGGGAAAAGCATAACTGGGCTTCCGCTCACTTTAAGACCTTCCATCTTGCGTGTTTCACGAAGAACCGCATCCCTGTCCCTGTAGTTAAGCAGTTTAAAGATGAACGGCCGAGGTCTGGCTCCTGGCTGGGGTTTCTGCGCCGGGATGCGGTGGGCTCTTTCGACCACAAATTGTTGTGACAGTGCTCCCTGGGGCAGGAGGTCGCGCAGCCAGCGCTCCGTGAACTGCTCTGGGTGCCTTCCTTCTTCGCCTTCTGGCAGGCCCACCACGCGGACGTTATTGCGGCGGGAGCGGCCCTCCGCATCATCTGCCTTGTCTTCCAGGTCGTGGACCCGATCTATCAGGTCTTGCAGCGCTGCCGTGTGGCCTTGCGTGACAGGTTGCAACTCGTTTAACATTTGGCTTTGCACTGTAACTTTATCCGTCAGCTTACGGTGGTCTGCATGGAGCAGGGTGAAGTCCGAGGTGACTTTGTCGATCCTGGTTTCCAAGGAGGTCCTGGTGTGTTCCAGTACTTCGCCTATCCTTTCTACTGCTGCAAGCACAGAGTCCATTTTTGCTGCTAGAGCCATGGTCGCAGGATCTGTCGCCCCTCCAGTACTCGTGCTCGTAGGATCCAAGGCACTTCCGCGTAAGGGCCCCTGCTGTGTCTTGGCTCTCATCCGGCCCATAACCAACTGTTGCGCCGTGGGCATTCGCGGGTGGAGACCAGCGGGGGCGGTATGCCAGCACCGGCGGGGGAGTCCACCCCCGTGAACTTTGCACGTGGACTAAAGTCTGGGGGGGCCGAACAGAGCGGCCGCTCCCCGCTGCTTGTAGTCAGAACTCAGAGGGCGACTGATAGGGCTAGGTGTGTACTCCGTCTCAAACTGTCCAGCTGGGCAAGGTGGCGGATCACAGATACACTGTATGTCCGACTGCGGCCCCGTCAGGCCGCACCGCTAGCAGTCGGTGCGGGTAGTGTCAGGCTCCCGGGGGATGGACGCCCCCCCAGCCGCCGGGTCTCAGGTGGGCAGGTAGGTGTCTCCCAGTCCACCTTACAATCTCTCTGTAGTGGCCGCCTCCACGTCAACAGCGGCCGTCAGTCAACTTCCTCTTGGGTGTAGTGTACCCACGGGGTTCCCCTCCGCGTCGGAGTGTCCAGGCACTAGCTAGTGCATTCGTGTCCACTGTGGCTGACTCAGGTGTCGGGTCGCAGCTGGGTGCTTCTAGTAGAGGGATCTGGGACACTGTCCGCGGGTGCTGTCATCTTCTGTCCACCACCCAGTGTCGCTGACGTCACCAAGCAGTGCGCGGAGGCCTACCTCGGTTCCGGGCGTATCAGGTCTACTCGTGGGTCTCTGCCAGCCGCTCACCACCACTCCCCCTCACCCGGGTTGCACGCTTCCCACTTCTTCAGCGGTGCATAGGTGAGACTGGGCCACGAGAGATGTCTTGGGTGTGGTGTATTATTGGTGGCACCAGTGCCCGCCGCTTCTGCCTCCGCCCGGGCCTCGCTGTCCAAGGGATTGTGCCAGCCGGCGAGGGCCTCCACGAATATGGCGCCTCCACTGTCTGGGATAACCTGACGGCAGCGTCCCCCCCACACACCTCCTTCTCCACACAACACCGTGAGGTCGGGGAACACCCTACTCTGCAGGGGGGGGAGAACCCTCCACGCTTTGTCGATCCCGGTGTCTTCGCCGGGGGCCCCCCGGCTGTTAGGACGTACCTTTTTTTTCCCCCAGCGGGCTGGCGTCAGATGGCGTGAGCGACCCCCCCTCGCCTCTCCGGTTCCTTCGGCTCCAAGCTGCGCCGGGAGTCAGGCGGGGCCGCAAATCGCACACCGCTGCAGTCCCACCCCTCCGGGGGGGGGGGCCCGCACCAACACAAGCGCTCCGACGAGCTCAGCAGTGTCACCTCTCAGCCCGTATGGGTCCGGCTCGGACTGAAGGCCTCCTCTGCCGCCGAATCCTCCAGCTAGTTGTCGGAAGCCATTTTAGGATCTGGGGAAGCCGCGCGCGGACTCACTGCAGTCAGGGCCGCGTTAATCACAGACACGTTGCCGCGACGCCAGGAGGCCAGGGAGACTCGGGGCCCAGCTAATTAGGTGCGGCAACTCTTCCGCCACCCGGTTCCGGCCAGCAGGTACGTGGATGACTGATATATCAGGAGAAATTACTAGGGCTGGGGGATCAACGGCTTGCGCTTCACGGACTCACGTCCGCCATGTTGGCTGGCTAGCCACGCCCCTCTGTGTTTGGATATTCTTATGAGCCCTTTGATCGATTTAATGAGTTGTAATTGATGTTGAGCTCCCTTTCCAAAGATTTTATGCGCTCAGCATGGTTTAGTCTATTATCTAGTATGGAGGATCACTTTAGAGCAATGCCTCACTTCTTTCAGGGGCATAACCCATTCTTTGTTAAGTTTTCTGATGTGTGCTGATTAGTAGGAATTTTGTTTTGTTTTGATTCCGTTTTAGTTTCCATCTGTTGATCTAGCTTTGCACTTTGGATGATCCTTTCTTTAGGTAGCTGGGTGAGGTGCTGTTATTGATCTTTATGTAAATCTGCATGTCATCCACATATTGATGGTAATTTTGACCCATAGTATCTAGGAATTCTCTAAGGGATTCCAAGTATATCCTACATAAGATGGGAACATAATTGGTCCTTGTGAAACTCAAAAAGGGTTTTTTGCAGGATTGAAATAGGAATAATTTATTTCACCATCTGGAAGAAATCATGCAGATTTTCTTTGAACCACTGAAGAACCTTCTCAACAATACCATTAGTTGAGGATAGGACTTTCAGCAGAACATTATGGTTAACCGTATTGAATACTGCAGACAAGTGAAGTAGGATCAATAGGCAAGTCTTTTTATCCAATATTGTCAATAATGATGAGTGTAGCTATTTCTGTTCTATGCCATAACTTAAAAAACGTATTGATAATTGACTAGGTGGTTTGTTTTCTGTCAAAAGGTAGATCAACAATTAATCTTGAGTCCAGAATTGATTATTCCTATTCTTTTGCAGGCATGAACTATGCTTTGGTCAAGGTAGGTTTTTATGATGCTCTCCAATCAGGCAGGTAAACAGGTAGTTGCTGATTTTGCTGGGTTAGGAGGAATTGGGTCAGTTGATAACTAGACCAAGGATTTGCGATAATTATCGCAAAGCGCGCTTAGCGCTGTTTTTTTTATCGCCGGCTATCGCTGGATTTCATCGCGGAGATAACGCGTTATTATCAACGCTTATCTCCAAGGCGATAAAAAATCCAGCGATAGCGGCGAAACCCAGCAATAGCGTGAGAAATCCAGCGATAAATTCAATGCGCTAATGGAAAGCTCGCTAATAGGCAGGTGAGGACTTAACCTTACAATCCACCTCCCATTGACAAGATGGTTAAGTCAAGTTTTTAGCAGGTGTTAAATTCCAGCAATAATCGCGGTTAGCGCGACTTTTTTTATCGCTTCGTGGGCATTGCTAATAGGGGGAAGTTGTGTTTGCGACTGTTTGCAGTTGCTTTTAGTTGGGAACGCCTACTTTGCATGTCATTAGCGATAACTATCGCTGACATGCAAAGCGGCAACAAAACGGCAGCTATCGCCATTAAGCTGTCGCTAACAGCTGTTAGCGACAGCTTGCTAATAGGGCAATAAAAATATCGCAGCTTTATCGGCAAAAAGTGCTGCTAAAGTGGTGATACTGCCCTTGATAATATGCCCCTAGAAGCTTTGGTTAAAGCAATTATTTTATCAGAAAAGGGTAACGGATCTCCTACTGTCAGTCGGTAGCGTTTGCGCTGAGGTTTTTGTCCGCTTAGCAGAGGGTATGGGTACTGTCAGCTGTCAATGTATTTTACTCATTTTATCATCAATGAATTTGGCTAAATAGTTACTGTAAGTTTCATATACCTCAGCTGTTGTTTTGAATGAGTAAGTAGTATAAGATGTTACAATTTCCCCAAAAAGGTTTTGTTCCTTTTTTGCAGATTTTATTTGGTTCTGAGGGAAACCCGACTTTATATTTAAGATATTACTTTAAATCTTTCCTATGTAATTTTAAGTTATTGCCTAATGTGGGTTGCTTCCTCCATTTACATTCCAGGGAGAGCGGTTGTTGTCTTTCATTACTGGGTGTGAACCATCCTTTGTTATCTTTCTTTTTAGTCCTCTTTCTGATTTAAGATGCAATTGTGTCCATGAATGTATTGAGGGAAGCGATATAATCTTCCACTAGATTAGGGTTTAGCAGTGAAGCCTCATTTAGTCTAAATTTTCAAAAGATATGTTTTTTGGTTTTCTCGCCCATGCATGTTTTGACTTCATTTGCAATTTGCGGATAATTTTTGGGATGACAGTCCTGACGGTGAAGATGTGTTGATATGACAGGTCCATTTTAGTAGTCGTTTTCAGTAAAATCCCATGAGGTTCAGTAGTAACTGATCCAGAGTGCCGTTTTTGAGATGTAGAGTTTTGTCTCCTAGATGCACTAAGTTATTTACTTTAATGGTCTCATTACATTAGACTCTTGTGAGATTATGTATATCTTTCCCCTATGGTGAATCCCACACTCATTGCACTCACAAGTCTGCATAGACTGCGCAGCTGACACCATACACCTACTATAGTATTCCATTTTACATTCTGCTGTGAAATAAAGTCACCTTCCAACACATGAGTGCTACCATGTGAGGCACTGGCAAAAGTAAGAGGTCCCTCTTCAATTCATTATAAGAGTGAATGAACGGGTCATATTCTTGGGTAACGAGGTGGCTGATGTTTGAAACTAGAATATCAGGAGTCCACATGAGGGTGAGTCCGTCGGTTGAAAAAGGCTGTGTGGTTCATTGACCTACCAAGTGACATGCCTAATAAAAGAGGAACCAACAGTTGACCATTCGTTGTGTTGGCATCCACACTTAAGTCAACCTTATTGTTATGTTGGCAAGCAGGAGGACAGCTGGTTTCATTAATGACTTATTTTAACACTTTAGATTTGCACCTTACTAGTGGTTGCAGCACTAGGATAAACTTGATCTTTTAAAGAAAAGGAGTGAGCCTTACACAGATTCAGACATCACTAAATCTGTGTCTGTGTAGTGGAAACCTCTACAATAACAGCATTCTTGTGCACAGTACCATGTTAACTATGCTATATAGCCCAAACAAACGTATATCACGTTTAATTGGATTATAGAGAATTACCTTTGAATATTAAACTTGTGAAACTGGCAGAGGAATTGCAAGCGATCTAAAGATAAACATAAAATTAAAACAAAAAAGTGACATCAAATCGCAAAGATGCATATTCACTGGTATAACCATTTTGGAGCATGTACTCAACCTGTTCTAAACTATGGGAGGAGCAAGTCATTTAGCAGGATTTAGAACCACCCCTTCAGCATGGGACAACACCTGGTGGCCCACCGCCCTCGGGAGCCCACCCACCCCCTCAGACCACGCCAAAAACCTCTGCATCGTACTCGATTCATCACTCACCATGAACCGACAGGTCAACGCCGTCACCTCCAGCTGCTTCAACACCCTCCGCATCCTTCGAAAGACCTTCAAATGGATCCCCCCGGAGTCAAGAATGACAGTCACCCACGCACTCATCACCAGCAGACTGGACTATGGAAACGCTCTCTACGCCGGCATCAACAAATCCCTACTCCGCAAACTCCAGACGATACAGAACACCGCGGCCAGACTCGTCCTCGGCATCCCCCGGCACAAACACATCAGCCAACACCTGCGGAGACTCCACTGGCTCCCCGTGGAGAAGAGGATCACCTTCAAGATCCTCACTCACGCCTACAAATGCCTACACAACACCGGACCCAAATACCTCAACGACAGAATAAACTTCCACGTACCCAAAAGAAACCTCCGATCTGCCAACCTCGCACTAGCTGAAACCCCGCGCATCCACAGAGCCAGAGCTGGCGGAAGATCGTTCTCTCACATTGCAGCCAAGACCTGGAACAAGCTGCCGACAGGCATCAGACCCGCCACCACCCTAAACACCTTCAGGAAGGCTCTCAAGACCTGGCTCTTCGGCTGAACGGAGCTGCGTCTCCCCCCCCCCTCAGCGCCTTGAGACCCTCATGGGTGAGTAGCGCGCTTACAATTCCCTGATTGATTGACTGAGCAGGACCATTTGCACACGATAAGCTTCTAAAGAAATCCAGACGTTTCTAGGATTTTTTGTATTCTTGCAATGCCAACAGAGTAAGAAAGTACAGCTCACTTCACTATTGTCCCTCGCTGCACACACATCACCCACTTTGGACGTTCTGCTTTAGATCTCCACTCCTTCTTTAATCTGATCATAGTCCATTCCCTATGCATATCAAGCACCATGCTAAAGTCTCCTACTTTTTGCTGACCTTCAAGGCTCTGTTGAGTCAAATTCTCATCTTCCTGCAAATTCCTCCCTAGGTGACACCATCTCCTCTTTGGTTTTCCCAAGACTTGTAAGTGGACGATACCACATCTTTAGCTCATTTCCTAATGTCATCCCTCACCAACATTCTTGCAACTGCCACTGTCATCCAGCGAAATACCACTGAATGGCTCCCCGCTGTGTATTGGTGAACTCATTTCATTATGACTCATTCATACATCTTACACCTTCCACCGCTCCAAATACTTAACTGAAGTCTATTAATTACCCTACCAGCAATCTGGCCCTCTATCATTTCACTTAAGACCACAGAGCGCTCTGAAACAATTGACAGCCATCCACCATATCTGTCATTGTTATTGGTCACAGGTATAGAGCCATGATAAACGTTGATGATAACGTTGATGATAAAAGAACTTTGTATAAGGTAGCAATTTTACCTTTGTATGCAGTTATGGTTTGAAAAACACAATAGGAACATGTTCTTAGCTTGTGCTCCATTCCACTCATGTTTTCAGCTTAGCAAAGTCTGTCACATTGAAAATAATATACTCTTTACTCTCCACGATCGAACACAACTCTCTTCCCATGAAAACAACACAGGCTATCTCTGATGCCAGACCGTTAATCTGTTCACATTTCAGACTAATCGTATTATGATTTCCCTTTTCAATTCTCCACATGAACATCACAATCCCTCATCTGCAACATCCAATCTTTGCACTGCTAATACATGCCTCCTTGTGAAACACTCATCCTTCTCATGGCCCCATCCACATCCTGGTTTAAGAAAGGTTTGGGACCATCCATGATGGATCAGTCTCTGCATTCACTACAACTATTGTCTTCGGAAAGCAAATTTCCCCAACTCAAGTTTTGATATGTTTGATAACAGCCCTCCTCACTGGCATGAGAACGTTCATCACATTCAAGCAGACCCTATCTGCTTTACATACCCTGTACAATATTTAATATGTGGATGTGTCATACACATTACAGTCATGTATGGCCTGTCCTGTCACCTGGAAATATACCAACCAAAGTGCATCATATCATTCATCCTTCTGTTACCTCCCAGTCCCCTCCTGGCCTTAAGTATAGTTGCTTCTTTGAGTACTGTGTTTCTCCTAGAAATGCCACTGTTTGACAGTACAAATGCAATCAAGGATTTGTGCTAAGACTTATTCCCAGGTCCTACCACACTGTCAAGGCCCCTAACTTTGTTCACAGTGTGTGAAAATATTATGACAAGCACCATTTCATCAATCCAGACAGCCACTCCTCAGTGGCTGGACCTCCACCTGTTGCCCTACACGTCTAATGAATGTTTTAAAATGTTCCCTTTGTCCTGCCCTTCACAGCCTGCTACCTTCTTAAACGTCTGCTACAGCCTACTTGTATACTCCTTCAGAGTTAATCTATACAGGGACACCTTTGCATAATTCAAGCTTTCCAGCTGCAGAAACAGTGTGCCCCTACACATTATGCATGGTGTTCCATATAGCTTGTATTTGGAATTAAACGTTGTGTGCAGAAAAAATATTCTGTGCTTCACTGATTTCTCTGAAACTTCTTCTCAGTCTTGGACATACATCCTAAGTTCATCTCATTCCGTTGTCTCATAAATTCCAACCGTTGTGAAATTTCAATTACAGAGAACAGGTGAAGGTGATAGAACACAAGCGTGGCACCTGACTCCTCATAAGCCCGCAAAGTCATCTGCTGAGTGCCTCAAGACTCATCTGAATGATGCCCCACCCTCATAAAATGCATACATTATCCCTCTGACCAGCGTCATCCGTGCACACATCAACTTCTCCTATGCATACTATATGCAACCCATACTCTCTGTCTTGGACAAAACCCCCAGCACAAAGAAGTTCACGGCCTCCATGACTAAATACACTAACTGGATAAAAGCTAACTAGCTCTAGCTCAACACCGACAAGGCAGAAGAATTGATCTTTGGCAAGAACACCTCTCCATGGTACTCCAACTGGTGGCAGGCCCCACACTCACACCCAGAACCCACGCCTGGAACCTCACAATAATTATCAATGGCAAACTGGACATGACCGCACAATTCAATGCCATCACTGCATCCTGCTTCCACACTCTGGAGATGCTGAGGAAGATCTTCCAATGGCCCTAGACACAAAAAAAACTGTGATTCATGCCCTAGTCACCAGCAAGTTGGACTATGGGAACACACTCTACACCGGGAACATCAAGCAACTCACTAAAAGACTACAAACCAACCAGAACTCAGCAGCCAGACTCATCCTCAACCTAGTTCACAGAACTCGGTTGTATGACAGAATCCCGCATGCATTTAGCATGCTTGTCTTTACAAAGCCGGCATTAGAACGAACATGTTGTTAAAGTGCGTTCCTTTAGCACGCAAGTTGTTACAACGACTTGTCTTAGGGGGACGCTTGACTTTGGAATAGTATCATTTACTATTCCAACTCCAGTCTGCGCAACAGTAGGGAAGGTGTTGGACTTAAAATCCGACACCACTCCACCAATGCACCCCCTCTAAAGCAAGTTGTTGTAACAATTTGCGTGTTAAACGAATGCGTGGTAATGACGCATTAGTTCTATTGCAGGCATTGTAAAGACACAGCGTGATTCCGGCTTCGTAATAAAGGATGCTTTCCACAGAACTCACATCACACCACATCTTACGGAACTACACTAGCTCCCTATACACAAACGTGCTCAATTGAAACTACTCACACAGACATTCTAGGCACTACGCAACTCAGGTCCCACCTTACTGAAGAATCAAATCTCCTTCCACCAACCACTCAGACACCTCCATTCTGCAGAACTCCTAATCACACCCATCCCAGGCATATACAGAACCAGATTAGGAGGACTGGCAAACTCTTATATCACTCCTAAAGCATGGAACAACCTCCCACGCTACATCAGCTCCTCCTCCTCTCTTTTTGAATTCCACATGAAGCCGAAGACCTGGCTTTTCAATTAACCAATCTATCATAGGCAGGGCTAGGCACATACGCCTGCTCAGCACCAGGATAGCCTCTCAAGTGAAAGTGTGCTTTGCAAAAACACATAACATGACAACATAGAACAACATGTATATTGCTGATCATGAATATGTATTTCATATGCCATGCTCTGAGCATGCACTGCTCATCTTGACAACAGTGTGACTCAAAAAGCATTCACAGAACATGGTGGCCACCCTGACTACATGCAACCAAAAATATGTATTTTTGCACACTCTCTGGCTATAGGGTCAGATATAATTTGTTTACTATTCTGACGCTATCCTGCTTCTGATTTAACCTCATGTTCTACTCAGCTGGTTTTCCTGACCAGGGACCCTCATTTTTCCAGTACCCACATGGGAGCCCTACATGTTTGTGACATTACTCCCAAGCAATTTGCCTGACACAACAGGAGAAAGGAGTACCCACCAAATGTACCCCAACCCATTGTTTGGAAGGAGACTGTCCTCCAAACATGCTATGACATGGTTGACAGATGGTGGCAGCTGATCCTGTTTAAGTACTGGTGATGCTGCCTAACATCCATACCTTCCTGTTTGAAATATGCACAGCCGGTTTACTAGGCCTTGTGAAGGCTGGTGTGAATGGAGGTGATGGGTGGCAGAACCCAGTAGGATGCACAGTTATCAAGGAGTGAGCACGTTTTCAGATGTCTTTTATACTCTACTGGTCTTGAAGTTCCTCACTTTGGGAAGCATCATCATCCTATTTTGGGAGGAAGTGGATTGTCTTGCATAAAGATGTCACCATTTTGGACAGTTAAAATGCCATTCTATACATGATAGTGCAGGTGAGTCTTCTATCCCTTATTTTGAGAGGGCAGACATGGTGCTCTGCCTCAAATGGGATGGAGTATCCTGTCAACTAAACCCTTGGTCTGGCTGCTCAATTATGAGTCGTCACCTGTAACCCCACTTTCTCTGCAGTTCAAAAATGTATTCCAACAGCCCAATGAGGCAGGAGCTATCAGAGTAAGCGCATCAGACTGCCTGCCCCATTTAGAGTGGGCATTCTGATGTCCTTTAGTTCTGTCTGTCACTGCCAGGTAAATCCTGGTGGTCACAATAAAAAAAATTAACCCCACACCCTCGGAGAAAGCTCCCAGTGTGTAGGGGGTGTTATGTTTTTTTGTTTTTCAGAAGCAAACTCCCACTTTGGACTCCAACTCAGAGTTACTGAGGCCACGAGTGAGCGATACTGTAAGTTTGAGTGTGTATATGTATCTCTTTTATCCTCATTACGTTTTTATAATTTGAGGCAGAAAAGTACATCGAAATAAAGTTGGTGGCGATGCGCCAGCGCCCACTAGGGGGAGCCGTCCCTGCCATTGTCTGAATTACCAAAGGAAGGCAAAGAGGGGCAAAAGAGGCAAAGACTCCCAAGCATCATAGGAGGTAGTATGTAAAAAAAGCACTTCTACAAGTAGTATAATATAATATAATATATGAGTGGAATGTGAGATTCATACACACAAACAGAGAGGAGAGCGGTACCTCTCCTTTTCTGCCCTCCCTAATTAATATACTTACACACGAAAGGGAAAAAGGAGAAAATGCAATATTCTCTCAAATCATGAATACTTTATGGGAAAAATGCAGCGTTCTTTAAAAGTGCCCTCACCCACTAATAGTGGCATGCTTCATTATTGGGCATTCTACAACATCCCTGTGCAGACCAACGCCGGGGATGGAGCAAAGGGAAATGGGGAAGACAATACACACATATATGTAGATAGGATGGATCTATTGGTGTTTGAAATGTCAGATTGACATGCTGTTGCCACCAGATGGCAGGTTGTTTAATCTAATGACTGAAACAAATAACAATGCTACAACAGCTAATCAGCCAAGATGTTCTAAAGGCCATATCAGAGCCATGCACACTCTGTACAAATCATAGCACCATGTGATCACATTGGTGCTTAATTTGGGCAGGTGGTTGCTGGTGGGGTCCCTCATTTTTGGGAACTGGCACTTATTTTTCCTTTTGAACATTTCCAGAGAGCAACGGGGAAAAAAGCACAATGGGGAATGAAGGAGAAAGAGAAAGATGGAAAAACTGTCACAAAGGGAGAAAGCAGGAATGCACAAGAGTGATATGAAGGGGCAGGGGGTGTCTGCCAGTGTATTAAATAAACCTTGGGTGGAATCAATACTACGCAGCCTTGGTATTCGGCAGCTGACATTTAATAGCACCTGCTGGGGGTAATGAGCGAAGCTTTCAGCACCGACAATCATTTTTTTGCAAATTAGGCACTGCATTACAAGGAATGCAGCATTTAATGTGCCCCTTACACTCTACTTTGCCTGCACATTCACATAGAAACAGCATCCTGCTGTCGCTCTGTACTCTGCGGGTGCAGGGATGCAAAGGTAGGTCTGTCTCTCCTGGAGTTGCTTCTGTCTCTCTTTCCTACCATTAATGGTGGTCATGCAACCAGTACCTTCTCACTTCACTTCATAAAAATCCTGTTTGGGTGACCTACTTTTTTGACTTCCAGAGTATTTGATGGAGCAACTTAAACAGCAGACGGTTTCGCAGCAATGTCCTATAACATGTGTGATCTTGCTGTCATATTTAATCTCTCTAGAGTTAGGTTGAGGACATTTTCTTGGGCATAATAGTCACTCAAGATACACACCACTTCTGAAGTAAATGTAGCAGTGCTGAGGAGTCGCTTCTCCTCCGTTTTGTAGTTAATGAATTGATGGAAGAATTTTGTATTGCACATAAAGTATCTCTTTTTTATTCTATCTGTGTATTTTTGTGGACCTCCGTTGGAGTTCCATATCAAAATAAAACAAAATTGAATGGTAGAGCAAAGCAGCATAGCTCATGTAGTTAATGAATTGATGCTAGAGCAAAGCAGCATAGCTCAGTGGTCAACAGTTGAGAGTTTCAACTCAAAAGTGTCATACAAGAATGATGCTCTTGATGTACAATTCTGTTTTCTGATGCGCTCCAAACCATGCCTCGCTGCACCTATCATGATGATGAATGATGCATCATGCACCCCATGCCACCTTCTCCCTGACCATGCATTTCAGTATTTTGGCAATTTTCATTTTTCATGCATTCTTCACAATGTGCACCTGAATGCTTTCAGTCAGGTTTTGCTGCAACCCACTGAAACCATTGTAAGGGGGGTGGGAGTGGAGCTGAGTGAAAAGTAATTGGAAAAGAACGTCCCCCGTGGGCGGATTATACATTCAGTTCTTTCCTTTTTGAAAATCGGGTTGCTAATTGATCAGAGAAATTGAATTGTAATTCAAACTAAAGGTTATTGTTCATTAAAGACACAGATAATTCAAACCAGTATTATAACACGTTGCCATTAAAACAGGAAATTTGAAGGGCATATTTAAGGAACACACGTAAATGGCTAGATAATAATGGGATTGGGATATTTCGCTAATTGTCGAGAGTGGGCTTGTTTTTAAATTTTAGTATATGAATAGTCTGTTTAATTTCGCATTGCAAATTTTGCATTCACTGGCAAATCCAGGAACAATTTTGCACTCCCTGCCTCTCCATGCACAAGCTGACACACGAAAAATAAAACAATGCCATTGTTTTATTTTTCCTTTGCTGCCTCTGCGCCAGGCAGGGGGCGACGCTCCTCCGCCATTGCGGAGGAGTCGCCACTGTAGACGGATACGACATATTTGTCTCAGTTTCCCAGGGGCATATTATCAAGAACGGCGTTAAAATTATCGCCGGTTTAGCGGCAGAAAACTTAGCGGCGATAATGGGCTTGATAATATGCCCTTGAGAATTCCAATAGAAGCCCATGTTCTGGTGTGAACATGGGCTTCTATTGCAATTCTCAAGGGCATATTATCAAGCCCATTATCGCCGCTTTAGCGGCAGTTTTCTGCCGCTAAAGTGGCGATAATTTTAACGCCGTTTCTTGATAATATGCCCCCCAGTCTTGCTAAAGACAGCTTTAACTGTCTGTCAAGACCTCGTTCGATTACTACACACCCTTCACATCACACCATACAACACAGAGCAAACAGCACACATATAGCATAAAGTATGTTCGTTTAGGCATCATCTGTCATTGGCTGGTTTCAGCGAACCTCCATCAGACATTGGTGGCTGGTGTGTTGTAACAGCCATATCGCTGATGTCTACATTGGCCTTACATTGGTTTATATTGGCTATCGTACTGTATAGGCTATTTGGCACTCTAGGTTAATAATCGCTGTTCTTTTGTTGTAAACTATTATGTCAGGACCAATGAGGAACTGTTGCAGTTTTGTCAGGGCACCTAGGAGTGGCGGACCCTGTTTCCTGAATTCTCTCTTGATGTACTGCTCAGTTCTTATATAACAAGACAAGCGAGGGCTTGAGATCTATAAACAAACAGGGAGTGTTCTCCTGTGCTATGCTTATGTGCATGGTCTCCTGCATGTGTGTGCGCTCATGAGCACTGCCTAGGCTCATGTGCGTGCCATGAGCCTGGCTGAGTCAAAAAGTGCAGCTAGTATCAGCAAGACATTTTAGGAGGTGTTGCTATGTATGTGTGTGTGTGTTTGTGTGTGTGTGTGTGTGTGTGTGGTAGTGTGTGTGTGCGCGTGTGTATGTGTACATGCACATGCACACCAGGGGTCAGGCAAAGCTTAGATTGTTGGCAACAGGTGCCTGGGAAGACACATCTAGAACCACAGGCCTGTAGTTGCAAGTGGGCCATCAAGAAAAGTACACCTGGCAAGGTGTAGGTGAACAGAGGGAGAGACACACAGCTCACGTGCCTGCTCATCACCAATGTGGAATCCAGCTCGATCATGATGCAATCAGCTGGAAGTAAAGAGCAGTTCCACGCTAGAGATAAAAGACAAGGTAAATGCAAGTCTCAATCTTTCCTTCAAAATGCATGCTTTTGGTTCTTTCTGCTGTTCTCCTAAGCTGCATCCTTCTCGTCCCTCTCTTGTGGTGCTTGTTCCTCCTGCCCCTCAGCAGTTCTGTAGTTCTTTAAGTCGAAGGACATAATGAGCATGGAATACGAAGTCCTCCACCCCCTCACTCTGCACTAGTTGGAGTGTGAGAAGTTCAAACAACTGTGAAGGAAGATCATCTCCTCACTAGAGGACCTTTATTTCTCTACATGCTCCATAAGAACATGCACTCCTCAAATGTAAACAGGCCCTGGTGTCGGTAGAGGTGCAGTGTAGAGGTGGGCACAACTCACGTAACTCTGCGTAGCATAGTCACGTGGAATTACTTGGAAGTTCTACAAGACTACACAGAATTATGCAAGAAGAGTAATTCTAAATTTAGTGCTATTTTCGTAGTGCGAATATGTCCCCTCGTGTCCAAAATGAAGGCAGGGATGCATTTTGTACTAGGAAATAGCACTAAATGCAACAGTACATGAATAGCGAGCGCGAGCAGCCGCTTGCACTCACTATATGTGCACTTACTCCTGAAATTTAGCACTAGCTTCTTAGTGCAAAATGCAACAGAACATAAACAACAGATAAATATGCTCTCGTGATAGGATTTTTTCCCCCAAATTGCTTTTAATCACGTAAGCGGGCATAATTGTGTTATTACTGGCAATTCTGCATCAAAGAATAATGCTGATTTACCAATATTACTCTGATTACTCCGGCGTAATTGAAATTTGCCCAGGACTAGTGCAGTGTCAGGCACAGTGTAGGTGTCATCGACACAGAAAAACAGGAGTATGTGTGTGACTGACTCCAGCCTTCCTAAGTACCCCCCAGGGTAAAATATGAGCGCTACAACACAACAGCTTTTATAAAAAATTATTCTCATCTATTGGGCTTATTTGTGGACATTCACCATGGGACAAACACAGACACACTGTAGGCATGAGTGTTGACCTCGTTGTGATTTTTCCACCACCATTCCCTCTTTCTACCTGCATTTCGCCTCCTGCTGTGTTGTTTAATTATGCGGTGCAGTGAAGGTGGCGAAATGTCTGTCGGCACCAAGGACGCATCACAAAGGCCATATACCTAATCCGCTATGCTGCTGCAAATTTGAGTACAATGCTGTGCACATATTAAAGAGTCAGGGCCGGACTGGCCGTAGCGGGCACAGGGGCATTTCCCCGGTGGGACACCAGGGTGGGGGCCGGGTTTGGGCCCCTGGGGGCCGTTTTTGCAGCATAGCTGCAATATCAGCCCCTGTAACAAAATCGGCCGAAACCGGCCCTGGCAAACAGCTCGGCCGCACCCCCAACCCCCCGGGGAGCCGGCCGAGCACTTTGCCAGAGCCAGTTTTGGTTCCCAGTTCGGCCCTGAGCACAGTATGTTCCTCAACCCAAATGCCATGAGTAAGCACTGTTCAGTTTGCAAACTGACAGGTTTCTTGTAGCATGGGACTAATTCGGAACCGTCCAGGATCCCCTTACTTCACCGCCTGGGAGGAACCAGTGTGAAGTGTATGCCGCATAGTCGAGATGCAGTTATTTCAAAACACTGCAAACCGGCATTATCTTGCTGGAGCAAGCAGAAGAGACTGGGGATCTTTATACTTGATGACTTGTCACAAATTGATATAGTTCTGCATATAATTTTCCTGACATCATTGCAGATCCCACTTAGCCTCCTTCTCCAGAATTTGAAGATTAATGCATTTCTTTTACCAAGACTGCAGTGACAGACTTCCTCCCTATAACAGAGATGCGAACTAGTTAATCAAAGAACAGCTAACATTTTTCTTTTCAATATATGGTAGTTTTTGAGTGACCATCAACAGCAATACAATATGAAAGCTCAAGCAAGACTAGTTGAAGAGAGGCTCGCAAGATATGAGTTTATATAAACTGTAGCACAAAATAAAGGGTACAAATGTTGCAGTGGGCAAATCAGCACAGATGTAAAAACGCATCTGTACAAGATCACACAGAATATCTTCAGCAAAATCAAAACTTGAATTTATGACATCAGAATTCAACAATGTGCCTTAATAAGTTCAATGCTGCATACCAGCCCGTGCAGAAAAAGAACCACAAACCCTCTTTATGTATCTTTATTAAATCTTGCTGTAGTCGGGTTTAGCTGTCTGGCAAAACGTCATGTCACCATTTCAGATACTAAACACCACAATGCATAGAACATTCAGAAAGTAGACTTAGGTTATCTTTCTTCTGCCATTGGCTTGTTTGTGTGAACTGCTTTCATGAATTTACTACCTGGTTGATGGAACTACTGAATATTGACCGCCCCAGAGTATCGTGGCGCAAAACTACTGAGGACAGAATCCCAAGGGACAAAATATTGAAAGGTAAGTATTGATTTCCTCTTCCTAACTCCAGATCTACATATCTTAAAGATGTCTGTAGGTATATATATGTGCAAGTAGGTATAGAAAATCTAGACTTACTTTCCTGTTGATAGTTTTATTTCAATATCTTGTTCTCAATATTGGGTCCTTTTGATATTCTGGCCTCGATATTCATGGCACACACATTCCTGGGCTGCTTGTCATGTTTTGGATAGGCAAGCAACTTATTATGGATGCCTACATAAAAAAAGTATTTCTTAGTGATAGCAGGTTTGTACGCACATACACAGGCCTGTGTGCACATAAATACAGTTGTATTGATTATGACTTTTATTGTTTTGTAGTTGAACATTGTAAGGGGGTGCCGCCCTGTTACACCTCTCAGCATTAGGGTGGTTTTTCCCTAAACTTTAAGCCTTACTCCTCCATATTTTTATGATCTTGTTTTTGTTGGCCTTAGGACTCTGGACGCTTTACCACTTCTAACCAATGCTAAAGCGTGTATGCACAATCATTAAAACATGGTAGCAATGGCTCATCCTCAATTGGCATAGTTAATTTACTGATAAATCCCTAGTCAAATTGTATTACATGTACCCAGGGCCTGTAAAATTAAAACACTACTAATGGGCCTGCTGCATTTGGTGTGCCATCTTCTTAAATGTCCTTGCAAACCTGTCTCAGGTCTGCAATTTCAGTCTGTATGTGCAGCTTTAAACTGCTATTTCCACCTGGCAAAATTAACCTCTTGTCAGGCCTAAACCTTCCCTTTTAGTACATATAATTCACCTCTAGAGTACACCCTAAACAGCCCACAGGGCAGGGTGCATTGTATTTTAAAGAAGGACATGTGCTTTTAAGTTTTAGGTGTCCTGATAGTTAAAAACACCTACATTTGTTTTTCACTATTGCAAAGCCTGCCTCTCCTATAGGATAACGTTGGAGTTACCTTATTACATTTAATCAGGATATCTTTCAAATCGGGCCAAGTTAACAGTTCATGTTTGGTGTCTTTTGAATTTTAAAGAAAAATCATATTTTATGGTAAAGGCGGATTTTCAGTTACAGTTTTGAAAATGACTCTTTTAGAAAGTTGAAAGTTTACAAAAGGCGATGGATGGAATGCTTGAATTAATCTCAGCCCCTGATAATTACTCAGTGCCGCATCCCAGTCCGTCATTATTTTACACATCATGCCACCTCAGTTTGGACCCAGCTATTTGCAAATCAGTCTTGAGCCTGCTCCAATGGGAACAGTGCAGCCCGAACTGCTGAGCAAGGCCCTCCCTGAACCAGAACACAAGCAATGCAGGACTAGTTTCGCCCTTGTTAGGGGCTCTTCAGCCGGATATAGCTTGGTTCCATGAACACAGTGTGCACTTGACCCACATCTGGGCATAACCATCCCACTTCGGGTGACATATGAAAGTATACAAAAGGTGATGGCTGGAATGCTTGAATTAATCTCAGCCACTGGTCATTGCTCTGGGCACATCCCAGTCCAGTGTTATTTTGCACATTATGCCATCTCAGTTTAGACCCAGCTATATGCAAAGCAGTCTTTACCCTGCTCCAGTGGGAACACTTCCAGTCTGAACTGCCAAGTCAGGCCCTCCCTAAACCGGAACAAAAGCAATCCAGGAGTAATTACTAGTGGCTTAGATTAATTCAAGCATTACATCCATCACCTTTTGTATACTTTCTTTTAGAAAGTTGACATTTTCCTGCCTTAACCATTTAGTGCCTGCAGCCTGTCTCTAGGTCACATGACTAGGTGTAGTTGGCAGTTGGTCTTTGGTTTTTCCTACAAGACAGTCACATGCAATAAAGAGTTTAGGTGTGCCTGGTTGGGCCATCCCTGGCAAGATGGGAGGATGGAGCTAGACACAGCTCCACTTACACCTGAAAAGGCTGTGTCCTGCCTTCACACAAAGGATTGCATACCCCCTGTAGTTAGTCTGGAGCTCGGGCAGGGGAGACAGGAAACCATAGTACTTCAAAAGGAATCTACTAAAAGCTTCTCCCACTTCAAAGAAGCCACCAGGTATAAATATAAATATTGGAACTCAGACACCAACTCTTCACTACACTTCTGGACCTGTGGAAGACTCCGCCAGGAAGAAGGACTGCTGTGCTGCTGAAAGGACTGCCACTCTGCTAGACTGCTGCATTCAGGACTGCTGCCCTGATGTGCTGATTTGCTGCCCTGCAACCCCCTTGCTTGGGTGAGACCTGACCTGCAACCTCTACCCAGAACCACCAGAGTGTCTCCAAGAGCTTGTCTTTTGTAACCAGCACCTGGACTCTGCAACTGTGAGTCTTACTATGCCAAGTGGTGCCACCTCAGTCCTGGACTATTGGAAATGGCCTGAAAGTGCTCGGTCAGCCCATCTGTTGACCCAGCAGAACCGGCACATCGCCTCTGCTGCTCGACACATTGTCCTCGGAGACGATGTATCACCTCTACTGTGTGATGCATTTCCACACAAGGACATCACCTCGCATTTCGTAGCTCCCCAGAACAACCACTCTGTGATGCTTCTCTTCACCCGGACCTCTCACTGCCTCTGCTGCAAGATGCATCTTCAACACAGACTCCGCATCTCTTCTCAACCAGGATTTAAGATATTCTTGTTCAGTGAGCCTAATTGGGTCCCTGTAGCTGGCCTGCACTCCTTTGCGGTTGGCCTGAACTTGTGACTTTGTCCGGGTCTAGTGTGACCAGATAACCACAGCTGGCGCTTTGTGTTTTTTGGCGCTATTTTCACTGAAATCTTTAAATTGCATATCTCCATTCTACTGATTAGATTTTCATCGTTTTGGTCTTGATTTATTTATTAAAATCTATTCTATTTTTGTAAATTGTTGTGGTAATCTTCTTGCATTGCGTTTTAACTTTATTGCTGTTTGAAGTGCTGCATAAATACTTCACACATTGCCTCTAAGTTAGGCCTAACTTCTCTTTGTCAAACTACCAGAGGGTTGAGCACAGGTTTGCTTGTGACTTCACCCTGGCAAGGATTGTGGATGCTGCTTGAGAAGGTTTTCATCCCCCTCAATCTGTAACCCAATTTCTTACAATAACAGAGCTGATATGAAGAATTCTGATTTTAAATCCACTGAGAGCTGAAACCATGGTTGGCTAAAAGCTTGTGTGGCATCCTGGCGTCCATAATTTGGCTTATTTCCACCTGCATTGGAAAATACTGTCCCTCTACCCCCAAAAGGCATGATTTTCCTGGTAGCAAAGAAGCCAGTGCTACATGCTGCTCCGACTTCCTCTGCCTGAGTACTGATCCAACACTGCTACACCGGATCTTCCCCGCCCAGTACCTTATGCCTCACAGCTCTTCTGGCGCTGCTTTGCTGGAGGAAACAATAGCTTGTGTTGTAGAGTGATGGTGCTTTTCATTAGGGCAAACAAAGCAAACAAAAGGAGATGATGGACGAGTACTGAAACTTTTCAGACACTCACCCCCAGCACAGATCTGGGTTGAATCCATCATCGTTCACCCCCAACACAGATCTGGGTTGAATTCATCATCGTTCTTTAGCTCACTTCTCCACCCCAGTTCAGACACAGCTATATGCAAATCAGTCTTGACCCTGTGCCTCATGGGAACAGTCCAGTCCAAACTGCCAAGCCATGTCTTCCCTGGACCGGAAACAAGCATCCTGAGACCAGTTTTGAGGTAATACCCCTCATCAGCCAGTCTAGCTTGAATCCAGTGGCAAAGTGAGCAAGGGACCCACGTCTTGGCATACCCTGCCAACTTAGGGCAAACAAAGCAAACACAAGGAGATGATGGACGGAGTACTGAAACTTTTCAGACACTCACCCCCAGTCACAGATCTGGCTTGAATCCATCATCGTTCTTTAGCTCACTTCACCACCCCAGTTCAGACACAGCTATATGCAAATCAGTCTTGACCCTGTGCCTCATGGGAACAGTCCAGCCCGAACTGCCAAGCCACGTCTTCCCTGGACCGGAAACAAGCATCCTGGGACTGGTTTCAGGGTAACATCCCTCATCAGCCAGGCTAGCTTGAATCCAGGGGCAAAGTGAGCAAGGGACCCACGTCTGGGCCTACCCTTCCAACTTAGGGCAAAGAAAGCAAACACAAGGAGATGATGGACGGAGTACTGAAACTTTTCAGACACTCACCCCCAGTCACAGATCTGGGTTGAATCCATCATCGTTCTTTAGCTCACTTCGCCACCCCAGTTCAGACACAGCTATATGCAAATCAGTCTTCACCCTGTGCCTCATGGGAACAGTCCAGCCCGAACTGCCAAGCCATGTCGTCCCTGGACCAGACACAAGCATCCTGGGACCGGTTTCGGGGTAACACCCCTCATCAGCCAGGCTTGCTTGAATCCAGTGGCAAAGTGAGCAAGGGACCCACGTCTGGGCATACCCTGCCAACTTAGGGCAAACAAAGCAAACACAAGTAGATGATGGACGGAGTGCTGAGACTTTTCAAACACTCCCCCCCAGTCACAGGTATGGTTTGAATCCATCATCGTTCTTTAGCTCACTTTGCCACCCCAGTTTAGACACAACTATATGCAAATTAGTCTGTACTCAGGCCTGAGAGCTCCGGATTAAATCCGGAGCAGGGGCCCGTCCGTGTACCTTGCAGGGGGTCCCCTCAATTTTTGTTACGCCACTGGGCATGGTCTCTGTCTAGAGGTTGGTTACCCATACAAGGCTATAACTAAATATCTGGATCAGGGTTAGGCTTGAGCTTTTGAGCTAGCTCCAAAATGGAGCCAGGACCAAGTAACACAACCACTGCCCTATAGACTACCTAACACCATTTTTGAATTATGCTCTGTATTTGATTTCCAACACAGGGGTTGCTCACACTTAAACACTTTAGCAACATGAAAGAAAGTTAAGGCTTTTAATACATCAGGGCTCTCCTTTCTGTCAGTGCACTGCTGGAGGGGAGTCAGCTCACTAGTACTGGCAGCTGTGACATACCACAGACCAACAAATGTCTCCAGTAGGTGCACTAACCCAGAAAACTATCTATGTCTGAAGAGTGTCACCAGGAAATCACACACAAATCTCTGCTGCAGAAGAATTAACAGTGCTTAATTTGCAAAAGAAAGTGTGTGGGTGCCCGAAACTCTGCTTAGAAGACGTTGGCCGAGCGAATAAACATTGGCACCATGGGCATCAATTAGGTGTCGACAGGGGTAGCAACTACAACCCCTGGCTTGCCCTTTGCTACCCCAGGTAGAGTCCCTGCAACACCTGATTTACAGAACTTGCTGCATCATGATGAAAAACATGAATTTCCCTGCAGTGTGGCCTGCTAGTGTTGAAAGCACTGAACAAAGGGACAGCTCCTGACAAACATTTACCATGTTCTTTTTCGGTTATGTTTTCAGCCAGTGTTACATGATTAAATGCAATGCTGCAAAAAGAAATGAATTAAGAGGTCACAAGATAAGTAAGGAAACCATTATCTGGAGCTTGGCACCACAGAGGTGGGTGTTTCAGTGTGTATGCTGAAAAGTAAGTGGTGCTGACCTAAGCACAAAAGGCTTTAAAAGTTGCTTGGCAGTGACAGACTACCACTGCTGCTGCAAAGGACATCGGATCTCAAGTAGGACAGTCAACACATTGTGTGCTTTTATTTTTTAAACCAATATAGAGCAACTGTTGAGGGTGGCCCTTAAGACTTGTAAAAATCTAATTTACTTAGTGCTAAAACAAAGAGCTAAGCATTTTTAGGAAAATAGATCACCCTACAAAATTAACTAGAAGACATACACAGTGGATATTTTGGGTCAGCTATTTTCAGCATCTTAAGGATTAACTGAGTAAAAATGTTATTGCCATGAGTCGATAATACTAATATATGTAGTTTACAGTGCTTAGAAATTGCAAAAGTGTGGATTGAAGCGCTGTATAAAAAACAAGTTATTATTATTATTATTCTTAGTAGTAGTAGTATATAATAACAATAATAATAACTTGTTTTTATACAGTGCTTCATACCTAGAAACAAATATACGTCTAGAAATATGCTAATTGCAATTATCTAAAAATCACCAAAATCACAAACTGATCCAGAACACATTTATGACAGGCTTTTCTACTGTGGTTTCTGTAATAATATTAATAATAATAATAATTGTATCCATGGTTTGGGTCCATGCAACCTGTGTGCAGACTGGTTTTGAGACCTATAAGTGTCTCTCCCATGCTTTTACAAGGCTGTTCCAGAAATGTCAGGCTATACCTGGTCAAATAGAGGTTGAGTCTGGGAAAAAGGAGGTTCTGGATGAAAATATGAACGTTTTGCCTGGGCATATAATTATGTGATTTAACATTAGATTTTATGTCTGGACATTTGAGGCTATGGCTGGAAATATGATGATTGTACATGAGCATTAGATGGTTGTGCCTATGATAGCATGCCCCTTTACTGCTCACTGTTGTACCTCGGGCATTCAGTGCAGCATCCTCTATATATATGGGTGAAAACTGAAATAGTGTTATCTACTTTAGTGTCTTTTCTATTATTATGGTAACTTGCTTTTATAGTAAGACTTTTGAGTACAATGATATCCCTTCCTGGAAAGACAACCAATGCTGAGTGTCATGAGACCACTTCCTGTGATGTCATAAGGGGTGCGTCAAAGTGTGTAATGTCACGTCCGCTCCCCTGGCATATTAATGAATCGACATCCATGGTTGTCACATCAAATACATAGACTGATAGTCCTGAATCCACTACCAGACACTTCTTGTTCATTTTTCTTGCTCTTGCTGACTCATGCTTTCTCCATTTGTGACGGCTTTCCCATCTTTGTCTTTCTGCGTCTTTTCGATCTGTGTGTTTTCTCCCTCACTTGCTGATAATCATTATTGATGTGGGGATGTAAGTGCCGGTTCCCCAAAATAAGTGCGGTAGACCCCACCGGCGACTACCGGCTGAAATCAAGCACTGAGCATTAACCTGCTTGAATTAAAACATGGCATGCTCTGCAGACACTCCTTACCCCTTCTGCATCTACCCACTAAATTTTCTGTCTGGGATTGAAAACTGGAACCAGCAGGCTACAGTTGAATCTTTGCAGCCAGGATAGCAACCCCCTGAACTATCTCACAGAATTAGAACCAACGACCTGTAGATATAGGACTTTAACAATAATCTGTAAACAATTGGTTGAAAAAGCAGGAAACTTATCTTTCAAAATCTGAATAGAAGAACACTGCAGACCAGATGAAAAAATATGCTGAAAGTGAGCTCTTGCTTTTGATCGCACACAGTACCTTAAAACATTGGTTTGAAGTTTGCTAGGCATCAATAATCCCGCTGTCTCGACGTGTCATTAAAAATTAAACCAAACAATGGCAGAAATGAAATATAAAATAAGAAATGGAAAAGTATGAAAATCTTAACATTTATTGAAAACTCTGATGTGGGAATATTCAGGTTCCAAAACTTTGCATGTAAAAACAAAGAATTAAGGGTCTGCAGCAACCTAATTTACAGCCCACCACTTTCATATTTTTGTGTGTTTGCCAATGAACCAGAAGGACCCAAGAGAGCAAAAGGGAAAAGACGAGGCACAGAAGAAGTTATCTGTTGGAGAGGTTTGTGAATTATTACTGAGCCTTACCATACACAATAGTAGATTAAATAAGAGTGTTTTGCTAAACTAAAACAGGTATCTATTATTGTTCTGGGAATTAATAGACCTGTTGGCAGAAATCAATCCATGAGCAGGCACACAATTGTATTTACTTTGCTTCCAAAGGAAATTGCCGCTGTGATGTATGGCAAACTGATGTGGCTCCTTTTTAGAACTTTAGCTGTACCTGTATGTTTGCCACAGTTCACACCGCTCTCCTCAAAGGTTTTGGGTGGCAAGAAAGCCATTTCAGCAACATTTGACTGAAGTGCACCAAACATAGCATCAAGTGATAAGCTTTTCTAATGGTGAGTTGTGATTTTCTTTGCTTATTGTTGCACTGTCTGTGTGCTTGCCAGGGAAAACTCCCTCTTAGTCTGGTGTATCCTTGTGATTTTGCAGTCGACATTTTTACCATCAAGGTGCGTCACTGTCCAGGAGACATGTTCATGGGGATGAAGCGACTCCTGTGTGGTACCGCTAAGCATGAGTGTTGTGTAGGAGACGTTCTGCTGACTCACCTCATCTAGTCTTTCTTCATAAGAATCCATAAGAGGGTTTAACAGTTGTCTGTGAAGATTATTCCTTTGATCTGCAGCCAGTTTAAGTGCTGTTAACTGGCCTGAGCTAAAGGCATTGCATTTTCTGGAAAGTTTTGGTTCAGACATTGTGCTGCCCTCAGAAGAAAATGTAATGATCTTCTTTGGCACGACCTCAATAGGGCAGCAAGGGATAACAACTCACATTACCTTTGGCGGATTATAGTTTTATTATGTGAGGCTAATGTAATTCCCTCAGCAATTGCAGTTCCAAAACAGGACTGGATTGATTATTTAGGTGATATAGACGCTGATATTAAGGAAGCAGTATGTAGGTATCAGGAAGCAACCGTTCTATGAGATCTTTATAATTTTACAAATGACCTTTGACCAGTAGCGGCTGCTACCGGATTTGGATGGTAGGGTGGAGGGGCAGGGGGAGGGGGACAAGGAACGACGACAAAGATAAAATAAAATAAAAACACTTACCTCAAACGGCCGGCCCCCGCCTCTCCTCCGTTCTCCGTCCTCTTCATCTTCCTGCAGTCCCAGCCGGCAGCAGGAAGTGCCCACCCAGGCTCCCCAGAGCCAAACATAATGCTGCAAAGCAGCGTTGTGATTGGTCTGAGCACCGTGGATCGGTGCTCAGACAGGGGCTTGCAGGCTTTGCATGTTCCTAACGAGGCTACATGATGCAGCCTGGTGGGGAGCATGCAAAGTGAGCATGACTGTTTGGCCGGCCCGAGAGGGCCGGTCAGCCAGTCATGCTCACTTCAGGAGTGTAAAGCACTCCTCTCCCCTGCTGTGCCCAGCCCCGCCTGATAGCCACTGACTGCAAAGGAAAACTAAAATGATAATAACTATTGTTCCTTTTGTTCAGTGGGGCGGCGCTCCTCCACCATAGCGGAGGAGCCGCCACTGCCTTTGACAGAATTGATCACTCTGAAAATGTATTCTAGATTTTTTTAATTTAGCAGTTTTACTCCATTCATCAATGGGGTGTAATTTGCTAATGGGAGTTGACATAGGTTGTCCATGAGAATTAATGCCCAGAATGGTTTAAAACAGGACTTTCCATTAGCTTCCCTACTATTTTCACTCTGCATATACGATTTACGTGGAAGTTTTGAACATTTGCACAGCTTGCCACCTAGGCTAGGCTTGCTTCCTCTGCAAACATCACTGTATGCTGACAATTTAAAAAAATTTGATCTTACACCAAAAGACTTACAAAAAGGTTTGGATGAACTATCCTCCAATACATCTATTATCTAAAGAATAGCGTCTCAAAGAGAAAGGTAGTTGCCTTAGAGTTAACAGGATAAAATGTTCTTTGTACAAGTGGCTGATGGCCTAGAAAAAAAATGGAAAGGGTAAAAACCTACTGTTACTTGCTCCCAAGATTTAAGTATGCAGAAAGGTGGTACAGTTCTGGCTCACGAGAGCAGGGAATTGTCCTGGAGTTCCTTCTATAAACTTTTGAGGCATCTAATTTCTTTTTATGAAGTCAAAGTTTCAGCTACCCAGATTAAAGCATTAAAATGTATACCAGATGAATCATGGCCTTTTTTAAATGACATTGAAGGACAAATATTGCAAGAGCTTCTCTCAGTCAGCCTTTTAGTGCCAACACAGGCAATATTAATAGAAGTAGGTTTGACAAGCTTCTGCTGTGACACTTTCTTCTGTGATCCGTTGAGGTTAGCAGTTACCCTGTTTCACAGAGGGGGCCCCGAGGAACGGTTCCAATACGACTTCTATTTGAAAATAAATTAGAATTACAGCTCTTTTGTACAGAATCCTAATTATGCTTTGCTCCTGTGTGAATTGTTCTTTTTTACTTGACCTTTTGCCAACTATATTTAGCCTTAAAAAGGTGGTGCACGAGGTGAGCTTTAAATTAGACATCGATCATTGTTCAAAACTAAAAATGTGTAAAATCATTGCATGGTTTGCTATTTTACTTGAAATGCAGACATATCTGGAACTCTCACTTGAACACAGGACAGAAGAATATTGTTTCTGTTAAGGCCAGGTGGTCTCCCACTAAAAGCATTAGTGGGGACATAACAAGGTATAATATCTGAACAATGTATTTGTCCTATCTATGTCGATAGTGTCAAAAATCTTAATCATGTGCTGTATATTTGTCATGCATTAAATTCACAACACAGACAATTTTAGGACCTTCATCTTAAGTATAAAGTTAAGAATGTGAATGTTGCCTGTAGGTTTTTGCAGTCTCCCCAAATGAGTAAATATCTTATCGCACATCTCTGTAGTGGTCTAAATAAAATGAAGAAAAGTAACAAAATTAAATCACAAAACAGAGTAGTAAGCTGGTCGCCAATGTCATCATTGATATCAATAGTGAGGTGACGTGATGTCTTCGACGATGTCATTTATGATGTCACCTGTAAAATCACGTGTTAGATCATGAGAAGAGCACTGTGGGCAGGTTATGTTTGCGTAGCTAACCATTATTGGTAAATGTCAGTGTTTTAGTAAAAATCATCTCCATAATTTCAATTTAACTCTGTCCTTTTAAGGGAATATGTTGATATATTTAAAGAGTCGACAAGAGTGACTCAGTGGTGAAGGTTAAATCTCAGTTTCTATTTTGCTTTGCTTATAACCTTGTTGTCGCTTTCCAAATCTGCACAAACATTTGCCAGTCGCTTCGTCCATTCTAGCTAAGTTTCAGTATGTCAAATTCCATGCAGATTCTTCTGGGGAGGCATTAATGGGGGTGGAACAAATCTTCTGTTCTTAAACTTAATTCTCATAGGCAAGCTATCTTGCAGGTAAAACAAAACCCACTGAACAGAATTACACCAAACTTGTCATTATACATGTTAGAAATGGGTGTCTCCAGTTGGTAGAGGTATTTATCCTGTCCAAGTAGGGACCCACACTATAATCAGGGTAAGTGTAGTACACACTTAGGGCCCGATTATGATGCGGGCAGGAAGGGCTCCGACCGTTGGTCGGAGCCCTCCTGCCCGCATCGTAATCACCGATTCGGATTCCCTTCCGACCGAGCCATTTCGATGGGCTCGGTCGGAAGGGAATCCAAATCAGTCTTCCGAACAGCCCTATTCGAATGCAAGTTTCAGCTCTTCCCAGTTACCCCTGATGAAGGGTGCTTTTCACCGGAAATGCAGTGGGTCATGTGTTACAACCATGAACACCTTTTTAAGTTGAGAATGCTATATTTGTGTTGCATACAGGTGTGATGTAACACAACACAACATGGCTACAAGCAACTTATTATATCATTTTGCATTATCACATTTTTGTTTCTATCTCTTTTTAATATTGTATCGTTTGAATATTTGTAATATTTTAAATTGATATCGTTCACTATTAAGCCTTAGCGAACCAGCAGTGCGTGTTGTGTCTAGTACACTTAGGTGATCTAGCTTTTTCTCCAGTAGGTGTACTTTCCAGGTCGACATGGCAGTTTAAAACTACACTCAGGCTCTGCAGGGGCAGGCCTGAGACATGTTTGAAGGGCTACTCATGTGGGAGGCACAATCAGTGCTGCAGGCCCACTAGTAGCATTTGATTTACAGACCCTGGGCACATGTAGTGCACTGTACTAGGGACTTATTAGTAAATCATATGTGCCAGTCATGGAGAAAACAATCATACCATGTTTTAGAGCACAGTGCATGTGCACTTTAGAACTGATTAGCAGTGGTAAAGTGCCCAGAGTCCCAAAGTCAGCAAAAAGAAGGTCAGAAAAACAGGAGGAAGAAGGCAAAAAGTTTGGAGATAACCCTTCAAAAAAGGGCCAGTTCCAACAATACTAGATTCCTACTCGGAATAGTGCCTTTGAGTTGTTTGGTGTAATCAGTTAAGCAGTTTTTGAGGAATTTTCATTTCAAACATGTTTCCAGTGGGCTTCGAAGGGTACATCAGACATAGATGTTTTTACATCGTGTCCAATAATTCATGGAAGTTTCATAGATCCTGATCCACAGAAAATTTGAGACTCCAAAATTTGATAAATAAACTTAATGGGATAAGGGTGCATCTCTTCCTTGTGTCCAAGGTGAAATGCATGAATCCTCAGAGGATTCAAAGACCCTGGTAATCTGATTGTCTGTCAGCAACTGAAAAATCTTTCTCTGCGGCCGCCATTATAAGATGCCAGGCATTGAATACTGTGGCCTGAAAAAAGATGGACTTGAGGATCCAGGGCGCACGTCCTCTTATCACAGAGAGAATGTGAAAGTTCCATTGGGGAAAAGTTTGCCCAAATGTAAAAAAAACAGAAATGTCACCTTGGGAAGTCCAAATCGGAAATTGGGTCTGCAGGTGTTTGAATTCACAGGTATACAGCAAATATTATTTTTACTTCTTTTTTTATATATTTTTTTGCAAATCCTGAAAAACGTCCACTTTGCAAAGGCACATCGGGGGCCGGTGCAGGGCTTGCCTATAGGCCCAGTCTTCGACCTAGAGTCAACTGCACAAGGCTGAAGAACATGCACAACTGGCTCAATGGCACAGTGGCTAGTACAAGGATGGCTGTAGGCCAGGCACAGCACCAAGAGCACTTTGTTCACTGCTAAAGGAAATGTAAGATGGTTCAGTGGCATTGGGTGTTACACAGCTAGCACCCAAGGCCCTCACACACAGTCAAAGGCAGGCCCCACAACCAACTCTGCTGCACATGGCCAAAACATTGTGCATTGGGGGTTGGTTGTGTAGAATGTAGATGCCATATATAATCATCAAAATAAACACAGCATCAGTGAAAAATCTGTGCTAAAGATGAAGTTATGGTTTCTTGTGCTCATTGCACATTAACATATGTTTATAAAAACTTCAATTAACTTATACTTCCAAAGTAAAACTCAAAAACTGATCAAATTGGCCAGATCTGTTTTTTGCACAAACCAAAACTTGTGTGTTGTGCATGAAAACCTAGCTTGTTGACCACATTGACTGCTTGTAATCGCACAACATTTATACTAATAAGTAACAAAGCGTTAACAAAACCGCATCAATAAATAGCAACAGGTGTGCAAACAAAGAAATTATACTGCATACAACAGTGATGTAATTGATGATGCCGATGTGAATGTAATATTTAATGTCACCATTGACGTCATAGGTATCATTTGTGATGACATCTGTTACATCATATGTGAGGTCAGGAGCAGTCCATTTGGGGAGAAAGATGCGCCTTTCGGGAGCAGAAGTTATGTTAGTGAATCAAATCAATCAAATAATCAAAATCACTTTTGAATTAAGATCTCATCCAACAGAAGATTTATTGCCAGTAGACTAGGAGTAAATGATTTTATCAAATCTTCAAAATCACGATTATTATTGCTTTTAAGAGGCAGAAAGTGTACATTTGCAACACATAGTCAATAGTGTTTTGCTCCTGACAGTCATTAAAATTAACCTCATATAATTTATGTAAACAGAATTATTAGGATTTTAATCTTAACATTTCTAAGTTCCATGTTAACAGTTTTAAAGGTAATCAGTAGGGCCAGATATCCATGTCAGGTGTTACGTTAATGCTACCTCATTGCTAAAATTTAAAAATTTGTCATAAAACACTTCTCAAGGCTCTCATAACACTTCAAAGGCTTGTTTATTTGGAAACAAAAGCCTTCAAACAAGCAAGATATATGAACAGCAACAAGCTGAAGAAAGAATGGCACACAGAGAGGATAAAGAGAGGGAAAGGAGGGGTATGATGTGTCCCTCAATAAAAAAATCCCACAAGGATACATAAAAGCATAGGAGTTCAGAACCAGGAAATGCACAGTCTTGCAACAATACAATAAGAATTTGACAAACTAAGCTTGGGGCAACATGTACATACAAGTATTAGCAAAGCCAACAGAATAGGTCTGGCTTTCATGTTGTAAAGCATGAAACCACAGGCATAAATGCTGTGTTGGTGCTAATGGTGCTACTGATAATGGTGGTGTTGACAATGAAGTGGTAATAATACAAATGGCGGGTGTGGTAGTTTTGGTACTGGTGATGGTGGTGTTGGTGGTATCTATAAGGGTGGTGTAGTTGGTACTGGTAGCGGTGGTGTTGGTGGTATTGTCCTGAAAGAAGTCAATGGAAAAATATCACTTTTGAGGTCTAACCTACTGACAGCTATATCTCGCAGTTGGAGAACTCAGGTTACCAACACACATGCACAAACAATAATACATACAATCTTGAAAGTGGACTTTTAGTCAGCTCCTTCAGCCATTGGCTGTTGGGAATTTTTTTAAGTTGCTAGGGCCTCTGTGGGCTGTCCTTGAAGGTTTGGCATTTTGTGACATGTTACATGGGTTTTTAAGTAGGCACCTGTAGTAAGTAATCTGTCCACTTTGCTACCACCCCCTTGCTCTCTCTTTGACCTGCCCCCCAATACTCCCTCAACCTCCAGTGCAGGATGTGGGCCACGCTGACGTTCCTGACACTGCCAATTGCTATTTGGCACCGGCACACTTGTATTCTGACTTCGCCAAACCTTGTTGTATTACTTTAAAAGCGTTGGAAAACTAACGATTCTAAAGTGGCTGTCACACATACTTGGTGGCCATCTTATAATGAAGCTTCCAAAACCATATGAAACTCCATTAAAATATGGCCACAAAGGCTGCTTCTCACACAGGGATCTTTGTCCAGACCTCGCTGCTTGCAGATACTGCCCCCCAGCAGGTAGAGCTCGGAAGGCCTAACCCTCAAGTCCCATGGGGGAAGAGCATGTGTTGCAGCAGCGAAAATCACTTATAGTGTCATTTGATATTATCCGAGGTTTGCTTCCTGAGGAAGCCACAGCGGCTGCCTTTCTTCCTGGCCAGCAGCCCAGTGTAGATGACATGGTCGTCATTCAGCTGAAACTTCCTTCCTGATGGTACTCCCTGCAAGCCCACACTCACATGGCTTGTTAGTAGCACCATCTGAGCAGCAGCCTTCTCTTCATCCGCATCTTGTTGAAATTCAGAATCCCTCTCAAATCAGCACCCTGTTGAAATCAGCATCCTTCAGAGCTCAGCACCCCCTAAAGACAGAAGGACTCTGATATCAGCCACTTTGTAATATCAGTATCATCCATAAAACAGCATTTTATTCCAGCAGTACCTGCCGAGCACCAGCCAGTCATCATCACTCTCCACTTTTAGCATCTATCACTGGAGAAAATCAAAGTCTAGCTCAGGCTGCCTTTTCCTGACAAAGAGCCCCTCCTTAGGGCCCCCTCTCATGTGCACACGCCCCAGTAGAAAGGGTGGTAAAGCTTCTCACTCCTGTGACCCGCTGCTCAGAGCCTGTGGGAACACTGCCCTCTCAGTTGATGCCCCAAAATGGCTGCGGACAGATAAGTACCATGGGTTGATGGGCTCATTAGAACAGTAACCCCAAGCTGTCCAGAGAACTCCAAAACCTGTGTCGCTCCAGGCAGTGCCAAATGCTGTAGTCCAAAGGAAGAAAAAAAACAAGAAGCAAACAATAAGTTTGAAAATAAAAATAATCAAAATTGACATTTTAAATCCCTCAAAAAGTTGCAGCGTGGAAAGAATGCTGCTTCAGAATTATGTACAAGCCCAGCCTGGAATTTTGGATGAAACAGGTGCACAGTAAAAGTGCAAGATGTGCAGAAAATAACAAGGGGTGAGAACTGTTAGCAAATGCAAAAGAGAAACATGGGTACCTTAATAGGTCTTACCTTTGCTACCTGGCACTGACCTTTTGGCTTTGCCAGTTTTTCTTTTTTGACCTCCGATGCAGCTTGCATAATGACCATCTTATCATGCAGTTTGAGGCAACAGCATGTTGCTGTCAAAAGACAACTTCCATGCAATGTACCTCAGAGAAAACACTGAGGGGGATATTAAAAATAAAATGTTGGAGTGTGGTGTTACGCTAAAATTGGTAACACCGCGCTCCGACATTTTTTAAACACAGGGATGCGCCATATTTACAAAAATACAGCACATCCCTGCATTTCCTCTAGCGCTGGTGCTAAAAAAGCTGCCTAGCACCACCGCAGGTACCCTTGTGCCATGTTGCATGGATACCTGCGCTGCAGGGGCGATTGTTTATGTGCAGGAAGGGACACATTCCTACACATAAACAATCTTTAAACACAATTTTCTGTTTCTATGTGTTCTACAGAATGTAGCGTCCATAGAGCAAAATGCGAGGTGAAATTATCACCATCCTAAGACCAGGTTTTACCTGGCCTTACTTTTTGGCGCTGCTCCATCCTTGTAAATATGGGGCAGCGTCAAAAAGCAATGGGTGTTGCGGCGAAACGCCCACTGCAACACCCATTGCATGCCCCTTTCACACAAAGTGAAGCGTGAAATGGGGGCCTTAAGCTTGGAGGGCAGAAACAGTAGATGCATGAATCTGCAACGTATTGATTTTGAAGCTGGACCTGAGGTGTACAATTGCATCCTGCATCAATGGTGTGCAGTAAAATACAGTTTCGAACATTTGAAATTCCTAGATCTATTTTTTCTGAGTACCTAAGTGATAAGGGATGAGAAAGTAGCTCAACCCAACCAGTTTTACTGTGGTCCTTTTCCACCCTCATTTTCAGTGACTTTAGTAGATTTTTCTTGTGGAGTGTTGCAAAGTTTATACACTTTGCATCTCGCAAAGGCTGGAATTTTTTGTGAGAATCATGAAACTTTGACTATGGGCGAATATATTCACAGAAAAAAGTTTTAGCTGCAAAATCAGCACCTGGACCTCCAGGGAAAAGAAGCACCTTAGTATCCTATGTTGTACCCTGAGATTTATCTCAGAAATGAGGAATTACTGAAAGAATGGGGAATACTGCACCCAATGCCCCTGGTAATTCCTTCATATCCCATAGAATTTCACCCATACATTTCCGCTTCTTGCAGCAGCTAGAGTGTCCGGGTGAGACACAAGCATCCGCAGAAGTCCTGAGACTAACAAAGGACTTATAATGAGTGTGCTTTTCTTATAGTTTTATCTGAGAAAACAACTATTATTATTACTATTATTCAAAAAAATCTCACAATTATGTTTAAACTTTGCAACCTCTGGGAAGTTTTACAAAACAATTCATGATTTTTGTGGAAGACAACTCCACACAGCTTTTTTGCACCATACTGTGGATCTCAAAATGGATGCCGGCATAATTGCCGGGTATATCATTCATTTCTGTGAAAGAACAGGAGAGATATTAGAATCCTCCACACACCACAGCACATGCCGTAGCACAAAGACGCAGAGCGATTGCTCCTAGACTCTTGCGGCGTCCCTTTATGACTCATAGGAACAAATAACGAATTGCTGAATTCCATTTTCTGAGTGCCCAGCTCTCGAGTAGAAGATATGAAAACCAGAAGGCTGGAACGAGTTATTTACGCCTTCTGAATCATTGAAAGAGTGACACATGTTATTACAACAACATGTCCTCAAGCTGTAGGTTTTGTGATAATAGGCGTCAGTTTATTTTCGCATTTTCACACATTTTTACTGTCCACTGGCAGTGTCTGATGCCGGACAATTTGTGGCCTGCAAACTATTCCATTTCCCATGTATTCGTCTGGCTACTAAAGACTGCTAAGTCCCTTTCCTTTCCATACTGCTTATGGGAAGGAAAATGCTGTAATAAATTGTGTTTGTTTTGTTTCCCTTCAAAGTGTAGTGATTTTAGGATGCATTCTACGCACAGATGTATACATGTTTAGACTTTGCACTAAAAAGCGAAACATAATTTACAAATACATGGGGTGACCTTTCTTTACTGCTATGGGTGAGGGTGAAATTATTTTGACATGACTGTGGCAGGTGACTGACCATAAACGGGTTTGACTCACATTTATCTTGTCACTTAAAATAAAATACCCGAGGCTACACATTTGCAAGCATGATGCTGTATGTGTCTTTTTTGGGAACTCTGAATATTGCATATGGATGTCTGCATCAGTAATACACTTCGGGGCATATTCTCAAGGACTCATCGCCGATTTATCGGCACTTTAGCGCCGCAAAAGTGGCGATAGATTTATCGCCCAATTCCCAAGCTGGTGCAAACTGCCGATATCGCCAGTTTTCCAGCGATAGCTTCACGCAAAACATCGCCACGGATGAGAAGCGACAACTAACGCTAATGATATGCAGAGTAGGCGTTCCCGTGCAAAAACACACGAAAACACCACTTCGCGATATTCTCAACGACCAGCCAGATCTGCGATGCAATACAAAAACAGGCGATAAGGCGCATTAGCAGCAGGGTTTTAACACCTGCCTTTTCCTGGTGTTAAGCAGGACGACAACCTGCAGTATGAAAGGGAGCCCAGCCCAGAGCCACATCTGAAGACCAACACATGTCATGGAGCTACTGATCATGCAGCTCGGAGACCCAAGAGGTCCACAACACCCACTGCCACCACCCCCAGTCCCCCCCCGGGCTCCCCCCCGGACTACCACAGAGGCAGCGCAGAACAAGACAGCTGACCTTCCAAAAACAGCATGGCCCCTCAGCCTCACAATTGCAGAATGTGGGGAGAGTTGGGAACCAAGTATGTGTGAAGGAGGCAAGTCACCCATGAATAAGAATGTACACAATGCCAAGTGTGGCGGTGATGTGCTGGACAGACTTCAGTATGCAGAGCACAGACATGTCCATGTGGATATATACTGCTGGTGTTTGTAGTGTTGTGGACAGTGGACGCAACCATGTTACCTCAGGCAGTGGGGAATACCTAGGTCATGTAGCTGTGTCGTCCCCCTCTGTAAGCGTAAGAGGAGTGGGCTTGTCCGGCGTACGCCAGTCCAGCGTAGGAGTGTGAATAAATAGGCCGGGGCTCTGGGCGTGGTTCACTTCCGGGATGGCCAACGTGTCTGCCACGGCGGTGCCCCTCACCCTGCCACGAGTCCACCGCCTAGACCGCCAGCCTCCTCAGCCGATCGCTGGATTCCGCGACACAGGCCCCCACCGCACCCAGCGGCACAGCACCGCGGAGTTATGTGTGTGCTGACTACTGCCTTCGGCCTACACTGCGGTCAGCAGGTCTCCCAATTCAAATTGAGTCTTGATTTATTGATGGCACAGTCCAGTAGGCAACAGACATTGCTTCCAGTGCGGCCCACCCGGATGACGCATCATCGCAGGCTGTGCACCCGCTGAGTGCTTCAGGTGCCACTAACTCTGTGCAGCTCAAGTCAACGCCACGTGGCTGTGGGCCCTTGCTGACCGCTGCCTCCGGCCTACACTGCGGTCAGCAGGGCTCACACATATCAAATCCAATCCTGACCTGCAAGGACACGCCATCATCGCTGGCTGCACACCCGCCCCCACCGCCAGGACCACCTCCAACCAACAACTGCCAGAGTCGGAGGAGTCTTACAGCCAGCCTATCAAAGTTGCTCACACCTGTCTTGGATGCCATCATCAGCTTGATACCCTGCTCAGCTCTTCAGGTGCCACTAACTCAGTGCACCACAAGTCATGGACCATTTATGATTGAATCTTGTGTGTGTGATTTCAGATCTGGTGCCACTACCTCAGTGCACTGCAAGTCATGGACCCTTTATGATTGAATCTGTGTGTGTGATCCGATGATCACTGTTCTAGTTGTTGCCAGCACCAACCACTCCCTGAGGGCTGGCTTACACTCACCCCACACCCATTCAGCACAGGCGTCACTGGACATGTGACCCTGGTAAAAAAAAGGGTCCGGGCACACGTGCCCGTAGCCAGTTCCACTATCTATCTAAGTGTGTCCGTGTGGTTATTATGTATGCATGATGGCCCTGGGCCCTACCACATTACATTGTGCTGTGGACAGCGGACGCAACCATGTCACCCCAGGCAGTGGGTAAGACCTTGGACACGTAGCTTTGTCGTCCCCCCCTGTAAGCGGAGTGGGCTGGGCCGGCGTACGCCAGTCCAGCGTAGGGGTGTGAAGAATTTGCCCGGGGCTCTGGGCATGGTTCAGTTCTGGCCTGGACAAGGAAGTAACTAATGCATGTGTCTCTGTTGTAGTGTCGGCGCCACCCGGCCCGCAATCGACAATGTTGCAATGTAGCGTGCACCCGGAGGGCGGGCTCGCATGAACAGAGAAATGAAGGCGCGCAAGACCGCTCGGGGTCTTGGCTCATACATGCCAAGTGTTGTGTGTATCTGTATTGCCGCAGCATGAGCCAAATGCCTAGCCTTATTCGCAGCGCGAGTTCAGCCAGGCATGAACTCTACATCTGTGTCCGCCCTATCCTTACCATAGGACTACACTCACGTGGCCGCCCACCTTCAACGGCCAACATCACAGTGTCGTTGTCAGGCTTGTGGACATGCAGACAGGCATGACAATGGTGTGCCGTAGGAGTGCAAGTGATGCAACCGTGCAGCGCACACAAGTAAATAGGCTCGGGGGGAGGGAGAAGCAGCTGTGAGGCAACGTAACACACAGTGATGCCACTCATTTGCCACATGCAAGACATGTCAAACATGAATCCCAAAGTCGCACACATCCCACCCCACCCTGTTGGACTTGGCCCTTTTGGCAGGTTCACCCGTGAACTTTTTGCCTGTCTCTTAGCCTTTTCCCTGTGTAGTGTTGGTGATTTTAGGCCCCTGGGCACTTTCACACTGTGGTCCAGTGGAAAGTGCGTGCGTTCTCTGTGTACTTGTGGTAAGATTGGCCTGCCCTCCCATAGGAATGCATGGGGGATAAGTGTGTCCATAGTAATTCCTGGTATGAAAGGAGCAGTGTGGTCAAGTCTGGTATGTATGAATTTGTGTGAATAAATGCTGCGCAATGGTGTGCGCAGATTTATTATGACTGGTGTAGAAATGCCACTTTAGAAGTTGGCATTTATGTGTGCTCTGTGTCTGCCTGCCTGATGTGAATTGCATGTCTGGCTTGTGAGTGACAGGGGCTGGGAGGTGTGTGTGGCTCCAGGAGGGGCAGGGTGAGTCAGCGCAGGGCTGAATAGAGAGTCTGCATCTAGATGGGAGGGAGGAGTTGCACCTGGGACCTGAATAGGGTTGTGCCTTCCCTCCCCAATGCTGGCTCCGCCCCCTGTGGTGCCTCTGATGTCCCTAGCCTACCCTCTGAAAGGGAAGAGGAGCTTGGGCAAAACAAAGTGCTCCAAAGCTCCCCAAACCAGTTGCATCTGGTTTTTCCCCAGCCCTGTGCTGTGTCACAAAGGAAAAGGGTGTATAAAAGAAGGGGCTGTGACCCCATGAAAGTGTGCTCTGCTGTGCTGGTCCTGACGCTGGGGCTGCTGCTGCTGGGCTCCAGGAGGAACCGCCACAAGGTACTGCCTCCCTGCTGGAGGGCCCTGTGTGCTGGCCTGCCTGAGCCCAGCCTTGTGCCCCTGGACCTTGCTTTGATTCTGAGGAAAGGGTGCTTCGTTTTGTCCCTGGACTTTGGACTTTGACTCTAGCGCCTTGGGAGCGTTTGGCATTCATTTTTGAAGAGCGCTTTGCTCTCTGCAGCTGAGGAGCAGCGCTTCTAATTTTAGTTGCAGCACGGAGCTGCGATCATCTTAAAAAGGGAATCCCCGGCGTGGAGAATCCTCCGCATTCCCTCAACCCTCGGTATTTCAGGAAACCCACCCCGCATATTTGCCGCTTTTTGGCATATTGGAGCAGACGGGTGCCCACCCCGCAAGTGACTTTATTTAAAAATAACGGGAGCCTACCCCATATTGAGGAGATCACCGCCGCAGCCCGGGCCAACCAGGAAGTCAGGCAACCCTCGCCGAGACGTGGGCGGGGCCTGGCCAGGAGAGCAGAAAGTTCCAGCCTGCAAAAGGAAGAAGCTGGGAGCAGACGGGAGCCCACCCCGCGCTCCGGGGCCCGGAAGGAGTGAGAAGAGCGCAGCGTGGTGAGCAGGACCTCCCCGTGTGGAGAGGGGAGAGCCCCACATGTTGCCGCGCCCACCACAGAGTCCCAGCAGAAGTCCCGGGTCCCAGGAGGGGGCCCGGGTGAAGTAAATAGACCTCACACGGCCACAGATGAGACCGGAGGAGGCACAGAGTCCTGCCCAGAGCTGAGGAGCGGAGTGGCCAGCGCGAGTGGGTGGAAGCCTGCAGAGCCCGGTGAGTGGGGCTCAGTGTTATGGTGGTTGGGGGGTGTGTCGGGGCACATTTTCGGTGCCCGCCCCCGTGACCAAGCCTCGGGCACTGCAGGTGCCGTGCTCAGTTTTCTTTCCCGCTGCCCCGCTTGACAGTGGGCAGCGGCAGCGCCTTGGGGGCATTCTTGCCTCATTTCCCGCATTCCCGGAGGAGCCCTGCAGTTGCCCTGGGTTGGTGAGGCACAAGTAGTGCCAGTGCCTGTTTTGGTGGCTTCCCCAGCTGTTCTGCAAGAGCGCAGGCAGCTGCAACGCTTTGGGGCCATTTTCAGGTTGCGAGTCCCCGAGTAGGGCTCCACAGGCACTGTGAGTGCCAGAGTCTTTGCTGTTCGACACAGCGGCGCCGCAGATGCGGGTCGCTGCAACGTGGGGCTGAGTTTGGAGCTTTTTTAGTGCTCCCCAGGCACTGCGGGTGCCAGTGCTTGTTTGGTACCTTCCCAGCTGCCCTGCGAGAGCGCAGGCAGCTGCAACGCCTTGGGGGCATTTTATTCCTCAGAAGGAGAGAGAGAGGAGTGAGAGACACTCCTGCCCCAGTGCTTTGCGCACTTTTGCTTTCGCTGCTTTTTGCAGCCAGCCCTGACATTCTGGACGTTGGGCATTTGAGCCCTAGGAGAGGCCAGTTGGCCTGGGGCTAGTTTCAGTGCGTTGTGCCCCGATTGGGGCACACTGTTTTTATGCCAATTATTTCCTAAGGTGTTTATGCTTGTGATGCCTACTGTAATGCCTATTGCGTAATGTGTGATGCTAATGAGGTTTGGGCCTAATGTAGTTTTATGCCTAAGGTGACTCATGCGCTAGGTGATTTATGCAGCCTCTGTTTTACATTGCAGGATCTCATGCTAAGTTCCTAACTTTACCAGTAGTTACTGGTTGTGCGCTACATTTACTATCTGTGTTACATTTACAATTGGTGATTTGTGATGGTTCTGACAGTGGCCCACGTGGCCCTCTCATGTGTATATAATCCCCTGTAAATATTGCCCAGTGCCAGTTGGCACAGTGTATTTTATGTGATTACTATTCTAATGTGTTTTATGATAATACAAAGGCTATTTTTATATATAACCTTGTGTGGAGTTCCTTTTTGTGGGTTGCCTGGTATGTTGTTGCTGTGTGCGTGCGCAAACGCTTTACACATTGCCTCCGGGATAAGCCTGACTGCTCGTGCCAAGCTACCAAGGGGGTGAGCAGGGGTTATCTTTGGCGTGTAACTCCCTCGCCCTGACTAGAGTGGTGGTCTCTGCCTGGCTTTGGCGCAAGCCTTAGCCAACCAGAGATCCCATTTCTAACATTGTTTGTCAGCGGTGAGGATAGGACTTGCGTTTGCGCAGTACCACAGCAACAACTGGTTGCACCACAAACTCTGCATTTAGATAATCACAGGTTTGGGGATTATTGTTCTGAGTTTTATTTTAATTCTTCTCCTAAAAGTGTCATTTGTAAATTGTATACTCTTGCTTCAGCTCAGACACCTAGGTCTCCTGTGTTGCACGTGTCCCTGAGCGTCCTGCCAAAATGGAGTCTGCTTTTAATTTTTGTGGTCTGTTTAGATACAGTATGTGGGAGTTGGTGGAGTTCTGTGAGGAAAGAGACATAGCAGTGAGTGGGTCAGACACTCAGTCAAAACTTAGGGAAAACCTGATCCAATGGCAAAAGGATGAATGGGAACGTGAGCGCAATGATGAGAAGAGGGCCCTGGCCGCACGCCAAGAGGGTGGTGGGTCTGAGGGGAGCCCTGAGGAGTCTGAAGAGGAGGAAGAAAATGACAGGACAGGGACGCCAGTAGATAGTGGAGACCCCATAGATAGGGAGTCCCTTTGCTGGGTCCAGTGTCGGGGGCAGCGCCCCATCCCTTTCCCTTTCCCCAGAAGAGTGGGTAGATAGGAGGGAAGAAAGGGAGTATCAGCTGGCTTTGGAGAAGCTCAGGTTAGAGCATGCCAAGGAGATAGCGCAGCTGAGTGTGGAGGAGAAAAAGTTAGAGACCGAGAGGGTCCTAGCACAGGAGAGGATGGCGGAGGCTGAGATGGCCTTCGCCAGGGAGAAATTAGCTCGGGAGGGTAGATTATCCCCTGAGTGCAGTTGTAGTTTTCTGGATTCACCAGTTAGGGTGGGGTCCAGTGGTGGCAGCAATATGGAGTCCAGTGCAGGAAGTCCCATTCCCAGTTCCCAAAGTATGGTACCTTGTTCCGAAGAAGAGGAGTACAGGTTGAAGTTCAGGGGCAGTAAGAAACTGTCTCACCAGTCTTGGGGGCAGTTTGCGGATGACTGTAATGATGCACTGGCTGATTGGGTGATGGTTAACACAGAACAGGATTTTGAAGGACTGTTCGATCTGGTTATCCGAGAGCACATGCTCAGTTGTTGTTTTCCGGGGTTGCGCCAACACCTGTTGGAGTGTGGGTTTTCTGACCCATGGGAACTTGCACAGGAAGCAGACCTCTGGGACAGTGCCCGAGGTTCTGAAGAGGCATTGGGGAGTGATCCCAAAAGTAGTGGCTCAGGTATCTTCCAGTCCTGTATTGGGGAAGAGGTTGAGAGTAGCCCAGCTGGGTCCCAGTGTAGTGGGAGGGGTGTAGGGGCTCACGTCCTGTCTCAGTGGAGTAGGAGTGAGTGTGGGACTGAGTGTCCCCAGGTGCCCGAAACCCAGTCTCAGAACCTGGATGGTTTCTTCAGGGAACACCAGGTTGGGAGCTTAGGCTGTCCTGTTAGTCCATTTGAGGAGGATCTCCTAGTGTCTGGAGAACCTGGAGCGTCTGTAAATAGAGCTCCAGTGGTTCTGGTGTCTGGCGGTGCCGCTCCAGTTGGGAGGGTACAGAAGTCCGGAGTGAGGGGTGAGAGGGGGATGTGTTCCCCAGTGGAAGAGCCAGTGGGTCAGGGACCAGCCAGAAGGGCTGAGTTTCCTTGGAGTGACCATGGTGACACCACTTCTGTTTCGGGGGATCTTCGCGCACTGTCAGGTGGACAGGGGACGGGAGATCTGCGCCAGGCAGACTGGCACACGACACATGAGTCATGTGTTACCCTCGGAGGGATACTGTGTGAGTCCCCAAAAGTCCTGGCGTGCCAGGCAAGTACTCAGCCAAAGGGTTTAGACCCAAGGTTGGGAGGCCAGGTTCAGGATCTGCCTGACCTGGAGGGAAGGACGTCTGTAACCAGTGTCCTGACCAGTTCATCTTCCAGGGGTACCGCTCCAGTTGGGAGGGTGCAGAACTCTGGAAGGGGGTGCAAAGGGAGGGAGCCCTCGCCTCTGACCCCGGTGCAACCTGAGGGGTTAAACCCTAGGTTGGGAGACCAGTTCTTGGAGAGAGGTCCTGAACTGGTGGGAGAGTTGTGTTCTGAGGGTGCCTCTCCAAGGAGGAGAGTGCGGAACCCTAGAAGAAGAGGTAGGGGGAGGAGAGCCTCGCCCGTGACTTTTGGTCAGCCTGAGGGTGCGGACCCTGGGCTGGAGGATCAGTGGCAGTCTAGAACTGCCCTGATGAGGGGAAGAGTGGAGAATGGCTACTATGTGCCAGGGGTTACTACCCCCCACTCTGTAGATGGGCAAGGACCAGTGGCATCTGGGTGGCCTAGGGCCTGGTCCTGGCCGCGGACAGCTAGGGAGTACCAGTGGGGTAGCCCAGTTGGTCCAGCGAACTTTTACAGAGGGAACCACGTGGGTTCACAGTGGCGTAGAACAGGAGGGTGTCCCTGCAGTTGCGGGCCCGTGTCCGTGTTCTATCGCCCCAAGCAGGGAAGCCCATCATGGTGGTGATTGGTCTGCCCTGCGTTTTGGCTGGAAGGGGGTTGTGTTGGACTTGGCCCTTTTGGCAGGTTCACCCCTGAACTTTTTGCCTGTCTCTTAGCCTTTTCCCTGTGTAGTGTTGGTGATTTTAGGCCCCTGGGCACTTTCGCACTGTGGTCCAGTGGAAAGTGTGTGCGTTCTCTGTGTACTTGTGGTAAGATTGGCCTGCCCTCCCATAGGAATGCATGGGGGATAAGTGTGTCCAGTAATTCTTGGTATGAAAGGAGCAGTGTGGTCAAGTCTGGTATGTATGAATTTGTGTGAATAAATGCTGCGCAATGGTGTGCGCAGATTTATTATGACTGGTGTAAAAATGCCACTTTTAGAAGTTGGCATTTATGTGTGCTCTGTGTCTGCCTGCCTGATGTGAATTGCATGTCTGGCTTGTGAGTGACAGGGGCTGGGAGGTGTGTGTGGCTCCAGGAGGGGCTGGGTGAGTCAGCGCAGGGCTGAATAGAGAGATCTGCATCTAGATGGGAGGGAGGAGTTGCACCTGGGACCTGAATAGGGTTGTGCCTTCCCTCCCCAATGCTGGCTCCGCCCCCTGTGGTGCATCTGATATCCCTAGCCTACCCTCTGAAAGGGAAGAGGAGCTTGGGCAAAACAAAGTGCTCCAAAGCTCCCCAAACCAGTTGCATCTGGTTTTTCCCCAGCCCTGTGCTGTGTCACAAAGGAAAAGGGTGTATAAAAGAAGGGGCTGTGACCCCATGAAAGTGTGCTCTGCTGTGCTGGTCCTGACGCTGGGGGCTGCTGCTGCTGGGCTCCAGGAGGAACCGCCACAAGGTACTGCCTCCCTGCTGGAGGGCCCTGTGTGCTGGCCTGCCTGAGCCCAGCCTTGTGCCCCCTGGACCTTGCTTTGATTCTGGGGAAAGGGTGCTTCGTTTTGTCCCTGGACTTTGGACTTTGACTCTAGCGCCTTGGGAGCGTTTGGCATTCATTTTTGAAGAGCGCTTTGCTCTCTGCAGCTGAGGAGCAGCGCTTCAAATTTTAGTTGCAGCACGGAGCTGTGATCATCTTAAAAAGGGAATCCCCGGCGTGGAGAATCCTCCGCATTCCCTCAACTCTCGGTATTTCAGGAAACGGGTGCCCACCCGCATATTTGCCGCTTTTTGGCATATTGGAGCAGACGGGTGCCCACCCCGCAAGTGACTTTATTTAAAAATAACGGGAGCCTACCCCGTATTGAGGAGATCACCGCAGCAGCCGGGGCCAACCAGGAAGTCAGGCAACCCTCGCCGAGATGTGGGCGGGACCTGGCCAGGAGAGCAGGAAGTTCCGGCTGGCAAAAGGAAGAAGCTGGGAGCAGACGGGAGCCCACCCCGCGCTCCGGGGCCCGGAAGGAGTGAGAAGAGCGCGGCGTGGTGAGCGGGACCTCCCCGTGTGGAGAGGGGAGAGCCCCACGTGTTGCCGCGCCCAGCACAGAGTCCCAGCAGAAGTCCCGGGTCCCAGGAGGGGGCCCGGGTGAAGTAAATAGACCTCACACGGCCACAGATGAGACCGGAGGAGGCCCAGAGTCCTGCCCAGAGCTGAGGAGCGGAGTGGCCAGCGCGAGTGGGAGGAAGCCTGCAGAGCCCGGTGAGTGGGGCTCAGTGTTATGGTGGTTGGGGGGGTGTCGGGGCACATTTTCGGTGCCCGCCCCCGTGACCAAGCCTCGGGCACTGCAGGTGCCGTTCTCAGTTTTCTTTCCCGCTGCCCCGCTTGACAGTGGGCAGCGGCAGCACCTTGGGGGCATTCTTGCCTCATTTCCCGCATTCCCGGAGGAGCCCTGCTGTGGCCCCGGGTTGGTGAGGCACAAGTAGTGCCAGTGCCTGTTTTGGTGGCTTCCCCAGCTGTCCTGCAAGAGCGCAGGCAGCTGCAACGCTTTGGGGCCATTTTCAAGTTGCGAGTCCCCGAGTAGGGCTCCACAGGCACTGTGAGTTCCAGAGTCTTTGCTGTTCGACACAGCGGTGCCGCAGATGCGGGTCGCTGCAACGTGGGGCTGAGTTTGGAGCCTTTTTTTAGTGCTCCCCAGGCACTGCGGGTGCCAGTGCTTGTTTGGTACCTTCCCCAGCTGCTCTGCGAGAGCGCAGGCAGCTGCAACGCCTTGGGGGCATTTTATTCCTCAGAAGGAGAGAGAGAGGAGTGAGAGACACTCCTGCCACAGCGCTTTGCACACTTTTGCTTTCGCTGCTTTTTGCAGCCAGCCCTGACATTCTGGACGTTGGGCATTTGAGCCCCTGGGAGAGGCCAGTTGGCCTGGGGCCAGTTTCAGTGCGTTGTGCCCCCGATTGGGGCACACTGTTTTTATGCCAATTATTTCCTAAGGTGTTTATGCTTGTGATGCCTACTGTAATGCCTATTGCGTAATGTGTGATGCTAATGAGGTTTGAGCCTAATGTAGTTTTTAATGCCTAAGGTGACTCATGCGCTAGGTGATTTATGCATCCTCTGTTTTACATTGCAGGATCTCATGCTAAGTTCCTAACTTTACCAGTAGTTACTGGTTGTGCGCTACATTTACTATCTGTGTTACATTTACACTTGGTGATTTGTGATGGTTCTGACAGTGGCCCACGTGGCCCTGTCATGTGTATATAATCCCCTGTAAATATTGCCCAGTGCCAGTTGGCACAGTGTATTTTATGTGATTACTATTCTAATGTGTTTTATGATAATACAAAGGCTATTTTTATATATAACCTTGTGTGGAGTTCCTTTTTGTGGTGTGCCTGGTATGTTGTTGCTGTGTGCGTGCGCAAACGCTTTACACATTGCCTCCGGGATAAGCCTGACTGCTCGTGCCAAGCTACCAAGGGGGTGAGCAGGGGTTATCTTTGGCGTGTAACTCCCTCGCCCTGACTAGAGTGGTGGTCTCTGCCTGGCTTTGGCGCAAGCCTTAGCCAACCAGAGATCCCATTTCTAACACACCCCCAACAAGCCACATTACATTTCCTGAATGCAAGCAGATGACAAACTAACATTAGGGATGAAAGCTCCTTTGTCTGAACTATCAGGCGGAAGCACATCTGCACCTCCGACCTTGGAATTGCATGTGCCCGGCACCCCCTGACAGATACTATAGCAGCTGATGACGACTCCCACACTGCGCACAGCCCGACGAAAGACCAACGTATACACACCCCACACACAGAAGTCCTTGCTCGAAGTTATCTTGCATGGAATGGCATTCACACTTACTCCCACACTATCCCAGGCGTACAACCGTTGCACACTAAAACAACTCATTGATCCGAGCTGTGGCATTTCATCCACAGAACTGGTGCAGGTCAGAACAGTGCCGCTTCAACCAGAGCCACTAACGCAATGGCAGAACATCCCGGACACATGCACAACCCCTGTCACGTGGAACTGTACCGTGCACGTATGCTGCATTTACTGGGGGCACTGCCATTGGCAGTGCGGCGGATCAGTTACCGGCTAAGCTTCCGCCTTGCCAACGTCACTTGCGTTCAGCCTGTGTTGCATTGTCGATCGTGCATATTCGAGTGGTCCATGGATGTCTGCCTATCGAACAGGACGGTAGCTGAACTGGATTTTGACATGTGTGTGCGCCCCCTGTTGGCCCACGACCAGGAGTTTCACTGTGATACCCGTTTATGGGATGCCTTGATACTTGGCATACATGCTGGCAGCTGGACCTGGGAGATTGCTCAACTCCTCGTGTGCAGTGACCACATTGATCCGCTCCCCTATTGGGCTGTAGTGCTAATTGGTGAAAGGGGGTGGACGCAGCACATCTGTCCGGACCTGCTAATGGATTGCCTCGACGTCCTGTTTGATGAAGTCGACAACGACCTCATGTTGGAAATGATAGCCTACGAAGCTGCAATCGCTTTCATGAACGAGTAACTACGTACCTGCAGCCACAACAGATTGGAACCCATTGCACATGTCCCAACACCTTGTTGCATCTTGGAGATCTGGTCACATATCCCACGACAACAGTGGACATGGCTGCATTCGCCTGGACTCCGAATACATGAGCGGACAACAACGCGGGTTAACACACACCTGTGAAAGGTGAGGCACTTCCCCGGAGTGGACAGCGGCGCTTGGCAACGTTCCTCATTCGGACATACTGCTGCATTGATCGGACATACTGCTGCATTGATCTGCATGTTGTGGCACTTATCTTGCCCGTACTGACACGCATATGCTAATAAAGTCTACGCACCTTCACATGTATTCAACTGTGATGAGTGTTGATTTGAATGACAATGTGTGTCTCACTGCCTATCTGGGTCACGGCCATGCATGCGTATTGATAGCATTACCTAGGGAGTACCTTTTTGTGGAATCACTGTCCCTACATTCATCCATACTTTCATACTTGATTGATCATAGCCATGACACATCTGTGTGAATTAGAATGTTTTATTCGCATTCAGTGGAGTGTTGAAGCTGGACCAGTACAGGGCCATGCAAACCCCACTTTACATTTTTGCCCCGTGGAGGGCCAGCCAGAGTTCTTTAGGGATTGACAAGTTCATCGGAAGAGTAAGACTTCAGTTCGCAGTGTGATTGCTGTGTCATTGGTAACCAAATAAAATATGGCAGTCCATGTCGAGGTCCAAGGTGAGTGTCGCTGAGTGTATCGGGAGACAGTGGAAGGTGTTATTCCAGGGCATGATGCAGAGGGCAGAACCAAGCTGAAACAGGCCATATGGCGGAGATGAATGCTACCCCTTCATTCTTACCACAAAGCCAGATTCATCATCATCTTCGTCCTCTGATGTGTCAGGTGCCTCACATGTGGGTGGTGGTGTTTAGTCTGCATCACTGTGCGGCACTGACACATCAGGGGCCAGAGGTGGAATGTCTGCCACACTGTGTGGCACTGACACTTCAGGGGGTGGAGATGTGGATGGAGTAGTAGCAGCAGCATTCATCCGCGCCAGGCCTTGTGGCGGCAATGCCATGACGAGGATCTGCAGGGCATGGAAGATCACAGCTACATCTCGCTGGTGTGCAGCCGTGGCAAACATTCTTTCCGCCTGCATCCTCTCGAAGCTCTCCATCATTCTCCTTATGTGTCCCAACTCCCAGCTGACATCGCTGAAGCCACTCTGACTAGACAGTTGTTCTTGGCTCAGAGTCATGACTCCAGCGATGTCAGCCATGGATTGTTGGAGAGCATGGAGTGGACAGTGGGTGTCCGTTAGGGACTGTAAGTCGTCCCTGATGGGACTTAGACACCCACGTATTGCAACTAGTTTGGCTGCCATGAGGTCCAACCCCACCCGCAGCTGATCAGCCATCTTCTCCTGGCACCCTAACACACGGCGTTGGAATGCCATGTGTTGGTCGTGGGGGTCCTGGGAGACAGCCGTGGTGGTGGGTGCTTCCTGCTGTGTGGTCTGTACAGGGGTCGGGGTCTCCTCGATGCAGCTGGGCAGCCCTGCTCCTGGAGGTGGGTGCCGAAGCTGTCCATGAGCTGTTGGAGGGCGTCGGTGTCGATGTTGGGGAGGTCCTCTTCATCATCAGTGCTGAGTTATTGGGTCTGCTCTGCAGGAGGTGTTGATTCTCCCTCTGCAATGTGAAGGGGAGATGCAGATTGAAATTGTGTTCACATGTATGTTCACGCATTGTACAAGTTTACCAACAGACTGCATGACAATGTACATTGTGACTGTTTGTGAGGAGATGTCTATTTGATGCGGGACAGTTGACATTTCTACACCATCAGGGATGTGAGGTTGTACTTGTACATTTTCATCTCACAGTTTCCTGCTATGCCAAATGCGAATGGCCATTTTCTACACACAAGTGGCAGCAGTTGTGTCCTCTGTTCTGTTGTGAAGGTGTTGCAGTTTATACCACATTGTTGTCAATGTTGAGGTGCTCTGATTCTTATGTGTGTGTGCTGCATTGTGGGTGTTTTGCCCCTTCAGCTATGATTTGGCTGGCCCTTATCCCTTTCAGGCGGTGTGCCTTTCACTTCTGTGCTTATACAGTGCTGAGATGTTGCAGACTTGGGTAAATTGGGCTCTTGGTCGGAGTTGTGACTCTTGGGCATGGTTTGTCCGCAGATGTGCTATACTTAATTGTGTATGTGTGCCATTGTGCCCATCTCCCCCCGTTCCCCTAGTCCCTGGTCGTTACTCACCCTGTTGCTGTTGGCTCAGGTCATGTTGTGCAGTGTCCGGTCCCCCAACTCCTGCCACCGTCTCCCCAATGATGACTCGGGTCACCATTTCCTCCATCTCATCCAGCTCCTGGTGTGTCGCTGGACTCCCACCTCCAGTCTGCATTGCTGCTTTCAGGTTGGCTGCGAGTTTCAGCTTGGTTTTGCGCTTCACATCAGTCCAGCGCTTCTTGCAGTCGTCCACTTCCCTTCTCTTCACTCCGACTGCATTCACCTTGGCCAAGATGGACTGCCATATTGTATTTTTAGTTGCCAATGACACAGTGGAGGTGATGAACAGTTGGTGGTGGTGTTCTATCACCTCCGTAATGAGGATCTGGTTTTCCTGCGTACTGAAACGCTGGTTCCTCTTCTTCTTCTCCTTGCCCTTCCCTGACCCCGAGGTCCCAGGCTGGTCCTCCGTGGGGCTTGTGGGGTTCTGGTTGTCCTCTGTACTTGCTCCGGCTACCTCCATGGTGCTTCGCAGTTGTTTGTGTTTTGTTTGTGTTTTTTGTTGCTGCTTTTATAGTGGTTTTTCCCGCCTGACTTGTGGGACTTGCAGGCCTAGCGCTGCTTATCGCTGAGATTTTTATCGCAGTTGGGCCCATCACAACTTTTTTCACGTTAGGGTTTAGATTTTTATCGCCGTCCCGGTAATTTTATCACGGACATTTGACGCGTTATCGGGAAACTATCGCATTTTACCGCCGTGTTGAGAATACGACGTTAACACTGAGTTATTTTCCCGCAATAGATGGTGATATGAAAAATTGCGTTAACCTATTTTGGCGATGATTATCGCACGTTCTTGATAATATCCCCCTTCTTAGGTACCAGTACGTGATAGCGGGAATATAAATGCACTAAAAAGTGACAGGTTCGACTACAATATACGTGACTGGTTGATTTCTTGAGAATAACCACAGATATTTCAAAATCCTCCACACCATTACTTGCTTATTAAGCATGATCACTCAAAGAAGTTTATGTTTATCTTAGAATTAAAAATAAATTGTGTTACAGATATTCCAAACTGCCTGCGGCCTAGATAAGTAATCCAGCAGTTATTTTAGCATGAGTTTCGAGAAGTACAGGAAGACTAAATAAAGAAAGAATAGGTGAGACAATAGTGAAGTGCTGCAAATGTCATACTTGCAACTAAGAGCCGGCTGTAGAAGGTCAAGGGTCATGAGGTGGCATTCTCCTGAAAAAGGATTTTGAACAAAATTGGTTAAAACTGCTGGGTGTTATACTGAAACTAATTTTTTTAATACATAAGTTAGTTGAAAAGGCAATTCTATTTTTTGTTGAAGGATTTGTACTCTGACACTCAAACAGCTGATATCATACGAATCTGAATTTACTCTTCATTTTCAACATTTACCAACAAGGACTGGTAAAGTCATTAGGTTTGGCCTTGTCAATCCAATCGATATTTACGTTGTTCTTCATTGTCTATTAAAAGCTCGTGCTACGAAAAGAAAAAGAAAACAACTCGTCTCCTAAATGCAGCAGCAGTATTGTTTTAATATTAATCTTGAATAAAAAAGTATCCAAGTCACATAAAATTGATAGGACAGTAGGGCTGTTTTTATGAGATTGATATGCTTAGGACAGGTGTGATTTTTGTTTTTTAAATTGGAATAAAGAAAAAGTACTTTTGACTTTGAATTGCTATAACATGAACGAATAGGTTAAATTAAAAATTAGAACTAAAAACACACAAATGATAACAAATGCTAATAAAAAAGAATTGTTGATGTAGAATATTGGCCCACCAGCTCTGGAATTGAAGAGCGCTTTTTTAAGGCAGATTTGTAAATGTGATCACGAAAAGCATGCCTTCACTTAGAGCAAGAGCGCAAATTGCTGAAGCAGACTGCCCCGTTCCCGCATGTTGTCCACTGTGGAAGGAGAAAGCATAATATGAATTACAGTTGAACAGACAAATAGAAGAAGGACACAAGGACCGTCTGTGTATGTAAATCTGTATTAATTTCTTGTTTTATGACTTTTTAACATGAGGCTAGGTTACTGTTAAAGCTGTCTCCAGGTCAGAAACACAGTTAGGGCGATTTGTCTTTATTAGTACATGCATACATAGTCATATATTTGTTTATATTTTAAACTCGGAGCCAGCGTTTGCATAACTTACAAGAAAGTTCACACAATTAAGTTTCATTTTTGCCTGTGTAACTTGTAGGAGTATTTTCAAAGTTGGGAAGTCCACTTTACTCTGTCATTATTAATTGTTCTCCTTATTTCTCATGCGCACAGATGTTATGTTACTTTATGTATATTTGTCAAGCACCCAATCACCCGGGAAGGTATCCTGGCACTGAGTAAGTGTGAGTCTAGGCCTGACTACTGTGGGAGTGAGGGATTATACGAAGAGCAATGTTTTCAGCTTCTTGTGGAATTTAAGAAGGCTCTTATGTGTGCCAGCAGGTCTTGCCATACTTAAGGGGTGATGTAGGCAATGGCCTGACTGACAGATTTTGTTCTGTGTGTGTGGAGTGTGTGCAAGTAGGTGTCCAGCCAAGTGCAGGTATCTGGATGGTTTGTGAAAAGAAATACATCTATTGAAGTTGGCAGGGCCAGTTCAGTATAGTGCTTTAAAGGTGTGAGTGAGGAGTTTGAACTGTGCTAATTTCTGTATAAGGAGCCAGTAGAGCTCCTACAAGTAGAGTGTGATGTGAGTGTGGCGTAGGAGTTGGAGTGTCATTTTGGCTGCTGAGTTTTGAATGGTTGGCAGTTGTCTGGTGAGTTGTTTGCTGATCCTGGCATAGAGGATGTTCCTGTATTCCAGCTTGATTGTGACGAGGGTTTGTGTGAAAGTTTTGCTGGTGCTTGTCCGGAGCCATTTGTAAATTTTCAAAAGCATCTTCTGGGTGTGGAAGCAGGAAGGTGTAACGGTGTTGACTTGGCCAGTCATGTCAATTTTTTGTCAATGATAATCCCAAGGTTTTTGGCACTGTGGGTCCTAGTTCAGTCAGCCAACAGGTGGAGTCCCATGGTGAGGTGTTCTACCCAAAGATCATGAAAGATTCCACCATAAACCCTTTTGGGATCTAACTGCATACATTATCTCTTTTCTCACGGTCTCCAATATTACACTAAGCTTTCAACTCAATGAAAAAAGCAAATCAGGAGTGTTAACCAGGAAAAATAACAAGCTCTAGACCTTTAACAATATTTGTATTTTATAAATGTTGACTTATGCATTCCATCATCATAATTAAAATATGAACAACAACAATAAAACAACAAAAACACCAATAAAAATATTCATAATAATAATAATCGCAATAATTACAATAAGCAGTTGTTTCAGCCATTCTCTCAGAATTTTTGTTACTTCTAAGAGCTGTAAATAATAGGTACAATCATAGCAGTAACGCCTTCTTTATTGCGTTAACAACAAGCCAGAAAGTCTTGGAGGATTAATGGGGATTTCAGGAAAAGGACTCAGACTTATGCTAAATTGCCTAAATTATTTACATTAGCACTGACGTTTTAATACATATTGACAATGCCAAAAAGCCTCGGTATAATGTGCTTCAGGCTGTACTTTCACTGGCACACCACTCATCCTGCACTCACATGGGCAAGGTCTTTTACCCCTGGTGTGCTGGCAATAGGAGCCAGAACCAAGAAAGTGGTCCTGACTTCTGTGGTTCAATGGAGCTTGGGCGCTACCAAGAGTACATAGGGAGATGAATGAAGCATGTGCGAGGACACTTAGGGCTGACGCCAAAATTTGAGATGCTCAGGACAAGTGCCAGTAAGTACCTAGTAACCCATGCAAAGTGTCTTAAACAAGATGCAAGTATTCACTGGCAAACATTGGAGGAAGTCTAACTGAGATTGAACCGAGGTAAATTAAGTGACAGACATGGCAGCGGCATTTTGCACAATCTAAAGGCCACAGATAAGATATTTAGTTATACCAAGTAAACTCAAGTAAAGCCAAAAGAATGAATAAAGGCAACTAATGTGGAGGTAAATAAAAATTAAATAATTCTACAAACTGCACAATAATTCTTAATGAAATCTATGTGTAGTGTTTTTACTTTAAAATGAAAAGGTAATTCAATTAACACACAGTTAATTTAAACATAATATTACAAATGTTCACAATGAAATTTAGACCTATCTAGCATCACTTGAACTGTAGGTCAGTGTACGAAGGTCTCTCAGTGTTAAACAATGTATAGCCCTTCCCTATGATGTCTTCAAAGGACGTTCTTCCTATTGGAGTTGTCAAAGAGTGTTAATGTAAAACCCTTTCCGCTTGCATTTCCCAGAGAGTACAGCATGTAATCCACCTTCCTGGTGCGTTTGTCAAAGAGTTCACAATGTAAAATCTGACTCTCATGGTATTGAGGCAGAACAGTCCAAGGCTGACTCAGGGAGGTGCTGTGGCTAGAATCTCCAAATGCAGCAATACACACCCTTAAAACTAAATAAATCAATTTCCAGCCAGATGCCAGGTGGAAATTATAAATTGGAACTTCTAATTCACTGGTGTTGCAGATTAACCAGCATACTAATCATGTACTCAAAGAAATATCACTGGGGGGCAACCAATTTTGTAAGTACAGTCCGCTCCCATTATCTCTAAGATACAATGTGACAATTAGCACACCAGCAGGCTTTAATTCAATTAAACAATACTTCAATATGGGCTTATGGGAACACATCGGGTTATTCACAATAAAAAGTTGAAGCCTACAGGCGCTGTCAATTCTTTCACAATTTAAAATGAGAGGGCTACTGCCTTTGCCACTGTATTTAATAATCAATAGGGCAACCCTGTTACTGTTAACATGATAATAGACAAACATGGTCATATGGTCTTTTCCTGGATAGACCCATGAAACATTTTAGAAAGACTCAAAGTATAAATGGACAGAAAACCAAAATTTGTCTCTGGAGATATCAAGCATTTTCTGGTGACAGACCAATTAAAGGGGCATATTTCTTAAACCCCACCTTTTTACATTCCTCGAGAGTTCACAATTTAAATCCCTTCCTATTGTAATTGTGAAACAGTTAAAAATGTAACACCCCTTCCTGTGTTTTTTATCCTGCAGTTCACAATGTAAAACCCCCTCCTATTGTATTTGCCATAGTGTTCACCAGATAAAACCACTTTTAGTTCTATTTATCAGAGTTTTTAATGTAATACATGGTCCTATTATTTTTTGTGAGCGAGTTCACAATGTAAAGTCCGTCCTTTGGTCTTTCCCATGGAACTAATGATGTCAAAGCCCTTACTGTTGCACTACTCAGAGAGTTCGCAATATAAAATCCCTTCCTATTGAAGTTGTTCGAAAGTTCACAGTTGAAAACCCTTGGTATTGTAGTTGTCAGAGTTCACAATCCAAATCCTCTTCCTATTGCATTTGTCAGAGGGTTCATAATGTGAAGCACCTGCCTATGATGATTGAGAAGGAGATCTCAATGTAAAACCTCTTCCTATTGTGTTTGTCAGAGAGATCACACTGTATTTGTCACAAGGTTATACCATGCAAAGCCCCTTCCTACTGTATTTGGCCTGTAGTTTGCATTACAAAATACTTTTCTGTAGTCCTTAACGCAGTATAATATCAATTGATCCTTGAAGGTCTAAAGGCCTCAACTTATGCTTTTCACAACAAATAATTCATAATTATTACCCACAATTCATAGTTTTCATAATAAACAGATCAAATGTACATCATGTGAAATTGGTTTTCTCGATGAATCAATCACGCCTACAGGTTTGATCACTGGCTTGTTATCGTAACCAACCTAGGCCTACTTTTTTTTAGTATAATCAGTGCAATAGAAGCTCAGTTTTTGCTGCAGAAGATGACAACTTCTGTAACATAAAATCCAGTAGGGAGGACGATAAACAAGTGAATGATGCCAAAGCCACTCTCCCATTGGTGCTTCTTGAAGATCTTTTTCTGTTGCTTCTGTAAGATATGGATACGACTGAGCTTTCAAGCCAGACCTAAAAACGTGAACCTGAACCAGCCAGTGCTGGTGTAAAATGAGATTGTGCAAAAATGACATCTGCAGTTTAAACATACATTGGCAAAGGTGTGAATCCCCTAAAATTTCTGTTTTTCAAGAGCCAACTGGCTGGTGTAGCTTGACTCATGGAGGCACAAATGTTTGACCCATCAAATCCACAACCCTTTATCACAGAAAAGTGCAAGTTGTGGGTTGACCCACCTATAGATGCACACATCCTTAGGTGCATCCACAAGTGTTGTTATTAAAGAACAGTTTGTCAAGTATTTGGCACTTATCATTAAGAAGTCTTTCCAATATAATTACATTGAAATGCTACTGCCATTATTTCAGGTGGATAACTCAGAGAGAAACAGCAGCCTAATATTATTTCTTCTATAGAAGCTATTTAGGAAAACACTATGGAAAGTTGGGAAACATCTGGACTCCTTTAATCTCTCTCAATATCTTTTTCTCCTTTTCTCTCTCTCACATATTTAAACACACACGCACACTCATACACTCCAATATGTTTTGGAATGTGATTTGGCGTCACTGATAGGATAGTTTAAAATCAAAATAGAAAAACCACAATTTTTTCTATTGAAGATCTCCTGTAGACAGAAGATCCTAATGCATAGAGGCATAGGTATGGAAGCCTGATATATTATATAGGAGATCACAGATAGCTATCACCGATTGATGAAATATTCATAAAAATTGTTTTCCCTTGGAAACAATCTCGGGAAGTTGAGGCGTAATGACCTCCTTGGAGATACCAGTAGGTTTGTCACTAGCAGGCCATCCCCAGTCATATCCTGGGTAACAATTATATATTTATTTATAAGTGTTTTTCTGAATGAGAATATGCCAAAACCATGCTGTTACAGAGACCTATAAGGAAAAGGAAATGGAGAACACAATGAGTTTGCACGAAATAATGCATTAATTAACAGGAGTCCTTGAACAGCGCCTTTCAGAGATGAGCGTAGACTTGGACCCGTTATTTCAAGCACAGGAATTTATTGATTAACAAGTGCACCCTATAATGAAGGACTGCCAGAAGCCAGAGTTTGTCTTAGTTGTATGCTGGTGAATGGGCTCATGAGGGAAATGGGTTTCAACATTGATGGAAGCGTTTGGCATGGATGCAATGCCACAACCTCGTCATTGTATAATAATAAAATCAGTTAATGGTATAAAAAAAACGTTATTGGAGTATTGATAAGCATTCCACAGGATTGTGAAGCTAATCGTTCAAACATACTCTCTCCAAGAAACAGATGAAGAAGAAGCTTACCATGATCTGATTAAAAGAATAACTCTGTTAATCAGACAGAAGTACCTATCCAGTTGAAAAAAATGATATGCCAAGGGGCTTGGTAATTATTGCCAAGCATTCTGCAGTACAAGAAACCGGGTCTATTTTAACAGAACAATGTTTAGCTTCTATACATAATTCATTATAGTTGAAATATTGTAAGGAAAAAGTACCCAACCATTGGTGCACCTCAGCCACCCGTACTATTTTCATTTTGCCCCTGCAAGATCTCCTGTTTGTCCACTTTTTGTCAACAATTTGTGTGGCCTCTGCTACTCAGCCACCCTCAGACAGCAAATATGGTGCTCCCTACTTGGGGGGTCATTATAATAGCGGGCGGATCGCCACCGCCCGTATGGCGGTGGCGATCCGCCCGCCATTTTCCACCGCCCGCCTACCATTTCCCCCGCCAAATCACGATGGCGGTGGGGATGCCGGCGGTCGGAAAGACCGTCCGCCGGTTTTCCGCCGGTCGTACAGGCGACCGGGCGGAAAAGGGCGCAAATATGGTGGCGGTGTCTACAAGACACCACCATCCATATTATGATGGGCGGCGGTGCAGGGCTTTCCATGGCGGAGACTCCGCCATGGAAAACAAGGCAGATTCCACTTTCGATGTTGGGGGGGTGGGGGGTGCACATGGGGGGTACCTATGGTACCCCCCTGCATTTGCATGCACAAGGTGGCAGGCACCACGCGGTGCTTGTCACGTTGTGCATGCAAATGCGCAACATGCCTTTTTCACATTGTGGTGGGTGCTGCTGACAGCACCGCCCACCGCAATGTAAGAAATGCGGGATGCGCCCGCCAAAGTGGCGGGCGCATTCTAATACGAATCGCAGGATCGCCGCACATGTGGCGGGCGATCCCTTTTTCCGTTGCGATGGCGGGCGGACTTTGTCCGCCCGCCATCGTAATGGACCCCTTGGTTTGCACTGAGAGGTTCAAAGGTGTCTTTGAATCTTTCCAAAGAGATGCTTCAAGGAAGAGACCCGTACTTCACAGGCCTTCGCTGGTGGCATTTATAGGTTCTGGGGTGCAACATCGGTGCCCCAAAAACCTATAACGGGTAAAACCTGCTACTCTCCTCCTACAAATTAAATTTATTTGTTTGAGGATGACAAAACCTCTTTCACATTATTTGTTTTGTATAATTGGAAATGTTTACACCCATTTTGAGCATATGTTCTGCAATAATACTTATACCTGTTGAAAGTGTTAGGCTTAGTTGATCAGAAAATGGTGGTTGCAAGTTGGAAGCTGGATGCTGCCACACAAGACAATTAAAACAACCCCAGTCCCCACCTCTATTTCCTCTCCTGTCCCTTTTCCTCCAGGGTATGACTGGGAGAATAAATACAATTTCCCACCATAACAGAACCTTGCAGTTTTGTACCTGGTCAGATGCTCATAGTCAGTAGCCAAAGCAGTGCATTCAGGGAAAAAGGCAAGAAGTGTACTAGATTGCTGGGATTTTTGACTTCTGTTAAACATGGCAACTGACTGGCAAACACAAATGGGGACATTTGTAGGCCTGGGAGTAAATTATATTATGCCGGAGTAATTAAAGTAAGTTTGGTAATTGCACGCGGAATTACCTATAATAATGTGAATACACCCAGTTTCGTAATTAAGAGTAACTTAGGGAAACATTCTACCACAGTGCACATTTAGTGAGTGTCAGTGGCTGCTTACACTGCTGTCTATGTTCTGTTGCCTTTAGTGCTATTTTCTTAGTGCCAAATGCATCTGCATGCCTATTTTACACGGAAGGGTGCATTTTGCTCTACAAAACTAGTGCTAAAATGCCAGAAGTAAGTTGGGGGAAAATCCTTTCCCAAATTCACATTTAGCGAGCAGCTGCTCAGTCTCGCTATTTATATTCTATTGCAGTTAATAGTGTTATTTCTTAGCGCAAAATGTATCCTCATGTCCATTTTGGACGTAAAGGGACATTTTTTCGCTAAGGAAATAGAGCTAAATGTAGAAATACTCTTCTTGCATAATTCTACATAACCTTTCTGGAATTTTTAGGTAATTTGCATGATTACACTGCACATAATTACGTAAGTCACACCCATTTACTTGTCTTTTGTGTAAGACCACAGTAACAATGCACAAAAACTATGCAAGTTGCTAAAAATTCAATCACCCAATGTGGGATGCACCGTGGCATTACACTATTTTCATGTTAAAATAAAAATATGGCAAAAAGCTGGAAGGTAGCCCTGGCATACTGCAGACAAGTCTACAGTGTTTATATGTCAACCCCACCTTTTCTGAAACGTTTAGTCCTATGTCTGTCATTGAAAATGTGAATTGTAAAGTGTACCTCGAAGCCTTCAATGCCCAGAACAGAAAAAATTAGATTATGTTAAGCTGACATGCTTTACTGATAACAAAGATGCCAGAGGAAACTGTATTTATGTCAAATGATATTCTATCAACAGTATTTTGGCACCACACAGAGTGACAAACATGAAGAAACCTGCCTGATTAACAAAGTGTGTCACTCTGATTCCCTGTAGCCAATTTAATTCGTTGGTCTGTATGCTGCCGTGCCATAGACCACCTCTTGACCTCATGAGCAGTTACAGCTCAGCTGTTCTGCATCTAATGATGGCCTTGCCGACCCCATGCACGGCCTATATGCAGACACATAATCTGATACAGCATGATAATAATACCTAAAGGGAACTCTGGCAGAGGAGGTCACAGGAGTGGGAGAAGGTCAGCCAGAATGTAGCAACCTCAGCATCAGAGACTGCACAAGCTTGTGGTCAGCTTCTTGTTAATATACAGCCACATGTGTCTGAAGGTGGCAGAAATAAGTACAACTGCCCAGAGATAAGTGCCAGTGCAAAGCCTTGTTAAACAGAGACCTACCTCACCTGGAGTCGTATTATGAAAGTGCCCCGGGGAATAGCATCTATTACCATGCATGCCAAAACAACAGGTGGCTTAACAACGCAGTCAATACCACAACTGTGTCGTTACCACGAGTTCCACTACAACACAAGTCATTACAAGGACTTGCTTTAGGGAAGCGCTGGACTTTGGAATAGTTTAAATTACTATTCCAACTCCAGTCAGTGTATCAGTAGGGAAGGTGTTGGACTTAAAATCCAACACCAGTCCAACACTGCATTCCCTAAAGCAAGTCTTTGTAATGACTTGCATTGTAATGGAACTCGTGGTAACGTCGCAGGCGTGGTACTGACTGCGTTGTAAAGGCATTACGTTGTAATGCCTGTGTTGTACTAGATGTTTCCCATCATTTGGTATTACAGAAGGGGCCGCAGACGTTTGCGCATCCCCTTCTGTAATACCGATAGCGCTGGCGTAATAAAGCGCCAGGGCTATCTTCAGAGGTCTTTCCCTCATTTGCATGGGGGCGTGGCCCCATGCAAATGAGGGAATCCCTTTGCCTCTGCGCTCGTGCCATATTACAGACACAGGCGCAGAGGCAAAGAAGCTGTCAGGAGGCGCACTGACAGTGGGCCGTCTGATGGCAGCCCTCTGGAGGGGGTGAAAGGGGTTCTATGGACCACCCAGACATTCCATTGCAGGCGGGTACAGTCATTCACTGCACCTTAAAAGTGCATGTGGGTTGCTGCCTGCACTGTGGAACACAAAGCGGCTGCACTGCAGCCGCTCCTTTTTTCACTTGAATGCGCTGCAGGGGCAGCGCGAGTTTGCAGCTGCCCTGGGGGAAGCGCATTCCATGTAATAGGGGGACGTATCCTTGTTTGCGCCCGGCGCGCCTGTTTTGAAGTGTGCCGGGCGCAAACAGAGAACGTGCGCCTTTTACATAATAGGGCCCCTGTAGTTTTAAATCAACTTCCTTTCTGCCCCTTGAGGTGCTGCTAGCCTGCCATGCTGTTGTCCTTTCCTGCTTGGATTCCACAGACAGCACAAAGTTTTGAGAGACAGGTACAGAGCTCCTAGAAGTCATCTGTATTAACCATCACTGGAGGCCTCGATAATAAGATGCTCTGAGCGCAGGTGAGCTGTGGTTCTCTCCCTGCACCTGCACCAACTGTATTTTTGTCATGCTTTGTCATTCCTTTCCGTGCAGCAGTCCAGCATCACTTTGGACTGCACGCTAGCTGGACTAAAAAGGGCCTCTGTAGTACGGCATGGGCACTTTGTATGCAATGGACTCATAAACCGTTCTCCTTGTGGCTCAGAGTATGGTATGTCCTCTTTCAACATTAATGATGGTTCTCCCTGACTGTGGAGCCACTGACTCGGACCTCCTTGGTCTCCCAGATCATGGGATATCCCCATCTTAAATGAGCGATACCACATAGCCTAAACCAAAAGATATACTTTAATTCCTGGGAACGGTAACTCAATTTCCTAAACGCCAAGAGACATCTTTATTTCACTTGCAAGGCTGCTAATGCACTGTTTATTTTTGCCACTGTTTTCTACTTTGTCTGCTCCAGTTTACTTTGTCCAGATTCACTAACATCACAAATTGTAAGTTCTTTGAATCCATACAAAGTAACTCAGTTTTAGTAAGATGTTTGAGAACCTGTATTTTACAAGCTGTTAGACAATTACTAGTGATGACTGTTCATAGTCATTGTTTGAACCTTTCCGTCATCATGTGCTGTTTTTCTCCTTTTCAGTAGTGTCCCTTTATTTGTGATCTCTTTGTCCTTGCAAACAGCATATTTTTGTTAATAGTCAAGGGTTTTGTGTTGCATTATCTTTTTTGTTGTATTTTGTGATTTGTGTTATTTTCATCATTTGACCTTTGCTTTCATTGAAATTATATTTATATGTTTGGATATTATTAAACTGCAGTGTATTTACAAAAATTCACACAATTTCGCCTCGGCATTCATATCTCTATTGCAACTTAAGTAGATGTGTTGTACTGCACCTAGACTCAGCCCTACACCATTCTCTTTCAGCTGGGCTTTGACTGCTCCTCCACATGTTCCCAGAGAGTCAAGGAGGCTTGGGAGGCTAACTGTTTGTCACATGTGGAGTTTCCATTGTCCTTGTCAGTGGGGACACTAGCATTCTCACCATTGATAGTGCTTGGTTCTTCCTTCAGCTCCAAGAATCAAGGACAAAATGTGATACCTATTTTCCTGGGGGTGTTTCAAACTGAACAATGATCATTTCCACAAAGAAAATTTTAAAGTTGGATGAATTCCTGGAGTAAGGTCACTCCAGTCCCTAAATTGGTCGATGGTGTTGCCACCCACATGCTGTACCAAAATGTTTGACTAGAGAAATTGACTAAATGGCAATGTTCCTATGATGATATAGCACTGTTTAGTACCACAATTAGTCCACATACCCGCAGTCAGTAGCTCAACAATAAGTGAGTAATCATCCGCCCATGATCTTACATCTTACTTGTTACATATGAAACAAATGAGTACCACACAACCAAAAATTATTACCTGGTGCTCCTGAAAAATGCAGAGGAGACAATTAAACAAGCAGAGTAATTCTGACCACCCAGTTCCTGTTGGGTGTTTCCTGTTTAGAGCCTTTGCTTATGGTTCCAGTGAGTTGAAACTCAATCCGTCCTGCCGGCTCTAGCTCTGCTCCAGGTCTCGTTTTATCTGGATCTAAGCTACAGCCTCGCAGATACTATCTCATAATTTGGACCTGGCACATTTGAGGTTTTTTTTGCCTTTGGAATTTTACCTCCCGATGCTGTCATACACTACAATTCCGGAGGACATCTCTCTAAGTAACACTTGTTATTCCCAGAGTAGAGTGTTTCTGCCAGAAGGGGTAACTGTAGCAAAGTGGCAAGATTATGTTATATGGCTGGGAGTTCTTACCATGCAATATTAACAGAATACCCAAAAGTGGACCTCCGATTCACACCAGTAATCCTTCTCTCAGTCCTGGTAGAGTGGCAAAGGGCAGACAGGCTTATTTAGAGGAACATATGTTATGCATTTTACAGTATCTACATTGACAATAGTATTTGACAGTACTCGAAAGAAATCCAAAACCAATTTATAATATTAGCGCTTATTTTTATATAATTTTAGACACCAGAATGAAGTATGTATAGTTCATATAACCGGGGTTATAGAATTTACAGTGATAATTAAATCAATATTTTGCAGAGCTGTCAAACTTTATCATTGCGGTCAATGGGAAAAATCTCAAGTGGCACTGAGTCACTTGCGGGGTGAGTTCCATGGAACCCACTTGGATATAAGTTATTGTGGCTCCACAGACCAAGCTTCGACAGTCAGAACACTTTTACCTTGCCCAGGGAGTTAGGGTGCAGAGGTGACTTGGCTGTCCTTGGTGCTGAACGGGAGCCGCAGGTGCTGAAAAGCAGAACTTGGCAAAACGATACTTCCAGGTCCAGTTCACGGGAGTCACTGCAGGGTGAAGCTTGGAGAGCCCCTGGACCAGGAATCACCAGGCAGAACAGCTCTGTCTGTCTAGGGCGTCTTGGGTGCAGAGGTGTATTTGGCTATCCGTGGTGCTGAGAGGGACTGCAGGAGCTGAATTTACCAGGCATGCCAATGAAGACAGGTTTGAGATGCAAATACTCAATAACTGCACAACAGAAGGAGAAGGTTGACAGGGCGCAGGATTCCCTCTTCTTGGAGCATCGAGTAAAGCAGTTAGTAGTCAGCAAGGCCACCAACAAGCCTTTGGCCACGGCAAATGCAGCAGTAAAGCAAATCTTCCCCAGTCTTGGGAATACTATAGAGGGCTGAGACTCGCTGAGGTTCAGGACTACACTTCCCAGAAGGTACCTGGCCAGTTACTTCCGGGCTGGTCCTCGACGGAGCCTGATGGACAGTCCTTGTTTGGATCTTGGAAGTGTGGTTTGTGCCTACCGAATGCAAAGGACTAGTACCTCTTGTCCTAGGGAGTCCTGGTGAAGTCTTTGGGTCGCACTGGGGTTCACCTTCCTTTTGGAACCAGTCTCTGGTCCTGGGCGAGTTGTAGTCCAGCGGGTGCAGGGGCTGCCACAGGTGGGGTACTTCGCACCTCTTCTTTGTGGAGTCCTGCCTTGTGCTGACATGGTCTCTTCTTTGTCTTCTTCTTTAGAGCAGATCTGGAGTTCTGGTGTCAGAAGTGCCCCCCATACATTCTGGATTTAGGGGATGTTTAAGGGTGTGAGTGCTAGTAGCCAATGGGCTACCGGCCCTGTGGCTAATCCGCCCCTGAGGTGACAACATCTGGGGGGTGTATGCCACCAAACCATTCAAAACCCACTATTCTTAGGACTTTTCATGGCACGGGCCATCCTCAGCTGTACAGACCCACTAGCCCACCTTAGAGGTGTGGCTAGCCTTTGGGGGATGTACGCCTCCTCAGTACTTAATTTCCCGCCTGCTTGCAAACACGAGTGCCTGGGGGCAGGGGGACCTTTGTCTCCACTGGGCGACAAGTCACTTACATATCAGAGGCAGTGAAACCTTTGAGGCTCACCGCCATGATGGGTCTTTCACTAGCCATCCTGGGCAGGAGGAGGTGTGACCTACTTCCTTCAAAGGCCTTTTGTCTCACGTCCCCTGGGAGTGATACTACTCACCAGCAGGAGGTCAGACTTCTGTCTTGGTGGCAAACGACTCAGAAAGCCAGCCGAAGCATAATGGAACTCTGTATCTTGGTGGGAACCCTCTAAGGGTGCCACCGGGGTGCATCCCAGCTCACCCTTGACAAGCGAATCATGTCAGGGGTGATAAAACACGATGTTTGATACCAATCACGACAAAATTTGGTGGTACCATCGTGAAGCTGGCTATCTTGGTTTTGTCCGGTAGCCCATCCACGTTAACCTATGAACCGCTGGTAATTACAGTAAACTTGAATGGCAAGGTTACTGTAGAGGTATATATATCTGTACATATATGCCTTCTCCCTTGGATATAATCCACCCTGCCTTCTGGGATTTAAGAGGCCTACCTTATAGGTGACTTACATATATCAAGGCAGCGAGGGGACTCTGTCACACATGGTGTGTGCAGATTCAAACTAGAGCGGGGAAGCTGCTCATGCAGGCTGCGATAGCAGCCATGCAGACTTTACTTTTACTTGGGTCATTCAGGGTGCCACAAATAGTACTGTAGCCCTGGAACCCACTTTAACTCCCTTGCCCTAGGTGCTACTGGTACCATATACTAGGGACTTACAAGGGGAGGGGGGTTAAAGCATCTGCCAATTGAGTCTACCAATCCACATTAACCTCTTGCGGGAAAGAGCACTGGCACTAGGACCTGGTTAGCAGGTCCCAATGCACTTTCAGTTCTAAAACCACAGCATCTAGAGCAAAAAGTAGGGAGCGACCATCCAAAAAGGGCACTGTCCTACAGTCACTGTTCCCTCAGAGCCTCTAGGAAAGAGATTAAGGACTGACCCTACAAATCCTAGGCTTCTTGCCTACCATCTAGGAGCAGCAAACTCAAATTCACACTTGCAAAATGAAAATACTGCTCTATGGCATAACCTTAGACAAACACCCACCTTTGGACCTTGTTGTGGGAAGTCCAGGGGGGCCCACATTCAACAGAGATCAATGTAGGTGAGAGAATTCCTAGATGCCCCCTCGTTCAGCTTACCTTCCATCTAGTTCAATTTTGCTCTGCGTTGTATGCCAAATAAATATTATCTGACATAGATCAGGCCCTCAGCCAGAACCCTATTTGTCCATGCCTGAAAACCCTCCTGGACAGGAATAAGTGCCTGAACATCGGAGGGACTGAAATACTCAATCATGCCTTGGAGCACCAATGCAGGTGAAGCCCAATCACTCACAGAACCAACCCTATCTATTTATTGTAGTCAGTATATTGCTTCCATTATGAGTTGGCCAGAAGAGTACATCTGGTGGATATCACTCTGGGCAACACCGAGTGATCTGCTGTTTTTAGAACCAAAATTTCCAGGTCCAGAAACACCAGGTTGGTTTTACCAGAAGGAGATTTACACCTGGAAAAACTGTGACAGGCGATACAGGGCAGAGGTACAAACTAGCCCGTGCCCACTTCCACAGGCTACATGCATAAATCAGACAGTGCTCCTCCCAAGATCCTACTGCCTCCCCACCACCTAGATGCCCTCCCCACCACCCAGCCCACAAGATCAACCCGTTCGCCCCCCACAACGGATATTTACCACCTGCTTATAGCAGGCGGTGAATAAGGACCCAGTAATTTTGGGTCTAACTGGGTATTCCTCTGTTAGAAATGGAGGTCTCTAGTTGGCAGAGGTATGCACCTTTGTCCAAATAGGGACCCTTGCTTCTAGTCAGGGTACGGGGGATACACACATAACCCCTGCTCACCCCCTTGGTAGCTTGGCACGAGCAGACAGGCTTATCCCAAAGGCAATGTGTAAACTATTTGTACTCAAAACACACAGTGATACAGTGATAACACCACAAATGGACACCACACCAGTTTACAAAAATAAAGTATCTTTATCTAAACTCAACAAGACCAAAACGCCAAAAATCCAACAAAAATGTAGCAAAATAGCACTTCAAAATAGTTATTTCCAAAATAAAGCTTGTAGAAAACAAATAGATCCACCTGGGGCTATTACGACGTCGTGACAGCAATACATCCATAGTACAGCGCCGACAGCGAGGTGCGCGGCATCGGGCAAGGAGTCACAAGGAATGTCAAATAAACAGAACCTTTGGATAACGAAGCCTATGACGATGCACGGCGTCATGAAGGTGAGACGTCAGTGCCGAGGTTGAGCCCGGCTCCCTGGCTGCCATGGGGGAGCCGTGGCGTCGTGCCCGTGAGGAGGCAACGTGTCGAATCCAGGATAGGGGAAGCCGGTTGCGTCGGCGGTGAGGCGTCGGTTCCGATGAGGCAGTGCGAAGTCGGAGAGTTCATGGAGTCACCCTCAGCAGTTATCTGCGCCACGATAACAGGATGCAGGCGCTGGCGGTGACGGAGTCGGTGCGAGCACTGGCGTCGGGAATGCCAATAACAGCAGGCGTCAAAGGGCGTCGGAGCTGCGGTGCAGGCCGGGCGGTGCATTGTGCACTTCACAAGAAGTACCCCTGGCCTCAGTGCAGGTCACAGCATCACAGCGGTGTCGCTGACGGCATCAGAGACAGGTTTTCTTGCTTCTTTCAAGTTGCTTCCAGCTCCTAATTGCAGGAACAACCTCCAGAGGCCCAAAACTGGAATAGGCACCTCCTGGCAGGTAGGAACTATCAGCAATTGAGTTCTGAGGGTGAAGTCTTTGTGTCCCTGAGACTTCAGAACAGGAGGCCAGCACACACAGGCCCTTGGAGATCTTTCTTCAAGCAGGTTCACAGCAAAGTTCCAGTCTTCGTCCTTTCCTTGGCAGAAGCAGCAACTGCAGGCCAACCCCACACAGCAAAAGGAGTAGTGTTCCTCCTCACAGCTCTCCAGCTCTTCTCCTTGGCAAAGGTTCCTCTTGAGTCCAGAAGTGATCTAAAGTTCTGGGGTTTAAGGTCTACTACTTCTACCCCATTTTGTCTTTGTTCTCTTTGTGCAAGGGTCTCTGAGCCCTGTCCAAACCCGTTCTGTCCTCACTGGTGCAGTACGACCACAAGGGGTGGAGAGGGCATTGGGCAAGGGCAACAGGCCCTATTCAGGTGCAAGGAAAACTCCTCCCACTACTCTAAATGCAGCTAAGGTCTATTCAGCTCAGCTCTGAGTCATCCAGGAAGGGCCAGGAACACCTCAACCCCCCCCCCCAGTGGCTGTCTAGAGTGGATGCATATCCCCAGCCCCTGTCACTCCAAAACCCGACAGTCAATCCACAAACAGGCAGAGGCACACAGAATGGTTAAACAAGAAAATGCCTACTTTCTAAAAGTAGCATTTTCCAACACACAATTTAAAAACCATCTTTACTAAAAGATGTGCTATTAAATTCTAAGTTCAGAGAGCCTAAACTTTATTTCTCTATCTTGTCAAAATTGGAAGTTAGACTTGTAAGATGTTACAAAGTATCTCCCATTCTATCCTATGGGACAGATAGCCCTTCAATAGTGAAAAACAAAATTGGCAGTATTTCACTATCAGGATATGTCACACACACCAGTACATGTCCTGCCTTTTACATACACTGCACCCTGCCCATGGGGGTACAATGTGCCTACCATAGGGGTGCCTTACATGTAAGAAAAGGGAAGATTAGGGCCTGGCAAGTGGGTGCACTGCCGACATGGCAGTATAAAAATGCACACAGACACTGCAGTGGCAGGTCTGAGATACCTTTACATGGCTACTCATGTGGGTGGAACAATCAGTGTTGCAGGCTCACAACTAGCATTTGGTTTACAGGCCCTGGCACACTCAGTGCTCTTTACTAGGGACTTACCAGTAAATCAAATATGTCAATCAGGGAGAACCAATTGTAATAATAATCTACACAGGGAACACTTGCACTTTGACACTGATCAGCAGTGGTAAAGTGCCCAAAGCATCTAAGCCAGCAAAAACGAAATCCAGCACAGCATCAAAAATACAGGAGGTAGAGGCAAAACGTCAGGGGAAATCACACCAAAGATGCCAAGTCTAACATCCCCATACTGTGGACTTTATCTCATGATATCTTTTATCTCATGGGGGGATACAGGTCAGAGTTGTTAACTCAGGCACTGGTACCCCAATGTGGAGACAACAGGGAACTCATATTAAGGCCAATGTTGCAATGGGATTATGCTGGAAAATGTGTAAACCCCTTAAAGACCTGATAGGTGGTCTGCTTTCAATGTAGACACAGCTTGCATAAACAGAAAGTCATAATTGAGGCTAAGGAATGGGTAAGCATAAACATAAGTGTTTTGAATGGAGACTTAAGGCTTTATTAAGATTTTGATGGATGGACCAGTAGGATGGCAGAGGACCTTCTCCCGTCAACTCCACTTTGAGACAAGTGAAGCAGAACATAAGACACACTAGGGACTACATCTTGCTCTCAACTTAAAACTGACACTTTCAATTACAGCTGGAAAATAACTCATTCAGTGGACTTTCTCTTTGTAAACAGCTCACCTAGTACACATATTGGATCAGAGGCTGGCGATTGGTTGCAGACACAGCGGCACATAGAGACATGCTATGGCACCACTCAGTGGCTGAAGGATAAAATTGCTTCTTATAGAGTTATCCTGGTAACACAGCCTGCATGTTTGACATGATATCATTTTCTGATACCTACAGACAGCCCTGGTCTTTTAACCAATAGCATTTTGTATGCTGACATTTTTGAACATATACGTGTAATCTTAAAAGGGAAACTAAAAGTCCCAGAATAGAATACACTCTTGCTTAAAGACAGTAGCCGCTGTTCTTGTCAACATGTAATGGGACTGCTATTCAGCACTGTGGTGATATATGAATAAAAGAAAAGAACTTTTAACCAGTGCCTTGGATTCTTTGGGGATCTTTGTCGGTCCGTACCTGCTGTGTTTCCCCCTCGCTGCAGAAGGTGGGACAGGACTTTTGATTTCATGCAAATTTTCTGGAAGTCGGCTGACTCCGGACCCTCTCCCAAGGAAGCGGCGTGGCTTTGATCAGCCAAACATCGCGTATGCGACTCGACTTAACTCGGAAGGAGTAAGCTGGCCATGCCCCCCGTTGCATAACGAACGTTTGTGTGAATCTCCGTGTTACCAGGTGTTGGTCGTCGGATCTTGTGCAGTCGGAGGACTCCGGGTACCGGGGACTGCTACTGGTAAGGAGCAATGATTATATTGTCAACACCAACGGGTTGGGAGATTACTGACCCCCATACAGGCATCTATTACAATTTGGTTCTGCTTGCTATTTTTCTTCCACCACTATAATGTCAGCCCATGACGCGCTGCGTGACCGGGAGGCTGCAGCCGAGGCGCTCTTTTTAAATCTACCGGTTGCCACTACAGAAATAGAAAGACAGTCTGGCAGCACTCATACTACTGATATAAAAAGTCACTTGAGAAAACTTGAAAAACTACAAAAAAATGAACTCACAAAATGGTGGGAAAAAAAATCTTTGGAAAAGTACCGGGATGCTGGGAGAGTACCACGCGGGTTACGTGTGCTGATTGCGCCCACCTTCGAGAATCCCCACCCGGATATGCTCTCTGAATGGGCGGCCAATAACCTTCAGGCGTCTATGAATATGGTCAATATTTTGATTAAATATGCCGAAATCGTCAGGGACAGCATTCTTGAGGAGATTGAGCAGTTAATTGCCTTACTTGAAGCCAGTGAACAGAAGGACTTGGTTTCCAAAGGCCGTGCCGACATACAGATTAAATTGAAACAACACGAGGACATTATTAAGACCGGCAAAGTCTTCAAATTTGCCCGGGATCGGAATGACTATGCAGCGGGAAGGGTGTTTACCTTTTCCCGGAAATTTGACAATGTAAAGAGAAAAGCCTTAACTGACAAACTGCCCACTTTACAAACATCCACCTCTGATGGCAATAACGTCATTCAAGACGATTCAGATGTTAATTCTTTAACTAGCGGTGACTCTGATGAAGGTAGAGGAACGACCCCTGGATTACAATCCCGAGTTGAGACAAGCTTTACTCCAGCTGAGGAGTTAAATTTTTTAACTATGGACAGGCGCTCAACATTACGCCCACGGAACCCCCAAAACAAGACAGAATCAGCAGGAGCCAATGCCGGAGGGAGAGGCGCCGGCAGCGGATCAAGCACATCAGACAGGGGAAGAGGAGCAAGGAGGTGGAGACGATAAATTTACAGGACGACAATACCATCATTAACCTTACTGACACTATACTTACTAAAGCGGAACTTCAACTGTTAACGTTAGGTCTTACATTTTGCCCAGAATCAAACTTTTCTTACAAACAATCGCGGATTGATATTTACAAATTTATCCGGAAATTAAAACTCAGAAAGTTTTTTCAACTTAACAAACCATCTACACTGCCAATGAATCCAGGCATGACTACAGGCAATCTGCAAGTCAGTGACCTTTCCACCATCCAATTGTTACAATCACTAGCCAATGAGGACTCTCAAAGTGAGGTTTCTTTCACTGATGGTATGTCCATTGCAGGAATCAATACAGGAGTGGCGGCTGCCAGTCCATTTCGTCCTCCTTCATCTTTTTACCCACTGAGGCCCAAAGATTCTGTTGATGTTTTTAGCGAGATGGTAATTGAAGATTTAAAACAACTCAATTCCTCTGTCATTTCTAAACATCAGCATCGCAGTTAACGCATGAAGAGTTACTGGGCCCTTATGAAAAAACTTCGTGAGAAACATGAGGTCATTACCAGCAGCGCTGATACAGGTGGCAATATCGTGTTATGGCTTAAAACTGATTATTTATTGGAAGCTCAACGCCATCTCTCTGACTCCAGCTGTTACTGTATGGTCACCCGTCAACACTTGAGCTTGGTGAAAGACAATGTCTTTAAACATCTCCAGCAATGGAAGAGACAGGGCCTATTATCTAAAAATGAATATCTCTTTCTCAAGAATGACTTTCCTACGACTCCCATTTTGTACTTTATTCCTCAGGTGCATAAGGGGACATCCACTGTTCTCGGCAGACCTATTATTTCAGCTAGAAACAGTGTGTTAGAAGCGGTGTCCAAATATGTTGACTTTTTTTTACAGCCACACATGTTCAGCTTGCCCTCCTTCATCAAAGACACAGGAGATTTCTTGAAAAAAATCATTGAAGTTGAGTGGCAGCCTGATTATTTGCTAATTGCCATGGATATAGCTTCGCTGTACACCAGCATCCATCACACTCACGGTCTGGAGGCAGTCAAATACTTTCTTAATGACTGCGCTATTTGTTTGCATGACCATAATTGTATGCTGCTCAAAATGATTGATCTTTGCCTTAATAACAATCTGTTCCTGTTCAACAAAATTGTGTTCAAACAGTTGAGAGGGGTGGCGATGGGGGCGTGCTTCTCTCCCAGCTACGCCTGTTTATTGGTGGGATGGTGAGAGGAGCACGTCCTCAAGACAACCCATAAGGACATCTGGGACACCCATATCAAATATTATGGCAGATACATTGATGATGTATTTATTGTATGGGAGGGCACCAAACAGGCAGCTTTACAATTTGTAACATCTATTAATGACAACCAATTGAATCTCCATTTTACTGCCACTGTGAGTGAACATAGTGTTGAGTTCCTAGATGTGGAAGTGTATATCCGTGACAACTGTATTCAAACTAAATTGCATAGGAAGAGTACTGCGGGGAATTCTACGCTGCATGCCACCAGCTCTCATCCCCCACACCTAATTCGCAGTATACCTTATGGCGAATTTCTTCGCCTACGTCGTATCTGCAGTCTTGAGTCCGATCTAAGACAGTGTCAAACTGAGGCTCTTGAACGCTTCCTGGCTCGCGGGTACAAATATCCAGATTTACAATTGGCCTTCTACTTTAAAACAAAAAAAGAACGTAATTCTGAAATGGCAGTTCAGTCTTCATTTGTTGAAGAGAACAGTGAAACACAGTCCATCAGATTAATTACTACATTTAGTAAGCAGGAAAAACGAATCCGGAAAATTGTTTACACACACTGGCCCGTTGTGCTTACTGACCTAACAGTAAAATCACTGTTGCCAACTCTTCCTGCAATTACATTCAGAAGAGCACCCTCTATGAGGGATGCCTTGGTTAAATCCAGCCCTGAACTAACATCTAAATCTACCTGTCTTTCAAAATCTGGCTTTTTTAAATGTTCATCTTGCCGGGCATGTAAATTTGGGGTCAATAAGTCTGAGTACCTAACGGCTTTTAGTGACATTCCAGTACAGATAAAGGAACACCATACATGCCGCACTGAATACGCTGTATACTTGCTGGAATGCACATATCACCTTAAGTACATAGGCAGCACCAAGCTCCCGGTGTCCAATAGGATATTACAGCACTTGCAAGCCATAATCAACTCAGACCCCAACTATCCAGTTGCCCGGCATTTTAAAGCTATCCATCAGAACAAAGTCAGTGACCTCAAATATTCTGTAATTGGGGCTGTTTCCCCTTCCATTCGTGGGGGTAACAGAGAAAGGAAGCTGCGACAGTTAGAGTCCTCTTTTATTATGATCCTCGACACGAAGATGCCTTACGGGCTAAATACGAGTGAGGACTTGCATAACTATTTATAGCAGTGTCAGCTGTAGGGCCTCTCTATGTTTACTTGGCTTTCTGACCTGCTCAGGGGCCAAAGACCTACTGTCTCTTCCTTTTTTCTGAATATGTTCATATTTTTACAGTGTTCTACTATTCTATGTATGAATTTGTGCTGTATCTTATACATACATTTGACTGATTCTATTTGTACTGTATTTTTCTGGCACTGGCACTTTATTTATTAGGCATTAGCAATTTGATTACAACCTTTGGGTTGTGTTTCAAGAGTACTGTTTGCGCCTTTTGCACAGCCCCACTACTTGTTATATAGCAGTGTATGTAGGGTGATCTATATTTGTTTGTGTCACTTTTTGCACTTTTTGCACATGTATTTAGTATGGAGTTTTTCTTAGCAACTCTTTTACTCTTGTTTGCACTTCATATTTATAGTATTTGATGCTACCTAGATTTGTTTCATCTGGCCCATATGGTTTATTCCAAATAAGATATTATGGATATTGGAGAGACAATACCATTTGGTATTTAACGTGTCAGTTGACTTATATTATTGCATTTAATCAATTATTGGTACTGACCCTGAGTTTTAGCATATTCGTGCTCTGACATTGTTTTTATTCTGTGTACAGTTGAGTTTTTATCATTGATAATACTTTGCACATGGAATGATTTTAGTTTTTTAATCTCCTTGTAATATCTACATACATTTTTACCTTGGGCTTATTCATTTAAGTTTTGCATCATTTCTATTTATGTATTTATTCATTGAAGTGTATATATCATGAGTTACGCTGTATTCCCAGTAATGTTTTTTCCATCTACAGCTCCATGTAATAGTCTGTTATTTATTTTGAATGCACTGACCTTTGACCAATCCTCTGTTGTGATTGGTTACACTGAGTATTTGTGTAGTGAGTCGTCACCAGCACGTCAGGTGATCAAGATCGCTGTGGCGATCGAAACGCGTCTGGGGCGGACACTCGTCTGTTTCACTGTGGTGATATATGAATAAAAGAAAAGAACTTTGAACCGTTGCCTTGGATTCTTTGGGGATCTTTGTCGGTCCGTACCTGCTGTGTTTCCCCCTTGCTGCAGAAGGTGGGACAGGACTTTTGATTTCATATATATATATATATATATATATATATATATATATATATATATATATATATATATTCACTGAAAAAACCATAGGTTTCAGACACGTTATAGTTACAAATTAGCATTTAAAAAACCTTTGAAATTCACTGAAAAAACCATAGGTTTTAGGGACAGTTATAGTTACTTGGACATTGCACTCGTACAAAACCCGTGAAATTCCCCCATTATAGTTAGTTCAGCTAACTATAACTCGCGCCCCGCAATGCACTGCTGATGACGTCACATATTACATCACTCATGACATGGTCAGTGACATCACTGATGACATCACTGATGACATCTCAAATGACATCACTGATGACATCATCCAGTGACTGTGTGTTTCTGTAAAGTTTAAATATTTTTAATATATATAGGAAAAGACGTATTGAAGAATGAGTGGGTGTGTAAGTGTCTGTATGGATGATTTAGTAGGTGCGTGACTGACTCTATAAGTGAGTGATTTAACGTATCTTACTGAATGCATGGGTTAGTGACTAATCTGGGTGAATGTCTGTATCCGTCTGTCTGTTGCTGTGTAAGTGGCTGCATGTGTTTGTGAATAGCTAAATGAGTGTCTATATGAGTTATTGAATGCTTGTCTGAGTATCTGTATGGGTGCCTGAGTGTTTGTGTGGGAGGGGTGTGTGCAACTCTGTGCATAGATGTGTGAGTGGGTGATTCACTGGGTGGATGGTTTCAAGAGTGCATCTGTGATAGACTGTATGGGTGGGTAAGTGTGTGTAAGAGTGTGTTAGTGAGTGAATGTATGTCCCAGTGGTACATGTGTGAGTAACTACATATGTGAAAGGCAGTATATATGTGTGTTGGAGTATATAAATAGCTATAAGCAAGAGTGAGTGATTGTGATAGTGGCTGTATGGATGAGTGTGTGCTTGTATCAGTGATTGTATAAGAGCGTAACAATGTGCTACTATTTGTATGAGTAAGTGAGCTGGTGTGTGTATAACTGTATAGGTGAGTAAATGGCAGTGTGTTTAATTATTTGCATGACTGACTAGGTGTCTGAGTATCTCTATGGATGAGTGGCGTTGTTTGAGTGTCTATATAGGAGTAAGAGTGCATATGATAGTCCTGTACTGAGTGACCGTAAGTATGAGTGACTGTACGGGTGAGTGAGTGGATGTGTGTGTGTAGACCTAAGAATCAGTGAGTGGGTATGTAGTTATTGGTGTTGGTGTGTCTATGGTTTTGCGAATGGCAGTCTGTAATTTAGAGTGGGTGTATCAAAGATTATATTAGGGTGTGAGGAGGTGCATCAGATTATCACGTGGATGATGTCATCAGTGATGTCATTTGAGATGTCATCAGTGATGTCATCAGTGATGTCACTGACCATGTCATGAGTGATGTAATATGTGACGTCATCAGCAGTGCATTGCGGGGCGCGAGTTATAGTTAGCTGAACTAACTATAACAGGGGAATTTCACGGGTTTTGTACGAGTGCAATGTCCAAGTAACTATAACTGTCCCTAAAACCTATGGTTTTTTCAGTGAATTTCAAAGGTTTTTTAAATGCTAATTTGTAACTATAACGTGTCTGAAACCTATGGTTTTTCAGTGAATTTCAAAGGTTTTTTAAATGCTAATTTGTAACTATAACGTGTCTGAAACCTATGGTTTTTTCAGTGAATTTCAAAGGTTTTTTAAATGCTAATTTCTAACTATAACGTGCCTGATACCTACGGTTTTTCAGTGAATTTCAAAGGTTTTGTAAATGACAATTTTTAAATGTATTAATTGTTATATTAATTTTTTTCATACTGATTTACTACATTTTTAGAAACAATTTTTTTTTACATATTTTATTTTTTAAATTACATTGTAATTACATTATACATTACATTACAAAAAATACTTTCTCAGAATGAATTACTTTAGTTTAAATACTTTGCACATAGGCAATAGACTTTTAAGTACAGTAGTTACAGTTGTTGCAATGGGCAACACATTTTCAAACACAATGCAACATTCAGCTCAATGTGAATTTCTAGTTAAATGCAATTAGTTACTTTATGGATTAATTTTCTAACCACAGGACTGGATCCTAGATTCAGTCCTGGTACATCTCCTGTAAACAGTTGAGTAAAAGCGTTTTGGTTACAGTCGTGATTTTTAAGGAATATTATTGTATTTTAAAAGTTGACACTTAGAAACTTTTTCTCATAGAATCACCAATGTTATCCTATGGAAGGAAATTCACTTAGCAGGTAAAAACTGTTATCGTTACTTTTTCTTACTCAGTGTTGGATCCTGGATCCAGCACTGGTGCATCTCCTGTAAACAGTTGAAAGAATGCGTTTAAGTCATACAGGTGATTTTTAAGGAATATTTGTAGTTTGTAAAAATCAACACTTTGAAACTTTTTGCTGAAAACCAGACAATGGATTCCTATGGAAGAAAATATAAGTTACTGATAAGTACGGTTAAAATTACTTTTCAGGGTCAGTGCTGGGCTAAAAGATGCAGCACTGGGTTCTCTCCTGATAACAGGTGAGTAAATTGGTATTCGTACTTTGGTTGATTTTAGAGGAATATTATAAAGTTCAAAAACTCCACACTTTGACTGGTTTCACTTGGAAATTCTTCTATGTTAGCCTATGAAGGTAATTCAAGTTACCGGTAAGTACGGTTAAAATTACTTTTCAGGACCAGTACTGGGCTGAAAGATGCAGCACTGAGGTCTCTCCTGATAACAGGTGAGTAAATCGGAATTCGTATTTCGGCTGATTTTAGAGGAATATTTTAAAGTTCCAAAACTCCACACTTAGAAGAATTTCCAAGTGAAACCAGTCAATGTTAGCCTATGGAAGGAAATTCAAGTTACTGGTAAGTACGGTTAAAATTACTTTTCAGGACCAGTACTGGGCTGAAAGATACAGCACTGAGGTCTCTCCTTATAACAGGTGAGTAAATCGGAATTCGTATTTCGGCTGATTTTAGAGGAATATTTGTATGTTTCAAAAATCAACACTTAGAAGAATTTCCAAGTGAAACCAGTCAATGTTAGCCTATGAAGGAAATTCAAGTTACTGGTAAGTACGGTTAAAATTACTTTTCAGGATTAGTACTGGGCTGAAAGATGCAGCACTGAGGTCTCTCCTGATAACAGGTGAGTAAATCGGAATTCGTATTTCGGCTGATTTTAGAGGAATATTTTAAAGTTCCAAAACTCCACACTTAGAAGAATTTCCAAGTGAAACCAGTCAATGTTAGCCTATGGAAGGAAATTCAAGTTACTGGTAAGTACGGTTAAAATTACTTTTCAGGACCAGTACTGGGCTGAAAGATACAGCACTGAGGTCTCTCCTTATAACAGGTGAGTAAATCGGAATTCGTATTTCGGCTGATTTTAGAGGAATATTTGTGTGTTTCAAAAATCAACACTTAGAAACTTTTTCAGCAAAAAGCAGGCAATGATATCCTATGGAAGGAAATTCAAGTTACTGGTAAGTACGGTTAAAATTACTTTTGAGGATCAGTACTGGGCTGAAAGATGCAGCACTGAGGTCTCTCCTGATAACAGGTGAGTAAATCGGAATTCGTATTTCGGCTGATTTTAGAGGAATATTTTAAAGTTCCAAAACTCCACACTTAGAAGAATTTCCAAGTGAAACCAGTCAATGTTAGCCTATGAAGGAAATTCAAGTTACCGGTAAGTACGGTTAAAATTACTTTTCAGTACCAGTACTGGGCTGAAAGATGCAGCACTGAGGTCTCTCCTGATAACAGGTGAGTAAATCGGAATTCGTATTTCGGCTGATTTTAGAGGAATATTTTAAAGTTCCAAAACTCCACACTTAGAAGAATTTCCAAGTGAAACCAGTCAATGTTAGCCTATGGAAGGAAATTCAAGTTACTGGTAAGTACGGTTAAAATTACTTTTCAGGACCAGTACTGGGCTGAAAGATACAGCACTGAGGTCTCTCCTGATAACAGGTGAGTAAATCGGAATTCGTATTTCGGATGATTTTAGAAGAATATTTGCACAATGGTGAAGGGAGGGGCGGGGCCTGAGGTGACATCTGTGCAAACGCGCCCCGTGGTGCGTTTTAAGTTGGGGGATTAAGTCCCCTTGAATCCTGAGGGTCCCTAGGGGCCAACTAGCCCACCAGGAACCTCCAATATGCGCCAGGGGCTGCGTTGCAGAGACGTGTAGAGAGGCCACACCCTTTTTACACCTCTCTGCAACGCAGCTCTGTGGCGCTTTCTGGATGTACCTGTTGGGCTAGTTGGCCCCCAGGACCCTCAGGATTGAAGGGATTTAATTCCCCATCTTAAACGCGCCACGGGGCCTGTTTCACACATGTCACCTGAAGCCCCGCCCCTCCCTTCACCACTTGCAAACGCGCCCCGTGGCGCGTTTTAAGTTGGGGGATTAAGTCCCCTTGAATCCTGAGGGTCCCCGGAGTCCATCTAGCCCACCATATACCTCCAAAAAGCGCCACAGAGCTGCGTTGCAGAGAGGTGTAAAAGGGGTGTGGCCTCTCTACACGTCTCTGGAACGCAGCCCCCTGGCGCATATTGGAGGTTCCTGGTGGGCTAGTTGGCCCCAGGGACCCCCAGTATTCAAGGGGAATTCGTTCCCCTCTGCAAACGCGCCAGGGGCGCGTTTGCAGAGTGGTGAAGGAAGAAGGCGGGGCCTGCGGGCCTGATCGTTTTTTTTTTTTTGTCCCCTGAAGAGGGGCTGTGTAGCCCCCTTCCTTTTTCCTGTTTTTGGGCCCTGGGGACCCCATCCCCCAGGGCCTTACCCCTTTTTTTAATTTAATTTAATAAAAAAAAACGGGAAGGGGGCCGCGTGGCCCCCTTCCCTGGGCCTGTATTGGCCCCGGGGACCCCATCCCCGGGGCATGGCCTTTTTATTTTCTTGGGAGGGGGCTGCGTGGCCCCCTCCTCAGGCTCATTAAGGCCCGGGGACCCCATCCCCGGGGCCGGCCTTTCCATTTTTTTTTTTTTTTCTTTTTTGGGGAGGGGGCCGCGTGGCCCCTCCTGGGCCACTACTTGCCCCGGGGACCCCATCCCCCGGGGCTGGCCCTCTCCGTTGGGGACTGTGGGGGTCCCCAATCCCCCACAGTCCCGCCGGCTCCCCACGTCCCTTGGGAGCCGGCATTGCTGTTCCACATGGGGAGCAGCTGACATGCTGCTCCCCATGTGGAAAACCAATCGGCTTTGGATATTGGAAGAGAGAGCAGGTTTCCCTGCTCTCTCTTCCAATATCCAAAGCAGTTTGCTATGGCAGGACGGGAGCCGCGAGGCTCCGTCCTGCCATAGCAAACTACAGTGTCCCGGGGGTAGGCACCCGGGACACTGCAGGAGCCGACCCTGGGGGTGGCGGTCCCCAGGGCCATCAAGGGCTCCAGGAGGGGGCCGCGCGGCCCCCTCCCTACATCAGCACAGCCCGGGGAGGTGGTGGTCCCCGGGCTTCGGGGGTCCAAAACGGACCCCCATTTTAATTTGTTAGTGCCCCGGGAGGTGGCGGTCCCGGGCGTGTGGGGGCTGGAGCCCCCACACAGGTTGTTTAATTTTAAAAAAAAGCCCGGGGAGGTGGTGGTCCCGGGGCTGCGGGAGGGCTCAGAGCCCTCCCGCACCATTTTAAAGAAAGCCCCGGGGGTGGCGGTCCCCGGGGCTTGAGAGGCCCTTGAGGCCCCCACACATAAATTAAACCCCCACCATGCCCCCGGGACTTGGGCCACCCTCCCGCGCTTCGATTTTTTTTTTTCGGCAGGATTCGCGCACCCTGAGCGCATCCTGCCGATTTTTAAAAAAAATTTTTTTTGCCCAGGGGTCCTTGTGGGACCCCCTGAGCAAGCCTAGGGGTCAGGGTGTTTCTACCCTGCCCCCTTTGTGCGCTTTGCGCACTTGTTTCTGTCCCTCGGTTCTACCGAGGGACAAAATGGCTGCCAACATTTCCTGAATCGGAATGTTGACAGCCAGCTGACAACCAATTAACATGCAGCTCGTGATCGGGACGGTGCGCGCAGAGTGCGCTCAGGGTGCGCGAATCCTCCGTGCCCATAGATATATATGTACTTTTACTTTTGATTTTCTCAGCAACTACTGAACGGATTTACACCATTTAACAAAAAGGGTTCTTTCTGAACCAAGAACTACCTCTTTGCCAAATTTGGTGTAATTCCGTTCAGCAGTTCGGGCTGTAGCCGTGTCTAAAGTTTCCTATGGAAAATTGCATGGGGAAAACACGTTTTGGGACCCCCCTTTTTCTCGGCCCCCGCTTGACGAATCCCCCGAGACTTTCAGGGTAGGAGCGGACCGGAGCGCCCCACAAAGTTTGAAAATTTTGCGAAGATACGTCAACCGGCAAGAGAGTTATTTCAAATAGAATGTCGTGGATTTCCTATGGATAATAGGTTGTAACTATAACTATCTACTGGCGACCGCCAGTAGATAATATATATATATATCTCAACGATGCAATGCAATTTCCTCCTTGATATTTTGGTCTTCTACATTTTGGGCACAATATTTTTGTAACTCAATATTCAGCGCATAATATTCTGGCCCACAGCTTGTACAAAGAGTTAAAAATTGGGCAGGGCCATGTTTACAAAGAGTTGTGCACTGGTGATGAAATCACTAGCATTTACTCAAAAAAGCCATTTTTCCACATCGCCAACTATTGAGCCACTGTGCAGAAACTAGAATTTAGTATCCTGCATGAGATTTGTATTCAGGGACAACTTTAAGTACAAAATATTATGCACAGTCACTGCCCTTGATTAAATCATGTGGAGCTGCGTAAATTTGGCTCCACCCTTTCATGTTTTGCCCATGCCATATATATGTACACATGGCCTCATGTATTTGAGTGATTTAATACCCTTAACATAATGTGGTGTACTTGAACAGATACAGAAGGTGCATTTACTGAATAATCTCGACATTTCTAAGAATGTGCATACTAATGTTTTCCTTACGGTGTCGCTGAATTGCAGTTCTCATATATATCTCCATTTGGGTGGTTTTAATAATATTGATAATTACTGTATAATCATGCATTAATTTAAATGGTAACCAACATTTGCATTATGACTGTACATGTATCCATAACCGTGTTTGAATGATTGCCACGTTAATTTGACGAAAGGCCTTAAACATTTGGATGCAGTAGTGATTCTGTATTTTTACAAGGTATTCTTAATATTAGCGTATATATAAGCTTGTAATAACTATATACTTAATCCCATCTACTGACTTTGGGTCCTCACTGTGTGGCCAAATGGGTTACAATAAAAATAGAATTTGTGGATGATGCTACCTCCTCTTTATTCTTCAGGCACCTAAAAAGTTCAGTTGCAGGGAGATTTGGACAAGGGGCCCGAGTGCTCTAGCCCGTGTATCATGTTTAATTTCATGGAACTTACACGTATTAGGCCTTTGAAAATCATGCATTTTTCCTTTCCCTATTCTTTTCACCTGCTTTTTTTACTTTTTATATTTTTTTATATTTTAATATAGCACGAACTCGACCTGAAGGTGTTGGATCCCTTTACAGTAGTACTAGCTACATTCAGGTGCAGCCTGTGCAGGTAAGAGCGGGGGGGGCATGTTAGGGGGGAATTTGACAGACGAGCACAAGGGAAAATTAAATAAATAATTAATTTTCTCTCGTCGTCCTCTGTCGAAATCCCCTCTCACCAGGCACCACCGCCCCACCGCTCTTACCTGCACGGGCCGCTGCTGGCTACATTACACAAGGACACATTCATGGAGATTAAGTGATTTGTCCAGAATCACAGAATGTTGAGCTGAAGCAGAGACTCAAACATGTTTCTTTTGGCTGTGCTATCCTATTACATCTGAATGTATGTAGATTCTTATGGTATTTCCGCTTTTCCAGCTGTTTTGCACCACCTTCGCATACAGTAACCATAGAACATAGTGGCTGGCTGCAGGCACACGATAGGCGAGATGACTGGGCAACAGGGCTGGACTGGCCGTAGCGACACCGGGCGTTTCCCCGGTAGGCCGCCAAGGTGGGTGCCGGTTTTGGGCCCCTGGGTGCTGTTTTTGTTACCGGGGTCGGCAATATCGGCCCCCTGTAACAAAATCGGCCAAAACCGGCCCCAGAAAACAGCTCGGCTGCACCCCCCCTCACCCCAAGGGGGCCAGGCCGAGCAGATTGCCAGGGCCGATTTCAGTTCCCAGTCCGGCCCTGCTGGGCAATGCACTGTGCAATGGCAATGGCTTGTTCGAAAAAGTAAAACTCCATAGAGCACCCCACCGGGAGATACTGAAAACATGCTTCCACATACAGCGAGGCCAAACAAATGTACTTGTGGGTCGCAACCGAACTTTAGCCACATAATGAGCATTACTAATCTGCCGTAATGAGAAAATTAATTATTTTGCAGCCCAGGCAGTCTAATACCATTCCCTTAATTACAAGGCCAATTTAGAAACATAAAAACATTGATAAGACTATGCAGCCTTGGAAAAAATAGCATTTGGGAGAATGAAAATAAGCCCTTTCACACACAACACTGTCACAGAAGGAACAAGCTTTACTGATTGAGCGCCTCCGGTAAAACAATTCCCTTTATTTGACGGAAAGGCACTTGGTAAAAAGGCTCTCTGAAAATGAAAGGCCGTAGACGATATTCGAGAATTTCTGGGAAAAAGCAACATTGAATGTGCACTTATACAAAGCAGTTTTCTTTGTTTAGAGGGAAAGTTACGCTAAGACAACAACCAGAAAAAGCTGGTGTGAAGAAATTCATCTATTACCATAGCTAAATGGCTCTTTTAGTAATTCTTCCTATTGAAAACCATGGTATACCTCATAAATACGTCTACGCCTTGAAGCGAGCAACTCACAAGGGGACATTTGCCTGCAAACTGTAACTGTATGTACGGTTCAGCTGCGTAAGAATGGTGATAAATCCAGGGGCGGCTCCTCCACTATGGCGGAGGAGCATTGCCCCACTGCTTTTGAGCAGTGAGAAACATTAAATGACAATAACTTAGTTATTGTCATTTTATGTTTCCTGTCCTGCTGCTTTGCAGCGGGCGGGTGGGCGGGGCTGCTCTGCTCTCCGAGCAGGGCAGGGAAGCAGTGGTTTGCCCACTCCTAAAGTGCGCACTGAATGTTTGGTCGGCCCTCTCGGGCCACCCAAACCAGTCATGCACACTTCCCTGTTCTCCATGCAGGCTGCACTACAGCCTGCATGGAGAACATGCCCACCCCTCCAGCCCCTGACTGAGCGCCTTGTCACAGCGCTCAGACCAATCACAATGATGCATGCAGTGTTGTGATTGGCTTAGAGGTGGGAGCTTGGCTGCCTGCTTCCTGTGGGAGGCAGGAGAGCAGGAGCAGAAAAGACGCGGGACCCGGCCTTGAGGTAAGTTTTATTATTTATTTTTTATTTCCAAACTCCCCCGCCCCTCCCCGTGAGAAACCCAGCACCCCTCACCCACTGCACAAAACCCAGCCCCGCGCCCGCCCCGCCACCCGCGAGCCATGCCGGTCGCGACTGGATAAATCACTGGGCACATACCATGCTTGTAACCCCCCCCTGGAATGAGTGGGAGCACTTTCTGCTATTATACCGCGACAGAAATAATCAACTAATACCTGTAACATTCCATGACACTGATGTGCTACCTAAACCTTTATTCTCCAGGGGTAAGCGGAAGGAACTGGATGGGGAGGGAAGGGAAATTCTTTATCATTTGTTGCTTTGGTATTGTCAATTTATGTTTATTAATCTCTATACATCCTGTAAAGAGGGAAAGCAGAGTTATGTTGCTTTTTCCTGTAAGATTACAAATGCGATGATTTACCAATGAAAATGGCAATATATTTTGTTAACAAAAATTGGTAATCCTCATAAATTGCACTGACACACAGGAATATCTTAAGGATTTTGGGGGCCCAATGTATTTTGGGGGCCCCTGTTCAGAATAGCTTTGAATTTATGATCCAATTTCAGCTTTTTCATGTCCTCTTTGGCCAGGTGACCGACTCTGCGCAGGCACACTGGACCAAATTCCAAATGTGTTTCTATCTATTAGTCAGGGATTATGATATGTTTTTTCAGTATTGTAATATAGCAGCAGCTTCCTAGTAATATTAATAATAGTGTCTGCAACCAACTGCAATTTCCCAAATGAAAGGTCCTGTTTTGATCTAAAAGGAACTTTTTTGTGGATGTTGCATGGTGCTGAAAAACAAACACCATGGGGCATATTATCAAGAACGACGTTAGAATTCCAATAGAAGCCCATGTTGACACCAGAACATGGGCTTCTATTGGAATTCTCAAGGGCATATTATCAAGCCCATTATCGCCGCTTTAGCTGCAGTTTTCTGCCGCTAAAGCGGCGATAATTTTAACGCCATTTCTTGATAATATGCCCTCATTTCTCTGCAACATGTCTGCAATCGACCCACACACATCACTCTTACTAAAACTAAATCAAAGGCAAATGGTATTTAAAACAATCTATGTTTAAGAATCATTTAAAGCCAGCAGGGCAGGACTGTGTGGAGAACAGAGTTGACTCTATAAGCGGGCCCCCTGAAGGCTGGGGCCCTGGGCTTGAGCAAAACTTTGCCCATGCCTTAAAATGTCTCTGCTGACACAAGGGCTGGAGAGAGCTCTACATAGTAAAACGGAGCAATACTCCCCGCTCTCTGCTCCTGGTCCGTGTGCTTTGGGGGGCATGAAAGTCCCCACAAGGGTGTGCGCAATTATAGACACAAATACCCTCATTGGGCCCATTGGTGTACCTGCAGAGACACTGACAGGACAAAAAATAGGAAAATTAAAAACGAATGAGAATTTTAAAAAATCAAAACTGATGTCACATTATTTATACAGAATGTTAGTGTTACACCAAATCACTAAATGGCACTGCACACACACAAATACTGGCTCCCACCACTGAACGGCAATGTAAGAATTTAGGTTATTGATTGAATGGGGTGGAAACCCTTCTGAAGCACCAACAACAATACTTGTGGGGGTAAACAACAGAATCTTCTGGTAGCTTGGCACAAAGCGGTCAGAATTAATTTAGAGGCACTGTGTTAAGTATTTTTGCAGGACACAAACAGGAATAAAGTGAAAACACAACACAATAAAAATCACACAACAATTTAAAAGTATATGATACATTTTAGCCTGGTCTTTGCTGAGCTTTGCACTCAGCAGAATTTTTGTAGAATAGTTCCTGAGAAGGAAAAGTTAAGTGGGGCAAGGAAGCAGGCGGACGGAGTTCCAAAGAAGATTTCTACCTTCGGACTTTGTCACTTTTTTGGAACTCGAAAAGCTCCAGCACATTATCTATGTTTTGCAGGTACACCCATAGACTACCTTTGACAGGGGCAGTGGCTTCCATAGAGAGGCGAAATCACTGATTGCACCCCACTATTTGGGTCCGTGGCACATTCCTATACTGTTTTGGGCATGGTATGCTAGATTGCTGTAGCACATAGACATTATTTACAATTTGATATGATTTTCACATTATCACTGCTGCAATCCTAATGGTGATTTAAGTGCTGGTGGATGCCCTTGAATGCAAGACAAATTTGGGGTAAGTTCTTTTTGGTTGTTGGAGGCATGGGGATTCCCCAGCCCAAGCAACATTTCTTTTGCTCTCAGCCTTGTGTCCATATACCATGTTGTCGATGTGTGTTTGTGTTTTTGAGATGATTGATTAATACCCATTTTCTGCAGCATCTTAAAGGTTTTGGCTCAGCTCTAGGTATTGCTATGGAATTTAGTGTGAAGAGTATTTTTAATTGTAATTTTTTGCCTATTTTAATGTTCCTTTTTTAAACTGGGGATAATGGAGTCTTTGGAGCCCACAGATATTTTATCATTCACAATTTTCACCATATTTTCACATTCTCACTGTTACTGCGCTGGTGGTCTAGGGGCCTGGGATGGTCCTTCTAATATTTTGTGTATATATTTGTGTAATACTTGCCCTACAGTACTGCATGTGGTTGGTGATTGTGCAGGAGGGAGGGACTCCAGGGTATGAAGCCATTTTTCCTTTATCCTCCTGTTGGGACGGAAAAGTCCTCTGCATGGTAAGCGACGTGTACCCCTGCCCCGAGTGCCCAACTGTACTGTTGTCTGGAACCCTTATTCTGTTTTTTGGTCATAGGCGAACACGGTTTATGCGTGTGCGCCATGACATAGGCCTGTCTCATGGATTGCAATCTTGTTGGATCGGGAGGGGGGCCCAAAGCGGTGTCCTCATAGCAGTGAAAAGCGATCACCTTCACCAGGAGTTAAGCAGCACAAGGGCAGTGGTGGCAGCAGACATGGTAGTGATCAGTAGTATTTAACAAGCCCTTTTTATCCTGGGTCACTGGAGTGAGGCCTACAGGCTCACTCACCTTTTTGAAGTTCAGCTGTGTGTGCTTAACTCACCCCTGGCCTACATCAGGTAAATGTCAAAAGGTGTGCGTGATGGAAATGTGTGCTGAGTGTATATGTGCTCACAAAAAGTACAATACACAAGGGGTGAAGTGTGGTACAGTGTGTACATGGTAAAAGTGTGTATGCTGGCAGTGTGTGTTTTTAAAATAATACACTCTGGGACAACACAGAAAGGCTGCAGTGTGAACAGTGAGCGCAGACTGAATGTGTGTGCTGCATGTAGTTATGCTTGTGGTTGGGTGATACGTGAGGATAACCGTGCTATGCAGTAAGTGTGCTGTGGATGTACACTGAGTGCAATGGTGCCTGCACTGGTAAATTGAGGACCTTGGGTTCCATTTTGAACAGACAGTCCTCCCACAATGCCCATGCTTTTGTTTTTTAATCCTGGACCTGAATGCTTTACACAACTTCTATAGAGCTTTGAAAATTCATCTCATACTTGGGACCAAGTAATTTTGTTAAATAACATATGGGATAAATTACCCCCTTCTGGATATTATAAAGGTATTGCAAGTCACCAAGGAGTTCTCTGATTACATGGAGCCACAAGGCCATTGGCCAATTGCTTTACTAGCCTAGGAACTCTAAGGTGACTTGCAATATCCATCATACTATACAGAAAATGGATACTTAATCCCATATAATATGTAGACATCTTGCTTCCTCCTTCTCAAAACACTCTACATAACTGACAAATGGCTTCATGTTGTGTGTGACATCTCCTGCTGATCCTATCTTTTTACCTGGCAGAACTTTGCATATTGGGTTTAACAATGTTGAAATAAAACTACATGTCCCAGAATGCAACTTTTTGCAGGTTAAAAAGACAAGAGTTGCAGAAAGTGTCACACATGAAGTGGCGCCTCTTGACAGCTGTGGTTAAACAGTCTCCATGAATCAGTGCCTTGATACCATTATGTGTGAGTAGTCGTGCTTTACAAGCCGGTGATTGATTGATTGAGCAGCTCTTATCAATCCACAAATTTCAAATCATTTCTTTCACAGTTGAATTGTAGAGAAGCCCATTGGTTTCCTCTTCTGTCCTTCACTAGTGAACACGGCCTGCTTTAGCATTGGAGATGCCCTGAATATGTAAACTGATGTTTAAGTAATGCTAAATAAAAGAATAGGGTCTACAAGGAGTAGAAAGCACATGCCATCCATACTTGTAGGCATTATATCTTAATTGTGCTTGGTCTGGTGAAACCCAAACTCAGGATTTAAAATGAAACACAGTGATTGGAGTTGTTTTCATTATTAAGAATGTAGCCGTACTCAAAGGACCCTTTTTAGCAAGCTTATAATAAGAAAGATTGAGAATAAAACAATTACCTTAATCTATGTTTTGTAGTTTGCATGCATCATTTTGTTGCCAGTTCACAGCTCCATCTGACCTATTTAAAGGATTGTAGAGTATGAACTACAAGTAACAAAAGGATCTCTCAAAAGCAGTAACCCACAGAGCTATCTACATAAAACACAAATTTACTATCTATGTGTTACATGCTGTTATTTTCAGAAGACACATTAGCCCTGTGTACTACTTTATTATGAGTCAAAGCTGGTAGTGGCCTCTCACAGGCACATCTGCAGTTACTGTTCAATAGGTGAAGTACTGATTGAGGACATGCAGCAGAGCACAATCGAGGATTCCCACTACTACATTTGGTGTTTCAGAAGATATGAAAACTAAACATGTATTGGTAGAGCCAATAGGTCTGGGCTATTTTAGATAAATTCGATTTTTTAGGTCTGGTGTTAGTCAAGATATTTTGATTTTTTTTAAAATGATATGTGCAATATATTTATAGGGGTTTTCAGCTAGCCCACTTCATCTACTAGTCTCCTATTGTGCCATTCAAATTTTTCTTCCACTCACCACAGCATAGGGCAATGGGTCAGCCCACTTCAGCCATTTGCTAACTTCCTTTGGAGACATGGCTTTCTGCCATTTCACTAGGAGCACATGCATACACAAAGCAGTTCCCTAAAGTGCCAACGACTACTATGTCACTGTACCCTTTTAGCCAATGGTTTGTTTTTAGATTGATGAGGGGCAGGCAGCTTCCATGCCAATAAAGTTTTGCAAAACCATGAAAAAACAAAACAATCATTGAAAAAGTCAAAACGCTGCTGACCAATGCTAGACTTATTGGCTTTGCCAATACTTGTTTGTTAGTGGCTGTACATTGGATGGAAGGAAGGTTTCTGTATATTGCAGAATACAGGAGACACTGAAATCTTGGTGCTGAATGTGCTGAGCAACTAGGAAACAGAGTACAGAGGTGCAAACCAGGGCCAAGCTATCCTTTAACAACCAGTCCCAGAATGGTGTTTCTCTAACGGCCATGCTTTCATAGATAGAAAAGTGGATGAACATCAATATGCTCTGTCGAAATCTATGAATTGGATCTGCAGCCATGCTTTTAAAGTTATCATTGGACACATTCAGAACACCTCACTTATTACTGAGATCGAATACAACTCGCCTGGTGTAGAACTGAAAGCAGATTATACTGCTCAAGTGCTCATTGAGTTGCTTGTGCCCACAAGAAGATGTACAGTCTCACAGAGAAAACAACATGTGTTCAAATAAAAAAGGCATCCTTTGCCTCAACCAGAATCATTTATTTCTGTAGTCAAGTGGAGCTGCTTGCTCCTAGATTCTAAGGGGCTTATTTACAAGCCCCTTGCGCCACTTTTGCGTCATTTTTAACATGGGAAAAGTTACGCCAATGTGGCGCAAGGGGCTTGTAAATAAGCCCCTAAAGATTTAAAACAGAAAAGCAGCATTTCGCAACGCGTGGTGCGGGAATCAGAACTTTTATGCAACTGGGTTTATGATTCTTCATGAATTTGCTGTTTTTTACAAGACAATTACCACACCATTTTGTCAAAATTTGCTTGTTATATCCTAATAGTAATCTTCTAACTGTGATAGCAAAGATACTTATCAAAAAACGATAAGGCAAACAGAGTAAAAACCCACACTATAAAGTAGACAATTCAAGTCGCTGATCTGTGATTATGCTGTAAGGCTGGAAAAAGAGCAAATACAGATTGCTAACAGTGAGTTAATTGGCAGGAAAAATATAAATATGCATAAAATTAAGCAAGGCAGGAAAGAGGTATGTGTCCGCCATCTCTTTGGCATCCGAATGCTAATAATAGAAGGTTTATCAATCTAGATTTATCAATCAAGCAAAGCAATACACCACACACAAACACTGATTTTGCACCTACATATTAAGAGCAAGTGACACTGTCAATATAATGGGTAAAAAAACATTTTAAAGGAGCTATACTAAAGGAAAGATGAACTATGTATTAGCTTGGGACCATCAGTTAAAGAAATCATATAATATGGTTGGTGTCATTGAATACTTATTCAGTGCGATACTGTACATAGGTATGCACATACAGGCGAAGTGGTAGAAAAAGATAAATACATAGCACACAGCATACACCATTTAAATAAAGCTCACTTTATACACTATTAGTTAGAAATCATACCCCTGTCCTTTCACTTTTCAGGACCGCCTTTCTTCCGTTCCGTCGTATGTCCGAGTTTACTACCCTCCCACCCTGCCCCTCCCCCACCCCGCCCCACAGCATGCCCTATGCGAGCCGCCACTGTCCCAGACCCATTTGCCTGTCCGTAGATTTGAAGCAAGTAGCTTTGCCTTTCGCAGTGGAAAAGATGATTGGCAACACTGAGAGTAGAGATCATTGGCAGCTCTAGTTTCATGGTTCTACAGAACAAACTGTTGTGCAGGTACACACCTTTCCGTTTCAATTTGTTCAGCTATGTATACACGTTGATCTATGCCTTTACAACTCTGAAAACTAATAAACACAGCAATTGTTTACATACCGCCCTTAATTAAGCATGCAAAAATGGTTAATATGAAATCTGAACTTTGCTTGTGTTTTTTTTAACCGCAAGGTTAGACTGTGTTTTTAATGAAATTTGATAAAGTAATAGAAACCCTTTCTTGCACTGCTGATCTACTTACATGCACTGTGCATACTTTGGTAGAAAAGCAAAGAAAATTCTCTTTCAGTTTTCTACTGTTTCTCAGCTAAGCCTTAAAGTTTATTTGACAGTATGGTGTGAAAGGAAGTTGAGAACTCCATTCTGGAACAAACTGTGAGAGTGTGTGAATATAACCTTAGATCCCGACCTAGCGGGCTGTACCGGCCATTAAAGGCCCGCTCCAGCGTTAAAGGCCCGAGCCGAAGGTAGCAAAAGGGAGAGCGAGAGAGATGACAAGGGCAGTAGGCACTAATGCAAGCATAAAGTGAACACCATGAGAACAGGCAAAAACTGCTATTTATCAACCCAGTTACGAAAAGGGCAAACATGTCACATACCAAATTACATCTGTATCTGCACTCTATTTATTTATATTGATTCTCATTGTGACCTAAAGATGATCTTATTTACTCCTGATAAGCATCTTCGAAAGTAGCTAGATGAGGCAGTTGCGAATGAATCCTGTCAGGTAAAAGAACCATGAAGAATAGCTTAGAAAGTATCACGTTTAATAAATGTATATATGGTGCTGGTGCAGGGATCCTTGTATTTCAGTCTTTTAGTATTATCATTAAATAAAACCCCGTGATTGGTCTTATGAACCTTTGTTCGTCGACAAGGAGAATTGATATGGAGCAATCATTTACATCAAACACCATGAACAGTGAAGTCCATTTGGAGCATCACAAGAATCAATAGAGAGAGTTGGTGTGAGTTAAAGGGTTTTATTAACAATTAATTCAGATTGATTTATTTATTCCGTATATATTTATATTTAGTCATCATCATTACAGATTCAAATAATCTGTTAGTCTTTATTTCAAAACAAGATAAAATACTACCAGGCACATGCATCAAGGTAGGATTTTGCAAGTCCTTAATTGCGATTATTAAGGACTCGCAATTAAGGACTCGCAAAAGCCTATGCATGTAGGAATCGCTACAAAAATAGCGATTCGTACACATTCCTTATTTGCGACTCGCAAAATGCGAGTCGCAAATAAGGAATGGCTTCCCATTCATTCCTGTGGGCCTACAGGCCCATAGGAATGAATGGGAAATTGCATGCGCAATTTGCGAGTACCAATAGGTACTTGCAAACTGTGCATGCAATTTCAAGGGTGCAAGGGTGTCAAAAGGACACCCTGTTGCACCCCTGAAATTGATCTGTGCACAAATGTTGCGCACACACATGTCCCAAGGGCATGTGTGTGTGCAACCTACAACTTTGAAAAATGCACTTTAGTGCATTTTTCAAAGCTTCCGCTATTTACCATCTGGTATGATTTCGCGGTAAATAGCGGGCCCAAATAGCGAAATCGCTATTTTAAAAGGCATCTTGCACTGCATTTAAGGAATCGCAATTTGCGATTCCTTAAATGCAATCGCAATTTAAGAAATCGCAAATAATTGCGATTTTTTAAATTGCGAGTAGCAAGTTGTTTCATGCATTGCAAAAGCTAATTTTGCAATCGCAAACGGCCGATTTTTGCGATTCGCACCGTTTGCGATCGCAAAAAGCTTTGATGCATGTGCCTGCAAATTAGTAAGAATTACAAATAAAATGGAAAAAATACAGCAAATGTTTTCGATAAAGGAAATCCCTAATCTAAATTAAGAGAGGTTTAGGCATTTGAGGTCAGTTTCTTCAATAAACAAGGTATGGTGTCAGTTTCAGAAACCTAAATGAAGAATCCTGATGAGAGAATAAATATGCATAGGCATAAAGCCTTTGCACTTAAGTAATGGAAAATTTGTAAACTGGAAAGTATTCCATGCTATAAATCAGCAGGTGTAGCTAATCTCTGAGAAAGGGAAAGGCATCAGAGGGGTCTTTCCTATCCAGTCCTCCTTGCCCCTAAAACTAAGGAACACACACTAATATAATTCTGCCAAAGCAGCGTTGGTGACAAATTTTGCATTCCCCATACCCAACAACCAATCAATCATCACTAACATCTGGGAGCAGGTACACTCCCTAGTTTCTCATATCTTCATAATGAAGAACAGAATTGCGTTTTTGAAATGATGCACTAGGCACATCTTGTGGTTCAGACGTTTCTTCTGATGAGTCACGTTTCTGATAGCTCCTCACCTTAGGGTGAGAACCTCACTATCATTTGTCTAATACCTAATAAATGCCTATTCACAAGCTAACAAAAGGCTTCTGGAGAGTTACAGCATCTGCAGTGGAAGAACAAAATATCTTGTGCAAGACAACAGTTTACTGCAAAAACAGGCCTCTTAACCCTAATGTGTAATATCAACATTTGATATGGCATCAGTAGTCAGGCTAACTTAATACAGTACATTATGTTAATTCAAATGTGTGCTTACAATGCCTAAATATGGCTACCTACTGCAAATTTGAATTTATTATACGTATGTTATTCAGCATAAATTGTGCACTTTTCAGTAAATGTGTTTTAAATTGAAAAATTAGGAAATTTGTTCCATCAATGGTGTCTGGAGAATGTACAGCCACAAGCTCACCGCTTACCTCTAGGAAGGCAAATAAAGGAGCCCATTCTGTCTGTCCAGTGCACTGGCAATTAGGCTGCAGTTGTGCCATTTGGACCAGAGGTGCTAGCCCCATTCATTCTCTGCCTGCACCAAGCACCGCAACATGAAAAACAAAGGGGTATATTCTCAAGAACGTGTGATAACCATCGCAAATTTAGCTTAACGCAACTTTGCATATCGCAGTCCATCGCGGGAAAACAACGCTGTGTTAATGTAGCATTCTCAACCTGGCGGCACCATGCGATAGTCCCACGATAACGCGTCAAATGTCTGCATTAAAATCAACGCAACGTCACAAAAATGCGAAACACTAACGCAAATAAAGTCGCGATGAGGCCAACCGCGATAAAAAATCAGCGATAACCAGCGACAGGGCTGCAATACCCATGCATCATGAGGGAAAATGCACAATAAAAGCAGAACAACAAAAAAAAACAACAAAAACAAAATAAACTGCGTAGCAACATGGATGCACCCGGAACCAGTGCCCAGGTCAACCCGAACCCCACAAGCCCCACAGACCACCAGCAAGGAACCTCGGGGTCGGGAAAGGCCAAGGAGAAGAGGAAGACGGGGCACAGTCCGCATGACAACCTGACCGTCCCACGGAGGTGACAGAGCATGAACAACAACTGTCCGTCACCCCCACCGTGTCATTGGCAACACAGACGGACAAATGGCATTCCATCGTGAATGCAGTCGGAGCGTCGATGAGGCCAAGATGCGCAGGCACGATGTGAAAAGCCAAACCAAGCAGAAACCCGCTGCCAACAGGAAGGCAGCAACGGTGAATGGAGGTGGTAGCCCAGCGCCACAGGAGGAGCTGGAGCAAATGGCGGCCACAGTCATCAGTGCGGAGATGGTGCAAGGAGTCTGGAGTCCTGATACAGCACGACATGACCGGACACAACATTAACAGGGTGAGTAACGAACAGGGACTGGGGGGACGGGGGGGACGGGCACAATGGCACACATGCCCAACGACGTGTAGCACACCGCACACCCACAACGACCCTGGGTCATGTCCCTGATCCCCGTGGCACACTGCAGCACACATACAAACATCAAGTAGGCCCCCGTACACCATGTGCCCAAAGGGGTCACACCCCACACATCACCAAGTCCACAACACACACATGCACCCGTGCGAAACACAGCAAAGATGTGTATGTGAGAGCCACACTGACAATGCAAGTGACACCACATGACGAGCAGCATGGCCGGAGTACAATCACCATGACATTGTGCACGCCACAAGACTGAGGTGGCTGAGTGTGGACCACATACAGAAAGGAGCAGGTCACACTCTTACACATCCACCTGCACAAACAACCACTGACGGCAACAAGACATCTGCAGACAAACAATGCACAAGAGTACGAAAACTGTCCAAGAGCACAAATGACCCAAGTCGCCAACATCACAGCACCTCAAAAGCCCAAAAGTCAAAGGCACACCGCCTCCAAGAGATAAGGGGCAGCAAAATCACAGCTGCAGGTGCGACCCTCCCAAAATGCAGCACACACACATAGCAATGCCAGCACATCCACATGGACGACAATGTGGTACACAGTGCAACACTTACACTGCAGAACAGAGGACACAACTGGGTCCGCCTGTGCATAGAAAATGGCCAATCACATCTGACCTAGAAGGGAACTGTGAGATGCAAATGGACGTGTACAACCACACCTACGTCATGTAGTCCAAATGTCCACTGTCCCGCATCAGACAGTCCGCCCCTCCCAAACAGTCACAATGTACATTGACATGCAGTCTGTATGTAAACCTGAATAATGCGTTAACATACATGCCAACACAATGTCATCAAGCATCTCCCCTTCACATTGCAGAGGGACAAACAACACCTCCAGCAGATCAGACCAGACAACTCCACAGTGATTCTGAAGAGGACCTCCACACTTCCGACACGGACGCCCTACAACAGTACATGGACATCTGTGAGCAATCGACCCCCAGGAGCAGGGCAGCACAGTTGCATCCAGGATACCCCACCCCATGCACAGACAACACAGCTGGATGCACGCACCACCACGGCTGGCTCCCAGCAGCGCACCCAAGCACACATCGCATTCCAAGGCCAGGTGTCAGACTGCCAGAAGGGGGTGTCCGAACAGGTGTGGGTGGGGTCCCACCTAATGAAGCCAAACTAGATCACATACGTGGGTGTCTAAGTCCCATCATGGGCCACCTACACTCCCCAAAGGAGACCCACACTGCAACAGAGACACGCGCATCTGCACATTTCCATGACTGACCACACCCTGAGCCACGGGATAATCCTCCACACCCCCACGATGGACTGGCGCACGCCGGCTCAGTCCACTCCTCTTACGTATTGAGTGGGGGACGACAAAGCTACACGTGCAATGTCCCACACTCTGGCTGCGGTGACATGGCTGCGTCCTCTGCACACGACACAATGTGATTTGTGGGGCCGTGGCCCGAATGCATACATCATGAGCATACGTACACAATCATAGATCTCTTGAACTGGCCATGGGCACGTGAGCCCGACAGCTTTATTGGCATGGTCACATGCACAGTGACGCATGTGCTGGATGTGTGTGGGGTGAGTGTCAGCCAGCCCTCAGGGAGTCGTTGGTGCTGGCAACAACTGGAACAGTGATCACAATTGAAGCAGAAACATAATACACCAGCATAACAGAAACAACTGTGAAGCATCATGACGGTAGCCGGAGAGAGTACAGTGTCCACCCAACATGCAAGCAGAATGCTCCTTGATTCGTTGTGCACTGAGTAAGTGGCACCTGTAGGGCTGAGCAGGGTATCAAGCTGATGATGGCACCCACGACAGGTGTGAGCAACTCTGACAGTCTAGCAGTTAGACACTTACGACTCTGGCACCTGTCGTTTGGAGTTGGTCCTGGCGGTGGTGGCGTGTGCATCCGGCGGTGATGTGAAGTCCAGGCAGGCCAGGACTGGATCTGATGTATGAGCCCAGGTGGACCGCAGTTGAGGCCGGAGGCAGCGGACAGCGCAGGTCCACAGAGACATGGCATTGAGGCCCCCCAGGCCATCTGAACCGAGGCCATCCAACATGCCCTCAGGTTGGGGCCATGATTTGAGCTGCACAGAGTTAGTGGCCCTGGTTGCACTGCGGCGGGCACAGCCACACCGCCACGGGACGGTGACTTGCGGTGCAGTGAGATAGTGCCACGCTAGGGGAGCGAGTCCTCGTCGATGTCGAAGGTGAATGTCGCGGAGGTTTGTGGGGGAGAGTGGAAGGGCCCCACCAGGGCATGATGCAGAGGGCAGTAGCCGGCCGGAAGCGGCAAATGGAGGAGTGGAATGCTACAGCCTCGTCTTGGCAACATAGTCAGTATCACCAACACGATGATGAAGACAACCCCCAAACCATGGACTCAGTATCCAACAGATCTCAAGAAGTAAGTGTCCATGGATGTCGGGGAACAGACTTAGTGGCACCGGAGCTATGAGGGGAGGCAGTCTGCGACGTGGCCAGTACAATGTTATCAGCTCGGCCATAAATGATTCATGACAGAGTTCCCAATGTGTGGCCTACTCGACCGTTGTGTGGTCCGGAGGCAGCGGGCAGCGCGGGCCAACTGCTGTTCAGCAAGCTCCTCCTGGAACACTAACACACAGCGTTGAAATGGCATGTGGTGATGACTCGTGGTTGACCTAGGCAGTAGCGACAGAGCTGAGCGGGTGTTTGGCCAGCGACGATGCCGTGTCCTGCCTGGTCCAGACTGGATTGGATTTGTGTGAGGCCTGCAGGCCCGCTGTGTAGTCCGTAGGCGTAGTCTCCAAGGGCCCACAGACACGTGTGGCTGGGATGCCATGCACATACTTCGTGTCACCACATAGAAGGTGTGAGTTGAACTCGGCATTTGCGTGTGTACTCGGCCATTGCCAAATCAAGACTCAGTCCCACATGTGTGGCCTACTTGACTGTAATGTAGGCCCGGAGCAGCGGTCAGTAGGGGCACACATCCATGGGTCGTTGGCCCGCAATGCACAGAGTTAGTGACACCAGGGCAGTTGTCGTCAGTGTCCGGACACCTCCGTGGAGATGGTCCTTTTCTCCTCCGGACTGAACCGCGTCTTCCTCTTACTCGTCTCCTTGCGTACAATGATATGAACTCCGCCATGCAGATACCACGACTCAGTTCCACATGTGTGACCTACTTGAGCGTAGTGTAGGCCGGAGACAGCGGTGCAGTACGTAAAGGGTAAAGGGGTGAAGCGGGCCTGTGTCGCGGGGGCCGTGATGGTGTGAGGAGGCTGCCAAGGACGCGGGGTTCGGGCTTGGAGTTTGCGCCGGCACGTGGTGGGCCCTCTTCGGCACACGCCGGTGTCGGCAGGTGAGCTGTGAGGCCTGTATTCGCAGGGGCGGGCATGACAGGTTGGGAGTCCATCGGCCCATGGTGCAGCAGGCGCATAGGTTCGCAGGCCACAGCGCTCATGGCGAGGGCGTCGGCCTCGTCGCGGGCTAGGAGGCACCGCCCTGGCAGGCACGTTTGGCATTCTGGAAGAGGACCACACCCAGGGTACGTGCTTTTTATTCACACCCCTACGCTGGCCTTGCGTACGCCGGGACAGGCCACTCCGCACACGCTTGCAGGGGGGGACGTCACAAGCTACATTTCCACGTTCTTCCCCACTGGCTGTGGTGACATGGTTGCGTCCACTGTCCACTGCACTCCACACATCAGCAGTGCATGTGGGCATGGATATGTCTGTGGTCTGCATACTGCTATCTGTCCAGGACATCTCCGCCACAGTTGGCATTGTGTACATTCTCATTCATGGGTCACTTGCCTCCTTCGCACATACCTGGTTTCCACCTCTCCCCACATTCCACTATTGTGTGGCTGCGGTGCCATGCCGTTGATGGTTCATGTACATGGCTGGGAAAGGTTGCCACAGTGAGTTGTGCTGTCGTGTCTGGTGGGTGGGCATGTTGTCTGGCATGTTGTATGTGATTTTGTGACGGGCGCATTGCCAGTGTTGTGAGTTGCATGATTGTGGAGTTGATGTGTGTGCTGTTTTTATTTGGTACTTACCTACATGCAGTGCATTTCCATGGGTGCCATCATGGTTACGCTGGTTGATGATGGACTGTCGGGGGATGCTGGAATCATGCACACTGGCTGGGTAGTTGGCTGCAACCTTGGTGTAGGGTCCCCGCTGGTCCACTATTGCCTGCACATTGGTGGGATGCATGTGCTCTCTGTTGCAGTAATTGTGTGTTTTTTCTGCAGGGGGCACTAGTTGCACATGTGTGCGGTGGATTGCCCCCAACAGGTGCGGGCCTCCTGCTATGGTGTGTAGTCCTTGCTTGGTCTCCAGCTGTTCCTGCACATTGTGGGGGACGTTTAGGTACTGGGGTACCTGGCTGGTGTTGGCATCCAGGACAGGTGTGGGGAACTTGGATGGGGCTGGCTTCTCTGACTCTGGCGGATGTTGTTTGGGGGTACCGGAGGCCAACTTGTGCAGCACAGCCAGCAGCTTTGTCTGCGGAGGGATGTTGTTTGTCCGCTGTGTTGGTACAGTCAGCCTGTGGGCAATGGTGACCCGGATGCGGTGGATGGTTGTCCTTTTGTGCCTGTAGTGGACATTGACATTGTCTGGTGTTAGGTCTGTGGGGGTGGTGCATTTCCTGAGGGTCCGCTGTCTTTGTCTGCGCTGCCTCTGTGGTGGTCCGGGTGGGGCGGGGAGGGGGCGGGGGGTGCTGGGGCCCGGGGGGGGTGGCGGAGGGTGTTGTTGCCCTCTCGGGGCTCCGGGATGCATGGTGAGTAGCTCCATGGCATCTGTTGTTCTTCATGTGTGGGCTGGTCTCCCTTTGATGGTGCAGGTTGTCGTCCGACTTTACACCAGGTCTGAGCAGGTGTTAGTTTCCTGCTGCTAACGCGCCTCATCACCTGTTTTGGGGTCTTATCGCTGATCGGGCTGGTCGTTGAGAATGTTGTGGTGTGCTGTTGTCGCCGATTTTTGCTCGGGAACGCCTACTCTGCATCTCATTAGCGATAGTTGCGGGGGTCATCTGTGGCGATGTTTTTTGAGGATGCTATCGCGGGTAAAATGGTGTTCTGGGCTGTTAACACCAGCTTGTAAAAATGTAAGTAAGTAAGTCCGTTTTTATATAGCGCAGCTACTCACCCTTACGGGTCTCAAGGCGCTGGGGGCCGGAGTGGAAATTAAGTGAGCTATTGCCCAGAGTCACATGGTGCTGAGCTGAGCTACCGCCGGAGATCGAACCGTGAACCCTGTGCTCCGAAGTCAGCTGCCCTGGCCGCTGCACCACATCTCTCCACCCTTGTGAATGGTGCGATAATTTTATCGCCACTTTGGCTGCGATAATGTGCCGCTAACTCAGCGATAAGTCCTTGAGAATATGCCCCAAAGATTTTCCCAATAGTAAGGGTAATTGAGTGGCTAATCCCAACACTTTACTGTGACACTGATGATACGAGGTGGTGCTGGTTGCCAGAAAAACAACAAGCCATGGTAGTACTCCCACCCGGATCATTCAGGTGCATTGCTGGGTGAACACTCTGGATAATATGTTGTGTCTGTGACAGCCAACCATGTCATGTGGTACCTGAGGCAGCCGAGCTGAGAGCGGCTTGGCTTAATGATTGAATCTTGCAACCAGCTCCCCGGCAGAGCGGTGCAAAAGTACTATTGTGAGTTGCAGAGTCCTTTTCTGAAAAAAGTGTGAGTCTGCGTCGCTAGTATGGAGACTCAGTGGTAAGGCAGCACAGTGTGCACACTCCCAGCATCACGCGGCTGATGCAGCTAATACCTCCTCTCATCGGTCTTGGCTTGTGCCTCCCAGCGACGGTGGTGTCAGAAGGCATTAAGAATGCGTGACTCATTCGTTTTAGTGCAATGATGCGGACCACACACTAAAATACGCTAGTCTAACCCCTAATGCGTGGTACTTGGCAGGTCCGCATTTCTTCCACACTACCTAATGTAATGAAAAATTCAAAACAACCGTCCACCTAAACTTGGACACAATCTCATTGATTAGTATAGTACTTGAGATGGTGTTTAAAAAAAAAAAAATCCCTGCTTCAGCTACCCTGTAAGTCAGAAAAGCGCTATTTTCCCCAGCCTTGCTGTTTTCACTGCACCCAACAGCTTCCTCAGGGGGCTGGTGTGTTGTGTATCATGGTAGTGGCTAGTAATGAACTTATTTGCCTTCATGTGCTAGCAGCCCCTGATTGTTGTATGTGATTTCATAGGAAAACGATTTCATGGAACACTATTAATGAGGAACCGTTTCATCAAAATGGTTTATTGGAAATGTTCACAATGAATGGCATTAACATTTTTGTAGAAACCAATTCATAGAACATCTTTATATTCAAAATTGGATTTTGAATGCTTAATTTTGAAGTGTAAATATAATGGTTACAGGTCTTACTTTCTGAAACAGTTTTGGTGGAGATATTTATTTCATTGGTTTACTTCAGGGGATATTATTTCATATTTGTTTCTTATACATTGTCAAACAATTACTTCGGATGCTTTTAATTCACTGACCCATCACCACCTATAAACACCATCCCTCGCTGTCCTCTTACAACCCGTAAACACTGTCAATCTCTGCCCCTTTAAATCCGTCCCCACACTTAAACTACACTAATCTCTGAAGTCCAAAAACTCTTTCTGTTCCCAAAATCCATCACCCTTGAACCATAGAAATCATTTACTTCCCCTAGCTCCACCCATTCAGAACCCTAAAACCCCCTTTCTATGCCTAAACCCCACCCATTGCATACCCCTTAAAACACCTCAGCACACTCAAACTCCACCCATCCCTGAACCTAAAAAAAAACCTTGCCACCCTTAAACCCCAACCATCCTAGACCCATAGGAACTCCTGATCACCCTAAACTACTCATCCTTGAACCCTAAAAATCCCTTTCTACATCTAAACTCCACTCATCCCTGAATCCTTAAAACCCCTCACCACCCTAAACCCACCCCACCTTGAACCCTAAACACTCTTCACCATCCCAGCTACTACCCATAATTGAACCTTAAGAACCCTCACCAGCCCTAAACTCCACCCATCCATGAACCCTAAAACCCCTCAAGACCTCACACACCTAAACACCACTCATCCGTGAACCCTAAAACACCCTCACCACCTCTACACTTCAGCCAACTCTGAACCCTTAAACTCCTTCCTATGCCCGAACACCAATTATTTCTGACCCTTCAAAAGCACTCATAAGTCATAACCGTAAACTCTACCCGTCCCTCAACCCAAAAACCCCACAGTAGTTCTAAACTCCACCCAAGTTTAACCTAATTTTGCATTGTTCCTTAAAATTATCTTTTCTTTAAAATGTTTCCTTTCATTTTCGATTTTTCTGTATTTCCTTAAAATTGTCTTTCCTTGAAATTGGTTTTCCTTGATTTGGCTTCATCCAATGTGGTTTCTGAGTTCTCGTTTTCCATTAATTCACACACATCAGCTCCCAGATAGGAATGTGTTTAGTAATGTGGCAGAGTGCAGTTACTCACATTTTCTAACTGCATGTACACCAAACGTCTGTCCAGTGTGCAGATTTAAACCTGAATCACACCGCTTGTAGTCGAAGGGGGCTGACCCATTGTTAAGTGAGTATGCTGACCTGTGGGCAGATTCTAAATGGGAATGTGTTAGAAATGGGGTCACTAGTTGGCAATGGTTTGCACCTTTGTCCAAGTAGGGACCCTTCTTCCTAGTCAAGGTAAGGGAGATACACTTCTAAAATAACCACTGCTCACCCCCTTGGTAGTTTGGCACAAGCAGACAGGCTTATCTCAGAGGCAGTGTGTAAAGCATTTGTGCATGCATACAGTAACACAGTGAAAATACTACAAATGAACACCACACCAGTTTAGAAAAATAAGCAATTCTTTATCTAAACAAACAAGACCAAATACGACAAAAATCTAAAATACTGTTCTGAAAAATATGCAGTTTGCAGGAAAACCTTAAATTTGTTGAAATATCCACGAAACTGAGTCAGTAGCTCTGTCCGGGACTACAACAATGCTGAAAACAACAGAGTCTAACAATTCCAGCCGACCGCGTTGGTACGGGCCAGCTAAAGCATTGATTGACTCGTGAACAGTACCTTTCTCGTTGCGGCCGACACAGCGGTGCGAGTCGGTCGGGGCAACAGTCGCGGTTGTGGTGCAAAAATGGAAGTGGTGCAGGGTGCGGTGCCCTCACGAGACGGTGCAGGCAGCGGCTTGGTGACGATCATCCAGACGGCGTTGGTTAGGCCAAAGCTTATGTGCGGAGTGAGGCGGTGCTCGATGCGGTGCTGGCAGGCTATGGTACAGGCAACGGAGCCAGTCGATGTTCGGGTCATGCAGCAACGGTGTCGGTGACGTCCAGGCAGGAGGAAGCAAGGCAGTGCGGAGTGCGGTGCCCACAGGACGCGGTGCAAGCAACAGCTCGGTGATGATCGTCCAGACGGCGTCGGTGAGACCAAGGATGCAGTGCGAAGTGCGGTGGGGCCTTCTGCGGTGCCTTCACGACACGCAAACCTGCGACGGAATCGGTAACAGAGTCGATTGCTCCTTTCTTCTGCGGTGACTGAAACCAGCACTTCCAGAGATGGAGCCCAGAAGGATGGTGAGGTCTTTGCTGTTCCTGAGACCTCTTGAACAGGGGGCAAGCTCCACTTCAAACCCTTGGAGACACTTTACAAGCAGGATACACACACAACCCTCTCCTTGACAGAAAACAGCCACTGCAGGCCAACCCCAGACAGCACACAGCAATGGGGCAGTACTTCTCCTTCAGTTTTTCCCAGCTCTTCTTCTTTGCAGAGCCTTCCTCTTGAATTCCGAAAGTAGTCTAAAAGTCTGGGGTCTGGGCACCACTTTTTATAGCACAAATTCCTTTGTTCTCTGGTGGCAGGGAAGCCAAAACCAGTTCTGTCCTCTCTGGGGCAGCTGCCCGGCAGGAGGTGGAGACAGCATTGTCCATAGCAGACCAGGCCCATTCAGTTGTGAAAGAAATCTCCTCCCCCTACTCTGAATGCAGCCCAGGTCTATTCAGCCCAGCCCGGACTCACCCTGGAAAGGTAGGAGACACCTCAGCCCACCCAAGTGGCTGTCTGAACAGAATGCACATCCCCAGCACCTGTCACTCCAAAGCCAGACAGTCAATCCACAAACCAGCAGAGGCACACAGGATGGCTAAGCAAAAAAATACCCACTTTCTAAAAGTGGTATTTTTAAACACACAATATACAAATCATCCTTACCAAATGATGCATCTTCATATTCTGAGTTCAGGCATACTAATCTCCATCTTTCTATCTTGTCCCAATGGGAAGTTATATTTATAAGATGTTATAAATAAGCTTCTATTCTATCCTATGGGACAGATAGCCTTTCAATAGTGAAAAACTAGAATGGCAGGATTTCACTATCAGGACATGCCACACACATCAGGACATGTCCTACCTTTCACATGCACTGCACCCTGCCCACAGGGGTACCCTGGGTCTACCTTAGGGGCGACTCACATGTAATAAAAGGGAAGGTTAGAGCCTGGCAAGTGGGTGCACTTGCCAGGTCAACGTGGCAGTACTAGACTGCACACAGACACTGCAGTGGCAGGTCTAAGTTACATTTACAGGCGGCTCATATGGGTGGCGCAATCAGTGCTGCAGGCCCACTAGCAGCATTTGATTTACAGGCCCTGGGGACACAAAGTTCACTGTACAAGGGACTTATCAGTAAATAAAATGTGCCAAACATGGAATCACCAATCCATAAACACAATTTACAGGGAGAGCATAGGCACTTTAGCGGTGATCAGCAGTGGTAAAGTGCCCAGAGTCATAAAGCCAACAAAATCAGGTCAGAAACAGAAGGCCAAAAAGCAAAATGTCTGGGGATAAACCCACTGGACAAGCCAGGTCTAACAGAATGGCATTCCAATAGCTGAAAAGGCTTGTCCAAGGCCCTCTATATGGATGTAATATTTTATATATATATTTTTTATTTATAACCAGAAGTATGGAGAAAAAGCTAAAGCTGTCTCTAGCCCAGATCTAAAAACAAGAGCACAGAATTTCCAATTTACATTTGTCACTCAGCAGTGAGCTGTGAAATTGTGCAGGTTGTGCAGGTTGTGGCCCTGTCCTCTACACAGCGCTGGGAACTTCAGCACCATGTAGAGCAGATTGGGCACACAAAAGCATTTATGGTTTTCCAACAATTGCTTCGAATTTCAATCCAAACATGCATAATGGTTTATTACCTACTTTAGCATGATCCAGCACACAATTAGAGGGCAGCACCTCAGATTGCACAATTTTACACCTCACTGTCGACTGACAAATGTAAATTGGAAATGGTGCTCTCTTCTTTTTCTCTCATTAACACCCACACACAGAGCCTCCGATTTTAGACGCTCTTCTTCCATCACCAGGCGTCTCCACTGTCTTATTCCTTCCTCACCCCAGACAGTTCTTACCTCTCTGTGTGCGGTTAACAGTGTTGGGCTCTATTGTACAGGACCCTTCTCCAAACACCTCCTCTGCTGCTGAATTCTGTGAGGCTTATTTACAAGCCCCTTGTGCCGCCGTGCGTAACTTTTTATGTGATAGAAAGTGACGCACTTGTAAATAAGCCCGTGTATGTTTAAGCGGTGTGACGGAAGATTAAATTGCCATATAAGACTCTTCAGCAGAACAATTAATGAATAGTGTGTTAACAGGGCATGGCAGCCAGGCCCAGGACAAGCAGGCAACCAGAGCCACATGTTTAACAGGCCTCACTGCCTCCCCTGGACACTGCTAACTTGGCACCTGGCGCCCATCATGCACATTACATTGTTACACAATCTAAAAATAATATAAAAGATTACCCGACTCAAAAAACGTGAACTGTGGCTGTGAATTTCTGCTTTGCACTGCGAGCAGCACAGCCTGAGACAGTCAGAATCCTTGGGGCAGATTTACAAGGAACTGACGCATCTGCAAGGATGCGTCAGTGCCAAATGTCCTTGTGCCACCATGGATGCGATGTATTTACAATACAGTGCTCCATGGCGCAAGGATTAACAGATGTGTCAGAAATACTGGCATCTGTTGGCACAAAATTGACGCATCGCTGGAGTTGCTCATGGAAGTAACGCAACTCCAGCAATGCGCCACAACAGATAGGTGAGTCCCATCCAAAAATCCCTGCGTCATTCCTTACCCTTGGTCTGAGCAGGCGTTGGGATTTTGACGCAGTGAAGGCGTAGAGTGACGCAGTGAAATGTAAATTTCACTGCATCAGTTCTACATGGCTTTTTGCGTGGGAACGCCTAGCCTACATACATTATACCTGGCGCAGGAATATTGTGACGCAGGGCTTTACAACGTGACGCATCTCCCTAGATGTGTCACGTTGTAAATTGGCTGCATTGTTTGTGCCTCCGTTGCATCAAAAAAAAAGACGCAATGGCGGCGCAAGGGGCTTGTAAATCTGCCCCATTGACTTTACGTGCGAATGTGCTGTCCCGAGCTTTGCTTCCGGTGCAAAGACGCAGGTAGCATCGCTCTAAAGCTGCCACTGCTCATGAAAGAAATTATTTTATTTCTTCGACAGACCTGCCCGCTCCTTCCATCAGGTTGCCTAGGACACCGACCATATTCCTTCACAGAGATAATTAGGGAAGTTTGACTGTGATCCCCCAAGCACTGTCTCTTTGAAGTGAGTTTCTTTTACAAACTACTGTGGCTCACATAGGTTTTTGGGCTACCACAAACTAACTTTTTTCTTGCTGTGGGAAGACCTCTGTGCTCTGTGAGCACTGTGATGTCACTAGTCTTTTTTATTTACAGGCATCTGGGCTGCGTCCTTTTCTTATTATAGGAGCGTTATCTCAGAATGCACCTGTATTAAAATAACGAAATATAAAACATTATATATATATATATTCACTGAAAAAACCATAGGTTTCAGGCACGCTATAGTTAGAAATTAGCATTTAAAAAACCTTAGAAATTCACTGAAAAAACATAGGTTTTAGGGACGTTATAGTTAGTTGGACATTTCACTCGTACAAAACCAGAGAAATTCCACCGTTATAGTTAGTTCAGCTAACTATAACTCGCGCCCCCGCAATGCACTGCTGATGACGTCACATATTACATCATTCATGACATGATCAGTGACATCACTGATGACATCACTGATGACATCTCAAATGACATCACAGATGACATCATCCACGTGAAAATCTGATGCACCTCCCACACCCTAATATAACCTTTGATACACCCACTGTAAAATACAGACTACCATTTTTGAAACCATCGACACACCAATACCAGTTACTACATACGCACTCACTATTCCTAGGTTTTTAAATGCTAATTTCTAACTATAACATGCCTGAAACCTATGGTTTTTTCAGTGAATTTCAAAGGTTTTTAAATGCTAATTTCTAACTATAACATAGCAGTCTTGTTTTCAGAGTGGTGGAGAAAGGTGAGCGTGGCCTCCAAACACCTTTTAGCAATCCCACTGTTTGGGATTTACTGGCAGTAACAGGAGGGGTAGTTAGCCCCCAACTTCAACCTTGGGGGCCAACTACCCCTTTTATTACCTCCAGTAAGTCCCACACAGCAAGATTGCTAACTTGTTATATCAGGCCCCGCCCCCTCCCTGCACCACTGTGCAAACGCGCCCACTGGCGCGTTGTAAATTGGGGGATTAATTCCCCTTGAGTCCTGGGGGTCCCTGGGGGCCAACCAGCCCACCAGGTACCTCCAGTAAGCGCCAGAGAGCTGCGTTGCAGATAGGTGTAAAAGGGGCGTGGCCTCGGAACACCTCTCTGCAACGCAGCTCTGTGGCACATACTGGAGGTACCTGGTGGGCTAGTTGGCCCCAGGGACCCTCAATATTCAAGGGAATTAATTCTCAACCTAACGCACCAGGGGCGCGTTTGCTGAGTGCTGTAGGGAGGGGCGGGCCCTCTGGCGCGATGCCAGCTTTTTTTTATTTTTTATTTTTAGAAGGGGGCTGTGTGGCCCCCCTTCTTTTACAATATTTGAGGCCCTGGGGTCCCCATCCCCCAGAACCTGACCTGTTTTTTACAGTTTAAAAAAAAATTGGGAAGGGGGCCGCGCGGCCTCCCTCCCGAGGCCAATTTCGGCCCCGGGGACCCCATCCCCCGGGGCATGGCCACATATTTAAAAAAAAATGCAAAATATTTTTTAAGGGGGGGGGCAGCGTGGCCCCCCTCCTGAGGCCTCTATTGGCCCCGGGGACCCCATCCCCCGGGGCTGTGCCTCTTGTTTTTTTTTTTTATTTAATTTTTTTATTGAGGGAGGGGGCCGAGTGGCCCCCCTCCCGGGCCACTTCTGGCCCCGGGGACCCCATCCCCCGGGCCTGGCCTCTCTCTTGGGGACCGTGGGGGGAGCCCCAATGCCCCCACGGTCCCGCCGGCTCCCCGCCTCCTGCGGAAGCCGGCATTGCTTTTGGGCAAGGGGAGCTGCTGACATGCAGCTGCCCTTGCCCAAAAGCAATCTGCTATGCTTCATTGAAGCGAGAGCAGGTTTCCCTGCTCTCGCTTCAATGAAGCAAAGCAGAGTTTGCTATGGCAGGGCGGGAGCTGCACGGCTCCCGCCCTGCCATAGCAAACAGCAGTGTCCCGGGGGTGGGCACCCTGGGACACTGCAGGAGCCGGCCCTGGGGGGTGGCGGCCCCCCTCCCTCCATTTCAAAGCCCCGGGGAGGTGGTGGTCCCCGGGGGTCCGCAACGGACCCCCGTATTTAAATATTAAGTGCCCCGGGAAGGTGGTGGTCCCCGGGGCAGTGTGGGGGGGCTTGAGCCCCCCCACACTAATTATTATGTATAGCCCCAGGGAAGTGGTGGTCCCCGGGACTCGGGGGCCCATGAGGCCCCCCCGCCCATTTTCATCAATGCCCCGGGGAGGTGGCGGTCCCCAGAGCAGCGTGAGGGGGTTGGGACCCCCCACGCATTTATTTTCAAAGCCCCGGGGAGGTGGCGGTACATGGGCTGCGGGGGGGCCATGTACCCCAGGCATATAATTACTATAGCCCCGGGGAGGTGGCGGTCCCCGGGGCTGCGGGCCCCCACAAATTAAATACACATTGCCCCCGGGACCTGGCCCACCCAGGGCCCTCATTAAAATGAAGCGCGGGAGTCCGCGCTTCATTTTTTTTTACATTTTCGGCGGGATTCACGAGCCCAACGCGAATTCCGCCAAAATAATTTTTAAAAAAATGCTTTTTTGGGCCCTGGGGGTCCTTGTGGGACCCCCTGAGCAGGCCTAGGGGGTCAGGGTGTTTCTACCCTGCCCCCTTTTCTTCTTTTTTACCCTCTTTTTCACTGTCTTCTTGTGACTCAGTTCTACCGAGTCACAAGATGGCTGCCAACTCTTCCTGGTTTGGAGTGTTGGCAGCCAATCATAGTGAAGCTCGTGCCCGGGAGGGTTCGCGAACCCTCCTCGGTGCTCAGATATATACATTTTTCTTTCTTTAATTTCTCAGCAACTACTGAACGGATTTACACCATTTAACAAAAAGGGCTCTTTCTGAACCAAGGGCTACCTTTTGCCAAATTTGGTGTAATTCCGTTCAGCAGTTCGGGCTGTAACTTTGTCTAAAGTTTCCTACGGAAATTAACATGGGGAAAACGCATTTTGGGACCCCCCTTTTTTCTCGGCCCCCGCTTTACGAATCACCCCGAAACGTTCAAGACAGGAGCTGACCGGAGCGGGCCACTAGTTTTGAAAATTTCGCGAAGATTCATCAAACGACGCCAATGTTATTGGGAAAACAAAAAACGCTTTTTGAATAGAAACGAGGTCCTAACTATAACTATCTACTGGCGATATATATATATCAATCAAACATTATAGTAGGATAACAGTCTCCCACACATTATAAAGGTATTAGAAAGGTGAGACAATAAAGTATTGGAAATTTAGAATACGTTCAAAAGGGTAATAATTGTATAAAAACGTTGAAAAATGATCATTAAGGCAATGAAATAAATCGAGTTATATATTATGTACAAAGTATAGGTCAGGTAAGTCCATCGTATCCTTATTCTCCATCAACTTCTTTTATTTTAACAGAAAGTCTGATGGCATTATCCCAGATTCAACTTTAATCCAGCATCATGTTCATATGATGAGGAGCTCAAGCCGCACCTACTAAAACTGTGTTAGACCTGGCATCTTGGGCGTGTTTTTCCTGTCTTTTTTGCTTCTGACCTCCTGTTTTTTACTGTGTGCTGCATTTAATTTTTGCTGGTTTTAGAACTCTGGGCACTTTACCACTGCTGATCAGTGGTAAAGTGCAAGTGTGCTGTGTGTAAATTGTGATTGTGATTGGTTATCCATGATTGGCATAGTTGATTTACTGGTAAGTTCCTAGTAAAGTGCACTGCATGTGCCCAGGGTCTGTAAATCAAATGCTGCTAGTGGGCCTGCAGCACTGATTGTGCCACCAACATGAGTAGCCCTGCAACCATGTCTCAGGCCTGCCACTGCAGTATCTGTGAGTGCAGATTTAAACTGCCATGTTGACCTAGCAAGTGGACCCACTTGCCAGGCCCAAACCTTCCCTTTTTTCTACATGTAAGGCACCCCTAAGGTAGGCCCAAGGTAGCCCCATCAGCAGGGTGCAGTGTATGGTTAAGGTAGGATATGCTAATGTGTGTTTTACATGTCCTGATAGTTAAATACTGCTAATTTCATTTTTCACTATTGCAAGGACTATCTATCCCACCGGCTATCATTGGAGCTGCCTTGTAACCTCTTACAAGTGTAACTTCCAAGGGGGAAGAGATGGAGATTTGGAGTTTGGGGTCCCTGAACTCACAATTTAAAAATACATCTTTTAGTGAAGTTGGTTTTTAAATTGTGTGTTTGAAAATGCCACTTTTAGAAGGTGGAAATGCACTTTTAGAAAGTGGGCATTTTCTTGCTTTGCCATTCTGTGCCTCTGCCTGCCTGTGGAATCCACGTCTGGGGGAGGATGACTGTTGGGCTGTTTGTGCATTTAATCTAGACAGTCACACAAAGGGAGCTGAGGTGTGCCCTGCATATCCTGATAGCCCATCACCAGGCTGATGGGTCACCCTGAGCTAGAGTCTTGGGAGGAATTGTCACTGACACCTGAAAAGGGCTGTGCCTGTCCTCATACAAAGCTGTCTCCACCCACCTGTAGTGTGTCTGGAGCCAGGTCAGGGAAATGCAGGTTCTTGTGCACTAAAAAGACTTTCCTTTGAAGTTTGCCTACTTCAAAGGCAGAAACTGGTATAAGTACTGGGGCTGTGACATTATAACTTCAGAACACTTCTGGACTAAGAGGAGATCCTGCCAGGAAGAAGAGCTGGAGAAGCTGTAGGAGGGAAACTGCCACTCTTCTTGCTGCTGTGTTGTGCTATCCTACTGCTTGTTGCTTCTGTCTTGAGCAGTGAAAGGAATGGACTTTGCTGTTTGTATCCTGCTTGCCAATGTTCTCCAAGGGCTCGTGTGTGTTTGCGTCCTGTTAAAAAGTCTCAGGGCCATCAAAGACTTCATATGAAGCCCCTGAACTCCTCTGCTGGGTGTTCTGACCTGCCAAGTGGTGCCAATTCCAGTTCTGGGCCCTTGGAGGTGGTGTTGCTGCAAAGGACTGAAGACAATCCAAGCATAGACCTTCAGCCCCTGTTTTTCCCACCGCAGCAATGCCGGGCAGTTGAGAAATCAACACATCGCTGCAGTGAAGCCGAAGAATCAATGCTGCGCCTGCGGTGTGGCTGAAAGATTGCCACAGCCCTAGTCCCAAGCACTGTGTCACTGATGTACATGGCCCCCACTCTGACTCCACTGCAGGCCATGCTGTACGACTGAAGAAGTTAACGCATCAGCTGCTCATGGCTGGAAAATTGATGCAGCACCTGTTTTGTCGCTGCCACATAGACCCAGCGCATTCAGATTTTCGATGCATCGCACCTGTGTGCCAATTTCTTCATCAACATTGCCCAGCAGTAAGGAACTGAGGCCGTGTGTCTGGAAACCAACACATCACCTCCCCTGCGCTGCAGTAAGGAACCAACGCATCACCTCCCCTGACAGTAAGAAACCAATGCATCACCACCCCTGGGAGTAAGGACACATCACTTTGCTTTTCTGGCACCTCACCTCTCCTGTGCCTGTTTTCTTCTTTGATTTTGATGCATCCCAGGTACTTTGTGATAAAAGTGACGCATCCATAGTTTCCTATGGACTGAACTGTTTTGAACCTTTTAAAAGTGATATCTTGATTTGAGTATGTTGGATTTTTGTCGGTTTGGTCTTCTTTTATTCAGATAAATATTGGTTATTTTTCTAAACTGGTGTGGTGTCCTTTTGTAGTGTTTTCACTGTGATACTGTGTGTTTATGTACAAATACTTTACGCATTGCTTCAGAGATAAGCCTGGCTGCTCGTGCCAAGCTACCAAGGAGGTTAGCAGGGGTTATCTTGGGTGTGTAACTCCCTTACATTGACCAGAATAAGTGTTCCTACTTGGACAGGGTGCAAGCCATTGCCAACTAGAGACCCCCATTTCTAACAAACAGCATTTCATGTATACTGTGTGCCTCATTACATACTTGAAAGCACAACAATGAAAGGGTGCCAGACACAAATATATTTAAAAAAGGAACAGATCTCCCTCTAGATGACTTAAAACTTCGATTATATTACTTTACTCACATGTGACAAATAGCACTTAGGTAAATTCCATTATAATATCAGCTAATTACTATATAAAACTGCTGAGAAGAGCTTTCACATTATTGGATGAGACTACTAGAGCCAAAGAGATAGAACAATAATTGTACCTCACACTTATTAGTGAAATTTCCGCTTATAGTGAACCTGAAAGATGAACATCCATATGGTTCAAGTATTACAGAATTTTCAGCAAGAGGCATTAAGTATAATCAATTCTGTGGCCACATGATACCTGTAAGAAATTGGGTTACTGGTTAAGGGGGTAAAACCCTTCCCAATCAGTAACCACAATTTTTCTCAGGGTGAAGTCACAAGCAAACACTGAATTAACTTGTGCTCAACCCTCGTGTATCTTGGCACAGAGAAGTCAGGCTTAACTCAGAGGCAATGTGTGTAAAGCATTTGTGCAGCATGTTGCACAGTGAAAATACACCACAAAAGAAGCACACAACAGATTTAGAAAAATAGAGTTTTGTTTAATAAATAAAACAAGACCAAAACAACAAAAATTCAGTCAGTAGAACCGGAGCTATTGAATTTGAAAGTTTATAGAGAAAATAGCGCCAAAAGGCATAAAACTGCAACTGTGGATGTCGGAATGCACCGACCAGGACAAAGTCACAAGTTCAGGCCCAGTGCGAAGGTGCATGGGCTGGCTACAAGGACCCTGTTAGGCCCGTTGAACAGAGTACCTTAAATCCTGGTTGCTAATTGTTGCGTGGATCCATGTTGAAGATGCGTTGCACAGCCAAAGTTATTTGCTGGTTCAGAGATGCAGTGAGGCTGTGGTGCGAGATCCTGTTGTGTCTGCATCGAGGATCCCGTCAACGAGGGCTTGCTATGCGAAGCCCGGAGTCGGGGATGTGTTGCCCAGTCAGGGCAATGCGGCAGGTCCGAGGAGCTATAAGGCCCCGATGCAGAGTCCGGTGTTGTCAACGAGGCTGCGTCAATGAGAGATGCGTCGCACAGTGGTGGTTCTGAAGGCGATGCAGCCTGCGACAGCATGGGGGTATAATCCATGCAGCAGCGAAGATTCTTCGGTTATGCTTGGGTTGCACTGCGCAACAGAGGAGATGCATCAGTTCCCCTCGATCCACAGAGGATGGCAAATCACCTTAAGCCCACTTCCAAGGGTCCAGGGCTAGGGTGGCAACACTTGGTATGGTGGACTCACAGATGGCAGAGTCCAGGTGCAGTGCAAGGTTGTTGGAAGCCTGTAATGTCCCAGAGACTTCAGAACACGAGACCAGCCAACTAGCCCTTGGAGTCACTCTTGATTGGGGGTTCAAAAGATGCATGTTCAGTCCTTCACCCCAGACAAGAGGGCAGCAGGAAATAAGTCAGCACAGCAAAACAGGAGTCCAGCAGAGTGCAGTCCAGGCATATGGCAGTCCTTCAGCAGCACAGCAGTCCTTCTTAATGGCAGTGTATCCACAGGTCCAGAAGTGGACCAAAGAGTTGGTGTACAAGGTCCTTCTTTTATACCCTGGTGCCCTGGTTCTGGAAGGTGGGAGAATGTTCTAGACAGTGGCTTTCAAGTCCATGGAATTTCCTGCCTCCCCTGCCCTGGCTCCAAGCTGGCTGAAGTGACAATCCAAGGTTGTTAGGCCCTTTGTGTGAAGGCAAAGCATAGGCTATTCAGGTATAAGTGGGGCTGTGCTCAGCTCCGCCCCCCACCCTGTCAGCAGATGGCCCACTCAGGCAAACCTAATCCCTCTATTGTGTGACTGTCTGAGAGGAATTCACAAAATCTAACTGTCAGGTACACCCAGTCATGTGGCCCAAGACAGGCTGCAGGCACACAAGGGCTAAGGGCAGCAAAATGCCAACTTTCTAAAAGTGGCATTTTCAAAATTGTAATAGAAAAGATCCGACTTTACCTTTAAAGAGGTTTTATTATTACAATTTCAGAGACACCAAACATGATATAGACACCAGCTCCCAATTGGGAATTACAACTTAATAAATAGAATAAAAAATCCTCAATGTTATCCTAAGGGAGGGGTAGACCTCACAGTAGTGAAAAACTAATTTAACAATTTTCACTACCAAGACATATAAAACTCCAAAGTACATGTCCAATATTTTAATTACACAGCACACTGCCCTATGGGCTACCTAGAGCCTACCTTAGGGATGGCTTGTATGTAATAAAAGGGTAGTTTAAGGCTTGACAAGAAGGTTCATATGCCAAGTCGACATGGCAGTTTAAAGCAGCACACACAGGCTTTGCAGTGGCAGACCTGAGACAGGTAAAAAGGGCTACGTAAGTGGGTGGCACAACCAGTGCTGCAGGCTCACTAGTAGCATTTCATTTACAGTCCCTGGGTACATGTAATACCACTTTACTAGGGACTTATAAGGTAATTAAATATGCCGTTTGGGTATAAGTCAATGTTACCATGCTTAGAGGAGAGAGCACAAGCACTTTAGCATCGGTTAGCAGTGGTAAAGTGCACAGAGTCCTAAGACCAGCAACAACAAATTCAGCAAAAAACAGGAGGAGGAAGACAAAATGTTTGGAGATGACCCTGCAGGAAGAACCACCACGTACAGCAATAACCATTCTTAAAATGCATCGGTAACCAGTCTCTGCAAGGTTAGAATTTACATGCTTGAGGCAAGTTAACAAATAGATGTTTGGCACAACTAATAACTATTTGAGGGAGTGACTGTGATGTTATCACTTAGAAAGACATCTAAGATCTAGCAGCAAGAGTCTGTTGTAATTAACCCTGGGCGAAGTACTACGCTACGCTCGCGTAGTTTGCGAAGTTTGCGCTACTTCGCTGCTTGAATTGCACGTAGCACAGTGCAAACACGCGTAGCGTAGCGTAGTGGTCATTTTTGCTTGCTCGCGGTCCTCAACGTCAAGTTGGCGACCGCGAGCAAGCAAAATGACTATCCGGCGAGACTTTTTCCTCGTTCGCGATCAGCAACATCAAGTTGCCGATCGCGAGCGTGGAAAATAAACCTCCGGCGAGATTCTCAACGTGGGGAGGTCAGGTTTCTCATTGCGAGTGGTCGCGTATGCTCGCGACTGCTCGCGATGAGAAACTACCAGTCCGCGTTGAGAAAGCTGCCGCTCTAGTAAAAATCTACTCGAGCTGCAGTAAAAGACAGCTCGCACTGTGCAAGATGCCGTTTTCAATGATTGCACAGTGCGGACAAGCATCCGGCACTGTGCAATCATTGCGAACAGTGCACTATGCAGTTCGCGTAGTGCTGCGCGTAGTGCGAACTGCACTTTGCGTAGCTTCGCGTAGCGCTACTTCGCGAACTACGCCCAGGCTTAGTTGTAATCATGCTTTGAAGAATTGTACAAAAATTGGCCTTCCACTGTTAGGACTCTGCCCTTTGGAATAAGCTGTCGGGATCAATGCGATTTGATCATCAACACATTCCTTTTCATAAAACAGCTTATTTTGTCTTGCTCCGTTCAACAGTTGTGGTCTTAAAATTACAGTTGTAAATGGAGAACCCACACCTGCAGCTATATATGAATTAATTTCTGAAAACAGAAAAGGAAATTGAATGGGCCATCTAGAAGTCTGAGCTGTGAGTATAAAACCTCAGGCTGATAGTCAAAAAGTTGCGAAGTAGGTTTGCACATTGGTGACAACTATAACCGACATGGAGTAAAGGATAGAGCCTCTGGACAAATAAAACAAACAAATGCATAACTGAACAGGAGGCAAGAGTTGGAGACATAATATGGAAACCTGAACATATGGAGAACCGACTCTGTCGAAACAATCTGTGTACCTTGGGCTTCCCGGGAGGGGCTGAGCAAAAGATACCCATTGATACATTGTACAGCTGTTACAGAAATCATCCAAGGGTTTATCAGATTGGGAGATTGACAGTCAGATTCAAAGATCACATCTGTTTCCAAAGAAAGTCCCCAGACTTACATGCAGAGGGGAACCCACAACAATCTTATTACATTTTGACAATTTTTACTCCATCGTTTTACATATAAGCACACACAGTGTGTCGATGATGACTAGCACAAACAATACCTTCATATCAGGAGATTGGTGTCAGACTAATCTGTAGATCCGAATGTTGCTGCGGGCTCAATGTGGAACTCACCAGTCTCCTTCCCCATCTCCTTCACCATTGACAGTGCCAAAGACGTTCAAGATTGTGGTCAGCACTGATGGGAAAGATTGGGGAAGGTGGACAGGGATATCAGAGAATACACCCAGTAGACATAGTTAATTTATAGTTATGAAGCTCATCTCTTTTGATAGAGTTTCTCTTGAATTTTGTTTAGTCTCTCACAAGTGACAGCTTTTTTTATACAAAACCAGAACACAAGAATTCAGTATATCTCTTTCCTTATACTTCAACCTAAAACACAGTTTGTTCATTTATATGGATTTCACAAAAATGCTAACATTCTACAGCAAATGAGACATACACAAGATTTACTCTAGTTCTGATGCACAATGATAAACATTCAACATATTAGTGGCACAGACCCTTTACCCTGTTAGCGCCAAAGGAATTGTCATGAGATATTTCTTGCTGTGATGTCAAATATCAGTTGTTAATTCCCAACAGCTAAAGACACTGATTAGACACAAATGCTCACAAAGCATCTGCATGTAACGCTGTGGAGGCCCAAGAGACAGTTGTTACAGTGCAACTTCGAGGGCCTGACAGAAGCACAGTACGTAGGTGCAGTGGGCAGCACAGAGGCCCAACAGGAGCACAACATCCAAACAAGTAATATCTAAGTATCCTAAGCTATCTCTAACCTAAGGCCCTGAAAACTGCACTAAGAGAAGTCAAATAATTCCAAGGGTGAAAGGACTGTATTTGAGGTGAGGTTGCAGAAATAATTTCAAGAAGCGTCACACACAGAAGAGGTCTGGGAAGAAGTTCTTGATGCTTTGCTTGAAGATAATCTCAACTACAGAGCCAGGAACATCGGCAAAGAGCTGACCCAAAGCAGAGGAACACAGATGACGATTAAAGCTGAAGAAGAGGCTTTCTCTCATCAACAGGAAGGAAAGCCAAGTACCTGCCATGCCATGGGTGTGGCTTTTATGAACTGCAGGATCCTCAAATCCTGCAGCAGGTCCTCAATTCCCAGGATCCTTAGACCCATTGATAGATCCCTGAATCCTGGGATCCTTGAGTCCTGTAGCAGACCCTTGATTTCAGGATTTTTGAATTCTGCAGTAGATCCTTGTATCCTGCAGTAGATGCTTGGATTCTGCTTTATCCTGTCACTCAGAAGTGACACATAGTCATGGCTTTCAGGGTGACTGCATTTGGACAGGATTGACTATGCTGGTGACTCCTGTAACAAAGCACAGAGGAAATCCAGAGCGCCAATGCCCTGAGGAAGGGGTGGAAGGGCCTAGGACCAGAAGTGGATGGGGCTGGGGGACAGCACCTGTGACAAGCCATGACAATTGATACCCTTGTATAGCTACAGGAGCCATAAAGTTGAAAATCATATACAGGGGCACAATTTTGTTTGTACTTTAAGCCATAGAAATGATTAACAAATGGGATAAGGGGCAAAGCTGGAAGCATAAAATACCATTCTTTATAGGTTGCAAACAATAGTAATCGGGTAACTTAGCCACAGGGGACGGTTAAATCAAAATGGGGAGTGCACCTAATACTTTTTGATGCATATGCACAATCACTTCACAATTTCATGAGTTTTTGCCCACATTTTATTGTTTTCTTTTTCTTGGCTAGATGCTAGAATTATTTTCTCTGCGGTAGAGCCAACCCTAATATTTCTGGATTGGAGCATTGTAGGAGGAAGGGGCATGTGCATTTTGACCAATGGTTGTCAATCAAGAGCCAGGGTATGGGTGATTTGTCCCGAATCGGGTGGGGCCCTTCAACTGCTTGTCGATAAAGGGAGGGAAAGGAGTGCAGTGCGGAGGTGGGAAAGGTGATGGGGTATATGGGAATAAATGGGAAGATTGTAGGACTGAGCAGAGATGTATATGTGTTGGAATTTGACAAGAGTATCATATAGTAATGCTAAACAAGCACAAATAGAAGAATGACCAAAATATTTTTAGAGTCTTAGCATTGCCTGAACTCATGGGCTTATATAAAGGAGGCGGATAAAGAATTATTCCAGCTGGAAGCAGAGATCATCTTCTTACAATGAACTCATATCTCTATATCAGATCAATATAAAGTTAAACATTTAGTATATACCTTATTAGCTACCACCAAACAAACAGTTCATATAAGGGGCGCAGCTTTCCTATGTAAAATTTGTATCTGAAGTAGTCACAGGGTTAACAAGGATGTTAAAGAATGATGGACTATAGGTCAGATCATCAAAGATAATTAAAAGCTTGTTAGGAGTTTTGTTTATGGTCTGTAGAGATTATCCTGGGATGTTCTCACAACTGTTGTTGGAGTTAGCTGGTTTAGGTGTGTCTATCATGTTTTGTGGTGAGATCAATATTCAATTAAATACCCCAACTGCTCCATAGAGCCAGTGGGTACAGTCATAAGCTGCATTTAAACACACCATGGAATCATATAATTAGTATATCAGCTCTCAGGAGAGGAGAGAGAGATCTAGGTACACATGTTTGTAATCCTCACTGACAGTATTCATGATTAGATATTATTGTTTCCCCCTTCATCTACTTTGAGATGCAACTATGTAGATACACTCCGGGATCATTGCGGATCACAATCTTGTGCTGATCAGTGTTACTGGCCTAAATGTTACTTCAGTTGCTTAGTATAGGAGATGCATTTTAAAGAAAGAATATATCCAGAGCTTCAAAGCAGAAGTTAAAGCATATTAGTATCCAACAGAAAAAAATCAACATTGATAGTTCAAGACACAACAGAAATAAACAAACCCTTGATTATTGTGGGAGTTTAAAAGGCTATTAATGCACAGCCAGGGGCAAGGCTGCGTGAGTTGATTCTATCCCATCTGAATATCACAAGGAATTCTCTGTGGAATTAATTCAGCCTTTTTTTTTAGAAAGGGTGTTATTATTGGATGCAAAGTTGATAGCAATTGTATAGCAAATCAAAAGTTTAAAATCTTGTGCATCCCACGCAACACAGTTTTATTCCATCTAAAGCCATTACTGTGCACATCAACATTGCCACCACAATATCCTGAAGATTAGGGGTCAGGATGATTCTGTTGAATACTGAGAAGGCATACAACAGGATCCCCTGCCCATTTTTTGGGGATAATATGGGGAAAATGGGATTTGGGTTCAAATGTCTGCACTGTGTACATGCACTTTATGATAACTTATTGGCCAGGATTGTTTGCATGGCCACAGCTCCGGAACAATTAAATATTACTATGCAACATGGATGCCCCTGACTCCATTATGCTATGGCTATACTTCCAGTGGCACGTTGGGTCAATTTTCATGTAGTTTCCAACATCCTGATACTGGTGACATGCTCCTTCACAAGGAGTGTTGGTGTATCACCTTCTGGCCCCTACATTTTTGAAATTTCTTTGGCACTCAGTTCAACTACGCTCCCTCCAACGAGGGAGGGAGAACTCAGGTAGGTGCCCTTTGGGTCCTTCAGCTCCTAGTAGCCTGATTTTTTAAGACTCTTTTACAGCTCGGGAACCCAGCTGCCTCATTCAAGCAGCAGGGAGTTTTGCAGAGTCCAGAACGTGCTCTTGTGTCTGGAATCCAGGAAATCTCATTGGCTTGGAAACCTCCTTCAGTAGCACCCTATAGCCCTCAATGAAGGATACTGTCCAGGCCCCGCGGCTTCCTGGCCATTGCAGGGCACCCGTGTGTCCCACAGGAGGCAGAGGGTTCACCTCCAGGGGTAACCACTGTAGGGCCAGTCCAAAAAGTACTAGGTGAAATCTCTACTTCACGATCCCCAGCAAGTTCACCCTTTGCTGTCCTCCAGAGGGAGTGGAAAAGCCAATGCCACTGGCCCTAGAGACACTTGTCGAACAGAGTCCTTAGACGTACAAGGCTGGAGTTTGTCAGAAAGCTGGCACATCCTCCTTCCTCATAATTCCCAATTCTTCTCAGAGTTCTTCCCTCATGCAAGATTTAGAAGTGGAAGAGGATAGTTCTAAAGGGTGGGCGTTTCTGCACAACACAAAGATGCCACATAATTGCTCTATCTCTCATCCATTCCCCTCCCAGCACTCTAAGGTTTTACAAAATGATGAAGTCAAGCTTTGGTCAATTGCAGCTCTTCCAGAGCCTTTAACTAACCCTCTAACTGACAGCCGGCCAGCCTGACTGACTGAAGCCGAACAGCAAGACAGCCGTCCAGCCTGATATGCGCACGCTAAACTGGTGGAGTGAGGACCACTCCCCTGCTGCCATTCAGCAGAAGTGGCCTGCCCCCAAACATGGCTCGGGCTCGGGAAAGGGAAAAATAAAATGGTAATAAATTCAGTTGATCACCATTTTATTTGTCATTTTTGCGACGCTGGCAGCACGGAAGCGACGCTCCTCCGCCCTAATGGAGGGCCCTCAGCTGGATGCCAACAGCCATATTCATGCACTCATTGGATATAATAATAAAATAAAACATCAGTTGGTACACTCAGAGGGATAGATTTACTTCTCACATCCTTTAAATACAAATTTAACATAAAAATGCACTTTACAGCTTTCATGACACACTTGTAAAAAAGTCAGAAGTGCCTATAGGTTGACCACTGATGTTGTGTTATTTGAATCACCAAGATAACCAGACATGTATCATTATTAAATAGTGTTTTAGCTTCTGCTGTGACCAGTGTATGTTATACCAAATGTAGATACCCCAATTGTAATTGTCTCTTGTGAGCATCAAAAGTCTAAGATTTGTAAACTGTGAAGGGGCACAAGATGTGACAAGTTGAAGTCAGTGTCTTATCAGGCATAATTTAACCACCTTTTAAGCCTTGAATCAGTTAAATGCTTGAAGGTGTAAAGAAGCCTTTGCTGCAGGAATAAAAGCATTAAGCTTGAGATTTGTATCCCTAATATCTTGTTTTCTCAATACAACCAGCATTTTTCAAGCACCTGATTTATTTTAAAGCTGTCATTAAAAAAATAGCTGGAATATATGCCAAATGTAAAAGTATCTAGCTGAAATGTTGGTTTCCTATAAACCATCGCCATTCGTCATTACAAATTTGTTCACTCCATTAATTGCCAGTTTCTAATTTATTGCATTTCCTTAAAAAAACATAGCACTTTGTTAAATGTTGGTTACACAACTTGTTTTCTATGCCTCTGAAGAGACAATAAATGACCTATTCAATCATTTCAGATTAAGGTGAAATGTCTGAACTGGCTCAATATCCTAAATTATTAAATGTGCAGCTAATTGGTATATCTTCATATTATAATGCTTAAACACATTGAAGCAGGATTTACAGTGTTTTTGTGACTGGTATTTAATTTGAAATTCAATTAAATTGAACCACAAAGCACAATAACACAAGCATTAAAAATGCAATAGGTCTCGCCTTTTATTAAGTTAAAGCCATTTGCTTAGCTATACAATACCATTAGCAAAGCAAATGGCTTTAACTTAATCAAAGGCGAGACCTATTGCATTTTCAATGCTTGTTTTTTTTTTAGGAGGCGAGTGTTTAAGGAACATAAAGGGTAAATAGACTGGTGCACATGGCAAACCAATGACCGCTGAACGTGGAAGTCATGAAATAAAAATGTTGCTCAAATGTGTAGACTCGATCATTGACGAAGTTAATACTATATGATGGAAACCTATACTATGAAAAAATGCTTTAAAAAATAGGTCCAGATTTACCCCAGTGACCCCCCACCATTGCTCACAAATGCAAACAGATTCCACGCCTCTCTGGTAAGCCTGCGAGTGTCAATGAGAAGCTCTACGTTTTCAGCGGGTTACAGAGCAAGAAGAAAAAAGCATTGGCAAAGCCAACAGGTCTCACCTTTGGGATTTATTGGCCTTGCCACTGTTTTTTTTGCCAACCTGCACAGCAAACGCTATGCTGCGCAGAAAGGCTAAAGTTAAAAAAGAAAAAAAAACATAAAAAACAAAAGTCTGACATGGCCGTCTGCGTCATTTTGTAGGAGCGTGCTTACAAAATGACGAAGGCCTTTTTGTTTTCTTTTTAGTTACCAATCCGAAATGGATCAGTAAGTAAAGCGAAAATAAAACACGCAAAGGACTTTTTTAAAGCAGGCGGAGGAGCGGAAGCAACATAGGGGAGGGGTAATCACTAAGCAACACAGGGGACGGTGGGAGGAATACAAAGCAACATGGGGAAGGTTTGGGGCAAATGGCGAAGCAACACGAGGGAGAGTGGGGGCGAAAGCCGAAAGAATACGAAGGGAACTTGAAAGCAACAGGACACGGTGTGCTGGAGGGGCACAAAAGCAACAGGGGAGTGCAGGAGCAACAAAGAGGGCTGGAGAAAGCAACATGGAGGGCACAGGTGGGGGAAGCAATGTGGAAAAGCACATGGGCAAGTGGAAGGGGAGAAGTAGGTGGTCAACAGAGCACATGGAGTGCAGCACGAGAGACGTACGGAAAAGACTGCTTAAAACCCACGCACTTTAATGGAATGCTCCACACAAAAGAAACAAGCATTGGCACGGCCGCGCGGCCGTGAAAGTGAAAGTGATCGCGATCGCGATGCACTTAATGACCCGTGACGGAAGAAAGACAGATGGCGGCTGCGCGCGTGCACGCTCGCGTGAACGCAAGCTTGAGGCCAGGAAAAGCCTCTGGTAGCACTTTGAAAACCCCCTTACTAAATGTCTCGCAGAGCAGCGCATGCCCTGGCTCAGGCGAGACCTAAAAAATGGGTATTTGAGTTGAGTTAACATGTTATGAAATGTAAAAAGGATCACATCAATAGAAAGTGACATTTGTTTGCATTTCAATGACTTAAAACTATGGTAATATATTGTGAGTTACACCGTTTGGAGAGTACACCGTTTAAGTTGCAAAACTAAGGGGCAGATTTACTAACATTTATCACTGGGTTTGCATCACAAAGGTGGTGCAAACTGGAGCAAAATGTATATTTGGAATTCACTTTCCAGTGTAAAATGCGTTTTGTGCTGAAAAGTTGCTTGAAAGTGAGAAAAAGCAGCACGCTTTGCATTGCTGTGCGTCAAAGGACATTCCATCGGCGGTACATTGTAGTTCCCGCGCAAGCACCCATGGTTTTTGATGCAAAGTTCTATCTACAAAGAATTGGAGACATGGTTTTGCAGCAAAAAAATAACGTATCTTTGAGGCAGGCGTAAAACTTTTCTGACAGTCCGTGTATGCACCACACATCCAAGGTGGGAATTGTTTTTAAGGTTGGATAGGCACTGCATTTTGTACTGGAAAGGTACCTAAAATGCTAAAGTATATGTGGTGCAATGCAGCCTAATTGTGTGCTAGTGCTAGAGAGGGAACAGGACAACACTTAGGGCCAGATGTATGAAGATACCATTTTGCGATTTCTTAATTGCGAATCACAAGGATTTGCAATTAGGAAATCGCAAAACAGCATGTATGAAAGTGTGTTGAACACTTTCTGCGATTCCTAGGGGGGTCGCAAATGACCTACCTCTAGGAATCGCTAAAATCACGGGGATGGTGACCTGCTGGAGTCAGCAGACCACTATGTCCGTGATTGCCTTTAAATAAAGCAATCATTTTTTTTAAAGTGCAGCCCGTTTTCCCCAAAGGAAAACTGGTTGCATTTAAAAAAGAAAAATGGAAATTTTTCTTTTAATTTTTTGAGTGCAGGCAGTGGTCCGTGGGACCACTGCCTGCTCCTTAAAAATGCTTTTACAAACATTCACAAAGGGGAAGGGTCCCTTGGGGACTCCTTCCCATTTGCGAATGGGTTACCACCTACTTGAAGTAGGTGGTAAAATGCGAATTTTTTGCGACCGCATTTACGGTCACAAAACATTCATACATACAATGCGATTCGGTATTAGGAAGGGATGCCCTAAACACGCCCCTTCCTAATACCGAATCGCAAACCCAAATTGCGATTCGGTAACAGGTTACTGAATCGCAATTAGGGTTTGATACATTTGAAAAGCCTTTTTTCCGTTCGCAAACAGGCCGATTCTGCGAATCAGCCCGTTTGCGGGCTAAAAGAAGGTACATACATCTGGCCCCATATCTTAGGATATATGCAGTGGCGGCTCGCTGAGGGAGTGCTGCGGGGCGGTGAGGCGGGGTCGGGGAGGGGCAGGGGGGGAGTGGGGTCCAACATACAACGGCCAGGAGTAAGGTAAGTAATTAAATTAAAAAAACAATTTACCTTGCGCGCGCTGCATCACCAACTCGGCGATGCAGCGCACGCAAGGTAAATTGTTTTATTTATTTAATTACTTACCTTACTCCTGTCCGTCGTATGTCGGACTCCACTACCCCCCCACCCTGCCCCTCCCCGTCCCACTGCCCCACAGCACTCCCTCGGCGAGCCGCCACTGGATATGTGGCACTGACCTCCTTTCTCCCTCTCACTCAGTGCTGTGCAGAAACTTTGGTTGCTGTGTTGCATTGCGTAGCAACTAGTCTGTACATCTGGGTGCAAGAGTGAAAGGAGGACAAACGTAGGGAACAAATGGATGAGGCAGAATGGAGGTGCAGGAGGAATAAGATGGACGGAGAGGGGAGGCTATGGTACTACCTGTGCATAGGTATAGCCAATTTCATAATTACACCATGTAATAATTCGGCGAATTTATCATTGCAGGTTTAAATTGCTCAATATGCTGTATAATCTAATCGAGAAAATGTATGGGTGTTGCACTCTTTAGAAATATAACTGCCAACAGTAGCCAAAGTGACATAATACAGACTTTGACCCCCAGATAGCATGACAGGAAATTACATCCAATGAACTATGATTTTGTTGACATTCCAGGAAGTGGTGTCACAGAATCTTGAACCTGGTGATGCATGTTGCAGTCTCTAAAAATATAAATGCCAACAGTAGTGGTATAGGCATTGTCCGCCCTTTGACCCCTTGATAACATTACAGGAAGTGACATTCAAGGAACTTTGATTCTGTTGACATCCCAGGAAGTGGTGTCACGCATTCTTTGAGCCTGATCATGAATGTTGCACTTTTAAGGAATGCAAATGCCATCAGTGGCCAAATTGACATCATACGACTCGCATGACTTGATTCTTTCAGAAGCAACTCATGAAAAACTAGAGAGAGAGCAGGGCCCATATTACAGATAGGGCACACTTTCCATGTTTGTGCCATGGCGCTCCATTAAGCAGGTGCGCCGGGGGCAAACATGGCCAGTGCGCCCTATCAGGAAGAAAGCGATGCCCTTGGGGCAGTTGAGAACTCCCACTGCCCCCAGGGCAGTGCATTCAAGAGAAATTCAGAGCAGCTGTTTAAAAGCTGCTCCGTGTTTCTCTGTGCAATTGGCAAACCACCTGCACTTTTGAAAGGGATTAGAGATCCCCCTGCACGCGGGTGCAGCAAGTGACTGCACCCACCTGCAAAGGGATGTTTGGGTGGGGGTCCATGGGACCCCTTTTCATCCCTTTAGAGGGCTCCATTTAGAAGGCGCACTAAAAGTGCGCCACCTTTTTGTGGCACACTTTCTGTGCGCCTTCTAAAGACATGTTTGTCCCTGCACCCACGTCGGTAATACAGCGCGGGCGCAAAGTGATTCCCTCATTTAGATGGGGCCCTCCTCTAATGATAGCGCTGGCCCTGTATGTAGGCCAGCGCTATCTGTATTACAAAGTGCCCCAGGGCGCATAAAGTGGGCGCCAACACCAGTTGCGCCCCCAAGGCGCTTGTGTAATACATTCCCTGAAAGGCAGGAGTAGTTTCATGCCATAAACTACAGATCCTGTGATAGAAATAGAACAGATCTTTTCAGAGGGGCATTATTGATTCTAAATGTGTCCTTAAAATGCATACTTGAATATTAATTCCGCAATGGAAAAAAGCTGAACGGAACAGTAGACAAACCGTCCTGATTTCCGATACTCCATCAATGCACATCATTGCTCATTTACATTGCCAGCAGATTTACTCTTCATTGTATGCATGAAAAATAGCTCCTGGCAATATGTTTGTGTAACGGTATTCCTCTGCTACTGTAGATAATTAAATGTTGCATTCAATAATTTGAGATGAAGGTGAAGTGTTTGAAAATGCTCAATATCGTAAAGCAATATGTGTGCAGGTAATTAGCATGTTTGCATTTTAGGCAGATGAAAATATCTTGGGGCTAAAGCTGCCCTTTTTTTTTATTGGTCTATAATTTAAAATTCAAATGTGTTCACAAGCAAATTACAATAATAGAGCCTGATTTCTGTCGTGTTAGAAATTTAGAAACATGAAATTTGATTAATTTATACAAGCCAAAACTCCAAGTTTGCTTCAATGCGTTGATAAGGCGTTATCTGTGTTGCAAAAAGGGAGCAAGCAGGAGGAAAACAAATAAGACATGCATTGGTAAGTGCAATGATTTTCGCCTTTGTGATTAATAATAAGCAGTTTCTTGTGGTGTAGAGTAGAGAGGTGTAGAGTGCAGTGGCATTGAGTACAGTTGCCTAAAGTGCAATGGTGTAGAGTGTAGTGGAGTGGAGTGGCGCGGAGTAGAATACAGTAGTTTGGTGTAAAGTGTATTGACGTAGAGTGTTGAAGGGCATAGTAGCGTACAATGAAGGGACATAGAATTCATCAGGGTCCAATGCTGCATCGTAGACTGCAGTGGTGTAGATTAGAGTGGTGCATAGTAGAGTGCATTGGCGTAGAGTTCAATGGTGCAGAGTAGAGCGGCATAGAGTGCAGTTGCATAGAATGATGTTGAGTGGCATAGAGTGCATGGCGCAGAGTGGTGCAGAGTAGAGTGGCGTAGAGTGCAGTGTTGTTGAGTGGTGAAGATTAGAGTATAGTGATGTAGAGTGCAGTGGCGTAGAGTGCAGAAGTGCAGTGTAAAGTTGTGTATAGTTCATTGGGGGAGAGTGCAGTGTTACAGAGTAAAGTGTCATAAAGTGCAGTGGTGCAGAGTGACGTATAGTGCATTGGCATAGAGTAGAGTGGCGTAGAGAGCAATGATGTAGAGATCAGTAGTGCAGAGTAGAGTGCAGTGGCATAGAGTGTAGTGACATAGAGTGCAGTTGCATAGAGTACAAATGGTACCTTGTGTGGGCTACAAATCCAGTGGCAGCCCATGCATGCAGTAAGCGTGGTGGGGTGGTGGGGCGGGGTGGGGGTGAAAGTGACAAACGACGGGATAAGGAATGTAAAATAAATAATTAGCTAAAACCACTCACCTTGAGCTTTCCACATCGCCATCGGCGTTGCGGCGAGCGCAAGGTAAGAAGTTTTATTTAATTATTTATTTTACATTCCCTATCACGCCATTTGTCACTTTCACCCCGCCCCAACGCATTCACCTGCACGGGCTGTCACTTTCCAACTCTCTACTGGAGAGAGGAGCTTTTGAGGTGGTCTATTTTTGTGGTATTCCTTAACCTAGTTGACGAGTTGGTGTGGGTGAGAGGTACAGATTGCTAACGAAATGTAGGTGAAGTGAATTAAAACCACCTCTTAGTAGGCTATTTCTTAATTTTATTCTGGTGCATCCAAGAAATGCAATAAAAAGAGTGAAGGGAAGTCAACAAAGTATCTCCCCTGGAAAAAAAGGTAGACATGTTTCTGCCCCGTCTTGAACCAAATATCAGGTTCTGGGTCATTCTTCAGGAGCACTACTCAAAGTCACTCTGTCATGAAAAATGTTATGCATATGTACAAACTTGTATGTAGAATGGTGATAGTCCACGTGATACAGAGGATGGACTACAATGTGCTATTTGTTGAATCCACTGTAAATACCTTAAAAAATACAAAAGAATTTATTTGACATACACAAATCACAATTGTGGTCCCACTTTTTTTGCATGGACATGCATGGGTTAATATGCCTGTCACCAGTGTTAAGCTTGTAAAAATGGCTCAAATTGGGAGTATGAATCTTACACTATAATGTTATGGTACTTGGCTCCTTCTCAAGCCTATACGAAGGCAGCCTAGAAGGCAGAGCTCCATACCATCAAAGGAACATAAGAAAACGATGAGAAAAGAAAAGTTTGAGTAAAATCACCAAAATGATCAATCTGCTATGTTCTTGAAGTGATCATGCGATTGGCAAACTGTTTTATTCAAGTCTATCATCACCTTCACTTTAATAATACATAGCATTATATCCCTTATCAAATGTAATATCTATCAGGAGTAACAACTATCAATCATAATGTGGCTCAAGGTGTTAGAACTAGTACCGTTGTAGTAGCATAATTGTTTGTTTCAAAAAATCATGTCGTAGTAACATATAAACAACACTCTAACCCACACGTAAAACAAGAAGAGTAACACGATTAAAGGATTATACTTCAGAATACTCATTGTCCTTATTCATTCTGTGATTTTTCGTATTGCTAAGATGTTCTAAAGAGTTTTTCTTACAGGATTTATAGTTACATTTACAAAATAGACATTGTATTTTGAAGGGGTGATTGTATCTGTTTAAGAATATGGAATGAATTTTGTAGTGGCACAGCTGTCTGTGTTAGTTAAGCATTGGACAGCTGGGACTATGCTTACTGTATCTGCCATGCCCCTTATAAAGTGATTACCTTGAATTCTTTACTCTACACGCTGTTCCTGGCTAGCCTAACATATCCCAAAAGTCTGGCCCTGTTTTAGACCCCACTCTTATTATCACTGTGGTTTGTAGTTGGTTGATGCAAAAGCACTTTATGGTGAAGACAAAAATTCCCGCCTCATATTGCACAGCAGGTAAGAAGGAAATGCAGAAAAGGTTAACTATTGTGGTGAGCACACAGTACAAATGGATATTTGCAATGCTTTTATGAGCAAACTTAATGGTAATCATTTCATCAACTGAGAAAGAATAAAATAATAAATTGGTCTGTCGATTTGAGGCCTGTGATGTGCAGTTTATTCCAAATTGCAGCAGGAGGTGCATGAACCAGTTAGGCTATCTCACACACTTTGGAAGTTATGACGCTCAGCTTACTCAAGGATTTCAGTAGCAGGTGCATTAATCCGCTATCCTATGTAAGTGGGATAGTAACATGACTTGCAGCATTACACCCTTTACACACGCCAACAACCCTCCCTCCAAAGAAACAATAATCAATCAAATTGAACACACACAAACGTTTACATTACACAGTTCAAAGGTCAGGCATAATTCTTGTTTGTTTTCAGCATGGTCGGTAAGTGAAACCGTTTGGTACTTCCACTGTCTACAGAAAAGTATGGTGGTGTCTGTTAATGCTTATTAATCAATCGTGATTTTCGATGAGTGACGTGTTGTGATCTATTCGGGATGTTTTATTTCAAATTAGAATCAATAGAAAGTTTTTGTAATTGTGTTGGATTCTCTAACGCTTCTGTCACGAACACATGCTCGCCAGAAAACCTGTACCCCATAAATCCACCCTCACGGCTTTTTATAGGGATTTCACACAAGACGCATTGCCCTATTTACTAGTTTCATATATTTCAAGTTAAAGTGTACAATAACGGTACAATCTTAGCGGTCGGTCACTTTAAACGTGATACAAATAGTGGGCCAAAGGCAGGCAAAGATAAAACAAGAGTGCACGCCGGACTGGCCGTAGCGGCACAGAGCGTTTTCCCGGAGGGCGGCCAGGGTGGGGTCTGTTTTTAGGTCTCGCGCCTAGCGTTGCAGTGCGTAGCCCTGCTCGCGCAGCACGAGACCTCTTGTATGGGCTTTCTGAAGCTAACCACACGCTTGTGCGTGTGGTTTTGCTTTTGCAGGATGCTATTGGATGTAGCGTTCTTTTTAAAAAAAAAATACAGCACGCAATTGGGCAAAGGCGGGCGCCTGTCCCGCCTTTGCCCCGCCCAGTCCCACCGGTGTCTAGCACGCGCAGCGGCGTGCGTTCGCCTCGCTGCCGCGCTCCCTTTCCCCCCGCTCCTCTGTGGTGCGCGCACACCACTGGTTTTCATTTGGTTCTTTCTTTTTTCTCTTCTTTATCTTTTCCTCAACGACGCTTTCTTTTGCCCTCGCTTTCTCATCTGCCCGACTACTCCCGGTCACAGGCCATTATTTCCTAAACTTCTGCTGCAACTGCTAAAGTATTATTGCGCTTTAATTCGATATGTGACGCGCAAACCGAGCAGGCCGCTGTTTATCATACAACAAAACACTCACAGTTTTAGATTAAATATATCCGAGTAAACACGTATTTCCATATATTTCTAATAGCTCACGCGTGTGTTCCCTTTCAAAACAACATTTATAGCAAGTATTGCAGCGACTTCTAAAGCTCGGAAACGGAAAGCTTACGTTTGTTCTCAGCCTTAAAGCTCCCGCCAGCTTTTACAAGAAATGTTCTGCAATTCCAACGCGTGGTACCCCCTCAAAGGTTAACTGGACTCAATTGATTCCTCGGATGAATAAATGTTCATTTTGGCAGTGTGTCACAGTTACAGCTTTCTCGTACCTCTTCTGCAGGCAGTTTTTAGAGATTAACGAGTCCTCGTAAGTGAGATGTGGTTCGACCTTTAATCGATTTCTATTTTGTCCATTGGACAGTTTCCATTTGCTAATTGCAAGTGAGGCCTCCGCGTGCCACAAGGGTTAGTTTAGCATCTGCAGTGTTTTCACTTGTGTTTACTCCAGTTGATTGTTCATGTTTGGGCCTCGAGCCCGCAATATTTGCAAAGCCCTGAAACGGGAGTTTGTTTTAATGTGACGCTGCCTGACGGCCCGGCCTTGGCATTGGACGGTTTAAGGGCAGGGAACGGGTTCACTTCGGAGCCCATTATATCTCTTTGTACCCTGACAGGGAATGCTGCTAATTAAGATTGACCTAATTGAAGAAACAGGAGCGCTATGATCCCATCCCTTTGTCCCGGGAGTGGGTAAATGGCTTTACAGTGCTGTGCATTGCAAATGGGAGAATGTTGTGTGTGTATACACTGGCCCCATTTGCAATTCAATCTAGAGTAGAATGCTATCAGGCTACAGAATACAGGGGCGCTTTACAGAGAGCTCCTCCCCCTCCCTTTCTCGGTCCCTCCCCATGTCACTCAGGCCTCCAAGTCCCCTCACCCCCCCCACCCCAAACACACTCCGGCCACCACCCACAGACTGACAGCGCTCTCTCCTGTAAAGGCACTTTGTGCCAGCAGGGTAGGTTGCGCCGTTTATGCTCTCGCCTCTCGCAGTGGACAAATCGAGTGTTACAGAGTGTTCATTTGCAGTGGCACGAGATGGTACAAAAGTCCATGTCTTCTCCGTCCTAACGCCCATGTATCCGCAGCTCCATTGTTTTTGCTTCTCTGCACACCTCTCTTACCATCTCCTCATTGCCCCTCTGTGCCTTCCCCTCAAACACAGTGGTCCCTCGCTTGTGCTCATTATCACACCCATAGACAAAAAACGGTAGTCACACAGGTACCTGTGCATACTCATACATGTATGGACACATAAACACTTCATGCATCACGCTCGCAAATAAAGAACCTCCATGCAAGCACGCCTATTTGAGGTTACACCTCTATGATAAATACGTGGCACAAGAGTCACTGGAGCGCTAAAACACCTCACAGCACTACATTACTGAAATGGCATAGTTAATTGTCTTGCGAAGAAACATTATTGAATTCTGTCTGTAGTTTTGAAATGTATTGGTCATTATGACTGACTGGGTGAATGAACGCCCGAGTGGTTACAGTGATTTCAGTGTTCAGCCTGGACGAAGAGTAAAGAGGCAGAGCTTGGCCCAGGGTTAATCCATTCACGCATCATACTTTCAGATAATCTTAAACAACCTAATTGGATCTTAACACTTCTACGCGCTATATAAAGCACACCGACACCTGAATGTTTGGGTTGCAGTGAGAAACGTGCATGCCTCTTCTGAACAATACCCTCCTACTCTACTGCATTTAGTTGAAAAACTTGGTATAGAAGGAACCACAAAGCGCTGAATGTAACAATGCCATAGATTATATTGGAAAACAAGCTATATTTCCCTATAGTTTGTAGAAAAAACAGGCGCTGATAGGGGCATTGATAGAAGCAACAACAACCGCCTGTCTGTGTAAGGGGGTAGCTCAAACTCGCGAAATGCGAGACCTGTTGCATTGCAAATGCTTGTTGTTACCCGGGGCTGGTTTTGCAACGTCACTGCTATATCGGCCCCCAGCATCAATAGCGGCACAAAGCTTTCTGCTAACATCCCCCCCCACACACCCCCAGGTCTAGCCGAGCTCTTTGCAAGGGCCGGTTTCCCTTACCAGTCCGGCCCTGGTAATTGCCTGGAAAGCTCCTAACTTATGAAAGCGGCTTTAAAACATATTTGTTTAATTTATAGTACAGATATGTAAAGATGGACAGGCCAGGCGAACAAATTAACAGGGAGAGACAGAGCCGCAACTGGATCGGCTCTTCGGGCCAATGTGTGAGCATAGCCTTGAACATTTTAACTGTGTAAATCACACAACAAAGAACACGTAAAACAGGGATGAGGTAACCTACAACATGTAACTAATAATAAAACAAGAAGATAGAAGGGGTATCAGTCATGGCCTGCTGGATCCCTACTGAGGGTGTGAACCTCCCAGTGCCAGATGCCTGCCTCCCCCACTTCCCGCCGCTGCCAGCTTCTCTGAAAGTGCCCACTCTACTGTGCACTGTGTCCAAGGCCCTGCAGCAGAGAGGGGGAGTAGACAGCATTCCTGCTTTCATCCTCTTTGAAACTGAAAGTGAATAAAATACAAAAATGTTGAAATAAATAAATGGAAGGGTTGAAAATAAAGCAAAAACATGCTGCCAAAAAACGCAAAAAATGTGCGATGGCACGAAAATATTTTTGAGAATGCGTCATATAAACAAAACAATCAGTTCAAGGTGTTGGAGATAAAAATAGACAAAATAAAACATAGACCTGGCAACAACAGTAGAAATACATGGTAACATGGTGAGATTACAACATTTAAAAGCACCCTGTAAATGCGTGCAGCCAGACGCTGTAAATGCGTGCAGCCACAAAAAGATAAGTAAAGGTAAACAGCAAACAGCAAACGCTGTGCAGACTTAAGAAATCGATAAAAAAAGAAGTTCCAGCCACCAAAGCAGAGCGTATGAGAATGAGTACTTTGGCCACAGGATACTGATAGGAGAGAAACACACAAGGGAGAATGCTTCAACCAATAGAAACGAAGAAAAAGTAAAGTGAAGACGGCCTCGTGGCTGAGCATCGAACCGAGCCGGTTACCTCCGTTCGTTGTGTGGGCATCACTTTCCCTGAGGTCTGGTGCATTGCCACGCCCAGGAGCTCTGCCGATTTTCTGTGCCTTTCGCAGTAGACCATCCAGGCATCTACAGGCTCCCATGGTAAAGATGGCCGACATGTGAGGATCTCCGGCCGGGAGTCCCCTGGTGAGGGATTACCTTTCCGGTTCTCAACCCCTGTGTCTTACCCTCTCCCTGAACCTTTGGACTCACCTGAGGCTATTTGTTGATGGTGGCCCTTCAACTCTGTTTTTCCCGCGATTTTTGGTTCATGATCCGCAAACCCATGCAATTTTTGTTACCCTCTCGCCCCCGTTGAGGCCGGCGACAGTGTCCCCCCTTGCTCCTATCAGAGTCAGCAACAGAAGGAGCAGCAGTGATAGGGCGGTGCTCTGCCCCAGGACCAACTCTCCCCCCGGCAATGCCTGAACGGATTATCAACCTTTCCACAGGGGGCCCTAACGACACATTGAGCAGGTGGCAATACCCCCTCCCCCCACCGGTCCTGCCCCAGGTCACGGTGGACCTTCTCCCGATGACCTATGACGATGCCCCCCGGGCAGATACCTAAAAACTGTTTGTTCTTAACACGGAGCACGAGCAACCTTGGCCGATGCCCGGTGGAGCTGTCCTATGCAGTTATAGAGGAGTCTGGCTCAGGTTCTCCCCCTCGGCCGTCACCTACCCAGCCGGACATCTGACATTGTTTTCCCCGTCTCCCTGTCATGTCTCCTTCCTTCCCCCACCGCCTCCTTCCTTGATTCTTTGGCTTTCCGCCGGACTCAATCTGCATCCCTCCCTCCTGTTTACCAATTCCCCCTCTACCCTCCTTTACCCTTAAGACATGTTCTCCTGGCTATTTTACACGATAACAACTCGTATTATTGTATAACCTCATGTTTTCTCTCATATGTCTATACTTGGAACAATGTGTAACTTGTAACTGATGTAACAATGTAACCTCATGTAAAGCGCTCTGATACCTCCGGGTCTAGCCAGCGCTATATAAAACTCATCAAATAAATAAATAAAAGTGACAAGCACATGGACAAATCCCATGTGAAGGCGGGATGTAAGCCTCTTTTAAGATATATTCAATACAATAGATTTCACAAGCACAGCACAAACACTGTGCAGGCAAAACCTATAAAAATGAGTGTATCACCAGGAATGGCTGGATTGTTGATATCCAGCAATCATTATCAGGAAACAAAAGGATATGTGTGCTGAGACTATGGCTCCTGATAGAAAAACTTGTACTTTGAAGCCAATTCTGTTCACTATGGAGAAAGTCACATCATCAAACCCTTTTTGGCACTTATCTTCCTTATTCCATTTAGGGTGCACAAAATAATTTTTTTTTAATTTCAGGAAAATCAGGCAAAGTATGCACAATTAAATTTAAAGTTCTTTGCATTTAAATTCAATGGGAGGGCATACCCCATGATGAAAAGTCACCAGAGATTTGTTCAAGGGAATTGGCTGGAGGGAAACAGCGTTTACAACGCTGTCATTACATCGCGCTACTATTGCAACGCAGTCATTACAACGACCGCGTTGTTAGTACGCGATGCATTTACATCGCAAGTCATTACAACGACTTGCACTAGGGGGCACTGAGGTATTGGAAATTAATTCCAACACCTTCCCTACTGTTGCGCAAACTGGAGTAGGAATAGTAATTAATACTATTTCTAAGTCCAGCGCGCCCCCTAGTGCAAGTCATTGTAATGACTTGCGATGTAAATGCATTGCGTACTAACAACGCAGTCGTTGTAACGACCGCGTTGTAAAAGCACGCGATATAATACATTGCGATGTAATGAGTCATATTCTTGGCTGGAGGATAAAATGTCTCACTGAATACATTTGTTGCTTAAATCAGTCTCCTGAGACAAATCCTTCGCTGAATCAGAAAAAAAACTATACAAAATAGTGTGAAATTGCTTACTGGCAGCATTGGCAGCATATATTGTGCAACAAAAAATTCGCGAATTTCACAGGTATTAAAGAACTTTCTCACGCCCATAAAATTAGGTTACCATGCTAAGTTATTGACTCACATATTAAATTGGCCATTAAAAAGTGTTTATAAAGGTACAAATAGGTGCTGGAGGTACTCTTTAACTATACACTTGACTCAGCATAGAGGTGGCTTCCAGAGCCGTTTTGAGGCATAGCCTAAGTGGGCAATTGCCCAAGGCCCCCACTCTTCCAAGAGGCCCCCCGAAAAAGTGAGTGAACAGTCGAAATTCCTGACACAATTGCTTTGCTCATAAAAAACCAGAATCCTTTTTAATTTAACATCCCAGTATGCTTAACAGAAACCTAGAGCCACATTTACTATTTGCAGTAGGGGAAAACTATGCAAAGTGATGTAAAGCTGTACAAAACTCTTTCAAGTGTGCTTACAATCTAGCAGAAAGTTATTTTGTGTTGCAAAGGTACCCTTTTCTCACTGCAAAGTTTGCATTGCTTTGTGCCACTTTGCAACAGGGTAGCATTACTTGGGTGGATTAGTGCAAGCTCCCATATATTTTTTTACATTTTGATTTAAAGCCAGATTTACCAAAGATAGCCAGACCAGTCTGTGTGTCAAAAAATAATGCCTCTTTGAAACAGGCGTTGTCATTGAGAAATGTTTTATTTCTGTAAAAACTCCATACATTGCACATGTGCTGCACCGTACAACACATACACAATGTGTGTAATGTTTAAGAATTTGTCTAGGTATAAGATTTTGTACTGGAAGGGTATGCTACCAGTGTAAATCTTGTGCTAAACACCACACACATATCTGCACCATGGTGCAAAAGCGTTGTGCTAGGTAGGGGTAGTGAGCAGCAGATAATTTGGCTCTGTGCTGCTTTCTCTCCCTTATGCAACTCAGCACAACAACTTTGGTTGCCATGCTCTGTTGTGCTAAATAAATCTGCCTATTTGTGTGCATGCCTGACTTGCCCAGGCTTAACCCTCACACTCTCAGGTAGTTGGTGGCTTTTCCCAGGCTTTCTGTAATTTCTTTTTTCATATTTCACCTCACCTCATCGCTCTTAACCATGTCTTTTAACCTTTCTCTCTTATTTCCTTTTTCCCTGCCTCACCTTTGTCCACCTCACCTCTCTCGCACTATACCCGACATCTCACTCCACTTCATCTCTACCCATCTCTCATGACCTTGCTCCTCTTTCAGTCACTCTATATTCCTATATCCACAAGTATCATCATTGATCCCCTCTACCTCAACTCTCTCTACTTCATCTCTTTCCCTCTACTCACTGCACATTTTCCTTTGAACTCCCTGTATCTCTCCTCATTTACTTCACTTCTCACTAAACCTCATTTGTATCTTTACACCACCCATTTCTCACTCCTTCTCTCTGCTTTCTCATCTATCTCTACCTAATTCCCAGCTCTTTCTCATTTCTCTCTCTACCTCACATCTCCCTTATGGCTTCCCCTCTCTGGTCCCCACTGCTTTCTCTCACTACCTGACCTCTAAATTTACCTCATCATTAGTTCACTACCTCACCTCTGCACTTGCTCTCACTGTATGTCTGTTCCCTTTCCTTCATCTCTTTAAATGTCAAACTCCTTCCTGGCTACCTCTATTTTCCTAAATCTTTTTCTCTATCATCAACTTATTTGCCTCTCCCTCTCTCTGTCTTTCTATGTCACACACAAACACATATCTATGGGCCTCCTTCACCATTTCAACTCACCCCCTCTACTTCACCTACCTTGCCGAGCCTCTTTTTATTGATCGCTCTACCTCCGCACTACTCCCTTTCGTCTACTTCACAACTCCCTACCTCACTATTCACCTCACCTCTCTTTCTCTACTTATCTTATGTCTCTCAAATTCCTCTTTTCACACTACACTTAGTTTCTTCTTCTAACCTTTAACCCCTCTCTATCTTTCTCTCTTTTCCAATACTCTACTTACCTGACCCACTTTTCTATACCTCTTCTCATGTTGCTCACTCTTTCATCTCTTTGTTTTTCCTCAAGCCTCCTTGTCTATGTCAGGGGGCACAACTAGATCCGAACTTTGGGGGGGAGGGACTAGTACTTCAAGCTGTGGGTGCCGAGACATGCTCAAAGCCAGTATTAGACCACACATTGGCAAATCCAATAAGTCTGATTTTTTAAATGTTCTAATACATGCAAACAGAATTTATACATTCCTGTATCTTCATGCTTTAGCAATTAAAGCCAGATCTATTGGCTTTGCCAGTGCATTTCTATGAGATAGTGAGCCCTACGCAAACTCAGACAGCGTCCACTAGACTTGCTAGCATCAGTTGTCTGCACAGTCATTGGTGCCAAACGAGCATGTCTGACACACAGAAAGCGCAGAAGGATTTCTGGAAAGGTGTTGTTCCTTACCAAAAGTGACACAATGTGTATGATAAACAAATGCTTCCAGGATACAAGAAGATGGGTATGGGCGATCTCTCAAACAGCACAATAAAGTGCTCACACAGATATTGAGAAGTAGACTTATATGAACCCCATTAACGTTGTGGGGCATGTACTCCGAGAAAAGAAAATCATGGGGGGCCTCTATCTGGCTATCACAAAATGAGGGGCGTTTACCAGGAACTCAAAAGCAAGGGGTATCCACAGAGCATAATAAGTGCGATATCTGGTCACAGTGTCAAAATATGCACATGCATATATTGGTGTGTATAAGCACAGACCTAGCTGGGGAGCAACAGGACGTTATAAGAGTTCATGTAAGACAGTACAAGATTGTGTACACCAAATGGAGGCTTAAATCAACTCTTCACATGCATATACAATAGTATCTTACTCATTTATATTTTAGTCACAGTGAGATTAAGTGATTTGACCAGAACTACACAATTGTTAGTCAAGTGCCATACTGGGCTCAAACCAAGTCCCCAGTTCAACAGACCACACATCCATACTTAGTTGATATAAAAAAGCATTCACAAAATGGTTAAGCGTTCAGAATGTACTTGAAAATGCTTAATACATTGACCTTCATCAATCTTTGTGAACACATATCTATTGATATTTCACCATAGGCCTTAGGCCACCTTCCTCATGCTATCTTGTGAGCAGATCGAATACAAATTATTTTGCTTTGTAGATATTTTACATGGACAGCACCTTGACTACACTGTCTCTTGCTTACAGTCCAGGAGTGTCGTCTATTTACAAATCACAATGGCTTAAAGTCATGTATATTTTTAGAGTGCAAGGGGGATACAATACGGGTAACTGTGTAACATGGTCCAGTATCACCAACGAGGGGTCTGATGACATCATATACCAAGAGGTCAAAGGCCGAGTGGTTTTTAATGTCACCAGCACCTCAAGATGACAATATAGGAATCATTTTACACATGGTATACATCTTTTATATTACATAGTTATTTTAAGGTAGTTCGCTTGAAAAAGCAGTTTTCTTGAAAGGGCAGCTAACAATGAGCAATGATTCAAATGAGAATGTTTATGGTTTGTTTACCTGTCACAAATAAATTACCAATAAAACAATGAGCTATGTTGAAGTGAGGTCAGCAAATGTATGCAATTCTGTGGACTGACTAGTTTACCACATAATTATGGATTTGCTGAGTTTGCCACATAATTTGCATAATTTGTATATTTCCCCCCAAAAATGTTTCTAGGTCAAATTGATGAAAACAATGCTGACAGAGAATGTGCCACATAATTTTAAAGATTTTTGTTGCATAAATCATATAACCTTGAGCATAATTTGGTCTTCAATGCTGCAGAATCCTACTAGCCTGTACAACGTTAAAGCTATGCAGAGTGATTTGGGGCCTATCAAAAGGACAAAATCCCTATTTCACAGGCATCCATTAAATATTTTCCACATTTCATGGTTCCTTGTGAATCTCTGAATGAAAGAGGGTTGGACAAAGATTCTGAGAATACACTTCTGCAGGGTTAAACTGAGACACATGGGGATAGTCAGATGAAGACCTGGGTGTGGACCCATGCATGTGTAAGCTGCACCCCTCCCACCGGCTCCTGTAGTTCCAGCCAGTGCACTACTCCTGCAGTCTCAACCAGTACGCAGCTCATGTTCCTCCACCTGAACAGATGTCTGGTGCTCTCTCACAGGAAGATGGGAGGTAAAACTGGAAGAGAAATGAGGTGCTCAGATCCTTTATCCACTGAAGGCACCATGATTGGAGTGCTCCCCTTTGTTGTGGTGCCACTAAAACATACACCAAAGATTATTGCACTTGAACTGAGGCTGCTACAGGACCCCCCTCCTCCGGTACCCTTGATGTTGAGCTGCTCTCACAGATTATTTTGCCTTACACTGTAGTGGTGAGCCTCAACAAGGCCTACCAGTGCTTAGGGGTTCTCCCTTCCTTGCACAGAGTCCTCAGACCAATAGGAAGAAGTTGGCACAGAAACTGGAATAGAAAAGACAGAGTTTATTAAACCTCATGAGGTGGAGCTACATTCACACAGCACCCTTCGGTAATGCATGAAGTAGCACACTGAATGGAAGGACCTTGGTCCTTTTATACCCACACAGGGGCTCAAATGAAGGCGGTACAAACACAAATGCTGGTTTTAGGTACATATAAGGTCATACAAGAAATGCACAGTCGACAAGTGGGTGGAGCTAACAGTTTCTACTTCTAGTAGACACATCCTGACATTTATAAACTCGGAACAGCTGCATGGACAGCTGCGAGCTCAACTGAGCATGTGCAAAGCAAAAAGGCTAAATATAACTCGTCTCTAGGCAGATTTCAAGAGCAGTTAACAGGAAGGTAGGACAGAGCACATGGCGATAGCACATGGCAACCAAAATGGCTGCCAGAAATACAAAATGGATTCCACAAAGCGGACAATTTAGCCTCTGAATACAGGATGTCTTCGGCTAATGCTTAACTTAAGTGCTGCCAAATTACAACAGACGACCCTTTCAGCATTAGCTGAAGACATTCGTTTATCTGGGGTAATCTAAATATTCATCCCGTACATCTATTAACATTATTTCGGCCACCTCTTTATTCAACATTTGTTGGGCCTTTGTTTCAGCAACGTTCCCTTTGGCAGGTATACAAGCAGAGATGCAAATGGAGCAAAGCATTGGACCACATTGGATACATACACAGCATGTAAAAAGTATCATAATCATTACACACAGGATAGTCAGTAGCTTCCAGCCCCAAGCAGAAACAAGAGTCCAAAACCATCCAGTAAAAGTCCAAGTACCAGTCTCTGGATGAATTTCTGCAGCAATCTTATGCAGTTCTGATATTGCGCCATATACTGAAGGTGAGTGATCCGGTATGAATACGCAACAGCTGCTACCGATGATGCGACATGCACCACCTCGATCAGCCAAAATCACGTTTAGCACCATCCTATTCTGGAGTGCTACAATCCTTGCAATCTGTAGTTCCTCTGTAATGTTCCCAAGTGCCATAGCTGTCTGATTGGTAACAGCTTCCACAACACGAGTTAATCGCCTGATCTTTCTGCTGTTTAATGCAGCACCCACAAAGAAAAATAAGCCCAAGTTGAAATCAACATATTGTTGTAGGGTAGTGTCGGTTTGGTCAACTTCGTCCATACTTATTGTCCTCTTATTTCTGTTTTTGGAAATATCATTGTACAGTTTAAAATCACGGTGATACAATGCAGGTGCCAGAAACACAGGGGGCAACAGAAAAGATACATAGCAGATTCCTGACCACCCAACAGGTAATTGATAATATCCGTTATTTCCACACACAAAATACGTATTATGCGAGGCTGTGAAAGTGCTGTCATTGGCACCTTCAATGGTCAGGATTACAGTACACTCGCTCCTCCCCACTGGAATTCTTCCAACGCTACAAATACACAAATCTGCTTTAGCTTTTGTCACAGAAATCACAAAAGGTCCAATGTTCTTCTTTATTCTCACATTTGTGAAGACATATGGTGTTGAAATATTGTCCGGTTGATACTCTTCCCATTCCCATTTAGTCCCTTTGGCTTGTGGATAACCTTCTTTATTTTGATAACACACTTTATTAAGTTGAAAAATAATCCCACCTACTGAAGGCTTTCCAGATGTAAACAAAAGCGCATACCAAGCTTGACAAGAACCATTGTGAGAAAATGGAAGAGGAATAAAAGGTGTTCCTCCTTTCTTTTGATGTGCAGGTATCATCCCACACACCCAACAGTTGGTAGTATTTGTAGCATTGTGAGTATGGTGCAACATCTGGATAAAGGTATTGTTTAGATAGGATTGTCGATGCTTCTGCTCACGGTAGGGAAGAGTAAAGTAGTGGTGTTCCACTGGTACTGGCGTAGTGGCAACAAAAAGCTGTCGAACAGGAGCCACCTTCTCGATGTACCACGTAATTGCTGCCATAGCCACCATAGCAACAACAAACCCTACAGCACAAATGATTCTTTTGTTATTCATTTCAGCAACAGTAATGATTGATCTTTCTAAAAACTTGTTGAAAACAATCGTTGGAGCTCTTCTCCCTGGGCAGCCGTTGATTTCTTCACCATGGGCCAAGGCGGGTGTCACTACACTAATGCAGGGCTGATCCCCCTCAAAAATGGGACGATCAAAGGGGTACATTACTAACAAAAAAAAGAGTCCTTGGGAAATTGTAGCCGCTGTACAACCAGCCAGAGGGGAGTCTTCTCCCTGTGTCCATTTGAGCCTCACAGGCAGGCTCTTGTTGTTCCCACGGTGGAGCTGCACAACTCGCAACTTCAAGAATCACTGCCCAGTTTGAGAAGAAAAAGTCTTTCAACGATCCTGTCCAGTGTCTCAGGCAGTGCATCAGTTTTCTTCACTTTAATCTAACAGGCACCAAGGGCACAGCACCTGTACCCTAAACTCAAGTCCTTCCTTAACTCCTGTATTGCTCCGCTGGCGCACTGCTCTTTTGTTGGGGCCACAGAGTGTAGCCAGTATGCTCAGGCATCCCTTGATCAACAAACAGAGGCGCAGACTTGCATTCACTTTGGGACCAGGACTCAAGGCCTGAAGCAACCCTTGTTTCAAAGGGGGTCACCTCAAGCAAAAGCCTCCTTGCCGTCCTTATCGGTCTGTGACTCTCTCAGCTGGGCATCAAAAACTGGATCCACAGAAAGATTTCTTCATCCTGATTTGTGACCCCGTCTTTCGCCCAAGACAGTGGCAGGGGTACACACTTCACGTCCCAGTGCTTCCGGCCTTCACTGAGGTCCTAGTTGCCAGCAACGCCTGTGCTGGTTCCCTTTATCTTGACTCCAAGCTGGACTGGTGCTGACTCCCAGGCTGGATCTGATGTCCGGGCCCCTCTGGCAATGGTTGTAGGGCAGCAAATATCTATTGGTGGGCAGAACAAAAGGTCTTTAGACAAGGCACAAAAATAATCTATCAACAGAGAGGATAGTCTCAGAATACTTCCTTAGTCTTGGGATGCCCCATTCATTAGCAAGGCACCCAAGAACCACTTCATCTATCTGAGAATAAAAAAAACACCCTAGACCTATTGGCAAGTATAAAAGGAACTTTTTGGTGAACTGACAAGAGTAATACGTCACCCAATCCCAAGCAACCAAGGAAGTCTGTGTTCATTTACTAAATTCTGAGGAAAAAAGAAAAACAATACAGACATACTCCAAATCCTTACATTTGTGCATTCCTATATTATTCATCTGAAGAACCTCAAGAAAAAGGAACTTTTCCTACACTTCTACTTATGAACCTTGCATTACTTGTACAGGACTGCAGACACTTCTAAAATACTTTCTCTTACGTAAAGACACCTACATTTTATGCCTAGGACCATGCTTTCATGTTATAGGCGCAGCGGAAAAATCTAAAACTGCTAATTTAACAGGGATTCTTATTTCATAAATAACTTTTAAAAAAACCTCAAGATAGTGGGTACATAAATTTCTCCAGCAGAACATGTTGTGACAAACAAACTCCTATAAAACAATATTTTCCTTCAAAATGTTTGCTAAGGATCACATGGGCGTCTTTCCTGCATTCTACTTTACACGATCCGGACTATGCAACATCATTTTCAAAAGGAAAAAACCCTATATCCAGCTCTAATAAGGGCTGTCAGCTCAATTACACAGACTAGCTAATAAAAGACTAGCAATGCCCTTGCAAAACTGTATAGAACATGAGAATAACATAAACAATAATGGTATTGCCACCTGAGATTTTTGAACAGAAACCCCCACTATACAGTTCCCTTTAAAGATCAAATAAGGGAACATCAATCTGTTCTACTCATTCTTTCATACAGGATGGGCAGTAACATAGTATATTTTTCATCATTTTATTAATTCTAACAATTTTAAAACAGTATTACTGAATAGCCAATTAAATGTCTCATGGCCATTTCCTAGACAGCTTAGACAGACTCATGAGAGAGTGAGAAAAAGAAGAGAGAAAACATAAATTTGCCTACCCTTAATTTTCCCAGGAGCTAACCTCCTTCCCCCATTTTGACAGTAGGAAAACCTGAAAACAGGTTTACCTTCTGGCAACACTATCTACCCCTATTTGTGGCAACTGGGCACAAACAAACTTGTAGGAGATATCTTAGAAAGTGGCTATTTTCTGATTCAGCCTAACACAAGCACATTGAGTTAACTTTAGAAAGCGTTAATAACCAATTACCAATTCCTTCAGCAATGGTGCTAGATTAACATGAGGGCGCATGAATGCAAACTAAAATCCATTGCCTCCTTATCTCAGCCCTTGCACAGTAATCTTTAAACTAAAACCATTATTTTTATATACATGGCAGAGCTATGCTCTACTCAGGGCCCACATACGTCACTGCTTTTCCTTCTTTTCATATGACTGCGCAAAACTTGCGATTGCCAAAAATAGGAAGCAAAGCTTTTCTTCCTCTCTCTGCGCTGTTATCTCTTCTTTCAAAAACTGTTCGGAGGTCGAAATGTCCAAGCAAACCTTCATCTTAGCCCTGCTAGGTAGCTAAATGCAGAACTCCGACCTTTAACCCTTTCACCAGCTGTGCATTTTTGTGCAAGGCTTTCCATGCGGTCTTTGCAATTCAAAGCAACTCTGGAGAATCACAGCTGAAAGGCAGTCCTGTCCGCCTAATAATTTTAAAGGTAGGATCTAACTTCTGCTGTGTTTTTTTTCTTTCTTTTCAATACTTGTCTCTATCTGTATGCAGTGTATGGTGTGCATTCTAGCAGGTTAGAGGTCAGCTATTTGTGTTATACTTAAATGTGTGCATTTACTGAAGCCTAAGAGCAGTGTGAAAGCTGCTCTGCTTGGCAGAACTACTTTTAAATAGTGAATTTGTCCCAATTTCGACTTTGGTGGTAGGGGCACTTAAAAATGAATAACCTACAATATTGCGGCATATTAGGGATCCCCAGGGTGTCCTCTAGATATCCCAGAGATGGGGGATCAGAAATGTATAAGGTACACCCTTAAAAAAACATTTTTATATGCCTGGATAAAGTGAAATTTCACAGTGCACTCCCCACATCATGGTAAAGTGCTACTTAAATCCAACTTTGATGCTAGGAGCTATATATTATTCACAGTATGATTATCAGACATTACAAAAGATCAAAAACAATTTTAGGGCAATTATTTTTAATAAACATTTTTTTTTCTTCATATAATCAAAAATCTCCTTTTTTTTTTTTTAATAATGATCACAAACCCTTTTGATGGTTCCACATATGAAAAGCAAGCCTCATTCCTTTCCTATCACCTTTAAATGTATTTATTTATAATACGAAGCACAAAAGCCTTACTGAAACATGAAAAGTCTGCGTCACTTTTAAAGGACAGTAATCATTTAACATCAGAACCACAGATGTGCTTGTTAAAAAGGCATTAAGAAAGGAAATCCCTTTTAATCTTTTCTCTGTTATCCAAAATAATGAAACTGTCTTTTCTGACTTATAAAATCAGCAGTTTTTAATGCACGTTTTCAAACCATGTTTGCACTAACTTAAAATCTAGTTGACTCGGCAGTTTCCTTATGGCTATGGGACCAAGAATAGCCATGTGTTGTTGACACAGCTGTGTTCTGACCAGCAGGCGTCAACATCTCACGCCTTTCAAGCCAGCACAAATCTATCGTTCTGTAATGTGGTGTTTATTTCAGCAACAACCAATTCACTCAGATGATGTGAATGCCTTTCAATATTAATATATAAGGATAATACTGTAACATTTTTCATTTTAGTCCTAATTGTGTGAAAGCACACAAATTCGTTTTTTCCTACCTTTCTATGAGGCCTATTTTATTCCTATTGAATGTAAATTCTGATTTATCTGTACCAGTGTGGCAATTTGCACATATCTATAGTTTCTTACTTTATCAATTTTAATGGTAGCGTGCAGCTATTTAGCATATATTACATTATTCATGCCCTGAATTTAAAAAAATGTAGTTTTTTAAATGACATTTGCATAACAGAATGACAACAAAAACCAAATTTAGCTCATTCCAGACATTTTCAGAAGGGGGTCATACACTCATAACACACAACACAGCGCGCTTAAGGCTAGCCATTCTTACACAAAAAACATAGTCTACTTTACTGAAACAAGTACTTTCAAGCATGTCAGTCCAGAACCACATACAACAACAAAAACAATTAACCCACAAATCAACACTTAGGGCAAAAACAAGAGACAGCCTACAGACTGTACGCAAAACCAAACTATTTGTAAATACTAATTGTAAGTCATATTTACAAGAAGAGCTCTCAAAAGTAGTCCAAAAGTCTGCACCAAAACAGCCCAAAAGACTGCTCCATGTTCAAGAAGCCAAAATACACCAAATTCGCCAGTTTTGGCTGGTAGAACACTCAAAAAGCACTCTGCATATCACCACTTATGAATGTTACTAAGTGCACAGATCAGGATCCGTTTTATGTACATATTTAGTTCCATGGGGTACTTAGTCACCAAGAAAGAAATATCTTTTACTATACCTAAACCTATTTAGGTATCCCCTCTGAGGGGAGTCAGCTGAGTACTTACTAAATCCATATTGGTACCTCCAAAACAGCAACACTTTCTACGAAGTGTGCTAGAAGCAGGCATGCCAAAAATATTATAGCATATATAATATTATACTCCAAGTGACACTTAACACAATGTGTGCCGTTCAAGTTTTCAAAGTTAGAGAAAAATCTCCTCATTACCTGCCTATATGTATTGCAATACATATATAATTACAAAACAGATTCCAAAATTGGCCAATCATACAAACAAAGCCACAGTAAGTGTTACTAAACTACCTTACCAATCAAAGGCATCAAACCAACAGCAAGTGCCGCAAAACGGCTCTTACCAATCAAATGGTGTCCAGGTTCCAACTGCCAAGTTCTCAAATCGACCAAATGGTCACTGCACGGCGAATCAACAGAAGAGATCTCAGTCGAGGACCGGCGCCGCCAGGATGGTCAGATCAGAAAGAAAGGAAAAACGCCATGGGTGCCAAGACTCGGGTCTCCTCAGGCAGCGATCGCGTCCAAAAGCGAGATTCCAATCCTTCGTCTCGACCAGTCCTTCGGGCATCTGAGTCGCCGATGAGCCCCACGTTGGAAGCGCCAATTTGTAGTGGTGAGCCTCAACAAGGCCTACCAGTGCTTAGGGGTTCTCCCTTCCTTGCACAGAGTCCTCAGACCAATAGGAAGAAGTTGGCACAGAAACTGGAATAGAAAAGACAGAGTTTATTAAACCTCATGAGGTGGAGCTACATTCACACAGCACCCTTCGGTAATGCATGAAGTAGCACACTGAATGGAAGGACCTTGGTCCTTTTATACCCACACAGGGGCTCAAATGAAGGCGGTACAAACACAAATGCTGGTTTTAGGTACATATAAGGTCATACAAGAAATGCACAGTCGACAAGTGGGTGGAGCTAACAGTTTCTACTTCTAGTAGACACATCCTGACATTTATAAACTCGGAACAGCTGCATGGACAGCTGCGAGCTCAACTGAGCATGTGCAAAGCAAAAAGGCTAAATATAACTCGTCTCTAGGCAGATTTCAAGAGCAGTTAACAGGAAGGTAGGACAGAGCACATGGCGAGCACATGGCAGCACATGGCAACCAAAATGGCTGCCAGAAATACAAAATGGATTCCACAAAGCGGACAATTTAGCCTCTGAATACAGGATGTCTTCGGCTAATGCTTAACTTAAGTGCTGCCAAATTACAACAACACCTCCACCTGCTCACTTTGGGGTTTTCCTGCTCCAGCCAAGTGAAGTGACAGCAGAAGGAATGGCATTTGGATCAGCAGTGGATGACAGCAGTGTACATGATGTGCAGAAGCAGCAGCAGGCCGGCATGAGATTCATCTAGTGACCACAGTACTGAGTGACAACAACAGGAACTGACAGGATATGATAGAATCAACAAGTGCTTTCAGTGACAGGAGCAGGAAGAAACAGAGATTGGCAACATTAAAACTTCCGGTCATTGAAAGCAAGACTCAGTGACTGCATCAAGGCTCCAGGATATGACATATATAGGAGGGGTGGTAACTGCAGGAGTCTGTGTAACAGAAGTTTCAGGATATGAAGCATCTCTCTAGTACCTTCAGTAAAAACAAGAATGAAAGAGTGTGACTACAAGTGCAGTGAGAGAAAATATCAACTAAGTAAAAGTGGTAGCATCACTCACGCTTTCATTCACTGACTCATTCGTCCTTCTAACCATCCCAGTGGATTCAGCATCGCTCCAGAGATCTGAATGTATCCTTCATCCTGAACTATACACATGAACGATGGACGTTCGCACTACAGCTGTTTCTGTTATAAATGGAAGATAAGCTTGCACTGCTGCTTTCTTCTGTGAACAAAGGAAGTATGTTTTGTCGCTCTCAAGGAGTACCTGTTCTGTGAAGAACAAAATCTTACACTTTAAGGATCCACTTTGTAGTGAAGCTTGCCTTGCTGTTGTCCAGGCCATACCTGTTCTGTAGGAAGGGTAAGCCTGCTTTGCTGTCACCACAGTTGCATCTGTTCTATGAGGAAAGGAAGCTTGCAATTCTAGTACACCATCTGTACCTGTTCTGTGAAAAAGAGAGATGCATTTGCACTAATGTTGGAGTTCTATCTGTTTTCCAGTAGGAGGAAGCTTTCATACATGCTATCCCTTTTGTACCTCTTTTATGTGGTTTGTAAACACTTTGTCCTGTTTCTCTTGATGCCCCACATGCCCAGTACCTGTTGTTTGTACTATGGCAACTGCCAATGTCATGTTCCAAAAGCCAAAACAAATGAATTGCAAATACTTGCTTTATAAATGATTCTAGCAAAAGAGCATACTGCCCAAAATATCTGAAGATTTACTTTTGATGTTCCATGGTGCACATGTTCCATCCAACTAGGGTGACCAAACATCTGGTTTGCCAACACTTGTCCCGACAAATTGAATTAACCTTAGCATATTTCCCTATTTTCAGAGAGAGTCAACTGAGCACAGAGGGAGGCAAGTTTTTTTTGTCTAGCAGTTCAGACTTAGCAGCCAGTAGCAGAAAGCAATTTGGTTACCCAGAGGATTTTTTCTTAAAGTTGTATTTATTTTCCCTCAGTGCTACATTGTCTGTGTTGGTGAGAGCTGTCAGTTAATTCATTCGACATCCCTCGGCTGATGCAAAATTGTAGTCCTAATTCTATGTTAGTGGAATGTTCCGATTTTTGGGTTCTTAAGTCTGGTCACCCTACAAGCTATCCAAACTGAACTACAGAGCAACCATGAGGCAGAGGAGTACAGTGACAGGCTGTGCTGCACCCCTGTGTGAATACAGACTGTTAAAATAACTGTGTGACATGATGTTGTTGTGAAGCCTTCACCCTGACTGATGCTGATGCCACTACCTCCTGACAGACTCACAGGCACCATCAGTGCAAGGGGCCTTAGGTGGCTTTCCTGCGGGTATAGGACAGGCAGCCAGGAGCATTATACAGACAGGACTGAGTATGTCACCCATGGTGCCATCTTCTAAGAGTCCCTGTCCCCCTTAAAAAGTTAGGGTGCTGTCCACCAGTAACCACCAAAACAAAATAAGTAGTGCTCACCTGTATTCCATCAGTTTCACTTTGCAAGTTCTAATTTTTTAGCTAATACTTGGACTTTTTAGAAGCAAAATCACAACCCCTCCTAATGCAGGATGCTGGTGGTAGAAATGTTCAAACTGCCCGATGATCAATGAATAAGTGCATAGCCATTTAAAAAAAGGAAAACGTTCTCACCTTTTTTCTACATTTATATAGCGCTTACTACTCCTAGCATGAGTAGGAAGTACTATATGAGTGCAATTATAATTCAAAACACTTTGTTTTTTCTGCTGCTTTGCTCGGAAGTGCTCAAGGCATCAGCCATGTTGGCATCAGGGCAGAGATTGCCTTTCACTTGAAGATTCTCTCTCACCCCAGTGCGATGGCCCAACAACCTTTAGAACAGCAGTAAAACATAAAACGCATTGCCCTGAACAAGGAGAGCCCCCACCAAGGGGTTTATGGATTACAATATTGTGATTCACCAGAGTCCCCCACGCCCTCCTGGGAAGACATTTTGCAGCAGCTGGAGAATATGAATGTGTCTCATTTGAAGATAAAATCTTTGTTCTGGCATTCACTTTGAGAAAATTGCTTGGCCCAGGCTTTCCCCCCGGTTACAGGTATCCTTGAAGCCCAGGCTAAGACACACAACTGGGGGGATGGGCCACTGCCTTTCTCTACCTTTCCTTCTCCCTATCTCAGCTGTCTTTAGCACACTAACACCAAACCAATTTCTATGCCTCTCTTTTCCTCTATCTAGATCTTCCTCTTTGAATCTCTTCTTATGTTTCCCTCTGGCTACCTTAGCTTCTATGTATTTACTTTACTTTCTTTACTTTACTTCTCTTGCTTCCTCATATATCTTTCTACATCATCTCTATCTCTACCCTCTTCTCCCTCTATTTCATGTCTCTCGATATACTGTTCCGTTTATATCCCTGTACATCTCTTTTATCCTGTCCTGTTCCAATTCGATTACTCAGCAGAGTCACAGCTCACTATCTAGGAAAGAGGAGTGCACACATATAAAAAGGAGAAGATAAAGGTTTAAGCACTGAAGTGCCCAGTGCCAAGTATCCACCAGTGACACTCATCACAGAGTGAGGTGGGGTCAGCAACTCTCCCTAACCCCATCCTACTCTGTAACAAGTAAGGCACTGCCACCCCCTCTCACTGAGGGAAGGCAGCAGTCCCAATCCTCCTGGAACCTTGTTGGCTTCCAACCCACCACCCAAGATAAGTGCTACTGTTCGATAAGTTATTCTTGTTTTTAAATGTTTGGGGCATGCATGCGTGTGTCTATGTATGGAGGTATGTGTATTAGTGCGTGCTTGCTGTGAATGTTTTTATGTGTGTGTATGCAATTGTGAATGGTGAATGTATGTGTGCGTGCTTGTGAATGCATGGGTGTGAATTAGTGTGCATGTAGATGGGTAAGTGTGAGTATGTGTGTCCCGCCCACCACCCGCCTTCTCAAATTATCAGCTGTCACTGAGACATACCATGCCTAAAGTTGAGGTGTGAGTGTGGCAAAAGATCAGACCAGTCTTCCTGATACATTCGGATATTTTCCATCTTTAGAAGCGAGACCTTGAGGGGGGGATCATTTCGACTACATGAAAGGAGAGCATATAGTATGCATGTCAAGTTGAGTTCACATGCCATGGACCAGTCACTTTACAGTAAGAGAAATATATACAGACAGAGGGACTGATAATGACAGCACCTTGAGACCTTTACGGGTGAGTAGCTGTGCTCTATAAACCCCTGATTGATTGACGGATTGACTCAACTGAAGCCTATCCAATTCTTGAGCAAACTGTGGAGGGCCCTCTAGTCCCTAGAAAGAGGAGTTACAGCCAGCACTCATTGTAGACAAACTATGCACCTCCTGTGGTCTGAGGTACTCAGACTGCTAGTAATTGGAGTGGGTAGTTAGGCTGTAATATTGGGGTAGAGAAATTATATTTTTGATAGGGAGAGTACAGTTAAGCAGGAACCATGCCAGGTTATGTCAAGTGTTTCCATTTAAATCCATTAGGTGACCATTCTATTATGTGGATATCCTGTATATCATGTATTGACCAGGTTCTCCAGGCCCTGCCCTATATTGGCCACCACTGGTGTATAAGGTTTATAATCTAAATATTATCAGTCTTGAGCGATATTGTATATTGTGTATGAGATGTGAACCTTTTAGCAAGCTTCAACACGATTGATCACCAGGTGTTACTATACCATTTGGGCCTTGCATGTTTCTATCAAATCTTTTTGGAGCGGGCTTCCATATGTTACCTGTGGGTATTGTCATTCTTGTGTAACCAAAGAATTTAATTGGAGCTAATCCTTCAGGCAATTCTTTTGTTGCTCACTGAACACTTACAGAACAATGGAGTCAGTTCCAGACTATTAGATGGAGTGCAAAAGAGTATGCTGGAGTGAATTGGAGGCACGTATTGTCCTTCAATAGGTACATATGAGGCTATCCTATCCTCCTTTCATTTACAGCTGTTTGAGTAGTAAGACATCTAACCCTGGGCAAAGCACTACGCTACGCTCGCGTAGTTTGCGAAGTTTGCGCTACTTTGCACAACGCGAATTGCACGTAGCACATTGCAAACACGCGTAGCGTAGCGTAGTGCAGCGGTCATTTTTTGCTTGCTCGCGGTCCTCAACGTCAAGTTGGCGACCGCGAGCAAGCAAAATGACATCCCGGCGAGACTTTTTCCTCGTTCGCGATCAGCAACATCAAGTTGCCGATCGCGAGCGTGGAAAATAAACCTCCCAGCGAGATTCTCAACGCGGGGAGGTCAGGGTTTCTCATTGCGAGTGGTCGCGTATGCTCGCGACCGCTCGCGATGAGAAACTACCAGTCCGCGTTGAGAAGCTGCCGCTCGAGTAAAAATCTACTCGAGCGGCAGTAAAGACAGCTCGCACTGTGCAAGATGCCGTTTTCAATGATTGCACAGTGCGGACAAGCATCCGGCACTGTGCAATCATTGCGAACAGTGCACTAAGCAGTTCGCGTAGTGCTACGCGTAGCTCGCGTAGTGCGAACTGCACTTTGCGTAGCTTCGCGTAGCGCTACTTCGCGAACTACGCCCAGGCTTAAAGACATCACAGTTGTTTGAGCATCTCCTGCAGTGGTCTGTGAGATACCTTTATTTTCCTGCAGTCCTGACTATAAGTTGCTTGCCAGGCCTGCAGGGTTTGTCCACGTTGGGCTTTCTGAGCCACTCTGAGCTTGCCCACGGCAGCATCACTGTGGTGTTTTCCCTGCTGCATTGGCCATGCCACCCCTTTCCCAACAGTGTGTGCTACTGATCCAGCGGCGTACTAGCAACAGATACTCCACTACCATATACTCACCTGGGCCCATACAACTTGCTTCTGCAATGCTAAGTAAACCACTGGAAGTTTTAGTTTATAATGATTCTCATACCTCAAGATCTAGTTATTGCTTCTTTAACTAAACCTTTCACTGATCAAACAGTTCTTTCCTCTGGAACCTCTCTCATTGGACACAATGTTTCCACCTTTCCTGATTCTCTTACTGGAAATGCAGCTGCTGACTCTCTCGCTTGCACTTCTCTTTCTTTCTTATCCATCTAATCCTCCATTTATCAATGTCTCCCCATTTTCGCAAAATGTTCATTAATTCTTTTATCTGTAATATTTCTCCTGAAGCATTCACACTTTCTAAATCTTTATCAGTAAAATCCACTCGATAGGGCTTCTGTAACAATTTTGATTTCCCTATGTCTATTCCAATCTCTGAAGCAACTTCAGTTTAATCTCTCATGAAATAGTCTTGCTCTCCTGGTTATACTCTTACATAGAAACAATAATTCTTCATCATTGTAAACGTTTAATCTTTCCGTACCCACGCATCCTGTCATCAACTCTTCCAATTCCACTTTCAATCTACTGATATCCAAAAGTTTTGGTATTGGGTTCCGATTATCCCTTTCCTGAGCCCACCTCTCTATTTCTTCAGAGGTAACTACTGTTGTACCTGAAGTTCCAGCCGGAACCAAAGGTCTTCTCTCTCTCAAATTCATAGGCGTAACTCTCTTTTGAGTTTCTGCATGAGGTTCCACAATAGGTAGATCCATTAATGAAATAACCGACTCACTTTCACTAACTTGATCATCTGTGATTACTACCTCTTTTCTAGGATCACTTAATGGAACTGTCACGAGTTGTGGTTTCTGGCAAATCTTATTATCCCCATATAAAGGGATTACTGGACCAATGGTTACTGGTACTGTCAAAGCTTCAGTATTTAAATTCAATTGACTTATCCTTTGTACTAGTTCTTCCCTAGTTTTGTTCAAAGCTTCTCTTTCATTATCTTCCAACCCTCTGTTGTATGATGTCTCATGTAAAATCTGTGGAGTTAATGGTATTCCCATTATGGGCGCACTTGGGACGACCTTACTAGCTGCTTCTTGATACGGTGGTGGATTTTTAATTAAAATATCCTCTAACAATTCATCATCTGATTCTCCATATCCTGCCGAATTCATATGTTTCGTTTTCTCTTTACACTTTCCTCCAGATTGCTCCTCAGCCATCAACACTGGATATAACCCTTCTGATACCATAGCTCTCCTCCACTGTTTCATCTGCCCTTCTCGTGTCTCATGCAAATGTCTCGGAAAGAATCCTCTATATCTTCCACCTCTGCATTTCTCTCTTTCATATGACTCAGTCTCCCATTCTTCCAAAGCCTCATTGAGTTAACCTAGGTCTCGGTTCTAAATCATTCATTTTCAATCTCAAATTCTGAAGAATCCTCCCATTAAACGTACCATCCTTAGGAAACGCTAACACACCATCATCCTTCGTGTACTCTACCCAATTTTCCAACCACACGCAAGTATGATATCCTCTTTCCATCATCATAAAAGATGCTGGTGTCTTCGGTGGTGGAATAGGAATGCCCTCTCTAGTCAATACAGGCTTATCCTTAACAAAGAAATTCTTTATTCTCTTAAAAATTGACATCTTTCTTTTCTCTCCATACATCTTCGAAGAACCCTTGAAATCTTCAACCTGTACCTCTTGCACTAACAGTCAAATCAAAATCCTGCATACAATCCTTCTCTCCTCCAATCCTAGCACGGCTTCTAACTAAGTATCCAACCAAATCAGGCTCACACTCGTACTCTGACCAATGTCAGCCGCGGCCTTTTCCTGATGTCAACTCTGCTCCTCACTACTGACCCCTCCTTTACAATGCTGCTCCTGTCACGCGCCCGCTGCTTTTACCAATCCCAGCGCTGCTCACTGTGACGTCGGTCCTACTCAGGCGATTTCTCACCCCTCCTTTACGAACTCCGGCAACTGACCCTCCCTTTGCAAGGTAATACAAAATTTTATTTCTTCAAAAATTCCTTACATTTCTTGTTATTAACAACGTAAAAACATTCGCTACTCTGTCTGTTCCACTAAATCAAAAGGATAGTTTATTTTCTTTCACTACGAGTAAAACCTTCCGCTTACTCTTCACCTAAGCTCCAGAGAACCTGCTACTTTTCCGGTATCTCCCGTTAAGAAATGTTGAGACCGGTGTTTCACCAGCGAACTCCTTTTGCTGCCAATCTAGCTTAGAAGAACCTGCTACTCCTTCAGGGTTACCCTTACTAGGTGATATAACACCTAAAGTTTCACCAGCGAACTCTTTGCTTTCAACCACTCTCACTTTTGTACAGAAAATAGTCCCTAGTTCAACACTGCCAGCCCTACCTAGCTTCTCAGTGTTATTCCAACAGACGAGTAGCCTCACTGCAGTGTGGTTTCTATCGCCACCTGCTATTCATTCCCCGGGAATTTTCCTGACAACATAGAAACAGGACATTAACTCTTTTGTTAAAACATTAACCAAAAATCAATTATCTATACTTATTACCAAACTAGTCACTAACAACCATAGCTCTGCTACCAGAAAACTGATCCAGCGGCGTACTAGCAACAGATACTCCACTACCATATACTCACCTGGGCCCATACAACTTGCTTCTGCTAGCGCTAAGTAAACCACTGGAATTTTTAGTTTATAATGATTCTCATACCTCAAGATCTAGTTACTGCTTCTTTAACTAAACCTTTCACTGATCAAACAGTTCTTTCCTCTGGTCAATGGACCAGTTAGGTGGAACTAGTTGGTAGCGATAATTAACATAACTTATTATACGTTTCTTGATAAAAATAAAATAATGACAGACTCGGTAAGTTTTAAAATCTTTATCTAAATTAGGGGTTTTGAACCATCTCAAAGCGTTTCAGTACAAACACCCTCATTCACGAGAGTGCCAACTCAGATAAACATTAACAATTCAGATCCACACAATAACTATGCTCAGAAAGAAGAAGATAGAGACAGAAGAGCATTTATCAAAACGATAAATTTCATAGTTACCAAAGTATGGTGTGAAGACGAACCCACTGGCCAAAGGGCTGGTAAGGGCCTCCCAGGACAGATCAGGAGACAAAGACTTCAAAACAGGAATCAGGACAAGATACTTCAACTCTAGATACCGACGACTACGTCGCACCCCTCTCTGACACTCTCTTCCTCCTCGAGGTTCTTCCGCGATCTTCTTTCTAACCCACCCAAATTAAGTAGATGGTTCTGCATTCGATTTCTTCATCAGCATTTCAGAGCATCAGCACCACCCCAGCACTAACAGCATTCCGAGCTCTGTATCGCCACTTTCTCCAAATGACGACGACGACAACCCTTTCTTTCTTCACTAACTAGAACTACCTCAATTATACCCTTCCATAGGCATGTATCACCCATTAATGTTTCATTTTTAGAGAATACTAACTTCTGATTGGACAGGCAAGGGGGGGATGATCCTCACACCATGCTTATACTTCATTTATTTCTTTAAACCATTGTTCCCAAACTCCTCCCCTCAAACTTTTATTCCGCCCTTCCTTTCACATACATCTTTAAAACTTTATTAATACAAATGTAACAGTTGTCTCGAATAAGTTCCTTCATATGAACTCTTCACCCTCATGTTCCCAGGGCACATCTCCGCCGACCTTGGACGCGTGACAAGTCCTTAGTCATCCTCCAAGCTTCCGCACCAGGGCGCATGCGTTGCACCACGTCAGTCTGCTCGACTCAGACAACTTTAACAGGCCCAAATACGCACTAATAATAAAGTCAAAAGGAGAAATGTTATTCTCAAAAATAAATGATTTCACTGTATACCACCAACCTCTACTCTAGTCCATGCCATTTATTATTTCTCTTTCTGCATTTGCGTTAGTGTAAACTCATTTTCTAATTTTCAGCAAGCAGGTGCCATGCATGTGAGCTTTCAAGCGGCCATTTTATAGCTCTTTGCGCAAGCGCCAGAATTTCCCTCCAAGCATTATTTTCGTCATACTACGTAGGTGCAGTAGACGCATGCGCATTAAAGATTCTGTGTTAAAATGCGTTCTAGTCCTACGTCCGTGTTATTGCAGTTAGTAAACACATAGGCAAGCTTCATTCTTTTCCGGCGTATGATGAAAATGCGTATTATTAATCACAAAACACGTTGTTAGTAATTCGCTAGTAAGTTAAAACGAGAGGATTGTTTCCGAGCAAGTCTCATGTCCGAGTCCTTGCTCCATCACTACCACAGGGCCCAAGCAGCACCACTGCAACATCTCCCCTGTTGATTTACTTAAGGCTCCACATTCTCACTGCTTAAACCCTCAGGAGCCCGCCTCATGCAACCGCTGTAGCATCTCCCAAAAAAACCACCTATTCCAAATTTAATCAGGGCCGTCTTTAGCGCTGGTGGAGCCCAGTGCAACCATTTTTGTTGGTGCCTTCCTCCCCACAAAAACCTTCTTCTCCATGAATTCTCTCATGAGCACACTCCACCAGTGACCCTGATCACTCCAGAGCCTTTCTTTCACATGTATTGCATTTGTTTTATAGCACTACTCATACCAGTGTAGGGTGACAAAGTACATTACATCACACACATTATAGAGAGATAATGAATGATATGTGTGTAAATCAGTCTATATGACATGTTACGTAAGAACATGTGGTGTAGGAGTCACATGTCACTGATACTAGTAGGCAGTATATTGTTAGAATGTTTAAGGTGGACAAGCACAAGCTCAGGGTTTAAAATGTACCACAGTTGTTGGCTTTACTAATAAGACTGCATTTCTACCCATATTTTTAGCAACTTTAGGATAATGAAAGATTGGGGGAAAAAATAACATAATGGAAGGCTGGGTGAAAAACATAACATTGTAACCTATACCATGCAGTTTGCATGCAGCTCTTTGATGACAGTTCATAGATCATTGTGCTATATTAGAGTTGCAACTTATGGATTTCAAGGAACAAAAGGATTTCTGTGACAAAAGCAGTAACCCACTGAGCGATCCACGCAAAATACAGTTTGGTGATTTGAGCGGTGCACGTTCTTTGCAGTAGGCATATTAACCTTCTGTGCTACTTTATAATGAGTGGAAACTGCCACCAGACAAAATATCTCTCTCCAACAGGAACATTAATCACCAGAGTTATCTTGACATTTTATTGATGCTTGAAAACTGCTGGACACACAAGGAATGCTGCAGATGTGCTTTTTAAACCTATATTAATTCTAAACATGCCCCCCCTCCCGAGGTCAGCACCAGGCACGGTTGCACCGGTCACGCCAACCTAGAGCTGGAGCTGAATCTCATCCCACCACAGCTACGATCTGCCTAGTTGTTACCCCTCTGGCTAGTTGTTACCCCTGTCGCAGAAAGGTGGGTGTTAGCTCTTGGTGGAGGCCACCTGAGGGATGTTTCTCCAGATACTAACCACATTGGGACGATGGAGAATGTTACTACTAAATGGTAAGAGCTAAGTCTGGCTTCACTTTGGTAGAGATGTCTGTGTGATCCTGAGACTGCAATTAATCAACACATATTTCCAGTCTTACCATGGCTAGGATTATGTTCAGATATGGAATGGTGGATGTCTTGAGAGAGGGTTCTGTCAGTGGTGTGTGACGGAATATGAAGTGAAGGGCAACATATTTGGACTTTTTCACGAAGAAAAAGATAAGGGAAACCAAAGGGGATGATGGACGGAGTGTTGAACATTGCAAGCACTCACCCCCAGTCAACTGATCTGGGTTTAATCCATCATCATTCTTTAGCTCACTCCGCCACCCCAGTTCAGACATGGCCATATGCAAATCAGTCTGACCCTGTGCCTCATGGGAACAGTCCAGCCCGAACTGCCAAGCCATGTCTGAGCAAAAAAACGATGGATTTAGGCCCAGATCTCTGTACTGGGGTGAATGTATGACATTGTTCTGCATTCTGTCCATCAATTGTTGTTTTTGCATTTGTCACCCCGAGTGGGAGGGGTATGCCCAGACGTGGGTCCCGTGCTCTCCATGCCACTGGAGTCAAGCTATCCTGGCTGATGAGGGCTGAAAGCCCGAAACCGGTCCTAGGATGCTTGATTCCAGTCCAGGGAGGATCTGGCCTGGCAGTTCGGGCTGGACTGTTCCCATTAGGCGCAGGGTCAAGACTGATTTGCATATGGCTGGGTCCAAACTGGAATGGCATGGTGAGCAAAAAAACGATGGATTTAGGCCCAGATCTCTGTACTGGGGTGAATGTACGACATTGTTCTGCATTCTGTCCATCAATTGTTGTTTTTGAAAAAGATAAGGGGGCATATTTACAATAGAAGTGGCGGAGCGCAGCGTTAGCATCCTTGTCTTAATGCCATGCTCCGCCTCTTCTGAAACGCAGGGCTGTACCATATTTACAGCAATATGGTGCAGCCCAGAGTTTCCCCCTGCACTGGCGCTTGATTTAGCTGCATAGCACCAACACAGGCCCTCTTACACTATTGTGCAAGGGTGCCTGTGTTGCAAGGGAAGATTGTTTATGTGAAGGAAAGGTATCCATTCCTGCACATAAACCATCTTTAAATGGCGTTTTGTAACTTCTGTGTGTGCTGCTAAATGCAGCACACATAGAAGTTGCAAAACATCATTTTTTTTAAATGACTGTTTATGTGCAGGAAGGAACACCTTCCTGCACATAAACAATCAATGGTGTTTTGCTGTTTCCATGTGTGCTGCACAATGCAGCACAGCACACATGGAAACAGTAAAAAGGTCGGCCCTGGTCTTAATTCTGGCACTGCCCCATATTTAAGCCACCCTTGTAAATATGGGGCAGCATCAAAATCAATGGGTGTTGCAGCAGAACGCCCACCGCAACACCCATTGCCCTTCTCTTTCACGCTATATATAGCGTGAAAGGGTGCCTTATTTTGTGGCTTAACGCTCTCTTGTAAATAAGGCAAAGCCCCTATCTCCTCTACAACATTGTGAAAAGTGACGTTGTGGTGGCGATAGGGTCTTGTAAATATGCCCCAAGTTCTGAAGCTCTCTAGACAGACCTGCACAAACACTAGGCAATCTGATAATGAGTAGCTGTAAATAAGCAAACTTCCTTATGCCATGACTGACATGCCCAACACCCAATAGATGTGGTGTGTGTTGGTCCAAAATCTGAATGCCATTTCTAACAAGCAATGGCAAAAGAGGGCAGACCCCTTGCCACCCTCTGCGGTCTGTGTGCTACTGGCAAAACCTCTGCCACACAACTAAAGCTGTCAGTAGCCAGACCTAAAAAAAGACTTAGTCAGCGCATTTTCAACCTGGGTTTGATAGGTTTCCCTAGATGGCTGCCGAGCCGGGACCAAAAACGCAGGTGCCCCCCTTGCAAAAGCAAGTCGTTCTGTGATAAAAATAATTTTGATGCCTCCACAATATGTATTGGGCCCTTCTCTGTTGCGGGCACTTGGCCCACCCACACAAGGGAGTTACCAATTTTATCGGAAGACTTGGGGGAGTGCCGTGTGGATGAAAGTTTGTGGCTTCCCACAGATTCCGGTACTCTCCATCACAGAAATGTGAGGAAAATTGGATTTTTTTAGCTGAATTTCCAGTTTGCAGTGTATTCTGGGTAAACAGAACCTGGTGAGAGCCATGCAAGTCATTCACCAACATACTCCCCAGGTTGTCTACTTTTCAAAAATGTGCAAGTTTGCCTAGGTGACCGCTGTGCTAGGGCACAAAATCCAGAGCTACCCATAATGACAAAAAACAAAACAGAAAAAAAACAAAGAGTTCTTACTAAAGGCCATCTTGCCGCCACAAACATAAATCTGAAACTAGTTTCTCAAAGTTAATCCACCACTTACACTGGTTGGTTTGAGCACCTCCAGAAATGCTGGCTTCAAAGCACAAATACTTATCAAAGTATCTAAATATTGAAACCAAGCCCTCTGAAGGTGAGCCATAAAGCCACTTCACGGCACCAACTGCTTTATAGTCCATTCACACACCATTTACGCACCATACACAAGACTTTCATACCGCTGGCCACAGGCCCAATCCAACAGATCAGTGCACTCACATCCACATACCAACGCTATGCAAGGGCCCATAACATTCATACACCACAGGAAGGAATCAGTTTGACTACATTTTACCACCTGTCAAGTAACCGCCTCCTTCTTTCTGAACATTACCTTATGCATGTCTAGTGAACTTTTACTAATGGCTCCCATGACAGCCACATGAGGCTGAGGAAGGCATGTCTTTAATGCTCCTTTAGCGCACTCACTGTGCTAAATCCAACTCCTTCCAGTTTCTGCATGCAAGTTGGGGGTGTTCGAGTATGCCCCATGGCCAATTCCTCGAACTGGGCGAACATATTTACCTTTGAAAATAGGGCAAACATGCTGGGGAATTTTCCGAAGTTTCCTAAAGAGAACCTCATAAACTATGAAGAACGGTAGTTTTTGAAACACAGGGTAGTCCGTGACAACGTAGCATATGTCCCATTCACCGTAATGTGCATTGCTGTGACTGGCTGTGACAATAATGCAGTTATCATACAGCAAACTAAACATATACTAAGGTCTGATGGAGGATGAACATGGCAAGCAGGTCAAGCATTGACCCATACATGCAATAGTAATTCAATGCGAGTGCTGCACCAATGGGTTTGAATCCATAGGTGAAGATGAAGTCATGATGTGTATCTGTACTACCTTTAGTGTCTGCCATCTACCTATGCAATATCCCTGGGAAAGAACACCTACCGTAAGCTTTTCTTACCCGTTCATGTCTCTGTCCTCATCAGAGCCTTGACTAATCATGTATAATTGTCAAGTGGACCTATACAAATGCCTTCCATCCCTAGCTACTGGAGGCTCGAGAGAATATGTCTGTCATGTGCCATCAACACACTTATTGTGCTAAATCCAACTCCTTCCAGTTTGTGGATGTAAGTTGGGGATTTCTGAGGATGCCCTGCGAGGCCTGTGCCTCAAACTGAGGGAGCATATCTATCTTTGAAAATAAGGCAAACATGCTGGGGAATATTGACTAGTTACCTAAAGTAATAAGTCAAACAAATGTCCTGTGGGACTCATTCACCGGCGCTTTTACTTTTGCTTTGACATTGTGAAAACTCAATTACTAACTTGTATCATACCCAATGTTATTGAAAAAGGGTACAGGACACAATATCTTGTATGATGATTTTTTTCACATCTTATACTAAAGATGTGAAAACAATCATCATACAAGATATTGTCTCCTGTACCCCTTTCCAATAACATGGTTATGATACAAGTTAATAATTGAGTTTGCACACTTTCAAAGCAAGTAGAAATGTTGGTGAATAAGTCCCATGGGACATT